>OZ005747.1:5935390-7135390 GCA_963930835.1 Spongia lamella
TTACTCTAATAGAGGAATCAGATAAGAGGGTGCTTTAAAAAGAATGCCTAGTGTAACACAGCTAGGCCGAGCTCAAGCAAATAGTAATTTGTGTTCCAATATTCTTTCAGTATTCAAACGAATAATCCAAATATTCTTTTTGATATCATAGACAGTAAAATTCTGATAAAATAATCATGCTCATTGATGACTACGTATACGTACCTCAATTACTGTTGTTATAATGATCATAAGGATTATTGGTTGAAATTTGCTCAATAAATACCACTGAAAACAGAAACTATGTTGTAGCTACCATTCAAATGTTCGTTTGTTTTTGTAACTTTTGTCAGTAGAATTTTTGCTACCAAATATGTTCAAATTTCCCATTTATGCCACAAACAGTTATCATAATAATATGTGGATGTAACTACTTTATTGTTACTTATGTATTTGATGTTTTAACCATAGCTAAAACTGTTACTATACAAAAGTACACAGTGAGAAAGATACTCTATAATCAATTACTGTGTGGGCATTAAACATTCGAATTGATTGTTCGAATGTTAAAAATTCACAGCCTACAGCAAACAATAAATTCGTAGCCTATTTTTTATCTGAATAGTGCATTTATCGGATATCAAATTTCATAATTTTGCGGCTTTTTGCCTTGTGTTACATATACCTGTGTATACTGTTATTCGCAATGTCTCTACTTACACACATCAGTGTTGCCACTTGCACTATTTGTATTATCCATGAGAGTGACGTTGCACTAAATCTGTACCGTAGGTAGCTACCCAGCTGGTATATTAGTTCAAATATTTGTTTGAGCTTTCATATATTAGTTGGTTTTGGATGGATAAGTCATACCACAATTTTTTTACAACTCAAATATTTCTACACATACAGTATTTAACATATAGCTTAAAATTTTGATGAGATAAAATATTGACGAATTGTCTAATTTTTACATCTAACAAAAAAGATTGACGACAGTTGTTTCAAGCCTAAATTTCTATTTAATGTACAATGCAAGCAAAAGTATGGTAGTGCCATGTTCTGTAAAAAATGAAAAATATATTGAATTCGTCAATATTATTTACCGTCAAAATTTTATGCTACGTATACGGTATCTAAATATAATGGTACAAAAGTTTAGCAAATTGCAAAAAAGAAATTTTAAGTAATTGAGACTGTTTTATTAGAGTAGAGAGTAACAACATTTTATACACCTAGCTAAATATGTTTGCCTCCAACTGACAACTATAGGGCTGGGTGTTGCCTTTAATCTTCCCTAATAGGCACTATGCAGTACATAGTCAGTATTCAGCAAAATTAAAAGAGGACTTTGAAGTGTGTGTACAGCATATAATAGTGATGCACTGCCCTAATTTTATGGTATCGGGTTAGTATCGATTACCGTATACGTCAAAACATTCGAGGGGGAAAACTTTCGCGGTTCATCAACAATGTGCATAATGTAGGGAAAACTTTCGCGGTTCGCAGCCTTAAAGCCCACGCGCGCCTCTGCAATACGGATTTTAAAGTATGCGCAAATTAGAATAACGTTTGACACGCGCGCTGGGCGCATGGCTGAAGCCGAATTTGAAACTGACAGTTCTGTCCGTGGTTATCATGTGTATCAAGACAATTGGACACCTGTGATTGGAGAACGACTTCACTGCGAACGGTAATTATTTTCTAATTGTGAAGCAGGAAAAGTTTCAATGGTAAAACATTCGCGTTTTGCTAAAATCCGTGAAAACCGCGAAAGTTTTCTCCCTCGAATGTTTTGACGTATACGGTAGTTAGTAAATATCGATATTGGTGCCAATACTTGATGTAGGCAACTAGAAATACCGTTTTGAAATATTCAATTAGTAATATCTCGAGTCTGCTTTATGCTGCTAGCACGCAATTCTCCACAAATCTGTAGTTACACCGTATAGCGGGTTATTTTCCCTGGGTGTAAATTTTCCCGAATTTCCCGAATGGGCTCGCGACTCGGGAAAATTTATGCTGGGCTGCTTATATGATTCAATTGTGGGTTTAATGTTGCCATAGCTATTATGGTGCTGTACGTTGGCGCGAGCGTTGATGAATGGAATACAAGCATTGCCTTAAGATTATTTATCTAAGGAGCATGCTAATCAGATCCTAGGATCCATCTAAAATTGAAGTATGAATAGAACGACACCTATAATCTCTAATCTAGCTATAAGCGCTTGCGCGAAAACGTGAGAACAACACATTTCATCTATTACTGGAGTCCATTATAACGGCACAAATTAAATACTCTACATGTAGTGAACCAATTACTCTATGCATCGTGCACGCGAGACTATGCATTTGTGATAGTTGTGTAACACGGACCTGCTAAATTCCCGTAAATCTTTGCTAAATCTTGATAATGCGAGTGTTAGGCTCGTGAATTTCTAAATCGTGAAAATTTCTGCTAAAGCAAAAGCTCAGCATTCGGGAAATTTTGCACCTAGGGAAAATAACCCGCTATACGGTACAAGATAATTCAGTGGGTCTACTGTTGAAAGGCTTGCTAGCTGAATTGCCCGCCATTTTAGATAGTTTTTAAACAGTACCACAAGTGATTATATAGGGGTGGTTGGTCGGGGGTGATGGGGAGCCACGGCAGTGGTGGGGAAACACATGTCAAGTATTCACACTTCCAAATGGGCATATTTGTGCTGTAGATAGCACAAAAAGTAGCCAAATCACTGGATAGCATCACTAGGCAGTCATGCGGCGAGTTACAGCCAGGTGGCTTTTCAGTGATTGCCACCATAGCCAATTGAAGACACTACGGGCACCCGTGGACGTCTGACACACCCTAGAAAGCAGCCGCAGCAAAAGCAGACTGATGAGCTCTTGGCATCCATACACACATGCACTGTTAGTTTATTGATGTAGCTATCGAATGGTGGTGAAATCTGTGTTTCCACATTGCGTGCGAACTATGCATATTTTTGTCAAATCTGGTCACATATTACTATAAATACCAGTATATTGCCAAACATGGTAGAAACTACTGTAGTACTAGCTCATGTTGAATTACAGTTCTATTAGCTATATTGGTGTCTGAGACTTTGTAAGCCTTTTAAGCCATTATAATCATTCATGTAGCTATCACCCAGAAGTTAATCATTTACAGTTCAAGCTTTTCGTTATATAATATATATCACCAATATATATATATTTATAGCTATATATGGCCACTCCAAATTGATTTCCTGTTTCCGGTCCTAGTCAAACAAACTTTGGCATGCAGGCAGCTGGTAAATTCCATTATTCCATTATGTTAATTACTACACATGTACACAACTACACATGTTTTGTACATCTCTACAAGGTGGACAATCCATGTTAACTACTACCTCAGTTACACATGCAGCATTTTAATATAGCTCAGGTTAACCATCGTGCTCGACTGTGCCATGCATTCACTAATGTTTTAGACTTTAACAACCACATGATACTTAGAAAACGTCAGTTTACGGAATGAAATTTTCTGGCTTGACAAAAAAACCATGTGGGCAGGACGGGAAACAGGAAATCAATTTGGAGTGGCCTATAATATATTATATTTAATAGGTAGCTACTACATAAATATCAACTCACATAAATCTGTGAAGTCTCTACAAACACACATAACAAATGTGACCGGATTTGCGAAAAGGGGTCTTATACACGCATCCGATTTTGCAACTTTGAAGAGGCATAACTTCATTTGTGAGTGAGCTATTAAGCTGAAATTTTCTCTTGTATAACCACAATGATAGGAAAGGCCAGGTACCAAATTTCAAAGTTGTAGGTCAAACATGAGCTGAGTTAAACATCCTTAAAGTCGTAAAATTGGATGCGTGTATAAGACCCCTTTTCGCAAATCCGGTCACAAATAGTGAAACTGACATAAGTTATTATATAGGAAGATGTATTCATTTGATAACCCTGCACAACAGTGATAAGGAGTTATGGTTAAATGCAATAATAAATGCAATATCTAGTTTAAATGCAACAATAAACTCACGTGAGGCACGCACGTAGTGAAAGCAGTCCACTTTATCACCATAGCGTAATGCCTACTGGTAAAACAGAAACCCACTAAAGGAGATCAACTTAAATTGGCACATGTTTCATGAAGTTAATTGAACATGAAAAGTTGAACAGCAAATGACACAGCTTCCATAATGATCAACTGTTTTTAATTATCCAAAAGAAATTATTAAAGAAAAAATTTTCTAAGTTGAAAGTCTACCCAAAAAATTCGCCCTGGGCGGATCAATCCGCATATCCGGGTCCGGCATGCGGGTTTCTGGGTTAAGCTTTAAAAATCCAGATTTAAAATACTCTCTTCATAAATAATACTGATGACTGTTCTATTAGAGAGTATCGATCGATATGCTAGTACAAGTAGTATAGTCTCTTATATCCAAGTCTTAGTCTCAATGTTCCATATTATGCATGTGGTTTTCTGGCCACCTCTATAATGCATTCAGTTTAAACTACTGGCTATCACGATAGTAAATAGTACTAGCTATCATTATCAGCATAATTGACCAACTATCAGGATAGTCCGATACTATAATACTATATTGATCAGTTAAATTTTTACTGTATTCTGATCAAAGAATATAGTTTATCGTCCATAAGTGTTAATTTATTGCATGTGGAAGGTTCAATTACTAAGGTTCAAATAATAACGGTTAATGTTTAGTATTAGTTATACCCCAGAACGAGTATGGTATCCTTGTTATTACACGAGACCTAGGCGCAGACGAGGTCGAGTGTTAATAACAAGGATACCATACTAGTGAATGGGGTATAACTTGTTTATCTCCCACAAAGCTTGTTCGCTTGTACTAGATCGTTTATCACGAAAGGTGTTTGCGTGTAGAAACTTTGTTATTAGCAGCTGTAAATAGGCGTTAAAACTGTAATGATCTTAAAGGTTTCTGGGCAGGGAGATATTATAGTTATCAACCTGTGATAACTATAATATCTCCCTGGCGGCTTCTTTGATCCGCCCACGCACTGGGAGATAACTTGACTGCTTACAGAGAGGGCAGATCATACATAACAGCACTTCATTATTAAAATCATATTATAGTAACTATATATGTATACAAAATAAATAATGTGATCGCAACTAGCTATAAAACCTTCTCAGAGTGACCTGGCAGGCCAGAAAAGATGATTTACAAGTAAGTTGTTTAGTTACTATCAAAATCACATCATAAGAAATCACGCATGAACATCTTTTCAGTTAGCTACATACTCATGATTTTCTCTTCTTTGTATCAAGTGCAACTTTGTTTAGGGTCCCAAATGTTTCTTCATAGGAACACTTTTCTATTCTTCACAACAATAGCACGTTGATTCAACACAATGCTCATCCACTAGGCCTCCATCAATTGTGCTTTGAAATTTTGCCTAAATACTTTAGGAATTTCCCCTATTATGCCTACACAACCATTAGAAGCCATTGTGTTCATTGTGTAATAACAAAAGGTATCATACTCATTCTGGGTTATATTAACTAGCTAAACAAAAACACCCTGGATGTAAACAAAGTGCAAGGCCAATCAGAAGCAGCATTGTAAATAGGTACGTATGTGCGACCAAAACCTGCTGTATTAGCTAGTCATACAGCAAAATTAGAAAGGTTTAATGCTACTGTAAAAGCTTGTGGTTTACATAAATTCCTCATTGTAATCTAGTTTTAACACCATAGACAGCCTGTCTATGGTGTGGTCAAGAAAACATACTGCTGCATATATAGTTCATTAAATCTAGTCACCCAGAACTAGATTTTCTATTTTTGTGGTTTCACAGTACTCAACTTTTTACACAAAACGGAATTTCAATATCCTCAAGGTTTATAACGATTTTTGTAACTTTATAATAGTTAGCCATGGAATTAGATATACTTGTCATATTTGGTACAATGATACAGCACAACATGTAGAAAAATGTACAGAAATATTTTTAAAAATAATAATTTAGTCATTAATTAATGTACTAGGTGAAACACACAGCATTGAGGGGTGAGTCTGGTGCTATGATAGATGTATGTATATGCTTAGCTACCATTAATGAACTTCATATGCAATTTGACATTGCATGTAATAATTATAAGCACAGAGAACAAAACATGTATAGTACAGTCTCAGTGTACAAGCCGAGGGATCTGACATGATTTGGAATCGTGTCGATGGCTTTACGAATCTGAAGGAATCTTACTAAAAATCTGAGAATATTGCTAGGAATCTCCAGGATTCTGGAATCAGGAATCATAACTTTCATGTAAATTTTTGTATTTCTTCGTATATTGATATTCACGTGATATCTGTTGCCTAATATGGTAAACAGAAATCTTTAGGAATCTTTGGAATCAAGCCAGGAATCTTTGGAATCAAGCCAGGAATCTTTGGAATCAAGCCAGGAATCTGGAAATCAAGCCGAAACTCCAAAAGATTCCAAATCCATTCGAACAAATTCTATAGTGTCAGACCCCTCGGTACAAGCAACAGTGCATGTAGCTACAGTCTATCTACATGCATTATGGTCTTAAAAAATTTGTACCAGTAGCTAGCTATGTAGCTATTTCATGAAAACTGGGATACTAACAGTAAAGTAATTGTAGTGGATCATGATTGAAATAACATATGTAACAGATGCGTATAGGAAGCTGTTCAGAGCTGGGGGTGCTATATCAGATCTAGTTGTGCTATAGGCGATCATTAAGTCAAAACTGTATGGAGAAAATAACATTCCTATGGAGTGACAGTAAAAACAGGGGGTGTTCCAGCACCCGGAGCACCCCTGCTTCCTACGCCTA
This sequence comes from Spongia lamella, assembly GCA_963930835.1. Taxonomy (NCBI): domain Eukaryota; kingdom Metazoa; phylum Porifera; class Demospongiae; order Dictyoceratida; family Spongiidae; genus Spongia; species Spongia lamella. The sequence continues at coordinate 5,942,226 of OZ005747.1, forward strand.
TGTGTAATAATACGTATTAATTCATCACAAAAGGTATCACAAGCATGCATAATAAGCAAATCACAGGTGGTAGCTATCGGCTATTATAAAGAAAGTAAATAGTGAGGCCCCGTGGCTTTTGACAAAGCGTAAAGGAAGATTTGTTTCTTAGCTATAAACAAAATCTATCGTTATATTGTAGAAAATTATGTAGCCGGCTATAGGGCGGAAAGGCAGCTGATACTTTAATGCATCTATCTAACCATTCAGTGCTAGCTATATGCAATTCTAACATCAAATGATCAGCTTTACTATTGCTTACAAATACAAACGCTAAGCTTTGATTAGAAAGTTTTATTCACACATTGTGGTTAATAAGTTATGGTTAGCACTTGAATGGTATATACATTAGCATTTAATGGGTTAGCACTCCACCTGTTTGATGTAATGTTGGTTTGCATTTAATTGGCTTTCAGCCATATAAAGAGATTTTGACGTATCAGGCAAACAAGCAAGAAAACAAGAAGACAGATTTCGCTGTTGATCCCAGATGGTGGGGCTCGCTAAGGCTCGCCCCAATTATATTCAATAATAGTATATCAAAGGAACCACAAGCAATCTGATTGGCTAGAAATAATCACATCACTTGCAGCTTTGATTGATACCAAAAATTTTAGGGCTTTAGAAGCAAATGATAGCTATCAATATTTAGTGATGTACAAATTAACATTCAAAAGTTACAGCTTTTCTAACTTTTGGATGGTTTGGATGTCTTGCACTGTAGCTGTTATCTGGGTTGCCGGTTATGCTATATATACGTATGCTTGCTGAAATAATTACATTTCAGTGTACTAGCAAGTCGCATTGACATCGATGCAGTATTGGCTGTCTGTCATATCTTCTCTTCAACTTCTTGTTCACATTTCGAATATTTAGCTTACTTAATTTAACAGTTAGTTCATCTGTCTTTACCTTTTGGTCTTTTAAGGTAACTTCTGACTCCTGAAGCTCACCAGCTCTGCTAAATCCATCATGGTGTTTGCTTTTTACTTCAAAACTGCTGTGTGAAGGTGTTTTTGGCATGCATTGCTATAGAAGAATTATAGCTACTATTCTGTTGTTTGCAATTAGCTAACCCAACATTGATTCATCCATTAGTAATTCTAAAATTTATCTTTTTGCTTGTTTCTGTTAAGCTTGGCGCATGATTTATCTAATCTACATACGTACTTTTAACGCTGCCAATTTTGGCACTGGTTCTTCAGTCAACAGTAGAATCCAGCCATAAAATTCTTCTTGGCCTCAGTATGTCGCTCATTAGCTTTCTTATATGAATTTAACTCACACACGATTCCTTTACTGAGTAAGGCCTGTTAGCTATCACAGCTGAGCTTGCATACGTCACCATCTGACCATAAGTCATTCAGTAGATATAGCTATTTTCCATTCTACATCGAGGTCCAGGAAAATACACTTCTTTGGACGTCATTGCCACAGCACTTTTGACTGTATTCCAATATTTCCTCAGTTCTGTGGTAGGATATATTTCACGGAATGGAAGTATAAAATACGAAACTTTAGTTAGCTAGTGGCGTGGCCAGCCTACTGTGATTGGTTGGGCACCACTTCATATGTATTACCCATTTGTCAGGCATATACTGCAGTTGTGGAGAGCAGATGGTAGACACAGGCTTAGCAAGCCCCCTGTATCACAACACACAATTGCAGAGCCCACTCATTATATCAGGTGGGATCTGCAACATAGCCCATCTTAATATGGACTACATACAGATTTTAAATACATAGTTAGCTACACAGTCCTTCCGTTCTTCATAATTCATATACATAGCCTTAGACTGATATCACTGGTTTAGTAGCTGTAATTTGATGTGATCATATCTTCATAGTGCCTTACACCCCTGCAAATATGTCAGCCATAGCTCAACAACAATTGCCATATAGCAGTTGTAAGACACGGGGAGTGATCATTATTTACAATAGTTCAATATTATTGTTACTGCGTACCCAGTAGTGGTTGATACTCATGTTTTATTCCTAGACAGTAGTGGGTGACCTAAAGTAGATTTCAACCATTGTGTGCAAGAATGCGCGAGTGCTGGCCGACTGTCCTTGTGGCTGTCATGGTACTATCATCACTCAGCTAGCAGGCTCTTTGGTTCATTCATTGCTTTTCATTTGATTGACATTCCGTTTCCATCATGATTCATTTAAGTACTCCATTTCACAACTTTTAAAATTATGCTCACGTGATTGAACTCATGTGATTGATTCTATTTATTTGGCATGCCAGTGAGGGCGCGTAGTATACTCATGCTAGATTCGTGTGAGTGGTTACAAAAAGGAAACTATACTAGTTATAAATCTTATATTTAGCTGGAACAAAAGGATTTAGTTGATAGAATAAATTATATTAAATTCAGATTGCGCAATCAATGGTTAAGTTGCACTGGAACAAAAGTTACATTTCCTACACAAAGGCGTTGCATAAAATCTGTAGGGGATGCACTGTTGAGATTTCAAATAATTTTATACACCATGAAATGCCACATTTTCAGTACCTTTATAATTAATACTGGATGAAATTTTCATATTTCATGCAATATGAAATGTCATATTTTTAATACCTTTACAATACTGGAGATGTTTTCATATTTCATGTGATATGAAATGTCATATTTTTAATACCTTTACAATACTAGAGAAATTTTCATATTTCATGTGATATGAAATGTTGTATTTTCTGTATAGCTACGTAATACTGGATGAAATTTTCAGATTTCATGCACTGGAAAAATATAGACATTTCCTATAGTTCTGCAAGGTAAGGAAATATGCAGGACATGTAGCCATCAAATTTCCTTTGCCTAGCCTGCATCTGACATATGGAATTCTTATACACCTTTCCTTTATTGTAGGACAGTTCACCTAGAACTGAATGAATCCTAAAGTACAGGGACATCTTATGTACCTACATCATTGGAAAAGTCAAATTTCCTGCCTTAAAAAGCTCCAGGAAATCTACAGAAAATTTTCAATGAATAGGAAATGTCATGTTATTGACACAATTAATTTAATTAATGCTTTACGGCATTATTTGTAATTTTATGCTCAAGAACATTTGATGTGTCCTGCACATGTCTAGTGTCAGAAATTTCAAATCCCAAGCCCACAATTAAATGTTTCACTATGAATCACAGGTTATTTATACATAACGAAAACTATATTATAGATAGATAAGTTAGTTCCTATTCAACCTTGCATGTACTGTTGTTAATCTACATTGGTTTGTATAGAATTAGGAAACATGTGTGCAGGCAGGGCATGTGCATGAAATATCATCTGTGTAGCACAATATGAAATATCATCTGTCCAGCAAAATATACACATACACAGGAATATGGAAAAATCATTGGTGATCCTAAAAGCTACTGGAAATTATGTCAAACACTTGATAAACCATATACACTATGAAATGTGATGAATCATACATTATTCTGATACACATGCAAGCTTGTACTAAAAATTTGATGATTCCTACACATTTCTGATACCCTAAATGCTGCCCTATCCTCTTTAAGAAATTTTGCATAATGTGTGAAATTTCCTATACACTGAAAATTTGAGTGTCATTTCAGGTTTCCAACATGTGTACTGCAGCTTTCCTACACAACAAAATGTGAATGTTGCTCCAGTGTTGGTTGAGCACCAGACAAGATTGGTTGGGCCTGTGTCCTACCATTATCCACCTTGGCTACGCCACTGTAGTTAGCTTATGTACATAGCGAGGTACATAGCTACGGATTAACTAAATAGCTACACGAGGCTTTTGTGTAGCTACTTATATGGCCTGGCGTAGCCAACAAAAGGTTTGTATTTTAATAGTGCGAAAGGCCATAGATTATTATTATAGTCGTGCTAGTTTATCGTCGTATTCGATTATAGTGGGTCTGGCTGCAACAGGCCATATAGATTATAGTCGTGCTCGCCATAGCTGGCCTGCACAACTAAGTAGGTGTAGCGATGAGTCGATGACAGCCGTAGACCATTTGATTCAGCTAAAGTCGATAACCCTAAATACCCATACACTTTGCATGAAAAAGAATTTGAAGTCGTCAGTATCCCTATAATCACGTGATCTTTGTGTATATCATCTTAGCAATGCACAAGATTATCAGAAAGGTACAAGAAGTGTCAGTAATTTGACAAACTCTTATAACCTTTGTATGTAAAGGAAATAGCCGTCGCCGATATCCCTACTCACGTGAGCTTCTCATATAAAGCGATGCTATGTCGCCGTTATCCTGAATAGGTACAGACCTTGTACCTGTAAGGTACAAGAAGTGTCAGTAATCTGACAAACTCTTATAACCTTTGTATGTAAAGGAAATCCATGTCGCCAGTATCCCTACTCACGTGAGCTTCTCATATAAAGCTATGCTATGTCGCCGTTATCCTGAATAGGTACAGACCTTGTACCTGTAAGGTACAAGAAGTGTCAGTAATCTGACAAACTCTTTTACCCTTTTTATGTAAAGGAAATCCATGTCGCCAGTATCCCTACTCACGTGAGCTTCTCATATAAAGAATCGCTTGTCGCTAGTATTCAGGCGATACACTATCTTTTCGTACAAAATCTTTCTTGTTAGGTTTGCTTGCCAGGCAACAAACTATACTTTATAAGAAAAGGACTTGATAGCGACAAAACATCCTTTTGTTTACAACGTTTAATTACGATATTTTTTCGGTTGTCTAGAGTCCGGAATATTTCGACCTACAGCCAACTTTGAAAATTTCGAAATTCACCTGTATTTCGTCTGCCTGCCTGACAGCCTGCCATAAGACCCGGTTGCGCTAGGTGTAGGGCTCCAGAACTTTCACACAATAAAGGTAATGGCGGCGGATTTAAAAAAATGTTGTTCCGAAGACGACTTACCCACTGCGCCATGGCGATTCCTTTTATCCTTCATTCCCTTCCTTGTTCTTCTATATTCCTTTAGCAAGGCGTGAATCTCACCTAAGGTGACGATAGCCTTTACGGCTTCTGCTTATTACGTCACGCAAAAACCTGGCTTGCACGTGATATAATTAGTTACGATTGCACCACTGGCATGATGTTTTCGCGTGTATTTTATTATGTCGTGAACTTCGAGATTATAGCCTTGGACAAATAGCTTTTGCTGTTTGTCGAGCGCTATTTGCTATCACACAGCTGCTTTGCCATGTAAGCGCGTTGTTAACAAGCGCCTGTAAACAAGCATAATTATTACGTAAGCGCCTGTAACATTTGTGCGCCTGCTGAAAGATTATTATGAATGCTTAGCATGTATAAAAAGCAAACAAACTAGATTGATAAAAAAATTGAAAATTCAAAAGGTAAGTAGGGATTGAATTCAATAGTGCTACAAAAAGTAAGGAAACAAGGAATAAGATTTTGGGACGAGAGAACATTCTGGCATGAGATAATTTATAAAAGTTTAATCCCTACTTTTGGCTCATTTCAGTAGGTTTGCCAAAAGTAGGGATTAAACTTTTATAAATTATCTCATGCCAGAATGTTCTCTCGTCCCAAAATCTTATTCCTTGTTTCCTTACATTTTGTAGCACTATTGAATTCAATCCCTACTTACCTTTTGAATTTTCAATTTTTTTATCAATCTAGTATAATGGAGGAGCAATATATTCTTATGCATCCAACATCACCTTTCAAGGTAATTTCACTATTATATTTATCAACAATGTTGCTCTTCAAAATGGTGGTGCTTTATATTCTTGTACACATTACAATATCTCATTTACAGAAAATCCTTTAGTGATGTTTGCTAACAAAGAAGCTACACAAGGTGACATGACACAAATTCAGTTTAGCTCAGTTATTAATTTTCAGGGAGACTGTAAAATAACGTTTACTGAAAACAAAGCCATTGAATATGGTAGAGTGATATATTCTACCGTTAACTCCCTTGTGATATTCGATGGGTATGCTAACATTAACTTTGAAGGGAACAAAGCAAAAGATGGCGGAGTTGTCAGTCTGTATAAGTCTACTATAACAAGTAGATTAAAATCAAATCTCATTTTTGAAAATAACAGTGCTGAAATAGGAGGAGCTATTTATAATTCACTATCTAACATCACATTTGCAGGAAATTCATCCATACAATTCATTAAGAATACGGCATTGCAAGATGGTAGAGCTATCTACCTGAGTGATCATTCAAGGTTCATACTTATTAATAATGCCAAAGTTAGTTTTACTGAGAACTTAGCTAGTGATGATGGAATAGCTATTTATTTACAAATAAAACAAAGCGTGTTAATATTCAATACCACTAAATTTCACTTCAGTGATAACGATCTTGGAACCACGAGAAACCTGATTTACATAAACGTGCCAAAATCATGTAACAAGAGTTTTTTATTCCAGAGTGTCATAAAATTTCCTGAAAATAACAGTCTACCAGTTTCCACTTCTCCGAGAAGACTGATATTGTTTGATCCAGCAAAATGCATTGACAAGAATTATTCAGAATGTCATACATATTACATCAGTAATATAATGCTTGGTCAAGAAATCAGGTTTAATGCATGCGTACTCGACTATTACAATCAACCCACTGAATTAACCCAATTTTTGGTAACCGGCATGGATCACCAAAACTATAACATGTCTGACTCAAAGTACATTTCAGTTTCATGCCATCATACAACACAAGGAGTACGTAAGTGTAATTGGAGATTTAAACACTCTATTTAATTACTCAATTGTTTTTTCCATGTATGCCGCCAAGACGTTTGGATCTAAAATGATTTCAGTGAAATTAATAGTTGAGCTATCACAATGTCACTTAGGGTTCCAGTATTCTAGTGAAGCCCAAAAATGCAAATGTTACAATACTAAGAATATTATTTCTCGTTCTCAGACTGGTAGTAATTCCACCATTAAGAAAGGTTACTGGTTTGGCAGTGTAGATGGTAAATCAACTATAACATCTTGTCCAAATGATTATTGTAATTTCACCTGTTGTGAGATCACTAATGGTATTTATCATCTTTCTCCAATTAGAGCAAACCAGTGTAAACCACACAGGTCAGGTATTGCCTACGGTAGCTGTGAGAAAGGCTACACTCTATCGTTTGACTCTCCTGAATGTATGGAGGTTGACAAGTGTACCATTGGATATACAGTACTGGTAACTGCACTATCATTCTTGTACTGGATAGCTGTAATAGTTACAGTGTTTATAATGATGCACTTTAAAGTTGCAATTGGATCACTATATGCTATTATTTACTACTACAGTGTAGTGGATATTTTTCTATGGCAAGCATCATTTTATTCTAATGGACTATATACAGCCATTAGCATTTTGTCTAGTTTAGCCAAGTTGACTCCACAGTTTCTTGGACAACTTTGTTTAGCAAGAAACATCAGTGGGATTGATCAACAGTTTATACATTACATACACCCAATAGTTGTATCATTAATTCTAGTTATGATAAGTGTGCTAGAAAGAAGATCACGCAAAGTCTCATTATTTGTTAGCAGAGGAATCATTCATTTTATTTGCTTCCTTCTATTGCTATCATACACTTCCGTGACAACCGCCTCTCTACTGCTAATGAGGTCAATGACGTTTATGGATGTTAATAAAGTTTACACTTATTTGTCACCAGACATTGAATATTTTCATGGTCGCCATCTTGCATATGTTGTTGTGGCAATGATATTTACAATAGTAGTAGTTATTAGCCTTCCACTTCTGCTACTGTTAGAGCCATTCTTGAATTCTAAAATCAACTTCATCAGAATTAAACTATTGCTTGATCAGTTTCAAGGAGGTTACAAGGACAAGTATCGCTACTTTGCAGCTTACTACTTGATATGCCGGATTGTGATTATTGTTCTCGTGATGGTGAGGAGCTCCGATGACCTCATTACTCATTATATATTAATAACAGTGTGTGCACTTATGGCATTAATACACCTTGTAGTAAGACCATATGCTGATAAACTTCATAACATATTTGATGGAATAATTTTGTTATTATTTCTGTGCTGCCGATAGTAGAATTTGTAGAAAATTATGATGAGACTCTGGTAGCAGTGGTAGCATATTTATGCACAATTTTGCCACTAGCAAGCTTTATTACCATAAAGCTTTGGATTAACAGGAACACGATTCAAGATATTATCAAATCTTTGATATCAAGCACTTACATAAATATAACGCTGTACCCACTGATAAGATGGAAATACCATCAGTCAATGAAACTGGTATCACTACAGATAACTGCGAGAGGAGAAATGCAACAGTAGTGAGCATGTAAGTACGTAGCTATGCATATACAATAAAGGGTGGTATGTAAATTGGATACATACGTACCTTCATAATAGCACTGAAACCGGCTCGAGTCAATCCGCATAACATTTCTCTAGGTTATTCGGGTTGCCGGGTCAAGCTAAGAAATCCCAGATTAACCTGGTTTGTAATACTCTATTATAAAATAGTCACAAATAACACTGGTGACTGTTCTATTAGAGTGTATTGATTGATTTGTTATATTAATGCTATTACAAGCAATAGTCTTTTATACGTATGAAGGTTGTAATAAGCTTTTGACAATTAAGTTTGTGACAAACTTGTAACAAGCTTGTTTACAACCAATAGGTAATAAGAGAAGTTTGTCTACGATCAACAAGGTACATAATGACCAGGCTTGCAGCAATATGATACAATGAGAAGGTTGTACAGTCACTAGAGTGTGACCACAGTCTTGTATAAACAAATCGAATATTTAGCTGGATGATACATGGCTAATGTTAAGGCCGCACAAAGTTAAATATCTGTTTCAATCCAGGCATCCCTTAAAAATTGACCAGGTGACCAGGCTTATTATTTTAATTGTTATTGTCCAGATTTAAGGTTACTTTTATTGATTATAAATATTTCTTTCATCTATTATAAAATTTGCTTAATTTTACGCATGTAAAGCTATCAATGCACAAAATTATTTTATCATTAATCATAATAATGTTTTACTGGTTGGCAAAAATGACCAGGCAGCAGGACCAGAAACATTTTTTAACTTTGTTTGGCCTAACATTCCTTTACACATTTAAATTCTTATATATGTATGTATGTAGCAGAGAAGTTGGTGAGTGATGGCAATGGCTGTCATATATTGCACATACATGTAATGCATGGTGATACAGTCTTCACCCATCAGCCCAGCCCTCTTGCATTCCATATGAGCTTATATTCTAGCATTATGATTTTTCAACCATACTATAGCTTATTACAACCTTGTACAATCTTGTAACAACCTTGTTCTTGTCTGTATGTAGCTACGTACGTACAACTTTATCACAAGATACTGTAAACCATCCTTATTACTACGTAAGTAATTTCACGCGGTTATTTAATCACTGAAAAATCTATATTTCCATACTGAAAGCATCTGACTATTTCTTATAGCTATATGTAAGTATTCTTTTGCTATATGCGCGTTACGTATATGGTGCTATGATGTGCAGTTTGCAATTAAATAAATAAGTACGTATAATATAATATGTAGCTATATAGCTAGATGATAATATTATTATCATTTGCATTGGAGGGCATAAATATACACGTAGCTACGTAGATAGCTACATAGCTAAGTAACAAACATAATATTTTAGTGTTACTTTTCACAAAATTTCTCTTAATTATCTTTAGCCTACTGACAGGTGATTGACATATTTATGATTATGTGCAATATATTTACTTACAGCATTCCTAATGACGAACGTCTTCCAGATATTATGTGGTGCCGTGAGCCTTTTTTTGAAGAATTGAATGAGATTGAAGCTTTGAATGACATTGTAAATTAAGTCGGCGGTATAGTTACTATTTACAAATTGTTGATGACAATTACATATTATTGGCACTAGTTTATGCATACGTAAAAAATTACCATTATTAATGTATTTCGTTACTAGCTATAATATTATAGCCATGGTATGTGTGTAACAAAACTTGCTAGTATCACTAATAATTATTTAGTATAAATGTATGCTAGAGCATGTACAATTTCAACTTTCCATATAGAAACATACTTTTCTATACATACTTACATATGTATCATATACGTACACAGATAATATCTATATAGCATTCTCATATTTGAATAATTTCCTATAACTATCTAGCTATATCTCTGTATACATATACGTAGCTACATATAATTCACATCAGAATTGAAATCCACTTTATTTGCCAGACCTTACGTATTATAGCTAGCTATGTGTCTGGACTGAGCTGAGCATGTAGCTACATACCAAAGCTGCAACCTATTTTTGTGCTTATAGCTATTGCTAACTAGCTACATACACTGAAGAACAACCATATATATAGTCAAGGATAAAAATATTTGCTGATTTCATGGAGTTTTGAATAACCATGCAATTTTTAAGTTTTAACCTTGAAATTTACATCTTCCATTGCAATTCAATACTGTACTTCAGTTATCCGCAAAAACGTTAGTCAGCAAGCTGCAAAATTCACAAATCAGCACCTTCAAAATAATTAGGCAACACGGTATCCATTCACAGTGTCTCTACTGACTGGCCAACATTTACAAAAGTGTGCTCCTCTAAAGAGCATTTTGCCAACCATTTAAAGTCACAACTACGTATTACACTGTAGTTAAACCGACAATGATACCTACCTAGAGAGGAACCATTTATGTAGCTAGGTTCAGTGCCATGCAGCAGTACCGACTGGATGTCAAGCAGTAAGCAGGTACGTATGTATACAAACAAAATTAGGTAATGCCACTGCAACTAAATCTTATGTTGGCTAAAACTAGGTACATAGCTAGATATACGTACGTACGTATGTATATACGTAGGGTTGGGTAGGTAAAATATATGTGATAAACTGATTGCAATACGTAGTATGCAACTGAGTAATTGACTACAAACTACTAGTAATAACTAACAATTTTCTTGCAATAACAGTAACATAAGGGCAGTTCATGATGATTTTGAAGTTGCAATTTCAAATGTATGTGGCAGAAAAGTTTCCAGAAGAGACTTTGAAGACTAACATATAGCTAATGAGAAAGTAAGTGGCAAACAATAAATTAAAAGTATATGTGTATGTACATACGTAGCAAATACTTAACATGTGGTTATGTGTTTCATGTCAGGAGCTCAAGTTACATACGTACGTACATATCATCTGTATTGATATGAACAATTAGCTATATTAATACTTTTGGTTTATTTGATTTAACATTGCTGTTTTTGTTTCTGAGGCTTACTGGATGGTCTTTCCTTGTTTTTCCTTCTGTTCTTCTTCTTGCCTAGCAATGTCATAATTAATAGGTGCAGCCATAGCAGTGGTAAAAGTGTCTGCACTTTGTCATTTGTGACTAGGTCTGCCATCTAGTCACACGAAAAATTTAAATTTATCATACTTAACTTGTGCTATATTTATAGCCACTAACAACTTAAAATAGTTATTTTCATCACAAATGTAAAATTTAATGGAGAATATCCTTTATAGCTTACAGCAGCAGAGCAAGCTTCTTTAGGAAAGAGGTGTTCTGCGTAAGGTGTAACACCATCGTATCCATACCTATGTATACATAGCTACCCATGCAGCACCCTTTATGCAATGACAGTGTAACAAATTCATTACTTATTGCATTGTATGATGATGAGTCATGAGCAAGTGAAAGCTGACTAGCTGCCTCAGTCTACATACCTCAATTCCATAACTATATAGTAGAGCTTGAAATAAGGACTGAAAAGTGCTTGGACACATAGCTATCTACACAACATTCTGACATTTGCTAAAAAATAATCTGATATTAATAGAAACTCATGATCATCCTATAGCATTAAATTTTGGCTCAGACACATGTTAGATCAAAGTGGGAATTGTACAGGTAAACACCAAAAGTGGTCGGATGTCCGACTGTTATTTCATGCTCTGTATAGTATTGAAAGATGAATTTTAAAAATGTGCATGTACATACCTACTGTATGTCGTGTATGCGTGTTAGCAATAATTAGGGATGTCCCAATTATGCTGGCATCAATTTCGGTATTACAATGCATTGAGCGGCAATGAGCGCGTAATGCTGGTACGTATAATACACAAATATTCTGGCACGGCATCATGCCAAATTATACTCAATGGCATTCCTATAGCTTACTGGATAGCAACTTTAAGCAATCACTGATTCTAATTTGCAAAGTTTAGCAACTAACAAATACACAATATCATTATCTTAGGAATTTGGCATGTAGCTACATACATGGCTATACATATTGTAAATTTCATGTGGAAAAGTGTTGAAATGCTGTGTTTCTGTGTAGCTATAGTAAATTAAGCTGACATATGTATTGACTAGGACATCTGGAGAATACCTGGGGCATAATAAGCTAAAATTTGAAGAAATGCTCCAAAGCATAACAGGAAAAGCATACGTAATAGGGACATGCCTAGCAATAATGTATTACAGTTATATGTACGTGCATGTTTATGATGATACATTATATTGCTATGTATGTACGTACGTAGTTACGTAGTAGAATGAAGCTTGTCAGTAGGCCTGCATCAAATATGTTGGCATAATAATTAACACAATAGGCTGACATACATAATAATGCTACCATATTAGGTGAAATATGAACTTTCACTTGTCAAGACAGATTGATACTCTCTAATATGGAACAATTAGGGTATATAGAAATACTTAAGTAGATCTATATACTCTAATAAAACAGTCTATGTTTATTGAATGCTCATCAAACCAAAACGCTGAGTCATCTTTAAGAGCATTGTGCAAATTAGAGCATAATGCAAGCATAATAAGGGAAGTGAAGAGCATCATAGGGAAATATCTTGAAAGCATTTTGGATAAAATTTTGACTCAGGCCTAGCTACTTGCCAACTTTGTGTAATTGGTGTGTAGCTACGTAAGAATTGGGCCAAGTTACTTGGTTGATTAATTTACACAATAATAACTATATACAACATTACTTTCAGCCATCAAAACAGCAAAGTCTTTTGTGAGATCCTATCATGTAACCTAAGTAAACCTGACTGCCTTAATAGAATGCTTGACTGTTATATTAAAGTAGCTATATTGATTGGCTTTGTGTGACATGATCAAAGAGTGAAAGACACCCATGGTTTATCTTAATATTTATCCAGCATAATGCTATAATTTGCATTATGCTAAATAACTACGTAGCTATATACGTACGTATATGTAGCTACATACATATATACGTAGCCCCCATGCATGAGTGATTGGACCCTGTGAGAAGTTCACAACAAATTGGAAAATCAAAGAAATTTTCCATGAAGCAAGTCATTTTCCCTCCCTCACCAAAGTTTTAAACATGCATCTGGACGGAAACTACACTCTCGTTAGGAGAGGCCTTATATCTCCTAGGTTATAAGGTTATTAGCTAAGTAGCAACACCCTACAATTACACAGTTAAAACAATTGTATGTATTACACACCTTTTTGGTATGTAATTCCTCCTTACACCGTGCACACCATTTTTTGGTGTGTTATGCACACCAACAAAATAAAAGTATGAAATACACACCCAATAAAGTATGAAATACACACTTCAATATATTTTAAATTGACACATAAATACATAAATACATTGAAATATTAAATATGTTTTCTACAGTTTCTTCTTCTGGCTACTTTTCAGCAACTTCTAACTACTACGTCCTTTTCTTTTACAGCTGCAGCAACCTTGATCTCTACTGTATCTTTGTACATACTATGCACCCTGCAGTAAAATTCAATGATGTAAAAGTTAACAAATGATATTACAAGTTTACTGCATACATACACTGTAAAAATGAAGTGTGCATACCACACTAATGGTGTGATAAATGACATTGAGGGGGTTCTAATCATATAAATAAGGTGATTATCATCCTACACTGTTATTTATCACACCATTTAGTGTGGCATGCACACTACATTTTTTACAGTGTACCTTTCTCCATTGGAAACACCGGTCAAAGTCTGACAGATTGATGAACCAAATTATATGGTGAAACAATAAATCTATGGATTATAGATGAAACACATTGCGATTATATTAGAGCATGCAAACAAGTACCTTTTAACAACAGTTGTATGCCATTCATATGTGCCTGTAATGATCCTATAGGATGTTCAAAAACACAACAATAACACACAGCTAACCGTGTTTTTTATGTAACACGCATACCTCCTCGTGGTTGTACATGCAGCAGCAATAGGTTGCAGCCACAGTCACAGTCCAGCTCACACATAGATTGATGATTTGGCATCAGAAGAACTCTATAAACATAGTATATTATATTGTGATTACTACAGCAAACCCGAACCAGTACGTACCTTTGAAACAAGTCATGAAAACAGTTGCTCTTGGTCACGTGCATCCTAGCATGTTCAAAACACAAAACAACTAACACTGCTAATGCTCCTGAATTTATGTACCTTTCATTAAATTGTTTGTAGAGGGATACAGCAACTTTAGTAATATTCATCATGGCCCTCAACTGAATACTCCAAGATGCCACATGTGTTGTATCCAGTTATGTACCAGACAATTCAGCATTCACTGGATGTTCATAACATTTACATAGCCACAGGGGCAGTGACTAAGTGTCCCGAGAAACAATTAATGATAAATTCTTAGCATCATTATTCTCGTCCTAAATCAGTAGAAACAAACGGTGAAATATCTATCATTTAATAGAAGAACATTACCTTTCAACCAGTTATCTTCACTCTAGCACTAAGCCAGGCACTCAGCAGGAGGGGAAAAAATTCGCGCGCTTATTAAACTTCCTCTAGCGAATCAATTCAAGTGAGCCAAGCGATGAACCATCATTTTTACCCTGTCTGTAGCTGTTTCCCATGGAATTTTCGCCAAAGTTTGCTGTACAGTAGCGTTACAGCTTCCAGCCGTTCCTTCATCGTTACTAAGGGCTTCGTAACTAGGGTTACTCATTGCGGCATCGATGAGCATTAATTTAAAACATTATAATTATCACCCAGACAGGAATATTTATTATTGCCTTAACCTTATTTACAGCTTTCCGCTACAATACTGCTGCTTCGTCTAGACCAGGTTTAGCGCCGCAACATTTACGCGCCTGTCGTCAAACAATGCTTCCGAGAGGTTTCGGAACTTAACTTTGGGCTGTTGTAGCTTTTCTAATATATATTATATGGTTTTTTAAACGTATATCATTGTCTTACATTCATTAATATATTGTGCCTCTATCTTATAATCCATAACATGAGGCGCTTATTTATGTAGTGCTAATACCAGAGAAAATAAGGTGTGCATTACATACCAACATGGTATGATATGGAAACACACCACTGGTATGCAAGCAATATGGTATGTATAACATACCATTGGGTGTGCATTGCAAACCCCAGTTTTAACAGTGTAGTCAGGTGTGGGATAAAGTCCACAAAAATCTCAAAAGTTTCCCCCCTTGAAATTTACCAGCTATATATAGCTATAGCTAACGGTGTAATGTTGCAGCATGAAATACGTAACAGGCGGACATCTGACATTTTCTGAGCATTTTATAGGGGTTGACCTGTACAATTCCCACCGCACCTTGGTCTGACAAATGTCTGAGTCAAAATGTAATGTTACAGTACGCATTTCTAGCTACTAATGTCTAATCAATTTCGTAAAATGTCAGAACA
The DNA here is from genome assembly GCA_963930835.1 of Spongia lamella. Classification (NCBI taxonomy): domain Eukaryota; kingdom Metazoa; phylum Porifera; class Demospongiae; order Dictyoceratida; family Spongiidae; genus Spongia; species Spongia lamella. The sequence continues at coordinate 5,957,970 of OZ005747.1, forward strand.
ATTTTTATCTTGTGCTGACAAGTGTGAGCACTTTCCAGTCCTTATATCATGCTCTGAGTATATACGTATGTAAATGCGAGTAGTGGCTCTGAAAATCAGAGAAGATTGGTTGTCTGCCATGCAACTAGCTACCTATCTAACTATAGCTAGCTATAGCTACATGAATTCATATGAACTGTTTTGCATGTGCATTAGCTAGCTAATTATTTGTTCATAGTCATGAAAAAATGAAAAATCTTAACTATAGCTAATTGAGTTTATATAGCTACGTACAGCTACGTATATTACGTAACTACAGTTTTTGTACCAGCAGACCAAAGAAATACTTGCTGGGCTTCGTATCATCAGTAAAATTGAAAAAGAACTCTGTACCAGCTTTAACATATTCATCACACGTGATCTCTCCATCCATGTTTTCATCAATAGCGGTAAATGAAACAATTGCACAATTGGGATCAAAATTTTTCCAGGCATCAAAAAACCTTCGGTGTTCTGTTTTGGAAATTACCCCATCGCCATTGATATCCATGACCATGAAATTCTTTTCCCATTCCTTTTTTATCATGTTCTCCGCACCTTCTTCATTCGCTATGTGGAAATATTTCTCGATATACATGCTTTCTGTTATCTTATAATCGGATCCTTTCCCTTTTCCTCCAAGCATATCATCCCACAAGCTGCTTTGCATGGATATAAGAATTTTCTTTTGTTCTTCGCTCAGGTCGGGAAACAATCTAGTCATTTCTTTAACCCATTTGGCAAAATCTTTTTCAGATAAGTATCCGTCACCATCCACATCAAGCCAATCGAATGCAGTCTTCATTTTAACGATCCATAACTCCGGGAGTACCTTCATTAAATCCCTTGCCTTCGTCGAATACCTTTCCGCGCTGGATGCAGCATTAAGCCTTTGTGGATACAGTGCTCGCTCGCCTATCTTAATATCTCTGGGTAAAATTCGCCCAGCAATTCGATAACGTGTAGCGAATCGGTACATTGTTAAGAGTCTACGCTCACCCACAAACAGCCGTATAGTTACTGAAGCCGGCGGGAAATATGTATAGCTATATACAATAACTCAATTTCTGCGAAGAACCAATGTCTCGGTAGGTGCTAAGCACTTAAATGAGTTCTCTTATTCTTGCATGATAGCTAGATTATATTATAACATTATACTAGGCCATTGTTTTACGGAATCGAATTCCCGTGACGCTTTCAACAGATTTCCAATTAATGAACACTCGCCTTTTAAAGATTCCCGCGGTACCACAGCTAATTTGTCACTACTATGAGACATCACCAGTGTAGCGTGGGAGTTCGCCCTGGTCATGCAACAACAATTAACGGTAAGCAATTCAATACAACGCGCTACGCCGCGCGACGCAACGTGTCGATAATGTAACGCATGCCATAGCTACAATGTGTATTAGAATTACACGGTTACTACACATATAGTATTATAATAATTAGCTAGCTCATTGAAACCTATCCTGGATTCCACAACTTGAAACTGTAACTATGGAAATTGAAATCCCTATCACTAACGTCATCTCAGTTCACGACGAAAATTTACGGGAAGTCAAACGGTTCTAGCTACACGAGCTACACTACCTACTCTTGAGGTTTGCGATCTATTTTTAGCCTGTAAATTAAATTTGCTTACTCGAAATCGCGGAAGGTCTCTCGTCACACGTATGGCTAGTGGAAATCGGTATGTTCATTCACAAAAGTATTCATCTACTGAAGTAGAACGGTTCGCTCAGAATACCAAAGAAGAGCCAGAGTACTTGGCATTTCTTTTTCCAGCTGTAAATGAGTATTTGAAATCCGAGATATCAGGGAAAAGTATCCTGGACATTGGTTGTGGCATTGGCAATTGGTGTTACAAAGCAGCTTTGTATGGTGTTAAAAGTGTTGAAGGATTTGATATCCAAGAAGCTAGATATGGTGCAACTGGCCAAACAAGCTACTTCACAGTTTAGTACGGTCAACATACGTGCTGGAGATGTTATGGATATGCCTTATGATGATAACACATTTGATGTTGCTCTAAGCCTCTATGTGACTTGTTGCTTACGGCTTGAAACTTGCATCAGCCATTATAAAGAGCTGTATAGGGTACCTTAATCCAGGTGGTAAAGCAATAGTGGTAAATTTCTCCAAACCTGCATTTGAAGGAATGTTCTTAAGAAGCGGAGCTGATAGAGCAATTGTGGAGCAGAAAATAGAAAAGATCTTGACAGATCTTAAAACCTACCCTTCACAAACCGAGATAAATGATGCATTCCAAGATCTTTCTGATGTAATACAAGTCTGCTTCACTTTAAATGAAAGTGGACAGTTAAAAAGGATTACTAATATCGAACAAATGCCATTGGTCAATGGACAAGCAGTTTGGACTACATGTCAAATAATGACTTTTGCTGACTATTTTTATGACGAACAGTTCATCCAACAACAAATTAAGTCTGCTGGACTTACCATTGACAACATTGAGAACTATTTCACTGAGGAGAGGAGAATTGCTTACAATAACTCTAATCCTAAAGTTAAACTTGACAAAACCATCACTGATACTCCACCTCTTCTAATGTATCATTTGTCCAAATCATGCGGTAAATTATTGTAGACAAACTGGCTACAAACAACATTAGTTCAAATTAACCACAAAATTATGCAATCAATGAATGTGTTAATATCACTATTAAAAAGGAAGCATTGCATGGTTGTCCCCAAAATGACTGCCTTGTGGTGTTAAAATAATTTCTTTTTAACAGTGATAGTATACAGCATGCAATGGTGTTGATAGTAGTAGCTAGAATTGTTAAAATGCCTCTCATTATAGAGCAGCTGCATGAACAGGAAATTATCGGATATGTTTGCATATTTTCTTAACCTCAGTGACTTCCGGGAGGCAAAAATCAATGGAGAAGAGTGGGTATGGTATGGTAGCGCAAGAATCTAGAAATGATAGTCATAAATTATATTGTTACTACATCTGGAGATGTATCAAACGTTTAATAAATATATAGTCATTCAACAGCAGCTCTTACAGCTGTTACCAAGCTAGCAAAGAGTTTGTACTGCCGTTTCCATACAAATTTGCCACCCAGAAGTACACCTGCCTGAGGACAAATGACGTCACATGCAGCCGCTCTATAGCTATATAAGTAAGAATAGGTAATATAAATACATACGTAGGTACATACTTTCGTTGCCCACTTTACCAATAAATTAAATGTCAGTCAGTGATTAAGTATATCAAATGAGTCATCTACGTGTATTGTCACCAACAATAAAAAATTTGAAATTCAAGCTTGAATCATGGTAAATAAAAGTTTGAATCATGGTAATTACATAACATCAATTGATAGGTATGGAAGAGAGTTCAATAACCACAATAATATGATAGAGCTTGAGGTTGTTAGTGAAAATTAGGTAAATTCCCTCTATTTTTTATGATAGAGAGTTTCATATTGCTTTTGAGTTAGGGAATAAGCCACTATAATTGGGGCGAGCCTTAGCAAGCCACACCATATGGGATCAACAGTGAAATCTATCTTCTTGCTTGCTTGCTTGTAACGTCAAAATACCTGTATATGGCTGAAAGCCGTTTAAGTGCAAACCAACATTACATCAAACATTACAAGCATTACATAAAACACGTGGAGTGCTAACCATAGGCGTGTATATACCATTCAAGTGCTAACCATAATTTATTAACCACAATGTGTGAATACAACTTTCTAATCAAAGCCTAGTAAAGCTGATCATTTGATGTTAGGATTGCATATAGCACTGAATGGCTAGATAGATACATTGAAGTACACTGTATAGTATCAGCTGCCTTGCCGCCCTATACGTATTTACTTTTCTTTATAATAGCTGATACCATCCATGACTTGTTTATTATGCATGCTTGTGATACCTTTTGCAATCAATTCATATGTTACTTCAATCCGCTGTAATTACTTTACTTTACTGTATGCTAGTTTTCATGAAATACATACCGGTACAAATTTTTAAGACCATCATGTAGATAGCTACACTGAGACTGAACTGTACATGTTTTATTCCCTGTGCTATAATTATTACAATGTCAAATTGCATATAATTCTGGAATTATAGGGCATTCACGAGCATAATACAAGAATAATTGGAAGTTACAATGGGTAATTTAATGTAAATATAATGAAATAATCTCAAAAATTGTTTAAAATAATCATGATGGTAAAGATGTCCATGAAGGTAGGTAAATTCTGAAGAAAAGTCTACACTGGCAATAGTCATTGTGTGTATTGTAGACATTATTATCACCGATACAATAAAAATTACAAGAATAAGTAGGAATAATAGGTGATGATGTAGGAATAAAATAAGAATAATGGGTGAAAATTTTGGGAAGTTTGGGAAGGAATAATAGGTAAAATTTTGAGCATATTAGGCTCAGCCCTAAGCAGCCCTGCCTAAGGGTTACCCCAGCCCCATGTATGTAATATGCAATGGAAACTTATGGCTATATATATATAACAGTGAAAATTTTTATTAAAACAGTCAGGATCCTTAAGTTACTCTAATAGAGCAGTCAGGTATTACTTGTTATTCTAATAGACCATGCAGTAACATATTGAAATTTTTTAAGGAATATAAGACATGAGAATGATGTAGCTATGTATATACTGGAGACGGATTAAGGTAGTAATAATAGCAAAGAATGATAATTATTACCTCAGCATATTAATGTTATGACTGTCAAGTTATGAAACATTTTTAAATGTACATAGTCAACAGGCAATTATGTCGGCATAATATCTATTCAATCTATGGATGATCATTATATTTTACAGGAAGACCTTAATTCTTTAACTTCCTGGGCTAGAGCTTTTTAACATGGAATTTAACATTCCATAATACAGGTCACTACTCTTTGCAATAAAAGTAGGCATTCCCCTGCAGATAGTTGAACAACATTTATACCTTGGTGTCTACCTTCATCACAGAATGTCATGGCAACCTCAAGTGGACTATGTCTGTAACAAGGCCAACCATATTTTGGGCTTTCTGTGGAGGAATTTACGTGGCTCCTCTAGGACCCTGCGGGAGGCCAGCTACTTGCATTTTGTCTTCCCTAACTTAGACTACTGCCGTCCTATATGGGATCCATACCACCAAACACCCATACACAAGTTAGAAATGATCCAGCATTGTGCTGCCCATTTTGTCCTCAACAAGCCATGGCGGAGAACAAACCATGACAGTATTAGTGATATCCTAGAAGCCTTGAAATGGCCACCACTTAAGGAACGTAGACAACATGCCTGTCTGGTATTGCTGTTTAAGCTCACAAGTAATCTTCTTTCAATATCTAGCATTTACTTACCATCACCATCACCGTTAACCATTACAAGAGCCCAGCACAGACTGAAATACCTACATACCCAGTCAACATCTAACACCTACCGGTACTCTTTTTTTTTTCCAAGAACCATCCCGGAATGGAACAACTTGCAAATTCCTGACTTGCACAACCTAACTTTAAATCAATTTAAACAACAACTACAGGTAGTATATACGTAGCTATTATAAGTAAATAATTACACATTAGCTTGATACCCCTAAGGGGCTTTGCTAATTAATAATAATAATAATAATAATAATGATAAGCATAACTGGTTGGAATACACTATGCCAGTAAAATGTTATTGGTGAAACTAAAACTGAATAGCTAGATCAATATAGAATAGTCATGGTATATTAAAATAACCTAATAACGCAATCAAACAGATTAGGTAGAGTTACAGGTGCATAGGCCTGCGTCAATTATGCCAGCATAATTTTTAGCATGATAGGTGTGGTGTGCTAAAGCATCAAGCATAATTCCAATAATAGGCAAAATTTATGGTGCGGGCCGCAAACTACATAATTAAAACCTACTCGTGCCATTTATACAGTCTAAAATACACTCACTACCACTGCCATTCAACACTTCACAACAGCAGACATTCACAAGGCATAGCTTCTACAACTCCTTCATAGTCGCTTTGTTTAGGCACCTCTAAAATTAATTATAATAATTTTGTTGAAAGCTCTTATACCGCTGGCATGTGGCAGATCAGAGGTATGTAGAGGTAACTGGAGGTTCATAAACAAGTGAGCTTTATAGAAAACTGTGTATTATTAGTAGCACAATTGATTGTGGAGTAACATAAAATCTAGCATAATAGGCACAAAATTGGAGCAATTCCAAAAAGCATAATAGCATAATAGACGCAGCCCTACAAGTGCATGTGGTTTATTAAAGTTTTCTAATAGAGCATTAGATTCCAAAAATAAGTTGAGTCATCAATAGTGGAGTATATAGAAACAGAGACAATTAAGGGGGCCAGTGACCCCTCCAATGTTTATACAGAGATGGGCTGTCTGTTACTGCATGTATATAGCTACATCTTAGCTAATAGGCTTATGCTTTTAATTTTACCCAGAAATTCTTACCTACGTATTTCCCAAATTATTCTCACCCTTATAGCTACTTATATCTATAATATTACAATATCTAGTTAGGTAACACAAACTTTCTTACTTTCATATACAAGAAAATACCCTCTGCAACAAATGATCATAAAATAATTGTGTTGATGTTGTCATGGACACATAAAATTTCTAATTGTGGGTTTAAACTGATCTGTACAAATCTAAGCTACACTATGAAAGACTCAAGATTGATCGCTTTGTAGCATCATTCGTATGTAGCTTTGTTATCAGAGGATACTAGAGGGTTTAAAGGTAAGATTTTTTGTATTTTACACTAGATTGGTTGTTTTATAGCATAGCTAGCATACTTTGAACTGGCCCTAGCTATCTTCTAAATGAATAGATGCATGCCAAAGGTCTCGACTGGTAAGAGCAAAAATTCTGGTAGGATAAATCATGCGCTTAGCTATATAATACGTATAGCTACCAACTTAAGTACCAGCTAGCTCAGTAGCATTGCTTTTAATCTTTCTAGTAATTGCAATTCCTTTATCTTGATAAGTGTAAAATTCACCCTTTTACGTATGTTATCTCTACTTAAGCACACAACATTTCTTAACTTTAGTAGCTACGTATGTGAAAAAAGGTGCTCTTTGAATCTGCATAATAATTATGATCACAATTGCGGTACTTACCAATGGATTTTTTTAGTTTGTTCCACGTATGTTGTCCCACCTTACTAATTAGGCCAATATAATAGCTAGCTTTGAGTAAATGCCTTGTACAGGTTCTGCCTTCTATGGACACCCTTGAATTCTTAACTAGAAATGAACATCCTCCAGTGCCTAACTGGTACATACAAAGTTGAAATACATGTAATAATGAAGTTGACAATTTCCACCAGATGTCATATTATGGCATTGTCAGCAATTAGTTAAAGGTTTAGCTACTGTGTTATAAAGTGTCTGCTCAAACATTGTGATAGGATGTGCACTGCTTATACTTACATAGCCAACAATCAGGTAGAAGTCTGTGAATCATTTCACACAAACAAATATGTTTGTTTGAATACTCACCAAGTCACCGTATTTGTTCCATTGAAAATTCATTGTGCGTGCCAATATCCGATAACTCATGACTTAGTAACGCTAATTATAAACCAGTATAAGGTTGCTTTTAAACAACCTATGTATCTGGTTTTTTGAAATTGCTTTTGTCCGAAAAGTCTCTGTGTGTGCGTGTGCGTGTGTGTGTGTGTGTGTGTGTGTGTGTGTGTGTGTGTGTGTGTGTGTGTGTGTGTGTGTGTGTGTGTGTGTGTGTGTGTGTGTGTGTGTGTGTGTGTGTGTGTGTGTGTGCATGTGTGTGACACTGTAGCCGTGTATCCCCAGGCTATTAAAAACCATTCAGACATGTAAATCATCAATTAACCTGAATAGCCAATCAAAAAGTCATACTGCCTTCAGTTTCTTTATATGTCACCTGTTATAATGTGCTAAACTGGTATAATTAACCACCATACTTCATGTATAGCTATATACGTAGTTACAAAATACATTAATAATGGTAATCTGTATGTATGCATAAATTAATGATGTAATTATCATCAACAAATTGTTAATAGCATCACTAACTTAATTTGCAATGTCATTTAGTGCTTCGATCTCATTCAGTTGTTCCATAAAGGGATCACGGCACCACATAATATCTGGTAGACGTTCGTCATTAGGAACGCTGTAAGTAAATATGTTTGTCACATGTTCATAAATATGTCACCTTTGCCAGTAGCTATAGCTATAGGCTAAAGATAATTAAGGTAAAAATATTGTTTGTTACTTAGCTATGTACATATCTACAGTACGTAGCTATGTATATATTTATACCCTCCAATGTAAATGATAATAATAATATTATATAGTTGGGCAATATTACGATATTATCGTATATCGTGATATTAAAGTGTTATGATAATCGATATCAAAGAGAAATTTTCAGCATCGTAATATCGCAGCACGATATTTATTGTCAATACCGTGATTATCATCACATTCATTGCTCAAAATGTACAAATTTTATATCACCAGTAAAATATTTAATCCTATGTTCACAATTTTAGTGCTTGCCATGTATACTGTACTGCTAGCTAAAATGATATCGTGATAATATCGATTATCGTGATAATTACTCTTATGATATATCGTGACATGGAATTTCTGTTATCGCCCAACCCTACTAGATACGTATATAGGTAGCTAGCTACATAATATAATTATTATATTGCAAAACACAAACATTATAGCATGATCTAATGCACATGTAGCTATACATATGTACGTAACTATAAGAAATAGTCAGATGCTTCCAGTATGAAATATAGATTTTTCAGTGATTAAATAACCGTGTGAAACATAACTTAATGGTAAGGCTATAAAGACATGCTAACAAGCTCGTTAATCTTCTGATAAAGTTGTAGTTGCATACAGGCAAGAACAAGGTTGTTACAAGCTTGTACAAGGTTGTAATGAATTTGTATATAGCATGCATGGTTGAAAAATCATAATGCTAGAATATAAGGTACTATGGAATGCAAGGTTGTACTACCATGCATTATATGTACATGCAATATCATGACAGCCATCGTCATCACTCATCAACTTCTCTACCACATAGCTACGTACATATAAAAGGTTTTAAATGTGTATACAAATGTTAGACCAAACAAAGTTAAAAATATTTCTGGTCCTGCTGCCTGGTCATTTCTGTCAAGCAGTAAAACAATTTTATTGATAATACAAATAATTTTGTGTATGGATAGCATAAAATTAAGCAAATTGTATAATGGATGAAAGAAATATTGGATAGCTATAATCAATAAAAGTTAAAATAATAAGCCAGGTCACCTGGTCAATTTTAAGGGTAGCCTGGATCAGAAACAGACATTTAACTTTGTGCGACCTTAACATTAGCCACGCACCATCCAGCTACGTATTAGATTTGTTTATACAGGACTGTGGTCACACTGTAGTGGCTGTACAATCTTCTCATTGCATCAAATTGTTATAAGCTTGTTACAACCTGATTATTACCTTGATTGTAGACAATCTTCTTATTACCTTATTGGTAGTAGACAAGGTTTTTACAAGCTTGTCACAAACTTAACTGTTAAAAGCTATTTACAACTTTAATACGTATAAAAGAATATTCCTTGTAATAATAAATCAATTGATACTTTCTAAAAGAACAGTCACTAGTATTATTTGTGACTGTTGAGTATTACAAACCCGGGTCAACCCGGAGCTTGACCTGACAATCCGAATGACCTTGAGAAATTTTTATGCGGATTGAACCTCAACGCTGTTGTGAAGGTATCCCATTTACCGCCCTTTACTTTATACAGCTACTTACATGCTCACTACTGTTGTGTTTCTCCTCTCACAGTTATCTGTAGTGATGCCAGTTTCATTGACTGATGGTATTTCCATCTCATCAGTGGGTACAATGTTGTATTTATGTAAGTGTTTGATAATCAAAGATTTGATAATATCTTGAATCCTATTCTTATTAATCCAAAGCTTCATGGTAGTAAAGCTTGCTAGTGGTAAAATTGTGCATAAATATGCTACCACTGCTACCAAAGTCTCATCATAATTTTCTACAAAATCTACTATCGGCAGCACAGACAGTATAACAATCAATTGTAAAATTATTCCATCGAAGATGTTATAAAGTTTATCGGCATATGGCCTAACCACAAGGTGTATTAGTGCCATAAGTGCACACACTGTTATTAGTATAAAATGAGTAATGAGGTCATCGGAACTCCTCGCCATCACGAGAACAATAATCACAATCCGGCATATCAAGTAGTAAGCTGCAAAGTAGCGATACTTGTCCTTGTAACCTCCTTGAAACTGATCAAGCAATGGTTTAATTCTGATGAAGTTGATTTTAGAATTCAAGAATGGTTCTAACAGTAGCAGAAGTGGAAGGCTAATAACTACTACTATTGTAAATATCATTGCCACAATAACATATGCAAGATGGTGACCATGAAAATATTCAATGTCTGGAGACAAATAAGTGTAAACTTTATTAACGTCCGTAAATGTCAGTGACCTCATTAGCAGTAGAGAGGTGGTTGTCACAGACGTGTATGATAGCAATAGAAAGAAGCAAATAAAATGAATGATTCCTCTGCTAACAAATAATGAGACTTTGCGTGATCTCCTTGCTAGCACACTTATCATAACTAGAATTAATGATATAACTATTGGGTGTACGTAATGTATAAACTGTTGATCAATCCCACTGATGTTTCTTGCTAAACAAAGTTGTCCAAGAAACTGTGGAGTCAACTTGGCTAAACTAGACAAAATGTTAATGGCCGTATATAGTCCATTAGAAAAAAATGATGCCTGCCTTAGAAAAATATCCACTACATTGTAGTAGTAAATAATAGCATATAGTGACCCAATTGCGACTTTAAAGTGCATCATTATAAACACCGTAACTATTACAGCTATCCAGTACAAGAATGATAGTGCAGTTACCAGTACTGCATATCCAATGGTACACTTGTTAACATTCATACATTCAGGAGAGTCAAACGATAGAGTGTAGCCCTTCTCACAGCTACCGCAGGCAATACCTGACCTGTGTGGTTTTCACTGGTTTGCTCTAATTGGAGAAAGATGATAAATACCGTTAGTGATCTCACAACAGGTGAAATTGCAATAATCATTTGGACAAGATGTTATAGTTGATTTACCATCTACACTGCCAAACCAGTAACCTCTCTTAATGGTGGAATTACTACCAGAACAAGTAATAATATTCTTAGTATTGTAACATTCACATTTTTGTGCTTCACTAGAATACTGGAATCCTAAGTGACATTGTGATAGCTCAACTATTAATTTCACTGAAATCATTTTAGATCCAAACGTCTTGGCAGCATACATGGAAAAAACAATTGAGTAATTAAATAGAGTGTTTAAATTTCCAATTATACTTACTCCTTGTGTTGTATGATTGCATGACACTGAAATATATTTTGAGCCAGACATGTTATAGTTTTGGTGATTCATGCCGGTTACCAAAAATTGGGTTAATTCAGTCGGTTGATCGTAATAGTCGAGTACGCATGCATTAAACCTGATTTCTTGACCAAGCATTATATTACTGATGTAATATGTATGACATTCTGAATAATTCTTGTCAGTGCATTTTGCTGGATCAAATAATATCAGTCTTCTCGGAGAAGTGGAAACTGGTAGACTGTTATTTTCAGGAAATCTTATGACCCTCTGAAATAAACAACTCTTGTTACATGATTTTGGCACATTTATGTAAATCAGGTTTCTCATGGTTCCAAGATCATTATCACTGAAGTGAAATTTAGTGATATTGAAGATTAACAAGCTTTGTGTTATTTGTACGTAAATAGCTTTTCCATCATCACTGGCTAAATTCTTGAAAAAGTTAACCTTAGTGTTATTAATAAGTATGAATCTTGAATGATCACTCAGGTATATCGCTCCACCATCCTGCGATGCTGTATTCTTAATAAATTGTATGGACGAATTTTCTCCAAATGTGATGTTAGATAGTGAATTATAAATAGCCCCTCCCATTTCAGCACTGTTATTTTCAAAAATCAGATTTGATTTTAACCTACTTGTTATAGTAGACTTGTACAGACTGACAACTCCGCCATCTTTTGCTTTGTTCCTTTGAAAGTTAATGTTAGCATACCCATCAAATACCACAAGGGAGTTGACATAAGAATGTATCACTCCACCATATTCAATGGCTTTGTTTTCAGTAAACGTTATTTTACAGTTTCCTTGAAATTTAATAACTGAGCTAAACTGAATTTGTGTTATGTCACCTTGTGTAGCTTCTTTGTTAGCAAACATCACTAAAGGATTCTCTGTAAATGAAATATTGTAATGTGTACAAGAATACAATGCACCACCATTTTGAAGAGCAACATTGTTGATAAATATTATAGTAGAGTTACCTTGAAAGGTGATATTGGATGCATAAGAATATATTGCTCCTCCATTATATGCTTGGTTATTCTTAAATGTCAGTGTTGAGTTGTCTTGAAATTTGATGTTAATTTTTTCACCAACATACATGGCGCCACCATTGACAGCTTTATTGTGAGCAAATGTTGCTGTAGAATTTTCTATAAATGAAATGTTGCATTGTCCATAAGAAAACAACACACCACCATCTTGAAGGGCGACATTATTGTTAAATGTGGCAGTGGAATATCCTTTTAAAGTGATATCGGATGTATGAGAATATATTGCGCCACCGATGTGTGCTTGATTATTTCTAAACGTTAGTGTGGAGCTTTCTGTAGATTTGATGTTAATGTTATAACCAACGTATACAGCTCCACCATTGAAAGCTCTATTATTGATAAACGTTACTTTAGAGAAATGGTTAAAATTGAGAGGATAACAATTTCCGTAGGTGATGGTTGGATCGGTACCATCTACACACACAGCTCCTCCTTTTTCATTTCCTTTATTGTTATCAAATGATAATGTAGAATTTCCTGCTAACCGCATGCTTTGTGTTGTATTACGTAATTCAAGTATGAAAAAATATACAGCACCGCCACTTGCTGCACTGTTGTTGGTAAAACTTACTTTTGAGTTTTCTACAAATTCAATAGTTACATAGCTTATGAACACCGCACCCCATTAGTGTACGCTTTATTATTGCTTAGTGTTACCACGGAGTCTCCTTCAAAGAGAACAGCTGTGTAAGTGATATACATAGCCCCAGCATCAGCATAAGCTATATTGTTAGTAAATGTCACCTTACTGTTTCCTTTAAATGTGATGGTAGAGAATTCTGCAAACACAGCGCCGCCATAATAAGCTTTGTCATTGTTAAAAGTTACTGTAGAATTTTCTTTAAATGCGAGAATAGAGTAATCTACAGCACAAATAACTCCACCATAAGTTGCATTATTTTTATTAAACTTTACTGTAGACATCCCTGTAAATGTGACAGCAGAGTTACTTATTATATATACAGCTCCAGCATCATTTTGAGCTTCATTTTTATAAAATTCTGCTGTGGAATTTTCTTCAAATGTTATGTTAGAGTAGTTATCAACATACATCACCCCGCCATTATTTCCAGCTTTGTTATTATAAACTTTTACCGTGGAATTTGCTTCAAATGTCATAGTAGAATGGTCTTCAATATACACAGCACCACCATTATTAGAAGAATTGTTATTATCAAATTTTATGGTCGCATTTCCTTGGAATTTGATAGTAGAGGAGTTTGCAATATACATAGCCCCGCCATCGTGAGCTTCATTATTACTTAACATTACTGTAGAGTATTCTTGAAATCTGATGAAAGAGTTGCGTATGTACAAAGCCCCTTCATTAATGTTATAATCAAATATTACATTACAATTTCCTGTGAATGTTGCATTTGAGTAATGGACATACAAAGCACCGCTTTGATGTAAGCCAACATTATCATAGAAATTTACTGTAGCATATCCTTTAAATGTGACTTCAGACTGATGATGAATGTACAAAGCTGCACCGTAATTGTACTCATATTGTGTGAGTGTTACTTCAGAAGTTCCTTCAAATGTTACCTTAGAGTAATGCTCAATGTACAAAGCACTGCTTTTACCGTGTTCCCTACTACCATTGAATATTACTACTGTGTTATTACCAAATGTAACATAGCTTTGGTAAGCATAGATGTTTTTTCCAAACTTATTGGCTCTATTATGATTAAATAAAATTACTGCTTTAAATGTTTCATTATTGAGAAGATTACTGTTGTGATACAGCATGTGGTTCTGTTGGAAGAAGACACTACTGTGATTAGTGAGGTATATGGCACCTCCGTTATTAAGAGCTGTATTTCGTCTAAACTTGACTATTGTGTTGTTATGAAATATAACCACAGAATAATTACTAATGAAAATTCCTCCTCCATTTTCAGCCATATTACGGTAAAACTCAATGTTCCCACAAATGTAAAGTTTTTGGTTGGAAAGATAGATAGGTACGGCTTTATTTAAATTGAAAGTGGAATGTTGAATATGAAAATTTTGCAAAGATTTAGCAGATGATGGACCCGCTAAGTAAACCACACTCATTGCTTCGTTATGCATAAATTTGCTATTCATAATAGTAATGTTAAATCCAGATTGGTATAAGTTGTTTGATGAGTAATGAACAGCTGCTCCATGATCTTTGTATTGTTTATTATAAAGGAAATTGCAATAGTTAATATTCACATCACCTGACAATTCTGACAGTACAAGTGCCTGCCCCGCTGAGTGTTGAAATAAACAGCTTTTAATATTTACACTGGAAGAATTGTAAAACTGTAGCACAGGATAAACACTTTTATTGTCACTGATTGCACCGCACCTTTCCCAAGTGATTCCTTCAATTGTGCAATTGTAACAAGAAGTAAAATTTATTCCTCCATAATTGTTACAATCTACAGTAGGTCTGTTATGTCCTACTATTGAAATATTAGCAAGCCCATCTAATGAAACAATTGAGCCAAACAACTTCATATCAGTTGTTATATTAATCATAACATTACTGGTAAGATTAACTAGTGCATTGTGCAAGGATGTACAAGAACAGTTTCCATACACACAACATATATTGCTGAAGGTATCAGACCCATTACTATCACTTACAGCTCTTGTATAACCTATATCATTGGTTGAACCATCTTGAACATGTATTCCACTGATTACTACCACTGCTTGAAATCCTTCAATGTGTTGAGTGAACAGAGATAATAATAGAGTAGCTACGATATCCCTTGATGACATAGCGTAGCTGTAGTATCTTTTTAAATTCACTTTTAGTAACTATCTAGCTAACCTTTTATAGTCACACTATTGTTAAAGTCATAAAACAGCAATGAACTAATAGTTACAGTTGCAGCTACAGGAAGCAGCAATTCATTTAGTTAGCATTTCTGCATGTGTTCAGTGTATACATGTATTATACATGCATAGCTGTGTACATCAATTTGTAATGTTTTGACGTGCAAGAACACCACAACACTATAAAAGTGCACTGTCTTTACTATAATATAGCTAAGTATATTTAATGGTAATTTTTTGTATCAACACAGCTATGTACATAGAAGCCACACCATGCTGCAATCAAGTCAGCCATCAACTAATGACATCAGGTCATGGTCATTGAAAATGAAATATATACCACTCTACGTTGCTATCTATTATATTGTTAACACCTTTGAGTAATCTGACTGAGAATGAATGAGAATCTGGCTATCTTGTTATCAACACATTGTATATGACTCAAATACAGCATACGCTGTACATATGTAGCTGGTTGTGTCGTTTTAGTATTACTGTAAAACTTAAACACTTTTAGACTTTTAGTAGACAGCTTTTTATTTTAGTAAACTGAAACTATGTAAATTTATATCTCATTATTTCAACTAAAACTAAAATTTGATTGTTTTTGGGAAATTAATTGTAACTATAACTAAAATTGTTAACAATTATTATAGTATTCAAGTCCAATTATTGTAACTTGATTTAATTCGCTATAAAAGTACTAGTTCACTGTGTGGAGAATGTATAACCTTTCAACTACTGTAGTACTGTACTTATGACCTGGAACTGATTTGCATATACCAATAGTAAACGGTTGAATAATCAAAATTTGTACATACGTAGCTAGCTAAAACTAAAACTAAATGTTTCTTACATCTATATAGTAAACTAACTACGTATAATTATACTGGAAAAGTTAAAGTAATTGTAACTAAAAGTAAAACTAATTTTAAAGGCAAAAACTAATCAAAACTACGTATAACTAAAATGAACACTAGTACGTAAATTATTATCTAACTACTGATGTGCATGTTAAGCATTTGTCCTATTACAAACAAAAGCTAGCTAGCTATGTATGTATATACGTATATATGATGAGCTAAGTTACATACAACTAAAACCATTATAATGTTGTATATAGCCTTTTATTGATCAGCACAGTACGTAAGCATACAGTACATAGCTTTTAGCTATTTGGCTACCTAATATCTGCAAGTATGCATGTATATTCGTAGCTAACTATATACATGTGTACATATGTATGTTTGTTTTCAGCTGCTGGATTGTACACTATTATATTATTACACATATTTGTAACATACTGTATTGAGAAATAATTCAAGTATACATAATTTTACAATCACTTTCCATGGCTTTTGTGTATATAACTACATAGATACTTGTAAATGCTGGGTATTTCCTAATTTGGCTAGAATTTTATCAATCACTCACAGTCATTTCCTGTATGTATTGTTGATTGGCCATATTTAGTCTACTAGCTTAATGTATTGCTTCATGTGTAGCTAATGTAATTTCATGGGAAATCACTCTGAGAATCGTTGTATTTGTTGCATGCATATGCCATTGCTTGCTTGTGTGTGTGTGTGTGCGTGTGCGTGTGCGTGTGTGTGTGTGTGTGTGTGTGTGTGTGTGTGTGTGTGTGTGTGTGTGTGTGTGTGTGTGTGCGTGTGCGTGTGCATGCATGTACATGTGTGTGTATGTGTGTGCATGTACGTATGTGTGCATGTGTGTATGTGTGTGAGTGAGTGTGTACATGTACATTTGTGCCCATAGACCTCACATACAATAATTATGAGATAGAAGAAGCTCACACATAGTGATTTAATATTAGCTGCACCATCATGCAGCTAATGCTTATTCGATTTTATCAGATGAGCTGGTTCTCGTAGAGCCACATTAGCTACAGAAGTAAGAGAAGTTCATCATGCTTAATATGTAGCTACGTATAGAAATATTTCTTGTTATCCACCATTACATGTGGCTCTCTGCACACTCGGAAGCCAATCATCTGGGTTCATGCCTATATACATTAAATATATATATGATATAGACTAAATCCTCTGTCTATGTAGTTATACACACAAAATCATCTGGGTTCATGCCTATATATATCATTTGGATGCATGCCTATACATTAAGTATATATCCACCAATTCAAATCTTTTGAAAAGTATGAATTGGTGGATATAATAATTATATTGGTTACCTTTACTAGTATTAGCAAAAATTCTGGTAGGATAAAATTTGCACATCATGTGCTTACATACGTATATGTGACCCGATTTTAGAAAACCTACCATGTACACACAAGAGACACATAAAATAATTCTAAGTAATTTGCCAGTTTGAAATATATACGTTTGGCTATATAACCTGTTATGTCTGTCTGGAATACATTTAATTATTGCAGAAATACTTTTGGTTTGCTTGTGGGTTAGAGTTACAGGGCTGCAGAGTTAAGTATTCTAATTATTTCACTTGTGTGTAGATGGTAGGTTTTCCAAAATCAGGTCACATAATATAGCTAGCTTCATATGTAGGCTGAGCTACGTAGCAATATACTTTTAATATTCTTTCTAGCAATTGCAGTTCTCTTATCTTGATGCGTACGTGTAAAAATCAGCCTTTTCTATAGAATTTACTTAAACACACAACATATATTTCTTATCTTCAGTAACCCTTACCATGTCTTCTATTATCAATGTTCCTCATTTATTGTTCCACCTTGTTTATTAGGCCATGCGCCAGTAGCTACTTTTGGCTTTGGGTAAACACCTTGTACAGGCTCTACCTTCTGTGGACACCCTTGAGTTCTTAACTACGTAGTAATGAACACCCTCAAGTGGCTAACTGGTAAAGTTGAAATAATAATGAAGTTGACAATTTCTGGTTTACTGTGTTATAAAATCTCTGCTCAAACATTGTGATAGGATGTGCACTGCTTATATGTACATAGCCAACAATCAAGTAGAAGTCTCGTGAATCATTTTACACCAAGAAATGTGTTTGTTTGAATATGTACTCACCAAATCACCATATTTTTTCCATTGATAATTCATTGTGCGTGCCGATACTTATGGCTTACACTAAACCAGTAGCTATAGGGTTGCTTTGAAACAACATACCATATAGCATAAAATTTCGACGGTGGAAAATTTTGACGAATTGGGGGTCAAGGAAAATTTGATGAGTAAAATTTGATGAATTGTATCAGCCTTAGCTACATGCAAACAGCTATTAGAAGAAAACTTTGAATGGTAAATTTTGACGATTTGCAAAATTTGTTAATATTTTCTCTTATCAAAATTTTGCGCTGTACAATATGCTCCTGGTTTCTTGAAATTGCTTTTGTCCGAGAAGTCTGTGTGTGTGTGTGTCTGCACGTACATGTGTGTGACACTGTAGCTATGTGTCCCCACGTTATTAAAAACCATTCACGTGAATGAACCTGAATAAACAATCAAAAAGTCATACTGCTTTTCAGTTTGTTTATATGACACCTGTTATTGATCTGCTAAACTTTGGTATAATTAACTACCGTACTTAGTCTACTTGAAGTGTCAAGTTAGCTACAATAGACCGGGCCAATAGAACTGTATCGGATCCCATCGTTTAGTGCGGTGGGTGGTTATATGCTGCAATGATAATAATGCCCTCTACTAAGAGGTTTGGCCATGATCAAGATTAGGAATATACATAATAATTATACAGATACTCCATCAATTGTTTCAAAGATTACTTCAACTAAATCTTGTGTTATTTGGCCCGACCGGTGACCCATAAAATGTTAAAATTTAAAAATTTAGTTCTATTTTGAAGTTTACATGTTGGTCAAGTGAATAAAATATCGGCAATGCATTGTTGGTCATCTGTAACAGCGAAGCCGTGAGGTACACTATAAATGTAGTCTTTGCAATAAAATTGTTGCATTGGTTAATAGTGATTTGTAGTCAGTTAGTCATTTATAGTCAGTTGCATATATGTGACCCAGTTTTGGAAAACCTTCTACACACGAGAGACATAATTCTAAGTAATTTGCCTAGCTTGAAATACGTATATGTTTGGCTATATAACCTGATATACGTATCTGTTGGAATACATTTAATTATCAGAATAATTGCAGAAATACTTTTGGTTAGCTTGTGGGTTAGATTTACAGGGCCGCAGAGTTAGATATTCTAATTATTTCACTTGTGTGTAGATGGTAGGTTTTCCAAAATTGGATCACAATCAGTTTATCACATATTTTTTACCTACTCAACCCTACGTATGTATGTATGTATGTATGTATGTATGTATGTATGTATGTATCTAGCTATGTAGCTACCTATATAGTTTTAGCCGACATAAGATTTAGTTGCAGTGACCTTATGTAATTTAATATGTATACCTGCTTAGTGATGCCACGATATGAAATTATTTTTATCATGATATCATAGAAATTATATCACAATAGTCACGATATGCTTAATATGCTGAACACGTTAATATTTTAACTGGATGCACCTCATTATTTATTTCACAATAACTTCACCAAGTCAACTATACTTTTCTGATACAAGTGCACACTGTCAAAACATGTGTAGATAATATTATTCTTCCAATACCAAATAATCTTGCATTGAATTTTGTATATCACAATATATATTTTGCATATCATGATAATCATGAGATTTTATATCATGATAATTATATCATATAATTTTTTATCATGATTATCATGGCATCACTATAGATACCTGCTTACTGCTTGACATCTAGTCAGTAATGCCATGCAGGTGCTGCATGCCACTGAGCCTAGCTCTAAATAATAGGTTCCTCTCTAGGTAGCTAGGTATCATTGTCGGTATAGTTGTGACTTTAAATGGTTGGCAAAATGCTCCTTAGTACGTATATGTTAGGTTATTGAGAGTCCATACACATTATATATAATAAAAAGTCTGGCAAATAAAGCGGATTTCAATTCTAATGTGAATTATATGTAGCTATATACGTACATAGACATAAGAAGCTGTTCAGATATGAGAATACTATATAATAATTAAATATTAGCTACGTATCTGATACACACATAATCACATTTCCATATGGAATAACTGAAATTGTTTCAATATCAGGATCCCCCAGTTCCTACATTTATACTAAATTAGTGTTTATTCACATACTAACAAATTTTGTTATATCTAGCTACGTAGCTAAGTATACTGAGCCATGCCATAGCTACATGTATAGCTATATAGTTACAAAATACATTAATAGTCATAATTTGTACGTATGCATAAATTAATGCTATGTAGCTAATTATGTAATTATCATTAACAATTTGTTAATACGTAGTATTACTACTGTAACTTAATTTGCAATGTCATTCAGTGCTTCAATCTCAGTTAGTTGTTCCATAAAGGGATCACGGCACCACATAAGATCTGGTAGACGTTCGTTATTAGGAACACTGTAAGTAAATATGTGTCACATGTTCATAAATATGTCACCTTTGTCAGTAGCTAACTATAGGCTAAGGCAAATTTTGTGGAAAGTGACAATAAAAATATTAAGTTTGTTACTTAGATATACGTACGTATATCTACGTAGCTATGTGTATATTTGTATCCTCCAATGTGAATGATAATAATAATCTAGCTAGCGGGTATATACGTACATAATTACATATTATATTATATTGCAAAACGCAGACATCATAGCACCATATAATGCACATGTACGCAGCAATAGGAATACATATGTACGTAGCTATAAGAAATAATCAAATGCTTTCAGTATGAAATATAGATTTTTCAGTGATTAAATAACCTGGTGAAATAACTTAGTAATGAGGCTACGTATTAAATCATGCTAACAAGTTTGATAATCTTGTGATTAAGTTTTAGTTGCATACAGACAAGAACAAGGTTAATTGTTACAAGCTTATATAAGGTTGTAATGAGTTTGTATATAGCATGCATGCATGGTTGAAAAATCATAATGCTAGAATATGAGCTCATATGGAATGCAAGAGGGCTGGGCTGGTGGGTGAAGATTGTACCAACATGCCTTGCATGTACATGCAATATCATGACAGCCATTGCCATCACTCACCAACTTCTCTACATACATACATACATACATACATACATACATACATACATACATACATACATACATACATACATACATACATACATACATACATACATACATACATACATACATACATACATACATACATACATACATACATACATACATACATACATACATACATACATACATACATACATACATACATACATACATACATACATACATACATACATACATACATACATACATACATACATACATACATACATACATACATACATACATACATACATACATACATACATACATACATACATACATACATACATACATACATACATACATACATACATACATACATACATACATACATACATACATACATACATACATACATACATACATACATACATACATACATACATACATACATACATACATACATACATACATACATACATACATACATACATACATACATACATACATACATACATACATACATACATACATACATACATACATACATACATACATACATACATACATACATACATACATACATACATACATACATACATACATACATACATACATACATACATACATACATACATACATACATACATACATACATACATACATACATACATACATACATACATACATACATACATACATACATACATACATACATACATACATACATACATACATACATACATACATACATACATACATACATACATACATACAAGGTTTTAAATGTGCCTATATAACATGTTAGGCCAAACAAAGTTAAAGATGTTTCTGGTCCTGCTGCCTGGTCATTTTTGCCAAGCAGTAAATATTTTATAATTAGCCAGGTCACCTGGTCAATTTTTAAGAGATCCTGGATCAGAAACATACATTTAGCCACGTGCCATCCAGCTAAGTATTCTACAAGACTGTGGTCACACTGTAGTGACTGTACAATCTTCTCATTGAATCATATTGTTGCAATCTTGTTACAACCTGGTTATTACCTTGATTGTAGACAAACTTCTTATTACCTTGTTGGTTGCAGACAGTCCTTTTATTACCTTGTTGGTTGTAGACAAGCTTGTTATTTTCCTCTTGGTTGTATCAAAGCTTATTACAAGTTTATCACAAAATTAATTGTCAAAAGCTTATTATAAACTTCATATAAAAGACTATTGCTTGTACTATAACATTATGTAATAGTTGTAACATGGGCACGAGGGATTTGCCTGATATGTATACCCGAGGGCCGCAGGCCCGAGGGCTGAGGGCATACATATCAGGTAAATCACGAGTGTACATGTTACAAGTAATATGTAACACTTCCGGCACTCTAAAAATTTGCCCAAACTTAACATCAATATTTCCGCCTCTTTATATAGTAACGGGTACTCGTTGTGATTGTGGGACTCTATTTCATCGTTGTCATGACGTTCTTGCATGGTAGTGCTGGTAATTGTGGGTTTACCACAACTTTTTATTAAGCTGCAGGACTTATAAATGGGCAAAAATCGCATTTAATCGCTGATAAACTAATGGTGAGTGTGTTACAAATAGAGTAGCATATCCAGAAATACGCGGTCACGGGTGCTTATTGTTAAAATGTACAGGCGTGTAATGGGAAACCATCCTTACATTATCGCTTATGCCTTTTAGCAAATACAACCATGCTGTTGAAGCTATTATAAAAGTATATACCTCAAAAAAATATCCTAATTCAAATGTCTTACCATGGCAAAATTTTCTATTGCATCCTTACTTGTAAAAGTTTCGAGTCGAATAACAAGCAAATTACAACATATATTCAATGTTAGCAAACTACAATATTATATTTGTACCTTTTAAAGCAAAACTATCTTGGTTTTACACGTTCAGTTGACACTTTTTCCGTGGCAAATCTCAGGTAATGTAACGCGTGTATTCGGTACGCCATAGTTATCTGTATTCAAAATTTGTGATTGTGGGTTTTAGTTTTTAATAGTATTAAAACATTGTTAAACAGTAACATTCGAGCAAATTTATTATGATTCTGCTAGAATGAGGCCAGCGATAGGTGCAAGGAAGGATATCTACCACACGATATATATTAGAGTTTACAAGCGCCCACTTGAGTGGGGCGCTTATTTCCAATCTAACTAACTTTATTTATGGTAAATTTGTGGTGGATCCAGAAGATCGCCTGCTGAACAACAGAGAGCGGGACAGTGAGAAAGTGTCGCATTCGAGATTGGTAAGTAAAAAATTTATGGCTATAAGCCTTAAATAAATATATATAGCTAGTCTCGCCGCCCAGACTGCCATCAGTTTTTTCTTTGACATTCGGACGGGTCTGGCCAAATGGTCAGTATGGATTGGTGATTCGCACGCCGAGAAAATCTCGGCGTGCGAACCACTGGCTTTTAACACTTCCCTTTGTACTGCACCTAGGAGAGCGCTTTGAAAAGTATGCGTACTTGAACGGTTCCGTATATTATCCCAAAGGATAGGCACGTAAATTTTCAGTACGATTTCTACGTGAAAAGTAGTGATGGAAGGATCGACAGAGCAGTCCAAACGGCAAATAAATTGTCTTGAAGAAGTAGCTAATTAGAGAAAGTGATTTGCGTTTAGGGTACAGGGAGTTTAAACACGAGCAAACGAAAGCAATCTTATCATTTGTACAAGGAAACGACACCTTTGTTGCATTGCCAACAGGCTACGGGAAACCTTTCCCCGTAACAGCTCTAGCTTTTTTTCTGTTGCCATAATATCTCTTTAACAGTTTATCACAAGCACATGTGATATTTGATGACGTTAATAGCAGACGGTCAGTAACTTAACACCTAACTTGTTAACGTGAATTCTTATAACATAGCATCACCAATCCATACTGACCATTTGGTCAGACCCTTTTTTCCGGTCCGAATGTCAAAGAAAAAAAGGCAGTCTGGGCGGCGAGACTAATATATAGCTGCCCATGTAATGTTAGTAGCTCAGGTGGTGGATCTTCTGGGATCTTATAACACCTGGGCACATCAGGCTTTCTGTCCAGTATAAATTAATTCAAACTCTATTCAAATTAAATCTGGTACACATCATTTTAGCAACTGCAATTAATCTATTAAACCATGGATAGTATATCCTACGGACATTATTATATCGTGTAATGTAACAACTATGGTCAAGTAAAATGTTTAATTTAGTCTTGTATCCCTATTGCATTTTGCTGTGAAACAATTCAAGAAGGTAAAATGGGGCAACTTGGTGACTTCTATAGAAATCGTTGCATGACTTAAGCGAACTTATAAGTTTTGCAACCAAACTTGGTCACATTTGACTATGCTCTGCACTTTAAAGTAAATCGATCCATTCGTTTAGAAGACATGAAATGGTAGTATAAAAAGTGTGTTACTTTGTAGTTTTTCTTACAAACAAATGCATTACATTTTTAAGCCAGGCTTAAAAATGTAAGCCAGGCCTTGAAAGCCAGGCCTTGAAATTGCATTGTTATGCGTGATGAGCATGTGTGTGTATGTGTGTGTGTGTGTGTGTGTGTGTGTGTGTCCCCACCCCTGAAGCCATAAATTACTAGTGGCATGATATATAGACTCTGTGAGATTGGTTAAACAAGTTCTACTGCTTTTTATTTCATTTATATGGCATCTGTAGACGAAGTGAATCAACAGAGATGGTAGGAGTGGCCTAATTTACAAAGTGTGTTGTGCAAAACAGCCATTGACAAGTGAGACAATATTGTATTTGTTATTATAGGGTGCTTTGTACGTGGTGAGCACGAGTAGGAAGACGAGCACTTCACTTAGAACAGTGGGTGTGGCCTATGTGTATTGACTGTTTCAAAGAGCAGTAACTAGTAGCGTACCGGAAATATTTTCTGGATAAAATTAAGGCATGTATTCCTTAGTGATGAGTCCCTATCCAAGTATCCATGTGACCATTTACAACTATGTTAATTGATTATGAATTACTGTCATTGCATCCTGTACCAGTGGCGTAGCTAAACCCGGGCCAGCACAGGCACTGGCCTGGGCATCAGCTTATTTGGCCCTGGCATCAAGAGCTGATGAAAATCACGTGACTATAAACTAACCTTACTATACTTGTCTGGTCATCAGTAATCATAATACATCGTGTATGTAGAGCAGTCGAAGCAGGCAATCATTATTGTTGTTGCCGTTTATACAGTTAAGCTACCATCCGTTTATACATGCCCTGTGCTATATAAAGTGTGTGTGTGTGTGTGTGTGTGTGTGTGTGTGTGTGTGTGTGTGTGTGTGTGTGTGTGTGTGTGTGTGTGTGTGTGTGTGTGTGTGTGTGTGTATGTATCACGTGGTGGAATTGAATGAATGTTTAGACGGGATTATTCTAGAAAGGAGCTACACAGTTACTAAGAAGATTTTGTAGTAACTGGAATCCATGTTATCGTCTACCACTTCTAATATACTGGTAATTAAACGGATAAATGTTTTATAAATCATAAACACTGCATTTACGGACAAACAACCTACTGGCTCGTGCCAAACACGATGATGATGATGATGGGTGTTGATTACTATAACCATTTAATTTTTATTTTTGTTTACAACCGAGTACATGCGTAGTAAGGAAGAGACCAGATCACGCGATCAAGGGATCACACTATGGGTGAGATCGTTATCAAATGAGACATGACTGTTATACTGTCGATTGTTTGTATACCAGGGAATATTTAAATTCGTAGTTGATAATAATTGCAAAGATGAAAGGAAGGATATAATAAAGCCACGTGCTGAACACGCAGTTGATCAGCCTTCATGACACGTACTCAAACTGGGACAGAGATCAAACCCCCTGCACGGTATATCATCCAGTGGATCTTTGATGAAACAGATTGTTGGATCACTGACCTGTATTATTTGCATGAATCTTGTGCTATAGCATAGTGAAAATAGGCTACAATAAATAGCAGTTTGTAGTGTTTGGCTAGGTGTAGGCTCCTATATATGCACTTTTATTTCAAAGTATTGTGTGTTGTGTGCATGCCTAAGGGCATATTTGAGCCCTCATGAAGGCCGGTAGGCTCAACGTCAAAGATAATAGCTAGCTACGTAGTTTCTGGCGAGTGAATGAATAGCTGGGCCCTGGCATCACAACTTGGCTGGCTACACCACTAGATACTATACAATACTTTGGTTGTCTGTTACTAAAATAATCATATGTAAAACATTACCATGAGATAGTGTACATATATATTGTTAGTTATCATTGTTATATATTGTTATTGTTCATGATTGTGCATGGCCATGGCTAATGCAAGGCCTCTTCTTTCTAGATTCTTCGATGCCACCACCTTTCCAATATCGTTCATCAATCATACTGTGTTGTGAAGATATACTAAACAATACTGATTACTACGTAGCTTTTCTGTCTTACTTGTATGGTCGTTTTTCTCTCTCATGACAACTCAAATCAGCCATTCTATGTTCATTTTTTAAAATATCGGTGGTGGCATCCCATTTGTTACTGTTCCGAAAGAAGAGACCTTTTGCCACATCATTATTCTGCTCCACTCCTAATAAATTAACAACATTTTAATGGTCAGTTCACAGCATGAGTTGCTAGTTATCTGCAATTACATGTGCATACATAGGAATATCACCCCTGCAGTTTGTATGAAATACATACCTTATTGTATGCTCTTTGAAAAACAAATTACTTATAGTGATTGTGTAGCTATAGTATGTACCTTGACAACTGAATTGTTTCATATTCCCATAATTGTCTATGAAGCTGGGAACATGGAATACCAAGATATGCATGTAGGGAGTAACCTAGACAAATTGAAACATTTTCGGCTATACAGTAAACATACGTAAGCTTATTTAGTGTTGTCTTATACGTAGCTACGTATTAATTGTAGAAAAATGCATAATTAAACCATGCTACATATGCAGTTACTTAAGTATAGCTACATATAATTATGTTACCAGATCTTGGAAAGTAGGTCAAAATCACATATTTATTTATTGCATGAATATATAATTTAATGGTTTCCATATTGTGGGCATAAATAATTAGCTTTTATGCAAATAGATATACAAATTTGACCTATTTTCCAAGATCTACGTATGTATTTGTATATACTTAATTTTTATGGCTATCAAACACGTAGGTAGTACATTCTGCAGCTTCCATCTTGAGTGATACATATTTTTATTGATATACATACCATGAATATAAATGTTGTATACTTAGATACTGCTTTCTTTAACATACATACCTTATTGGGTTCATAACCATCTCCATAATAACCCGTCTCAACTCCACGACAGTCTCCCAGCTTCAAAAACAGGTTCACCCAGTCCTTTGCCTAATGCATTAAATGTGAAGTAGATACATATGTGACTCTGTCTTGGACATCTGACCTTTTCACACATTTTACGTACTTAGAAAAAATTCATATAGCAAAATACAGGCAAGCTAAATTTTGGTCATTTATGTTACAAACATATGTGTGTGCCTGTGTGGAAAGTTCAGTTTTCCCACATATTTATTTTATGAAAACTTGCGGTTCTTACTCTTTGATGCAAGTCATGACTATGAGAAGGAGAACGGGAAGTCACTGTGGTGTAAATTCCTTCAAAATCCTAATTTTATAATTTAATATATTGCTAGTTAATATATTCTGTCACATACCTTCCATAGTGTTTGTACTTCTGTGACCATCTCTGCAGGGTGGCAATCACTTAGTTTTTCAGGAAGGTGTTTTAATAACTTAAGCTTGTCATTTCCTAACAGAGATGGCCATTCCATCTTCCCATTCTCCTGCTCGGTAACATAAAAATATACCCCACAACTCTTTATGGCCATCATAAGGTTATTGAGCATGGGCCCATCAAGAGCCTTATAGCAGCGCCGAGAGCCTGACAACCTATGTTGGTGCCTGTCATATGCCAACACAGTGTCTATAAGGCCTTGAATGAGCACATCCATAACCCTCAGCATTAGATGGAGCTCATCAGGTATAACATGATCAAGCTCCAAATCCAGTAAGGGTATATTTATGCTACCGAGCTTTCCATCAGCAGTAAGGTCTGCACGAGTCCTTTGTTTGTGTGCACGAATAGTCATGTCATATCTATTAGAAATCATTTAATATAGCTACGTATGTGTATTTGCTTTTACCTGTCTGCTTTATTCACTTTACACCATATGCAAGAATATGTAGACGTGGCATTCTTTAAACCCATTGCCATTAGCAAAAACTGTTAATGTAATTTTATGCCATTTTCAATATACTAATACAGTACAAACCTTGTAATCAGCACATAGGAAAAATTCCAGTGTAAATTCTCTGCCCTTAATTTGGATAGAGGGTTTATGTATATATTTATTGATGGCACTAAATGTCTCCTTAAAACCCTCCACCAGGCTTTCGTAATCTTCCTTGGCTCTAAGAGCACCAATCGTGTGTATATCTGTAGAATTAAACCATCTTTAAAAATTCTATTGCTTTACAAAACACAAAAAGTGTAATTATGTAGTGCTACAAGTACAAATAATATGTGTAGTTGGTTCATTCTTTGTCACCCCTTACATTGCTATGTAACACACACAGTCATACGTAGTTTGGTATACATATATACGTACTTGTACTGCTTAAATTGATACTCCTATTTCTGATGATGGAGAAAGATAACAGGCAGAAAGTAGAGTTCCTGTTGTACCTAGCTCCATCACCAGAAATCCGAACCCTAATGTGCTTCTCTCTTTCATAATAATCAGGATGCACTTCAATCTATTATACATATTCACAGTATTGATTACAGTTCCAAATATCTAGCTACGTACCTCTTGCTGGAGTCTTTCTAAAAATAGTCCATCAAAGTCGAACAGTGCACCCTCAGATGTACCTCCAGTTTTAGTAATGGCTGGCATGGCCATGTCCTTCTTGAACTGTTTTACCTGTTAACGTATATACAGTTTATAGCTATATTATATGTATAACCAAGATGTATAACTGTGATGTAGCTGTATGACTATATACTGACAACTATATACGTGTACATATGATGTGTGTTTTATATTTATTTACAGACCTTGTAGGCACGAGGAAGATCTCCAAACCTTGCACACAGTTCTTGATAAAAGTTGAAGGACACACCATGCTTCAACATTAGGTACAAAATGTCTGGTATGTTTTCATCAGGGCTGTCATTATTTTCAACTGTCCGGAACTGTGCTGTTTGAGGGCTCATCTGGATATGTACTTGTGTGTGTGACTCAGTCTCAAGTTGAATAGATGTAATTGTAAGTCCTGTGTAACTTATTCCAGTAGCCATTTTACCAATGTCTTCCTTTATTTGCAGTTTTCTTCGTTTCTGCTGCCGCTTTCCAAGCTGATCATATGGCTTCCCTGTATAACACAATTGTCACATCAAGAAGACCGTAATTATAGTTAAGTAAACCTTGTAGCTATGGCTATACGTGACTACTACATACATGCACAATTTGGTTTAAGATAACATTTAAAATCATGTAGCTAATATCCATGCTTGTTACAGAATACAGCCATGCATACTTACTTAGTGCATGTGTTTATGATATTATAGCCTGGATATTGCATGTTCTATTGTAGCTAGCTATATACGGTACAGTTCAACTATAACTTCACACACGCGTGACGTTCCACGCGTGATATCACGCAAGATTTCGCGTGTGAAGTGCAAAAAATTATCGTGGAAATAATGATTTACACGAGACGGGAACGTGTAAATTTGCACGACACGTGAAACGCCATGACAAGACTCCCGCGTGTTCGTGTTTACACGACACGTTTTCGTGGCTAATTACATACATAGAAGTTTACGAGAACCATATACGTAGCACAAGCCAAACAACCATACATTTTCATAGGCAATTGTATATACTTTTAGTTTACGTGAATTGTCTATTGCAGGTATAGCCGACGACGCCAAGCAAGGTACTGATGCACGCACGCTTGTTCACACAAGCTGATTTGGTGTCAACATCCACTGCTGTATATATATTAAATAGACTCTATGTAGTGTAACTTTTTAACGATACCCTTCGCAATATTGTCAGCAACAAGCATTGAACAGCGTCTAGACATTTCTCCTCGTGCTTCACCTGGTGCGCGTAAGTTAGACTACAAAATGTCTGACTTCGTCACGTGATCTTTTGGTTAATAATAGGCTCTAACGCCCTAAATCTACTTACCATTTTCTTACATCTCCTGCGTTGTACGTACTTCGTCTGGCATTGTTAAACGTACTTCCTGTATCCACCATCCACCTAAGTATACGTGCAACAAAAAGCGCCACTAAATTTATTCGTT
Organism: Spongia lamella; assembly: GCA_963930835.1. Taxonomy (NCBI): domain Eukaryota; kingdom Metazoa; phylum Porifera; class Demospongiae; order Dictyoceratida; family Spongiidae; genus Spongia; species Spongia lamella. Next base: position 5,988,785 of record OZ005747.1, read on the forward strand.
AGATTTTATGTGTGCGCTATTAAAGCGTACGTAGCTTAATTACGTGATGGAAGCTGGCTGACAGTTTACCTATGTACGTATTACGCGCGTGTTGCTTACATCTGTGGTAGTTTACCAATGAATTACATGCGTTTCTTACAGCTGTGGTGGTGCTCGATACTCAGTGAGTATATAATTTAAACGTGTGAGTGCACGCGTGGCTTGTTCCACGCGTGTAAACTAAGTAATTGTTTCACGCATGTAGTTCCCGTGATAAAATACACGACACACGCTACGAGGAAACGTGGTCCACGCAAACACGTAACGGGGATGCTGTGTATATTTCTAGTGGTACCACGCGTATTCACGCGTGTAAAAATGAAGTTATAGTTGAACGGTACCGTAGCTATATACATTGTACCTTTAACACCTAATTGTTGGGTTACTTGGCCAACAATTGTTTCTACCTCTCCTTGAAATAGAAGCATATTGGTGTGACATGCTAGCAAATTCTTCCTGTATGAACCACCTTTCTTAGGATTTCTGTACATTTTGAGAAACCTGTGATGAAAATAACTAGCTACATAGCTAGCTATACATCTGATCATGTATGTTTACCTGTAGGATTCTCTTTTGATCCTTTCTTCTACAGTAGTTGCAGTACTAATAATCTTCACCTCCCCAGCCTCTATTATTGCATTAGTCATATCCAAGTGTTTAGAAACACTGGTGCCCAGTAACTGTTCCAAACTGTTCTTTCTGTCTGACAAGAGGTAATATTCATTTCGAATTCGTAGTGAAGCGACTGGCTGCCTGTGTTGCATGGCACCACTGTGGGGATTGCTGGCAGCACTTTCACTGACAATGGTCAACTGCTGAAGTTTTTCTTCAACATCTTGGAGTATTTTCTTCTGTTCTTCAGACATTCTTGCTTTTCTATATTCCGGTATATGCTATTGAATGTAAAGCGATCTCCTTTTTATAGAATACAAGTACCCGCCATGGCGGTTAGAATCTAACCTTTTACCTAATTGCATTTTGAAAATGCATCCTTTCTGGCGGGAACATATAATTATGCAGAAAGCGCGCTTCATTTTGCGTATTTCAACTGTATGCCATCCTCAAGGCCATCCTTCACTGTGATATATACGTAGCATGTAGCTATATGTTTTATACCACAATCGATCTAAAAGTTTGAGCTTATGGATTTGTCCAATCAGACAACAGCATGTATTTCAAGTCAATAGAAAAATCTGCATGTATCATATCCCAGTGGGTAGGTATATAGCTATATATAGCCATCCATTATAGCTTAAGCCTCATATATTATAGAATAGCATGGCTGACTGTCGAAGGCGTGTACGGTCAAGTAAAGGATACTATAAGTTGTTATCTGAGGGAGAAATTGTTCCAACAGGTTTTCAGGAGGTAATGCCATGTATAAGAGTGACAACACACTAGTCTGTCATTTTTATTACAATGGTACACACTGCAGATTTCAGTATGGCCTTTTTTATTTTAAGCCCCAGCTGGTGGCGGTGCAGCCACGTTTCGTTGCCACTTGCACTTGTCACTCCAGGGCACGTGAAGAAGAGCCAGAACAGTTACCAGAGGGGCAGTGTTACGTGTAAAACCTATTGTCAAGGAGAAGAAAGGTGACTCCCTGCATACTTGGCCTTCTCGCAGGTCCCTAGTAGAGCATAGGATGCCTGAATCTTTTCATTTTAGTCATGCACTCATGGCTAGCCGGCTGTAGCACTGCATTTTGTGTTATTTATTGCTCTCTGAATACATGTAGGGTTCAAAAACCGAATACTTGGTGAAGTGGCAGTGTTACCCAATGGAAGCCTGTTCATGGGTATGTTCTCCAAACATCGGTTCTCAACCAAAATGGTATGCTATACAGTAACAATTAAGTGTATATACGTAGTTCCTATGGAGAATGCATGGGACTGACATGTTGTTATTTGTTCTTTAGGGACTTTGATCATCCACAACCCCAGGAGCAGACAATTAGAGAATCAGTAGGACATTTTCTTGCAGCCATAGATCCCTATAGGGTAGCTTGTTATAGAGATACAATACTTAGGATTCCATTTTCACATGAAGTTTTTAGGTATCTTTTCCAGAATAAATTAGAACTTACATTATAGGACTTCAGTAGCACACACTTTCCTCCAGGGTGGGACCAATGCTATTGTCAATTTGGTTACCTGGCATGGATGATGCATTGTTTTCCCCTTGAGTGTTAGATGTGTTTTACAATGGTCAGGACGCAGTAGTTTTGTAAGACAACACGACGGTACATTTACTCCTAAGCCTAGAATAGCTGAAGAAATTTTAAGAGTTTGTATCACTAAGATAAGTTGTTGATAGTACTATGTATATTATAGGCATGACATTTGGATTTTTATACTGTACACACATGTCACCAGCTCCTGGGGTACATACATGAAGATAACACGCAAGTGTATGAGTAGTCTGCTTGTGAAGAATGATTGATTGGTTGATTGATTATGACTCGACTCTACTGTGTGCAAGGACGTCAAAAAGGTATCTCAAATATGTACAGTAGTAGAAGCCATGACTGCGTTTTGTTGCATGTAAACCTATGTACGTGCTGATACATGCAGAGATCTGGTCTGATCTGAAACTCAAAAGGTAACATGTTCCATAAAGTGTGAAAATTCATCATATTATCACTATTGATATAGCTATGGCAGGTGAATTGTACTACTTGTGAAGGTCTTATCAACATACAGCTACTTCACCATAAAGCTATACATACATGAAGTAGAAAGAGTGTTGACAATGATTTTCAATGACAACTTTGACATAGAATGCACTTGCATCTTAATTGATCATTAATAGTATGTTAATCTTTCTTAATTGATCATAAATAACATATTAATTGTAACCACTTTTCACTAGCTACATGATTAGACTTATTATTTTATAAATTGAATAGCAGAATGCATGAAATCAATGGTCAAAGATAGCTTATGCATGATGTAGCTAACTGATTCCATATGCAAATGCATCTGATGTACCACAAACTAATACCACATGATGTATTCATGATCAATGATGACTGATGATTATCAGCATTTGGCACTCAAATGGCTATATTAATAATAAGGTTTTAACAAACAGGATGATGAGGTAAGAATCCCTATGCCAATTCTCACAGACCTATGACTAGCTCATGCAGATATGATAGTGGTCAAGTTAAATTACTTGTTGGCAAAACACAAAGTCACACAGATCTGTCATGTCCTTTAAAGGTATATATATACCACTGTAGCTACTGCCAAAGAAGCTTCTCCATGTACATAGCTATGAGTAAAATAACATGCATTATTAGGTAATGCTACATGCAGATTTCTAGTTACTACATATAGCTACTGTTGTCTTTACTGTCTTTTCCATAATTTATATACTTAACAGGTGCAAGACTATAGTATATATATATAGTCAATCCTATACTTATAGTCAGTTTATCATATCAGCTTGGACAATGTAGGGATAAAGAATGTCCACTTGGGTATGAATTGATGTATAGCTAGACAATGTAGGGAATAGAAACCTTAGTGTCATGAAGTCACCACCACTATAAATTGACCATAATCAGATTTTTATAGCTATGAGCATGAAATGTGACCACATTTTGGTTTTGTGTAAAATATTTTAAACTCAGCAGACTTTGTGGTTGATGTACATCCCATTCCTAATGCTGGCTCAAACTATAGTCACAAGACAACTATAGAGCTACTAAAAAAGTAAAGAATCTTCATTAACAGTCTAGAGGTTACTGGATACCCTGCAAGTATATTATGGTCTATAATGCATGACATTCACCTTTACAAGCAATGGATATATCCGATATGTTATATGTTATACATTTATATCAATGGTTCATACATTTACACAAAAGGTATAAGGTTTCTCATGCATACATGCACATATACTTGTGTGATATATTATGTAACCAATAGTTTTCAACTCCTGAATGTTATTATTCAACTCCTGAAGGTCGATAACCATGCATGTATACAGTCTGGTAGTCTCTGTCAAGTAAATAGTTTTTAACAGGTAAAACTCTTCCTGTTTGTTCACCATTAGCATACTCTTTCTGGATCATCTTACTCAATGGCAATTTGAATTTCTGGCACTTTCCAATTGATTCAATGACATGTGGAATTACCTCTTTTAATATTTTTATAGATATCAGATAAATGTTTTACTAACAATAAGTTAATAAGTTAGTAAGAAGTATTGGTAGGTAAAATATTGGCGAATGGCAGTTGATTCACCAAATTTGCCAATATTTTCCCCCGCCGCATAATTGTGCTATACGGTATTAGCATTATAGCCAGGGCAACATTATTTAAGAGGGACGAGTGGGGGCATTTGTCACTCTAGGCTAATACTTGCTCCCCCTAGAATTATATAAAGTCAAGGTAATCTACTTAAATTCCCCCCTCAAACAACACTTTTGCCCCTCTACATTTTGAAAAGTTTAATTATGCCCCTCCTAGCTGCAATTTCTAGATTCAGCCCTGAATTAGCTACTGTGTGATTTCACTGGCCACCTAAATTGCAATGATTGTTACAAGAACTCAAGAAGCATAAAAGTCAGTCATTCATTAATAGAAGCAAAATCCCCAGTGCCTATATGTAATGTTTGTGGTCATAGTGGTAGCTATGGCTGGATGCCAGTAGAGAAAATTACTATCACAGTCACAGCTCCACCACAAACATTATATATAAGGCAATTCTACCAAAGTAATTTACTAAACCACTTCCATGTGAAACTTAATGGTATCCTCATTATTAAATTGACAAGGTCTGACACCTCCCTATACTGCACTGACGGATGGGACTTGACCTCGAGTCCACTTGGATCACACCTGAATAGAATAATAACCATTATGATATTACAAACTGTACAGCACACACAGTTTTCACCATATAATTATTCAATATCACTTGTATAACTACCCTTACTTCAAGCTATGCTTAACTCATCAAGAGCACTGAAGTCGGGCAGCAGCAGTAGTGGAGGCCGCCAATTAGGCTTACGCCTATTATGCTTTTAAAATTGCCTATTATGCTTTGGAGCAATGCTCCAATATTCTTCCTATTATGCTCAAATTATGCTCCATAAATTAACATTATGCCCCAAGAAATAATCTGATTTCAACGCTCCTTAACTTTCAGCTTACTTTAATCATAACTCTTACTTGTTTATGAGTATTGGTAGTCTTTCTGGTACCTCTACAGCATTAAATCTCTTGTACAGGGAGCCATTCACAAAATAATTTTAATTATTTTAGTGGCGCTTGATCTAACGACTGTAAAGGGATTGAAATAGTTGCTGAATTCAGCCTAGCAGTTGTATAATAGTACAGTACGTGTGTGTAATGGTAAGCGTGTAGCCCTTATAAATGATTTGATTATGTTTTCATTATAAAACTAGCGCCGCGCTAGAAATTTTGCCTATTATGCCAGCATTCACCCGATTCGCATTACGGTTATCAGGTAATGCGTACGAGTTATTAAGGTTACGGGTAATGCGCTTAATATTCAATATTATTTTTGGTGGCGTGATTATTGTTTTGGCTTAATAATCCATCACAATGCTTTGTTTTACCTCGTGGTCAGTATCAGTGATGAATATAAGTATAAGCGATTATTGAAAACCACTTTTAAATCGTGTGGGAAGCCTTTCTTCCTCGAAGTTTACCACACGCGCAATTGAAATGCACGGCTTCACTATTCATCAAAAATGCCAATTTTCAGCCGAGTCTAGCCAATTCTAGCTACTAGTATCGATATACAGAAATATTATCGGATCAGTTATAATATACGGCACCTAAGGATTTCGATTCGGGGGCGCGCGCTGATTAAAATGTCACTTCCGTGATTCGATTCACCACCAATTTGTTTCATAATAGCTACGTAACTAGCTAGCAATAAACTAATTAGCTATGCGTACACCATGCATACAATAATTATACGGAGAAAATTAAAAATCATGTTCATCTACTTACGTAACTACACAGAATAATAGAGGAAAGCACACCAGTCAGGAAATTTGGGTATTGCCAGTGGGTTGGTGGATACTTCACATACGTAGCTAGCTACTCCTGCTGTTGGGTATAGCTTCATGGAAATTGTACGACAAAGAAATGCCACTACATTAATTGCTCCCATCATCAATGTCCACGCGGTTCCTGGCACTATCGTATGAATGCCGTTCCGTTTTTAGATCCTACCACTGGGGGACACACACACAAACAAACAGTGGAGTCATACTGGAATAGATGCAAAACTACATTGAAAAGAATGAAGGGCTGTGTGGCACACCAAATTGCCAGCAACCTTGCCAGTTGACGAGGCCAGATCCTCGACGAGTTCATTGATGTAGAGGAATAAATTAGAAGTCAATCATTAATAAAATTGTCTACAGAGTGACGTATTTAATCAGCGCGCGCCCTCTAATCGAAATCCCTTAGGTGCCGTATATTCCAACTGATCCATATTATCTAGATCCTGTCGTGGAGATTTTGTGAAATAAATGCTGTACGAATTGACCGTAAAGCTTAAAAGCCTCGTCGGCAGCCATCTTTTAGTGGCTCTTACAGCCGGTGGCATGAAACAAGTTTAGTCCTAAATTCACAAAGCGTTTATTTCACAAAATCTCCACGACAGGACCTAGATAATGTTTCTTTATATCGATACTAGTAGGTAGGATTGGCTAGACTAGGCTGAAAATTGGCATTTTTGATGAATAGTGAGGCCGTGCATTACAATTGCGCGTGTGGTAAACTTCGAGGAAGAAAGGCTTCTCACACGATTTAAAAGTGGTTTTCAATAATCGCTTATACTTATATTCATCATTGATACTGACCATGAGGTAAAACGAAGCATTGTGATGGATTATTAAGCCAAAACAATAATCACGCCACCAAAAATAATATTGAATTTAAAGCGCATTACCCGTAACCTTAAGGAATTATTACAGGTAATACCAGTGTACCATGGTACAGGTTTTATTGTAAGAGCAGTACATTATTTGTAGTGGATTTATGAATTCAAGATTAAATCCTGGTTTGTATTTTAAAACTAAATTAGTAGGTTGGTGACCGGTTCGTGACTGGTGACTCGTCATACAACCAGGTATATTTTGTGTCCATTTCATATGTATATCTACTGTACATAGTGAGGTAATGTGCCAATCATGAAAAAGGCCTAAATGGCTTAATATAATGTTTACTAGGCTTTCTTACTTTTGGGGACAGCACCTTAGTACAGTCCTTTGGGTTTCTTTGTGACTGGTCCCTTCAGTCCCAAATGATGCATTAGATGGTTATGCCTAACCTGTAAGAGGTAGCAGGTTTAGTTGTTTAGTTGCCAAACAACCATCTATTCATATCAATAACCAATTTATTATACTAGACAGATGTTCAACATCAGGGGGCGAGCCTGAGGATGCATGCATGAAGTTATTATGAGTTCTTTTGCTGAAGCAGTGAAGGATTTACCACAACCAATGAGCTATTGGCATGAGAGAAAACACTTACTCTTGCATGGCATAATTAACACAAGCATCAATAGTAGACTTCACTTTCAGTTTTAACAGTGTGGAGAGTAAAACCGTGGACAACGAGTAGAATGCAGTAATATACGGAAACATTGGAATCGGCAAATCACGATCACGTGTACAAAAAGGATGGAATTTCGAGAGGTTGGTTTTCTGCTATCGATTCAGTACGTTGTCAAGCTTCCCTTCTCCGCTGCAACAACGTTTGTCGCTGCTCTGTAGACATCATGGCACGCCGACGTCTCTCACGTGCTCTCCTTGCTTCCAGCCTCTGCTCTCTCTTCTGCAGTTTCTGTTCCGTCTAACATGATGTTGTTCTCTTCTCCTTCTCAACCTCTCCTCTCCGTCCATCGTCGTCCACGTCCCAAATGAGTACAGAGTCAGTAATAGAGTCCACATGCCTAATTAATATAGTCAGTAATCTTCGCCGTTTCATCCCCACGATATGGTGACATGGTTGACCGTACCAGCCAAATATTGTTCTCTTCTTCTTCTCAGCCTCTCCTCTCTGTCCATCGTCGTCCACGTCCCAAAATGAGTGCAGTCAGTAATCGAGTCCACGTGCCAAATTAATGTAGTCAGTAATCTTCGCCGTTTCGTTCATCGTGGCATGGTTGACCGTACCAAATATGGAGTGGACGTAATCTTTGCCGTTTCATTGTTCGTGCATGGTTGACCGTACCAGCCTAATATGGAGTGGCCGTAATCTTTGCCGTTTCATTGTTCGTGCATGGTTGACCGTACCAGCCTAATATGGAGTGGCCGTAATCTTTGCCGTTTCATTGTTCGTGCATGGTTGACCGTACCAGCCTAATATGGAGTGGCCGTAATCTGTGCCGTTTTATTGTTCGTGCATGGTTGACCGTACCAGCCTAATATGGAACGTCAGGACATGAAGACGGATATTTTTGCAATGCCAAAGCACTTGTATGGAAGTATCCGTAAGTTTATCGTGTTTGTTTGTACATGAACCACCGTACCAAACTACAGTAGTGTGTTGCAATCCCGTTTTTCGCCGCGGTTCTTCGCGCATGGACCACCGTACGTTTTCCACGTTAGAGTGGGGCTCGCTCAGGCTCGCCCCAACAACCAAAACAGATATCATGATGGTCAGATTGCATGCTTTTACGTATGTTGAACTGAACTTGGACAGTCCATGGCTGTACTGTTCAATAAAATCATTTCTTCAAACACACATGCATGCACACACAGACTCGCACATTCATATGTCACACACACGTATATACACACATTCATACCCACATTCACACACACACACTCCTACTGTTGGCCACTATACCATACAGGTAAAGGCACAGGTATTTACGTATGGTGTGAAGATAATTTGACACGATTTCTACATTTTATTTCATTGCATTTTCAGTATAATGTAGCAGGCACACAGAGTCTTTGTGAACGCATGTATGAGCTTTAAGCAAAGAACATAGTAGTGAAAAGTGTGTCTGGTTAATTATTGTGTGTGTCAATGCCGGCTTTCGCCAAATCCAGTATATGCATATATAAGCTACATACATATGTACGTATGTACGCATGTACGTATGTACGTACGTATGGAGTGGCTTTCTGACATTTCAATGTCAGTTCAGTTCAATATACATACGTAAAAGCATGCAATCTGACCACTGTCATATATACATGCATACATACATACATACATACATACATACATACATACATACATACATACATACATACATACATACATACATACATACATACATACATACATACATACATACATACATACATACATACATACATACATACATACATACATACATACATACATACATACATACATACACATCTACATGTCGTATAGCCGCAAATTTTCCTGTTCAAATTTTTTTGTGACTTGTGAATATTTCTTAAATCTCAAAACTATCGCAAACTATTTAGCAAGTTGGTTCAACATAATTACATCACCTACATGAATAGAATCTCATCCTCGGACTCATCACTACTCTATTAAATGGTTTTAATGTAGTAGTGTCTTTCTGAAAATGGTACATTGTTGGTACAAGCTAAAACTATTTCTCCGCAACTGAAACTTAGTCTTCAGCTATTTTTAAGTGCTTCACTATGCACCCACCATTATTAATAATTGAAGTGCTCCATCCTATTATCTATATACAACTGTTAAATCGTCTCTTACAGTGAAATGAATGGTTATCATGTAGTGTAGGCCTACCTTAGCTGTCTTATGCAAGTATGAATTACGGGTTTCATTGCTAAATATACGTATACATGTAAACATTTGTATCAAAATAGTGAGATCACTGGTACAATAACACTGCAAGATTCACAAAATTTATGGAGGTTCACGGAATGTTATCACAAAAAAACTTTCAAGGTAAAAAAATTTAGACCAATGAAATTTGGAGGTATACAGTTACAGTACATGCATGCATACACACACACACACACACACACACACACACACACAGCTCTGCTGACCATGTGGCATGCATGTTTGATAGGAATCTAGGTAATATTGGCTTAATTCCATGTAATAATTATTATACCTACGTATTTACAGTACTGTAAAGCAGTCTTTTGTGGATTCTTGTACTAACGCAGATTGTGATTTTTTCGTGGTGAAAGTAGTTTCGTATATAAGAGAAAAGTTGAAAAGTATTTTTATGAAATTTTATTATTTTATACGAAATACAAAAAATTTTTCACCTGAAAATTTATTATAATGATAATTACGTAGTGACATGAAAAAATCAATCTACTATATATAGTGCTAAATCTGATCAGGGAATTATTGACAAATTTGATAAATTTTTACCATCCAAATTTTCTTCCGATAGCTGTTTGCATGTAAGGCTGATCCAATTGGTCAAAATTATGTATGCCTGTCAAATCTTTCCATCATCAAAATTTTGCACTATATGGTACTTGATATGGTATAGCTGTCTTGAAACAAATATCCATGGTCAAAATTGATACATACGTGGTAATCTTGAAATTGTCATCCACAAAAATCACTACAACTACGTAGTTTTTTTTATCCATGAAATATGCATTCTTTTCATGCAGATTGTATATAAAATTCGTAGGAAATTCAGGTGTACTCATATATGAAACGTTAACATTTCATACACTGTACATCTTTCCATACAAGTTCCATAACACATTCATGGAAAAAATCCATCCATGAAACTTACATGGACACATTTTCGTAGGTCCAAATGTATGAATCTTTAATGTTTCATACATATTTCATAAAATTTCATTGACAAAAAAACTAGTGAATATAAGTACGCAAATATCTTGTCAAATATTGCCTTTAGGTAGTTTTAAAATATTTGCAAAGTAATGTGCTTATGTCACCATGGTAATGTCCGTGTTTGCACAATAATATACGTATACTGTATCACCATGGTGATGCACATGTTTTTGCATTAACATACATATACTGCATGCATTGCCGTAGTGATATACTGTATTGCTATGGCAATGCATTTAACATGCATATAGTAATTCCATGGAGATGTGATACCATCACCTTCTATTGGTTGGGTACATAGAACTGTGCATGGCTCATACCATGTTATATACGTATATCCATGTAATAACTATAATATTATATACAACTATTATCATATTTCCTACAGACCACATGATGACTATTAACAAACTTGAAGAAGAATAACGAGAGAGAGAAGGCTGGAGGCAGCAATGAAGATACTGATTGCAGGTAGCCACGGGACCATCAGGAACGTCCCATTGTCATCCCATTTCAAAGGTACTATATCCTAACGTACGAATGTAGTATATGCATGCAAATATTCGTACATGCATACGCTTGTATTACATGTACATATGCATAGTTGCAGTTTTATACAGGATCCTGCTACAGCTGTACAGAGTACAGACCTAGGCCTACTTGTACTGCAGACTCAGCAGTTATGTACGCTGTATAGTGCTATTGTGGATTGGCGGTTCCGAGCGAACGTGTTGGTGGAAATTCGGAGTGTACGTACCAGACACAGGTGACGAATTTCTCAATAATTAACTATATCATTGTATGTGCATTGTGATTTGTATAGGAATGTCTTCATTCAACCAGGAGGGGACAGGATATACCACAAAAGATTGCGGGAGATAGTAGCAGTAAGGATGTACATAAATATTATCACTTTGCAATGTCTTAGCTATATACGTATATTATTTCAATTTACTTACCATAGCAATGTATATTACAGTACCATCCATTCAGTATACGAGAATAATAGTGGAATACCGTATGACAATATAGTAACGGTAAGGATGTAATGAATACCACTACTGTGTGTTGTGATTCATTTTGATTTATTTAGGATGGGAATGTGTGTATACACAGATGGGCCTACATGCGTGCAAGTACATACGTACGTGCAAGAGGATCCTTCAGCATGCCCTACCACAACTTGAAGTACGTATATATCTTACTTTTTCATTCTTGTGTTTCCCACCTTTCTTTGTGTCTGCATTATACGTATTATGTATATTTATACACAAACGCACATACGCATATACATACGTACACATGCAAACGTCACATGCATAATATTATTATGTTTACATATATGCATGCATTATGTATGGTGACAGTGTTACTATGACAATGTTGTCATAGTAGCAGTCACCATAACAACATACTAGTAATAATGATACCATAGTAACACACGCACACACACACACACATACACACACACACACACACACACACACACACACACACACACACACACACACACACACACACACACACACACACAAACACACGTACACACGTACACACGGTCCCATGCATGTTTGCATGCAGTACACACAGCAAAATTATGTTATTGTTTGCCACCATAACTCTGCTGTGTGTATTACATCTAGTAGGAGTAACCGTAACTACGTAGTTTGGTCTATTTCAGCAGCAAGATTGGTGTCAAAAGTGAGGTGATCATGTATATTATCTGCAGTCATTATTTTATGTTGCTCCTTCACAGATTGATGAGAATATTGATAGCTGAGAAATGAAAGCTGCATGATGTTTGTATATGCGGCTTACATACATAAGCGTATGAATAGTTAGGTAAATAGTGATTTGTTACACTGTGTATGTCATGATTGAGTTTTATTGTTACTACATTGCAATATTGACTACAAGTGCACAGTTAGGACAAAAAAAGAATGGACATGTAGTACAAGAACAATTTTGGTTATGGAATTATTTTGAGTATGTGTTTTAAAATAATTTGCAAAGTCAAATAATTTATATAATTGAAGGTTGAGTCACCTCGTGGCGTAGTCTGTACACAAATTGTATGTGTACATATATGTCGTGGTATTCAACTTCATAATTATGCATACTGTGTAATGATGATAATTATAACATGCATATGATGCATTGCTTACCGGTGTATATATTATTTAAATAATTATGTCATCTCTAATAATTACACTTGTATAGCAAGGTATACTGGTACCAGGGTATACCGGGTGTCTCAGCACAGGATAGTATACATGTGAACGACATCAATCCAATATCAGTAGCCAATTGTTAAGTATAATATAATATAATCAGATATATCATAGTCCTAGCTAGCTAGCAATAAAATTATTATATATGCAGCTCTACCAGCTCCACCCACTGCTGATTCAATTGTGATTGTACATTGACTGTACACATGCATTATGTCGTTGGTTACTGAAATAAAAATTAATTTTAATACAATCATAATATATACATGCATTGTACACAGTTAACGTGACCATGCTAGTGACATATCCAACTAGCCTTTCCAGTATATACCTGACTTACTTCAGCTAGGGCTTAGCCTAATATGCTCAAAATTTTACCTATTATTACTTCCTGAACTTCCCAAAAGTTTGACCCATTATTCTTATTTTATTCCCACATCGTCACTTATTATTTCTACTTATATAATTATTCTTGTAATTTTCATTGTATTGGTGATAATAATGTCCACAGTACACACAATGACTATTACACTGGTGAACAGGATATTGCCAGTGCAGAGTTTTCTTCAGAATCTACATGAAATATTGCTACCTTCATGGACATCTTCACCATCATCATTTTAAACAATCTTTGAGATTATTTCATTACATTTACCCATTGTAACTTCCAATTATTCTTGTATTATGCTCATGAATGTTTTATAATTCTTCTCACTAAAATTGCAACCTATTATTCTCAAAATTATGCTGGCATATTAGGCTCAGGTCTAACTTCAGCCCATATATATATGTAAATGCACATGCACTGACGAGTCACTGTACCTAACATCAATTGTGGCAAGATGTATTACTTAACATGTTCATGCGTATATACATGTAATGCGGCTATAGCCTCTCTGATATAGCTTTACCCTTTTCCTTTGCCTATACCGTTTTGGAAATTAAGCTGCAGTAGTATCTTAGTTAACCCTGAATGACCTTTAAATGTTTCTTCTTGCAAATACTTTGCAAATACTTTAAAAGAATACACTTCCTGCGATTAGAAGTTGCATATAGGTTGAAATTAAATTGCAATACAAAGAACAATAACACGTATGTATTTATAATAATTTTGTGGTATTACTAAACTAAAAGTTATTGAATAAGCTACATGTCTTCCATACACAATTCTTTCTCATTGCCTGTAGTAACAATGAAACTTGATCATGACATTCACAGTTTAACAAATCACTATTACCTGACTATTCATAGATCAATGGGCTTATGTATGTAAGCCGCATATACAAACATCATGCAGCTTTCATTTCTCAGCTATCAATGTTCTCATCAATCTGTGAAGGAGCAACATAAAATAATGACTGCAGATAATATACATGATCACCTCACTTTTGACACTGATCTTGCTGCTGAAATAGATCAAACTACGTAGTTACGGTTACTCCTACTAGATGTAATACACACAGCAGAGTTATGGTGGCAAACAATAACATAATTTTGCTGTGTGTACTGCATGCAAACATGCATGGGACCGTGTGTACGTGTGTGTGTGTGTGTGTGTGTGTGTGTGTGTGTGTGTGTGTGTGTGTGTGTGTGTGTGTGTGTGTGTGTGTGTGTGTGTGTGTGTGTGAGTGTGTGTGTGTGTGTTTACTGTGTTACTATGGTATCATTGTTACTAGTATGTTGTTATGGTGACTGCTACTATGACAACATTGTCATAGTAACACTGTCACCATACATAATGCATGCATATATGTAAACATAATAATATTATGCATGTGACGTTTGCATGTGTACGTATGTGTATGCGTATGTGCGTTTGTGTATAAATATACATAATACGTATAATGCAGACACAAAGAAAGGTGGGAAACACAAGAATGAAAAAGTAAGATATATACGTACTTCAAGTTGTGGTAGGGCATGCTGAAGGATCCTCTTGCACGTACGTATGTACTTGCACGCATGTAGGCCCATCTGTGTATACACACATTCCCATCCTAAATAAATCAAAATGAATCACAACACACAGTAGTGGTATTCATTACATCCTTACCGTTACTATATTGTCATACGGTATTCCACTATTATTCTCGTATACTGAATGGATGGTACTGTAATATACATTGCTATGGTAAGTAAATTGAAATAATATACGTATATAGCTAAGACATTGCAAAGTGATAATATTTATGTACATCCTTACTGCTACTATCTCCCGCAATCTTTTGTGGTATATCCTGTCCCCTCCTGGTTGACTGAAGACATTCCTATACAAATCACAATGCACATACAATGATATAGTTAATTATTGAGAAATTCATCACCTGTGTCTGGTACGTACAATCCGAATTTCCACCAACATGTTCGCTTGGAACTGCCAATCCACAATAGCACTATACAGCGTACATAACTGCTGAGCCTGCAGTACAAGTAGGCCTAGGTCTGTACTCTGTACAGCTGTAGCAGGATCCTGTATAAAACTGCAACTATGCATATGTACATGTAATACAAGTGTATGCATGTACGAATATTTGCATGCATATACTACATTTGTACGTTAGGATATAGTACCTTTGAAATGGGATCACAATGGGACATTCCTGATGGTCCCGTGGCTACCTGCAATCAGTATCTTCATTGCTGCCTCCAGCCTTCTCTCTCTCGTTATTCTTCTTCAAGTTTGTTAATAGTCATCATGTGGTCTGTAGGAAAGATGATAATAGTTGTACATAATATTATAGTTATTACATGGATATACGTATATAGCATAGTATGAGCCATGCACAGTTCTATGTACCCAACCAATAGAAGGTGATGGTATCACATCTCCATGGAAATACTATATGCATGTTAAATGCATTGCCATAGCAATACAGTATATCACTACGGCAATGCATGCAGTATATGTATGTTAATGTAAAACATGTGCATCACCATGGTGATACAGTATACGTATATTATTGTGCAAACACGTACATTACCATGGTGACATAAGCACATTACTTTGCAAATATTTTAAAACTACCTAAAGGCAATATTTGACAAGATATTTGCGTACTTATATTCACTACTAGTTTTTTTGTCAATGAAATTTTATGAAATATGTATGAAACATTAAAGATTCATACATTTGGACCTACGAAAATGCGTACATGTAAGTTTCATGGATGGATTTTTCCATGAATGTGTTATGGAACTTGTATGGAAAGATGTGCAGTGTATGAAATGTAAACGTTTCATATATGAGCACACCTGAATTTCCTATGAATTTTATATATAATCTGCATGAAAAGGATGCATATTTCATAGATAAAAAAACTACGTAGTAGTGATTTTTGTGGATAACAATTTCAAAATTACCACGTATGATCAATTTTGACCATGGATATTTGTTTCAAGACAGTTATACCATATCAAGTACCATATAGTGCAAAATTTTGATGATGGAAAGATTTGACAGGCATACATAATTTTGACCAATTGGATCAGCCTTACATGCAAACAGCTATCGGAAGAAAATTTGGATGGTAAAAATTTATCAAATTTGTCAATAATTCCCTGATCAGATTTAGCACTATATATAGTAGATTGGTTTTTTCATGTCACTACGTAATTATCATATAATAAATTTTCATTTGAAAAATTTTTTGTATTTCGTATAAAATAATAAAATTTCATAAAAATACTTTTCAACTTTTCTCTTATATACGAAACTATTTTCACCACGAAAAAATCACAATCTACCTTAGTACAACAAAACCTTTAATCCACAAAAGACTGCTTTACAGTACTGTAAATACGTAGGTATAATAATTATTACATGGAATTAAGCCAATATTACCTAGATTCCTATCAAACATGCATGCCACATGGTCAGCAGAGCTGTGTGTGTGTGTGCGTGTGTGTGTATGCATGCATGTACTGTAACTGTATACCTCCAAATTTCATTGATCTAAATTTTTTACCTTGAAAGTTTTTTTATGATAACATTCCGTGAACCTCCATAAATTTTGTGAATCTTGCAGTGTTATTGTACCAGTGATCTCACTATTTTGATACAAATGTTTACATGTATACGTATATTTAGCAATGAAACCCGTAATTCATACTTGCAAAAGACAGCTAAGGTAGGCCTACACTGCATGATAAATTTCACTGTAAGAGACGATTTAACAGTTGTATATTGATAATAGGATGGAGCACTTCAATTATTAATAATGGTGGGTGAATAGTGAAGCACTTAAAAATAACTGAAGACTAAGTTTCAGTTGCAGAGAAATAGTTTTGGCTTGTACCAACAATGTACCATTTTCAGAAAGACACTACTACATTAAAACCACTTAATAGAGTGGTGATGAGTCCGAGGATGAGATCCTATTCATGTAGGTGATGTAATTATGTTGAACCAACTTGCTAAATAGTTTGCGATAGTTTTGAGATTTAAGAAATATTCACAAGTCACAAAAAAATTTGAACAGGGAAATTTGTGGCTATACGACATGTAAATGTGTATGTATGTATGAATGTATGTATGTATGTATGTATGTATGTATGTATGTATGTATGTATGTATGCATGTATGTATGTATGCATGTATGTATGTATGTATGTATGTATGTATGTATGTATGTATGTATGTATGCATGTATATATGATAGTGGTCAGATTGCATGCTTTTACGTATGTATATTGAACTGAACTGACATTGAAATGTCAGAAAGCCACTCCATACGTACGTACATACGTACATGCGTACATACGTACGTATCTACATACATATGTACATATGTATGTAGCTTATATATGCATATACTGGATTTGGCGAAAGCCGGCATTGACACACACAATAATTAACCAGACACACTTTTCACTACTATGTTCTTTGCTTAAAGCTCATACATGCGTTCACAAAGACTCTGTGTGCCTGCTACATTATACTGAAAATGCAATGAAATAAAATGTAGAAATCGTGTCGAATTATCTTCACACCATACGTAAATACCTGTGCCTTTACCTGTATGGTATAGTGGCCAACAGTAGGAGTGTGTGTGTGTGTGAATGTGGGTATGAATGTGTGTATATACGTGTGCGTGACATATGAATGTGCGAGTCTGTGTGTGCATGCATATGTGTGTTTGAAGAAATGATTTTATTGAACAGTACAGCCATGGACTGTCCAAGTTCAGTTCAACATACGTAAAAGCATGCAATCTGACCATCATGATATCTGTTTTGGTTATATAATAAATTGGTTATTGATATGAATAGATGCTTGTTTGGCAACTAAACAACTAAACCTGCTAGCTACCTCTTACAGGTTAGGCATAACCATCTAATGCATCATTTGGGACTGAAGGGACCAGTCACAAAGAAACCCAAAGGACTGTACTAAGGTGCTGTCCCCAAAAGTAAGAAAGCCTAGTAAACATTATATTAAGCCGGTTAGGCCTTTTTCATGATTGGCACATTAACTCACTATCTACAGTAGATATACATATGAAATGGACACAAAATATACCTGGTTGCATGGCGAGTCACCATAGTCACGAACCGGTCACCAACCTACTAATTTAGTTTTAAAATACAAACCAGGATTTAATCTTGAATTCATAAATCCACTACAAATAATGTACTGCGCTTACAATAAAACCTGTACCATACTGCCATGGTACACAGGTATTACCTGTAATAATTCCTTAATAACTCATACGTATTATCTGATAACTGTAATGCGAATCGGGTGCAGCATTATGCTTGATGCTTTCAGCTACCTATTATGCCCAAAATTATGCCGGCATAATCGGCGCAAGCCTACTGCCAACGTTATTTGTATTTTAATATATTCGTACATTTCAGTAGCTACGGTATTTCATGTTATGTCCCCTGGTAATTGTGTTAAAAAAAACTATTTCATTAGGTAACCCAAGTGCAACATATTGGTGTACTATTTTATAAAACATCACGAGTCTAGAAACTTATCTCCTTATAGCTAAGCTGAGTTGATTGAGAATATTGGTAATGCTGCTTGAATAATCATAGTCTGAGACAAAAAATCTAGCTGCACGCCTCTGTGTAGCTTCCAACTTCTCAATACTTGATTTTGTATATGGTGCCCAGACTGTTGAAGCATACTCCAAAATGGGCCTGATATATAACATATAGCTAGCTCAGTATGCTTGACTTCTAATCTGGGGCCGGATTACAATTATATAAGTTGTGTTTGACAAATGCCAGCACACCATTTGCTTTCTTACATTTTAGCCTATAGCTATATATAACAATGACAAGTTCCTTAACTATTCATAGGTAATATAGCATGAAGAACGCTTTCCTCGGGGGTGGTATTTATAAGCTCCCCTTTCCAAGAGCTATAGTCAGTTAGTTTCATTACTGTAAGGACAATCTGAGCTGGATTTTTAAAGTGCTTGAGGGAGACCGATTGGGTCATACTTATCGGGAGGTACGCACGTAATTCCCTTGTATATTTCCAATTTTTTCCATGCATGCGCTTATGAAATTAATATCCGGTACCCACTGCATCATATATAGCTAACAACTGAATAATTAATCAAGACTCACGATAGTGAGTCGTGAGGCCAAGAAGAAGCAGCATACGCGACCACTGAGTGAGTTATTTACATGTAGCACCGCCCTCAAACTCGCAAACGCTCTAGCTAAGCCGCCATGAAGGCTATCGCTTAGTTATCACAGACCCACAGCGTTCTTACTATATAGAATCAATAAACCAAGAATGGAGGAAGTCGGCGCCACCATTCCTAAGTACCAGCCATTGCGAGTTTTATGGCGCCGTTCGTGCGCCCACGTACGAGGAACCATCCATTCCCGCCCGATTTGCCCGTCACTCGAGAATTAGTACCTTCATTGTTTGAAGAATCAATAACCTGAAGTTCGTCGAAATCGGTTCAGCCAGTCTTCAGATACGGCCTTATAAAATCCTTCCTTCCACAAAAATTTTTTTGACGCGGCCGTCGTTTTTTTTCTTCTAATACTTCTTTCTTTCTTTCATTTTCATCGCACACTTTTTTCGTGGGCTTGCGGGAGCTTGCGTGAATCCCGGAAGTTTTTTTCAAACTCTCTTTTTGTACATTCACTTGTTTGTCTAATAACTCACTCATTTCTTCATGGATTTCAGCCAAATTTGTATCAGCACTTTTCCTATGTATGCTCTACCTGTCTTACTACTTTCAGCTTGAAGTAAACACTTGAATGTATTTGAGAAAAGCTATTACACTGCAGGTTGATAGTTGCCATAACTTGGACCCCCTTAAAATGATTTGCATAAACTTTCAGATACACAATCTATATTGATGTATCGCTCTGTAGTGAAAGTTAAAAAAAAATTGTAGGCTTGAGTTTTTCAAAATTCAGCTTCAAATTAAATTTACAATATTATATGCTAAGCAAGTACAAGTTATGCCCATGCAGCAGGGGCGTAGCCAGCCATTTCTTGATGGTCGGGCAACGGTTCAAGCATGCAACTAAGTATATTGTTATATATTAATGCATACATATGCCCACTTTCATGTGAGCATTTACTTCTTTTGAAAAGTGTATGCACACTATCCTAGCTATGATGTAATGTATAACAAATGCTGCTGCATGAAGCTATAGGTACTCGATCAAAAGATCCAGGAAACTATCCAGCGATGATCATGACTATACGAGCTCACGTGCCTCTGGATTACTTGAATGGGCATCTACTAGACATTGAAAATATATATTAGTTATTATAATGTTTGAAATAATAATAATTTTTGCAACCACACAAAGATCGCATGTATACACAAGGCCAACAGTAAGGAGGCACCCTGTTTTTCACACAAGTGCTTAATTTTATAACCTGGCACACGTTTATACATGCATTGCTTAACCTTGATATCCAGCTGTCTCAAAGCTCCAGTCTGCATGCATGTTGAAGGCTGGAGACATCATCAGTAATTCTTCTATATGACCCTTGTAAATGATATTACTTTTGTCACGCGACTTGTCACCAGCGTAACAACACTGCTGATACCACTCCTCTCAGTGTATTTTAACAGAAGTATCTAACGCTGTATCAGTGATGGTCAGGCAAATGCCCCACCATGCCCACCCCTAGCTACGCCTCTGCCATGCAGTACTTCTCTGCTGCTTGCTAGTAATACGTAGCTAACATCTGTTTCCAAAAAAGTAGTGATATGCTAAACAAAAACACCTTGGGTGTAAAAAAAGTGCGAGGCCAATCAGAAGCAGCATTGCAAACAGGTGCGACCAAAAACTTTGATATCAGTTGAGGCCAAGAAGCTACTTATCAAAATCTTTTTCACTACTTGAATGACATACAATAGTTTATAGCATATTTTCACAACTATGATTGGCTTTGTCACTTGGCCACCTTTTTCACACCATCATTATTATGTGATAAGTACACCAATCACTTAATCATTAACAGCCAAAAGATGAAAACACACGTGCAAGTTACAACTAATTAACACTCTAGAATATTCTATAATCACATGACTTATTGTTACATCATGTGTGCAATAGTATTAGTGATAAGGTATATACAGTTACTACATACGCCCCTCCTTGAAAAGCTCGTCCCGAGCTTAATATGTTAGTCGGTCTGGGGGACGCCTAATTCGCTCAGGATATCGTCGAGTCACTGTAGAAAGGGGTGTCTCTTCTTGTGTAATAAAATGTTCCACATCAATGGTCACGTCGTTGTCTGAAAGTGCTGCTTCTGCTGGTGTAGGCTGAAAGCGATGTCTCAATCGATTGACATGAACAACTTTTGATTGGTTTCCATTGGATATCTTGACATTAACATTGTTCTTCACTTCTATGACTTTCCATTCACCTTCCCAGTGCGGTGCTAGTTTACTGGCATTGGGAACTGATAACCAAACAAGGTCTCCTGGAGCAAATTGTTGCAGTTTAGTGAATCTATTGTAACCTTGCTGTTGTCTGTGAGCGGCTGTAGCTGTATTGAAGGTAACTAAATCCTGTAACTCTGCTAGCTTAGCACGCAAGTGAGATTGGTAGGAGTGGGTGTCAAATGCACCACCAGTGGTCTCAGGTAATTTAGGATGACGGCCAAACATTAGTTGAAAGGGAGAAACACCGGTAGATGTATGCCTTGCAGTACGGTATGCGTACAAAACTAATGGTAAGTATCTCTCCCAATCAGGCTCTGACTGAACAAATGAACGGAGTAATTGTAAAAGCGAACGGTTAAAACGTTCTACCAGGCCGTCACCCTGAGGATGGTAAGCTGTTGTTCTTGATTTGCTTATGCCGAATGCTTCTAGGGTTTGTTTGAGAACTGTACTTTCAAAATTTTTTCCTTGATCTAAGTGTACTATTTGAGGTAATCCTAACATGGAGAAGAGCTTGACTAATTCATTGGTGATGCGCACAGCAGTCTGGTCTGGCATTGGTATTGCCTCCACCCACTTAGTAAAGTAATCTTGGACCACAAGGAGGTAGCGGTTGTTCTGATAAGACATGGGCACTTGGAGTACATCGACAGCTACCATTTCCCATGGTTCGCCTATAGGAACTGAAGACAATGGAGCTTTCTGTGGAGACGACAATTTGCAACGTTGACATACAACACACTCACGACAGTATTTCTCTACATCTACTGACATACCTGCCCAGTAAGCTTCATTTTGTAGTCGGCTCAATGTCTTATCAGCTCCTAGGTGGCCACTGCTAGGAAGATCATGATTTTGCTGCAGAATTTGTTGACGAAGAGCTTTGGGGATAACTGGTACAGTTACAGTGTCAGACATTGGCCCTGGGGAATATCTGCGGTAAACAATGTTATTGACTAAGAGTAACTGGTGAAATATCTGTCGGTAACGTTGTAATGGATATCGTCGCCAGTGTCGGCCTTTCAGTGTGGTTTGGGATGTCGCTAGCGAACTATGCAGTTGTCGCATGTGTTCATCCTTCATTTGGGCCTCTCTAAGCTGTGCTAGGAATGGTGAGGGCTGTAGAATGGCAAACATATTTACTTACAGCGTTCCTAATGACGAACGTCTACCAGATATTATGTGGTGCCGTGATCCCTTTATGGAACAACTGAGTGAGATCGAAGCACTAAATGACATTGCAAATTAAGTTAGTGATGCTATTAACAATTTGTTGATGATAATTACATCATTAATTTATGCATACATACAGATTACCATTATTAATGTATTTTGTAACTACGTATATAGCTATACATGAAGTATGGTGGTTAATTATACCAGTTTAGCACATTATAACAGGTGACATATAAAGAAACTGAAGGCAGTATGACTTTTTGATTGGTTATTCAGGTTCATTGATGATTCACATGTCTGAATGGTTTTTAATAGCCTGGGGATACAAGGCTACAGTGTCACAGACATGCACACACACACACACACACGCACACACACAGACTTTTCGGACAAAAGCAATTTCAAAAAACCAGATGCATAGGTTGTTTAAAAGCAACCTTATACTGGTTTATAATTAGCGTTACTAAGTCATGAGTTATCGGACATTGGCACGCACAATGAATTTTCAATGGAACAAATACGGTGACTTGGTGAGTATTCAAACAAATATATTTGTTTGTGTGAAATGTTTCACAGACTTCTACCTGATTGTTGGCTATGTAAGTATAAGCAGTGCACATCCTATCACAATGTTTGAGCAGACACTTTATAACACAGTAGCTAAACCATTAACCAATTGCTGACAATGCCATAATATGACATCTGGTGGAAATTGTCAACTTCATTATTACATGTATTTCAACTTTGTATGTACCAGTTAGGCACTGGAGGATGTTCATTTCTAGTTAAGAATTCAAGGGTGTCCACAGAAGGTAGAGCCTGTACAAGGCATTTACTCAAAGCTAGCTATTATATTGGCCTAATTAGTAAGGTGGGACAACATACGTGGAACAAACTAAAAAAATCCATTGGTAAGTACCGCAATTGTGATCATAATTATTACGCAGATTCAAAGAGCACCTTTTTTCACATACATAGCTACTGAAGTTAAGAAATGTTGTGTGCTTAAGTAGAGATAACATACGTAAAAGGGTGAATTTTACACTTATCAAGATAAAGGAATTGCAATTACTAGAAAGATTAAAAGCAATGCTACTGAGCTAGCTGGTACTTAAGTTGGTAGCTATACGTATTATATAGCTAAGCGCATGATTTATCCTACCAGAATTTTTGCTCTTACCAGTCGAGACCTTTGGCATGCATCTATTCATTTAGAAGATAGCTAGGGCCAGTTCAAAGTATGCTAGCTATGCTATAAAACAAACAATCTAGTGTAAAATACAAAAAATCTTACCTTTAAACCCTCTAGTATCCTCTGATAACAAAGCTACATACGAATGATGCTACAAAGTGATCAATCTTGAGTCTTTCATAGTGTAGCTTAGATTTGTACAGATCAGTTTAAACCCACAATTAGAAATTTTATGTGTCCATGACAACATCAACACAATTATTTTATGATCATTTGTTGCAGAGGGTGTTTTCTTGTATATGAAAGTAAGAAAGTTTGTGTTACCTAACTAGATATTGTAATATTATAGATATAAGTAGCTATAAGGGTAAGAATAATTTGGGAAATACGTAGGTAAGAATTTCTGGGTAAAATTAAAAGCATAAGCCTATTAGCTAAGATGTAGCTATATACATGCAGTAACAGACAGCCCATCTCTGTATAAACATTGGAGGGGTCACTGGCCCCCTTAATTGTCTCTGTTTCTATATACTCCACTATTGATGACTCAACTTATTTTTGGAATCTAATGCTCTATTAGAAAACTTTAATAAACCACATGCACTTGTAGGGCTGCGTCTATTATGCTATTATGCTTTTTGGAATTGCTCCAATTTTGTGCCTATTATGCTAGATTTTATGCTACTCCACAATCAATTATGCTACTAATAATACACAGTTTTCTATAAAGCTCACTTGTTTATGAACCTCCAGTTACCTCTACATACCTCTGATCTGCCACATGCCAGCGGTATAAGAGCTTTCAATAAAATTATTATAATTAATTTTAGAGGTGCCTAACACATAGTGACTATGAAGGAGTTGTAGAAGCTATGCCTTGTGAATGTCTGCTGTTGTGAAGTGTTGAATGGCAGTGGTAGTGAGTGTATTTTAGACTGTATAAATGGCACGAGTAGGTTTTAATTATGTAGTTTGCGGCCCGCGCCATAAATTTTGCCTATTATGCTGGCATTATGCTTGATGCTTTAGCACACCACACCTATCATGCTAAAAATTATGCTGGCATAATTGACGTAGGCCTATGCACCTGTAACTCTACCTAATCTGTTTGATTGCGTTATTAGGTTATTTTAATATACCATGACTATTCTATATTGATCTAGCTATTCAGTTTTAGTTTCACCAATAACATTTACCTGGCATAGTGTATTCCAACCAGTTATGCTTATCATTATTATTATTATTATTATTATTAATTAGCAAAGCCACTTAGGGGTATCAAGCTAATGTGTAATTATTTACTTATAATAGCTACGTATATACTACCTGTAGTTGTTGTTTAAATTTATTTAAAGTTAGGTTGTGCAAGTCAGGAATTTGCAAGTTGTTCCATTCCGGGATGGTTCTTGGAAAAAAAAAGAGTACCGGTAGGTGTTAGATGTTGACTGGGTATGTAGGTATTTCAGTTTGTGCTGGGCTCTTGTAATGGTTAACGGTGATGGTGATGGTAAGTAAATGCTAGATATTGAAAGAAGATTACTTGTGAGTTTAAACAGCAATACCAGACGGGCATGTTGTCTACGTTCCTTAAGTGGTGGCCATTTCAAGGCTTCTAGGATATCACTAATACTGTCATGGTTTGTTCTCCGCCATGGCTTGTTGAGGACAAAATGGGCAGCACGATGCTGGATCATTTCTAACTTGTGTATGGGTGTTTGGTGGTATGGATCCCATATAGGACAGCAGTAGTCTAAGATAGGCAAGACAAAATGCAAGTAGCTGGCCTCCCACAGGGTCCTAGAGGAGCCACGTAAATTCCTCCACAGAAAGCCCAAAATATGGTTGGCCTTGTTACAGACATAGTCCACTTGAGGTTGCCATGACATTCTGTGATGAAGGTAGACACCAAGGTATAAATGTTGTTCAACTATCTGCAGGGGAATGCCTACTTTTATTGCAAAGAGTAGTGACCTGTATTATGGAATGTTAAATTCCATGTTAAAAAGCTCTAGCCCAGGAAGTTAAAGAATTAAGGTCTTCCTGTAAATATAATGATCATCCATAGATTGAATAGATATTATGCCGACATAATTGCCTGTTGACTATGTACATTTAAAAATGTTTCATAACTTGACAGTCATAACATTAATATGCTGAGGTAATAATTATCATTCTTTGTTATTATTACTACCTTAATCCGTCTCCAATATATACATAGCTACATCATTCTCATGTCTTATATTCCTTAAAAAATTTCAATATGTTACTGCATGGTCTATTAGAATTACAAGTAATACCTGACTGCTCTATTAGAGTAACTTAAGGATCCTGACTGTTTTAATAAAATTTTTCACTGTTATATATATATAGCCATAAGTTTCCATTGCATATTACATACATAGGGCTGGGGTAACCCTTAGGCAGGGCCGCTTAGGGCTGAGCCTAATATGCTCAAAATTTTACCTACGGTACAAATCGGCCACAACTTAAACAGCACACGCGTGTTACACGCGTGTCACACGCGTATGACACGCGTGGACACACGCACACAGCAAACAAACAAGACGCGTGACATCACATAGTGCGTGTACACGCGTGTACATGCCACAATTGCGTGTAAAATCCATCACACGTGTGTATTAAGGTATTGCAATCGTTGTGTAGAAACCATACTCTTTATGACCAGTGATACCTTTAAACTCTTTAAACTATTTAACCTTTTTAATATTGTATCTCGTATTGTATAGGCGAATCGAACTATTTGCTACGAATGTTAAATATTCGCAACTGTTTTGTTGTACGAAATTGCAGTGCCCTTGTGAACTATCAGTAGCTCGCATATAGACGGTCTATATATGTACGTATATAATTAAATATAAGGCTATATATTCATATAAACTTACATTTACTTTTTCTTCATTTCAGAATTATGTGCACCGGGATGGCAACGCAACTTGACAACCTCGTTCTCAACAATACCAATAATTATTGTTTAATATAAGCGCCCGCTATAAGATTTTTACAATTCAGAAACTAGCATAGCTATTTAGTTAGAATGATTCTAGCATGCACATTTGTACAAATTATAATGTGTACAGATGATAACAATCAATACAATCTCCACACGATCGATCACGAGAAAGCTTACAATGAACAAGCAGCATGCATATTATAGCAAAAGGCACAGCCTGTACGAGGTGCTTATCCAAAGCCATAGGAACCATACCGGTAACCTAATGAGGCGGACAATGAATGTGGAATAATGAAAAAAGGCCCGACTCAAACTCACAGGCTACCCAGGCGCCACACTTCGTGGTCAATAGTGTAGCCTGCATCAGTAACGCCCACATTACACGTGAGCACGTGGTCTGGATTTTCCCGGTGGAATTTGAAGATGGGAAGAATGACATTGGAGACACGCCGAAGAGTCGTCCATTTCTCCAGGCAGGGAATGCGGCTGAAAGCCATCAAACTTCGTCTTGAGGAGGAAGGAATTCAAGTCAGCAAGACAAGTCTTTGCTTGCTGCTGAAGAAATACAGGGAGACCGGAACTGTAGTAGATCGGTTCAGACCACGATGTCACAATAAGAAGTTACAACTACAACACCTTATATTAATAGATGAGGCTATAGACAAAGATGACGAAGTTTCCAATGGTGATCTATGCAAGATGTTGAAGGAGGAGTGTGGGATTGTGGTTTCAAAAGGCACTGTTCAACGTGCCAAGAAACATCTTGGTTAGTATAAGCATGAACATCTGCCATTCTCTAAGCCTTTTGGTGTTGACCTGTAGCTAGTTTTCACTCACGGTCACATTAATTATCTATTATAAAAAGAGGAACAGCTGTCTGTTTGTAATTTCAGTTATCCACAAAAATTTTATTCAGAAACCACAACAAATACAAATTCATTTTAGACTATACTTGCAGTATGTCAAGTGCTTGAGTATATAGCTAGTAAGCATAAGGTAATAATTACAGTGGAAGGCCATGATACCTTTGGAGCCAGGTGTCCTGATAAATTTTCCAATTAAGCTTATGTAATGAAGGGACAAATGTCCACATTATAACATGGCCATGCTGTAACATTACAATTGGAAGTGATTATAACTACCACTTTATGATTCTCTTGCAGGCTGGGTCTCATCTTTGCCACATTATTGCCAGATGATAAGGGAGAACAACAAGTGGAAGCGACTTTTATGGTGCCTGCAGCAAACAGTGAATGAAGAAAAATTCAAGGATGTTATATGGTCTGACGAATGTAGTGTGATGATTGAATGAAAACGTAAGACATGTCGGAGAATTAGTCAGCCACGCAAGTTTAAGCCAAAACCAAAACACCCACTTAAGGTTCACATTTGGGGGGCAATATCTAGAAAAGGTGCAGCACCCCTTGTAATTTTTACAGAGAACTTAACCGCTATACGATTTGGTAAAATAATCGAATCATCATTAGCCCCTTTTATTAGAGATAAGTTTCCAGTGGAACACAAGTTCCAAATGGATAATGACCCTAAGCACACTAGTCACTATGTCCATGACTTCTTAGAAAGCAAGGGCATCTACTGGTGGAAAACGCCTGCTGAAAGCCCAGACCTAAATCCCATAGAGAAGGTGTGGGGAAGTATGAAGATTTTCTGCGAGATGTCCACTTTCGTAAACTAGAAAACCGTAATCTAGCTGGTTTAAAAGATGGTATTAAGAAGTTTTGGAAGACCCTGACTCCAAAACTTTGTCGTAAATATATAGATCACATTCACAAAGTGATGCCAATTGTGATACAAAACCAAGGTGCAGCATCTGGACATTAAACATTAACCATTGATAATATTCATGTATACGCACTTTAGATAATGGATTGTATTTGTTGATTATCATAATATCTGATAGACCAGATTTGCCGTCTATACATGAAATACAAAATACGCAATCACCTTTTTGGGTAAACAATCCCTGATGGGGATGCATTAATAGTAGGACCGGCATGAAAAATAGGCACAAAATGCACTTGTTCATATCATGGTTTGTATCTCCTTTATTATACAAGATATTTAAAATCTGTAAGTCGTACGTATATGGTTTCCCACAGAATTCTCTACAAGTGGTAAACATTTTGCTACAATCTTATGGTTAAGCAAAAAGTTATTGAACTTTGAAAGTCAGAGTGATCAAATTTTATGTGCAGATAAGCCCAGTTTTCTTGTGCTCTGTCACAATTGCAAAATTATTTTTGGATTTAGTTACAAGGCTGCAAAGCTAAGATATTCTATTAGGGTTGGGCAATGCTTCAATACATCGCCAACATTGCCAAATCATGGTAGATATCGAGACATTTTCACATGTCAATAATATTGCATATAATATATTGCAGGATATCACAAAATATTGTAGTGCATACTGTAGGATTAAATGCACAAAGTACGTAATATATGTCCACAAACACTACTGATACTATCACATCCTTATTAAAGACCAAGTTTTACAATAGTTATAACATTTACTTTAATATGGCAAACATATTGATGATGCTGTGCTCCATTAAATATCCAATACAATATTGGCAATAATCACCATATCCTTGTTGGCGATAATCGCAATGCATTATTTCAGTATCACCCAACCCTATATTCTATTATTTCACTCATATAAGGATCATAATGTAACATGGGGTATAGCTATTATCATCAAAAAATTACCTCAAATGCAAAACAAAATTGCACATATCTAAAAATTAATATTGCAATCAGCACACAGTTAAATGTTACCACTAGTTTTCCTTTGTGATTATGTTGCGTCGCAAGCCTCTTCCGCCTGCATCAATAGCTTTAATACACTCTCGCCACGCAGCTGCTTCATTTTCAGTTGACTTTAATGGCCACATCCTAAAGCTTGCCACCTTTATTGCAGACACTATGTCTTTGTCAAGTTGATTCTTGCCTTTCCCCGAAACATTTGAGGTAAGCCTCACTTCTTCTGAAAAGAACTTGCTAACCAAATTTAATGAAAAATTTGGTCTGGACACACTTTCTGCTAGGCATTTTGACAAGAAGGTGTTATTGAAAACCTCAGTTACTGGGTATATAATTTTATCCTTTACTTTTTTCTTATTCTTTTTTGGACCACCAGCCTGTGTTGATTGTAAAGGAAACCTGGTCTCCTCAAATTCCCTTTCCTCTTGATCTTTTGAAATAGGGAGTGAGAGGGGATTCTGATTCTTCTTTTGTGGACCACCAGCCTGTGTTGATTGTATCTCCTCAAATTCGCTTTCCTGTTGATCTTTTAAAATACAGAGTGGGGGGGGAAGAGGTGGTACTTCATCTTCAATGTCACTATCTAATGGTATTGAAGAATGAACTTGATCACCAAAACTACTCTCTTTTGGTGATGTATTTGTCGTTGATTTTTGTAATGAACAATCCGAAAATGATTGTTCACTTGAGGAGTGTGTAGGTGATATGGCTGCTGGGTGATAAGTTGATGGTGGTGGTGCTAAGTATGAGTTGTAATAATAAGGTATCATCTGTTGATAGTATCCACTACGAGGATAATGTAAATGCCTAGCAGAATACTCAGCAGAATACTCAGCAGAATAATACGGTTCCGCCACCCTTGGTGATGAATCTTGTTTCAAGAGTTTATTCACTGTATCACTGAGTTGTTTCAAGTCTTGCTGTATCTACATTGTATTTAACAGAAGGATGTCAAAC
Source organism: Spongia lamella (assembly GCA_963930835.1). Lineage (NCBI taxonomy): Eukaryota > Metazoa > Porifera > Demospongiae > Dictyoceratida > Spongiidae > Spongia > Spongia lamella. The sequence continues at coordinate 6,019,813 of OZ005747.1, forward strand.
AATATTTAGAAATTACAAAAATACTTAACTGTTTTTATCTCTGTCATAACATTTGCTTTTGGATTCAGCACAATGTTCTACATAAAATATTTTGTTTTGTACACGAGATTCACATAATATATGTACATGTATATAACTTGATAGTGGATAACATGGTACGTTAATGGACGTGTACGCTTATAAACACATAAACTTACATTAGTTGACTTCACTGATGCTAAATCCTCTTCTGAAGACTGATAAAAAGATCACATGAATACATATTTTATTATGTCTAATTCAGCATTTTCCTGCTGAATTGCTGTTTGAGTTTGACCACATGAGACTTTAGTTTATGTTATAATCAATTGCCGACTGTGACATTAGCAAGGAATTGAAATAAACAAAACAGCCTGTCACTAAGAATGCTTTATGAGACTAACTCGTAGCCCAGCACATGATAATATCCCAGAGTAAACCATTGAGCATAAATTTGTTAAACTTGCTTGTCAAAGCTTTGTGGATGGACCTTCCGTCAATGCTTTTCCGCTTCAAACCTTGTGATATACAGTATATAATGTATATGAGCAGAACAATGCTGAATTATTTACATAGCTATAAACAAGCAAAAACCAATGTGGCTACCTCATCATCATCATCATCACTCTTGGCTGGCGATCCTATTTCAATAGTGAAGTCGTCCTTTGCACTCTGCAGCATACATAACAAAATGGCAATGCTAACACCCCCTAACAAAGGCACATCTATTTACCTTTACATTAGCCTTCTTTGACTGTGTGGTCTTCTTTGACTGTGTGGTCTTCTTTGACTGTGTGGTCTTCTTTGACTGTGTGGTCTTCTTTTGTGTGGTCTTCTTTGACTGTGTGGTCTTCTTGGTAGCCTTCTGGTACACAAATGACACCACAATACATCAGGATAATTAAGCATCAGATCAATTTCTTGGTTTGGCATGCATCAAAGGTAATCAGTGAACAACACCTCTACACCTATAATTCTACTGTTAGTCCCTCCTACCTTGTTTACAAATAGTATTGCCAGTGTTAATTAATTGTCAAAGTTGCAAGCATGCATATGATTAATTCCAAATTCATGTTCAACATAGCCTTTGATCTATAACTATAGTCTTTTAGCTATATAGTAGCTACATACGATAATACATAATTATACCATAGGCATCCAATGGTTGACATCACTGAATACTGACCCTATAAATATATACAGCATACGTACCTGTGACAACTGAGTCTTTGGTGAGACAACCAGCCTTCTCTTTCTTCTCTTTACCTTCTAATAGCATAATAAATATGATTCACATACGTACATTATCATCACAGTACTGTCTAGTACAATTATATAGCAGAGGGAAAAGATTGGCAAATAGCTTGTCTGTCAAGGATTGGTGGGGAAATATTTGGCAAACTTGAATTAAAGTATGAGTTAAGATTCTAAAGTATTGGTAGAAAACTATTGACAAATGGCAGTTAATTCACCAATATTATCCCCCGTTGCATAAATGCACTGTAAGGCATCTTAGCAACTGCTCCCATGGAAATTATTTATAGAAGATGTTACCATGTTGACCATTGCAATGGCTAAAGCAAGAAGATAAAACTGCTATATAGGCATGGGAATAGTACGAGTTTTACCTACGTATGTGCATATTAACAGGCAAATAATGTATCTAGCATTCTATAAAAACTGACTTGTCCTTCCTCAGCATGCTGTCCCCCATGTTGTTGCTTTCCATCAACATGCCATTACTCTCCCTCGGTATGCTGTAGTTGCTGTCCCCCATGTTGTTGCTTTCCATCAACATGCCATTGCTCTCCCTCGCTATGCTGTAGTTCTCCCTCAGTATGCTCTTCCTCAGCAAGTTCATCCTCTTTATCACTACAGCACAAACGTTCTTCCTCATCAGTCACTTCTTTCTGCGTACCTAAAAGGTTACATATTTACGTGCGTATCATATACCGACTTATTGCATCATTTCAACACAACTGTGGCTGTACAAAAAGTTCACTATTCATGAATATTGAAAAATGTGCCACGCCGCCCGCATTAGTTAAAGGGTACCAAAATTAACAATGGACCAATGAGATCAAAAAGCAAAAATGGCAACGATAGTGGGGGACGTTTGTGCTGATTTATAAAAACGGAAGTATTTCGCTACACTTAAGGTTAATAAATCTGTTTTGAAACGTATAAAGTATCAAATTGTATTTTGAATAATAAAAGCAGCCAAATTTTTTTATTATTAACCAACGCACGTGCATTGGCATTGGATGATAGTATACATGCCTCACTTAGTGTATCTTCTGATTACTTTGTGTTAATCATAGTGAAACGCTAACCCCATCCATAGGCTCTCTGTACAAAGTTCCCACACTATCGCCGCCATTTTTATTTTTGTCATTTCGGATATCGTCCCTATGGAGTAGCCATAAAAAACAAAAACGCGCGGGCAACTATGTAATACCCAATTGGAAAGGCCCGAGTTAAGTTAAAGCTGCTCCTTAGCTGAAATCTAGTTTTTCATAAAAGTTATTTTCGGGACTGGCGCGCGAGACTACTCAGTCAAATCACCGTGTTCTTGCAGCTTACCAATTAGCAACACTTCCGCCTTATACTTTTTTCCATCGTTCCATCTCACGGTGCATTTCTGGTGAATGGATAATGAAGGATCAGGTTCCAAAATTTTCGAAAATGGCAATGAACAGATGTCTCCATTTTCAAACACCACCAGAACGTATCGTTCCGCAACTCCAGCTTCTAGGCCTACATAAATGAAGTGTAAATATGACAAATGATACGAAGTCACCATCTTACCTTTACAAGATTCCGCCAAAGCAAACTTCCGCTTTGTCCTTTCGGAAGACATTTTGCTTTTGTTTCCCAGAAGCACGTGACAGAAAACCAGTTCTACCGGTTAAGCCACACGAGCGTTTATATCCTTAAGCGCCCATAAAGACAAAATTACTTCTTTGCTGTAGTCACTTCTGTAGAAGAAAAGAACAACAGTGAAGTAAGTAAATCACATATGTGGAACTATAACGCACGCGTGTATATAAAGACTGCGCGTACGTGTTCATCGACAATGTTCGTGTATACGCGTGTTACATTAAGATAAAACACGCGTATGTAGCTACAGCATCAATATGCCACGCGTGTGGCACGCGTGTCACACGCGTGTACTGTTTAAGTTGTGGCCGATCTGTACCGTATTATTCCTTCCCAAACTTCCCAAAATTTTCACCCATTATTCTTATTTTATTCCTACATCATCACCTATTATTCCTACTTATTCTTGTAATTTTTATTGTATTGGTGATAATAATGTCTACAATACACACAGTGGCTATTGCCAGTGTAGACTTTTCTTCAGAATTTACCTACCTTCATGGACATCTTCACCATCATCATTATTTTAAACAATTTTTGAGATTATTTCATTATATTTACATTAAATTACCCATTGTAACTTCCAATTATTCTTGTATTATGCTCGTGAATGCCCTATAATTCCAGAATTATATTAAAATTGCAACCTATTATTCACAAAATTATGCCAGCATACTAGGCTCAGGCCTAGGGCCGCTGGGGTACTGGACAATTTTGGGGGTAGATTGCCCCCTTGGTCAGCCTCCCCTGTCTAGTATTCACAGTATAAGTAATCAACATCATCATGTAAGATTAAACTCAAACTCAAAATCAAATAATTCTTTCTGCATAGCTAAACTGTAGGGTTTCTGGGCAGGCAGATAATAATATAAAGTTATTAACTAACTGATCTTCTTTGAACTACCCACAGACTGAAAGATTATATATATCACTGAACACCAAAATAATTATATTAGTACACACTAAATAGTGATAATCAAGAACACCTGGATAGAAGCCAGTTAGTACATAAACAGAGCTTTTGTTTGGTTGCTTCCTGTCTAGTTGTTTTAATAGCTGTGATTGAGTATGGTTAGTAACATCATATTATAGCTATAGCTATACCCTTTACATACTTACTAGGGGAAATGCACAGCATTGAGGGGCGAGCCTGGTGCTTTGATAGATGCATGTATACACTTACGTAGCTACCACTGATGACCTTCACATGCAATTTGACATTGTAATAATTATAGCACAGGGAATAAAACATGTACAGTTCAGTCTCAGTGTAGCTATCTACATGATGGTCTTAAAAATTTGTACCGGTATGTATTTCATGAAAACTAGCATACAGTAAAGTAAAGTAATTACAGCGGATTGAAGTAACATATGAATTGATTGCAAAAGGTATCACAAGCATGCATAATAAACAAGTCATGGATGGTATCAGCTATTATAAAGAAAAGTAAATACGTATAGGGCGGCAAGGCAGCTGATACTATACAGTGTACTTCAGTGTATCTATCTAGCCATTCAGTGCTATATGCAATCCTAACATCAAATGATCAGCTTTACTATTGCTTACTAGGCTTTGATTAGAAAGTTGTATTCACACATTGTGGTTAATAAATTATGGTTAGCACTTGAATGGTATATACACGCCTATGGTTAGCATTTAATGGTTCGCGTGCTATGATTAGCACTCCACGTGTTTTATGTAATGCTTGTAATGTTTGATGTAATGTTGGTTTGCACTTAAACGGCTTTCAGCCATATACAGTTATTTTGATGTTACAAGCAAGCAAGCAAGAAGACAGATTTCACTGTTGATCCAATATGGTGGGGCTCGCTAAGGCTCGCCCCAATTATAGTGGCTTATTCCCTAACTCAAAAGCAATATGAAACTCTCTATCATAAAAAATAGAGGGAATTTACCTAATTTTCAGTAACAACCTCGAGCTCTATCATATTATTGTGGTTATTGAACTCTCTTCCATACCTATCAATTGATGTTATGTAATTACCATGATTCAAACTTTTATTTACCATGATTCAAGCTTGAATTTCAAATTTTTTACTGTTGGTAACAATACACGTAGATGACTCATTTGATATACTTAATCACTGACTGACATTTAATTTATTGGTAAAGTGGGCAACGAAAGTATGTACCTATACGTATGTATTTATATTACCTATTTTTACTTATATAGCTATAGAGCGGCTGCATGTGACGTCATTTGTCCTCAGGCAGGTGGACTTCTGGGTGGAAAATTTGTATGGAAACGGCAGTACAAACTCTTTGCTAGCTTGGTAACAGCTGTAAGAGCTGTTATTGAATGACTATATATTTATTAAACGTTTGATACATCTCCAGATGTAGTAACAATATAATTTATGACTATCATTTCTAGATTCTTGCACTACCATACCATACCCACTCTTCTCCATTGATTTTTGCCTCCCGGAAGTCACTGAGGTTAAGAAAATATGCAAACATATCCGATAATTTCCTGTTCATGCAGCTGCTCTATAATGAGAGGCATTTTAACAATTCTAGCTACTACTATCAACACCATTGCATGCTGTATACTATCACTGTTAAAAAGAAATTATTTTAATACCACAAGGCAGTCATTTTGGGGACAACCATGCAATGCTTCCTTTGTAATAGTGATATTAACACATTCATTGGTTGCATAATTTAAATTAATGTTGTGGTTAATTTGAACTAATGTTGTTTGTAGCCAGTTTGTCTACAATAATTTACCGCATGGTTTGGACAAGTGATACATTAGAAGGGAGTGTCAGTGATGGTTTTGTCAAGTTTAACTTTAGGATTAGAGTTATTGTAAGCAATTCTCCTCTCCTCAGTGAAATGGTTCTCAATGTTGTCAATGGTAAGTCCAGCAGACTCAATTTGTTGTTGGATGAACTGTTCGTCATAAAAATAGTCAGCAAAAGTCATTATTTGACATGTAGTCCAAACTGCTTGTCCATTAGCCAATGGCATTTGTTCGATATTAGTAATCCTTTTTAACTGTCCACTTTCATTTAAAGTGAAGCAGACTTGTATTACATCAGAAAGATCTTGGAATGCATCATTTATCTCGGTTTGTGAAGGGTAGGTTTTAAGATCTGTCAAGATTTTTTCTATTTTCTACTCCACAATTGCTCTATCAGCTCCACTTCTTAAGAACATTCCTTCAAATGCAGGTTTGGAGAAATTTACCACTATTGCTTTACCACCTGGATTAAGTACCCTATACAGCTCTTTATAATGGCTTATGCAAGTTTCAAGCCGTAAGCAACAAGTCACATAGAGGCTTAGAGCAACATCAAATGTGTTATCATCATAAGGCATATCCATAACATCTCCAGCACGTATGTTGACCGTACTAAACTGTGAAGTAGCTTGTTTGGCCAGTTGCACCATATCTAGCTTCTTGGATATCAAATCCTTCAACACTTTTAGCACCATACAAAGCTGCTTTGTAACACCAATTGCCAATGCCACAACCAATGTCCAGGATACTTTTCCCTGATATCTCGGATTTCAAATACTCATTTACAGCTGGAAAAAGAAATGCCAAGTACTCTGGTTCTTCTTTGGTATTCTGAGCGAACCGTTCTACTTCAGTAGATGAATACTTTTGTGAATGAACATACCGATTTCCACTAACCATACGTGTGACGAGAGACCTTCCGCGATTTCGAGTAAGCAAATTTAATTTACAGGCTAAAAATAGATCGCAAACCTCAAGAGTAGGTAGTGTAGCTCGTGTAGCTAGAACCGTTTGACTTCCCGTAAATTTTCGTCGTGAACTGAGATGACGTGCGTGATAGGGATTTCAGTTTCCATAGTTACAGTTTCAAGTTGTGGAATCTAGGATAGGTTTCAATGAGCTAGCTAATTATTATAATACTATATGTGTAGTAACCGTGTAATTCTAATACACATTGTAGCTATGGCATGCGTTACATTATCGACACGTTGCGTAGCGCGGCGTAGCGCGTTGTATTGAATTGCTTACCGTTAATTGTTGTTGCATGACCAGGGCAAACTCCCACGCTACACTGGTGATGTCTCATAGTAGTGACAAATTAGCTGTGGTACCGCGGGGAATCTTTAAAAGGCGAGTGTTCATTAATTGGAAATCTGTTGAAAGCGTCACGAGAATTCGATTCCGTAAAACAATGGCCTAGTATAATGTTATAATATAATCTAGCTATCATGCAAGGATAAGAGAACTCATTTAAGTGCTTAGCACTTACCGAGACATTGGTTCTTCGCAGAAATTGAGTTATTGTATATAGCTATACATATTTCCCGCCGGCTTCAGTAACTATACGGATGTTCGTGGGTGAGCGTAGACTCTTAACAATGTACCGATTCGCTACACGTTATCGAATTGCTGGGCGAATTTTACCCAGAGATATTAAGATAGGCGAGCGAGCACTGTATCCACAAAGGCTTAATGCTGCACCCAGCCCGGAAAGGTATTCGACGAAGGCAAGGGATTTAATGAAGGTACTCCCGGAGTTATGGATCGTTAAATGAAGACTGCATTCGATTGGCTTGATGTGGATGGTGACGGATACTTATCTGAAAAAGATTTTGCCAAATGGGTTAAAGAAATGACTAGATTGTTTCCCGACCTGAGCGAAGAACAAAAGAAAATTCTTATATCCATGCAAAGCAGCTTGTGGGATGATATGCTTGGAGGAAAAGGGAAAGAATCCGATTATAAGATAACAGAAAGCATGTATATCGAGAAATATTTCCACATAGCGAATGAAGAAGGTGCGGAGAACATGATAAAAAAGGAATGGGAAAAGAATTTCATGGTCATGGATATCAATGGCGATGGGGTAATTTCCAAAACAGAACACCGAAGGTTTTTTGATGCATGGAAAAATTTTGATCCCAATTGTGCAATTGTTTCATTTACCGCTATTGATGAAAACATGGATGGAGAGATCACGTGTGATGAATATGTTAAAGCTGGTACAGAGTTCTTTTTCAATTTTACTGATGATACGAAGCCCAGCAAGTATTTCTTTGGTCCGCTGGTACAAAAACTGTAGTTACGTATAATATACGTAGCTGTACGTAGCTATATAAACTCAATTAGCTATAGTTAAGATTTTTCATTTTTTCATGACTATGAACAAATAATTAGCTAGCTAATGCACATGCAAAACAGTTCATATGAATTCATGTAGCTATAGCTAGCTATAGTTAGATAGGTAGCTAGTTGCATGGCAGACAACCAATCTTCTCTGATTTTCAGAGCCACTACTCGCATTTACATACGTATATACTCAGAGCATGAAATAAGGACTGAAAAGTGCTCACACTTGTCGGCACAAGATAAAAATTGTTCTGACATTTTACGAAATTGATTAGACATTAGTAGCTAGAAATGCGTACTGTAACATTACATTTTGACTCAGACATTTGTCAGACCAAGGTGCGGTGGGAATTGTACAGGTCAACCCCTATAAAGTGCTCAGAAAATGTCAGATGTCCGCCTGTTACGTATTTCATGCTGCAACATTACACCGTTAGCTATAGCTATATATAGCTGGTAAATTTCATGGGGGGAAACTTACGAGATTTTTGTGGACTTTATCCCACACCTGACTACACTGTTAAAACTGGGGTTTGTAATGCACACCCAATGGTATGTTATACATACCATATTGCTTGCATACCAGTGATGTGTTTCCATATCATACCATGTTGGTATGTAATGCACACCTTATTTTCTCTGGTATTAGCACTACATAAATAAGCGCCTCATGTTATGGATTATAAGATAGAGGCACAATATATTAATGAATGTAAGACAATGATATACGTTTAAAAACCATATAATATATATTAGAAAAGCTACAACAGCCCAAAGTTAAATTCCGAAGCCTCTCGGAAGCATTGTTTGACGACAGGCGCGTAAATGTTGCGGCGCTAAACCTGGTCTAGACGAAGCAGCAGTATTGTAGCGGAAAGCTGTAAATAAGGCTAAGGCAATAATAAATATTCCTGTCTGGGTGATAATTATAATGTTTTAAATTAATGCTCATCGATGCCGCAATGAGTAACCCTAGTTACGAAGCCCTTAGTAACGATGAAGGAACGGCTGGAAGCTGTAACGCTACTGTACAGCAAACTTTGGCGAAAATTCCATGGGAAACAGCTACAGACAGGGTAAAAATGATGGTTCATCGCGTGGCTCACTTGAATTGATTCGCTAGAGGAAGTTTAATCAGTAAGCGCGCGAATTTTTTTCCCTCCTGCTGAGTGCCCGGCTTAGTGCTAGAGTGAAGATAACTGGTTGAAAGGTAATGTTCTTCTATTAAAATGATAGATATTTCACCGTTTGTTTCTACTGATTTAGGACGAGAATAATGATGCTAAGAATTTATCATTAATTGTTTCTCGGGACACTGAGTCACTGCCCCTGTGGCTATGTAAATGTTATAAACATCCAGTGAATGCTGAATTGTCTGGTACATAACTGGATACAACACATGTGGCATCTTGGAGTATTCAGTTGAGGGCCATGATGAATATTACTAAAGTTGCTGTATCCCTCTACAAACAATTTAATGAAAGGTACATAAATTCAGGAGCATTAGCAGTGTTAGTTGTTTTGTGTTTTGAACATGCTAGGATGCATGTGACCAAGAGCAACTGTTTTCATGGCTTGTTTCAAAGGTACGTACTGGTTCGGGTTTGCTGTAGTAATCACAATATAATATACTATGTTTATAGAGTTCTTCTGATGCCAAATCATCAATCTATGTGTGAGCTGGACTGTGACTGTGGCTGCAACCTATTGCTGCTGCATGTACAACCACGAGGAGGTATGCATGTTACATAAAAAACACGGTTAGCTGTGTGTTATTGTTGTGTTTTTGAACATCCTATAGGATCATTACAGGCACATATGAATGGCATACAACTGTTGTTAAAAGGTACTTGTTTGAATGCTCTAATATAATCGCAATGTGTTTCATCTATAATCCATAGATTTATTGTTTCGCCATATAATTTGGTTCATCAATCTGTCAGACTTTGACCGGTGTTTCCAATGGAGAAAGGTACACTGTAAAAAATGAAGTGTGCATGCCACACTAAATGGTGTGATAAATAACTGTGTAGGATGATAATCACCTTATTTATATGATTAGAACCCCCTCAATGTCATTTATCACACCATTAGTGTGGTATGCACACTTCATTTTTTACAGTGTATGTATGCAGTAAACTTGTAATATCATTTGTTAACTTTTACATCATTGAATTTTACTGCAGAGTGCATAGTATGTACAAAGATACAGTAGAGATCAAGGTTGCTGCAGCTGTAAAAGAAAAGGACGTAGTAGTTAGAAGTTGCTGAAAAGTAGCCAGAAGAAGAAACTGTAGAAAACATATTTAATATTTCAATGTATTTATGTATTTATGTGTCAATTTGAAATATGTTGAAGTGTGTATTTCATACTTTATTGGGTGTGTATTTCACACTTTTATTTTGTTGGTGTGCATAACACATCAAAAAATGGTGTGCACGGTGTAAGGAGGAATTACATACCAAAAAGGTGTGTAATACATACCATTGTTTTGACTGTGTAATGGTAGGGTGTTGCTACTTAGCTAATAACCTTATAACCTAGGAGATATAAGGCCTCTCCTAACGAGAGTGTAGTTTCCGTCCAGATGCATGTTTAAAACTTTGGTGAGGGAGGGAAAATGACTTGCTTCATGGAAAATTTCTTTGATTATCCAATTTGTTGTGAACTTCTCACAGGGTCCAATCACTCATGCATGGGGGCTACGTATATATGTATGTAGCTACATATACGTATGTACGTATATAGCTACGTAGTTATTTAGCATAATGCAACTTATAGCATTATGCTGGATAAATATTAAAAAAAACCATGGGGGTCTTTCACTCTTTGATCATGTCACACAAAGCCAATCAATATAGCTACTTTAATATAACAGTCAAGCATTCTATTAAGGCAGTCAGGTTTACTTAGGTTACATGATAGGATATCACAAAAGACTTTGCTGTTTTGATGGCTGAAAGTAATGTTGTATATAGTTATTATTGTGTAAATTAATCAACCAAGTAACTTGGCCCAATTCTTACGTAGCTACACACCAATTACACAAAGTTGGCAAGTAGCTAGGCCTGAGTCAAAATTTTATCCAAAATGCTTTCAAGATATTTCCCTATGATGCTCTTCACTTCCCTTATTATGCTTGCATTATGCTCCAATTTGTGCAATGCTCTTAAAGATGACTCAGCGTTTTGGTTTGATGAGCATTCAATTAACATAGACTGTTTTATTAGAGTATATAGATCTACTTAAGTATTTCTATATACCCTAATTGTTCCATATTAGAGAGTATCAATCTGTCTTGACAAGTGAAAGTTCATATTTCACCTAATATGGTAGCATTATTATGTATGTCAGTCTATTGTGTTAATTATTATGCCAACATATTTGATGCAGGCCTACTGACAGGCATTATTCTACTACGTAGCTACGTATGTACATAGCAATATAACGTATCATCATAAACATACACGTACATATAACTGTAATACATTATTGCTAGGCATGTCCCTATTACGTATGCTTTTCCTATTATGCTTTGGAGCATTTCTTCAAATTTTAGCTTATTATGCCCCAGGTATTCTCCAGATGTCCTAGTCAATACATATGTCAGCTTAATTTACTATAGCTACACAGAAACATAGCATTTCAACACTTTTCCACATGAAATTTACAATATGTATAGCCATGTATGTAGCTACATGCCAAATTCATAAGATAATGATATAGTGTATTTGTTAGCTGCTAAACTTTGCAAATTAGAATCAGAGATTGCTTAAAGTTGCTATCCAGTAAGCTATAGGAATGCCATTGAGTATAATTCGGCATGATGCCGTGCCAGAATATTTGTGTATTATACGTACCAGCATTACGCGCTCATTGCCGCTCAATGCATTGTAATACCGAAATTGATGCCAGCATAATTGGGACATCCCTAATTATTGCTAACACGCATACACGACATACAGTAGGTATGTACATGCACATTTTTAAAATTCATCTTTCAATACTATACGTAGCTACAGAGCATGAAATAACAGTCAGACATCCGACCACTTTTGGTGTTTACCTGTACAATTCCCACTTTGATCTAACATGTGTCTGAGCCAAAATTTAATGCTATAGGATGATCATGAGTTTCTGTTAATATCAGATTATTTTTTAGCAAATATCAGAATGTTGTGTAGATAGCTACATATGTGTCCAAGCACTTTTCAGTCCTTATTTCAAGCTCTACTATATAGTTAATGGAATTGAGGTAGACTGAGGCAGCTAGTCAGCTTTCACTTGCTCATGACTCATCATCATACAATGCAATAAGTAATGAATTTGTTACACTGTCATTGCATAAAGGGTGCTGCATGGGTGGCTATGTATACATAGGTATGGATACGATGGTGTTACACCTTACGCAGAACACCTCTTTCCTAAAGAAGCTTGCTCTGCTGCTGTAAGCTATAAAAGATATTCTCCATTAAATTTTACATTTGTGATGAAAATAACTATTTTAAGTTGTTAGTGGCTATAAATATAGCACAAGTTAAGTATGATAAATTTAAATTTTTCGTGTGACTAGATGGCAGACCTAGTCACAAATAACAAAGTGCAGACGCTTTTATCACTGCTATGGCTACACCTACTAATTATGACATTGCTAAGCCAGAAGAACAGAAGGAAAAACAAGGAAAGACCATCCAGTAAACCTCAGAAACAAAAACAGCAATGTTAAATCAAATAAACCAAAAGTATTAATATAGCTAATTGTTCATATCAATACAGATGATATGTACGTATATAGCTTGAGCTCCTGACATGAAACACATAACCACATGTTAAGTATTTGCTACGTATGTACATATGCATATACTTTTAATTTATTGTTTGTCACTTACTTTCTCATTAGCTATATGTTAGTCTTCAAAGTCTCTTCTGGAAACTTTTCTGCCACATACATTTGAAATTTCAACTTCAAAATCATCATGAACTGCCCTTATGTTACTGTTATTGCAAGAAAATTGTTAGTTATTACTAGTAGTTTGTAGTCAGTTACTCAGTTGCATACTATTGCAATCAGTTTATCACATATTTTTTACTTACCCAACCCTACGTACGTACGTACGTACGTATATCTAGCTATGTACCTAGTTTTAGCCAACATAAGATTTAGTTGCTGTGGCATTACCTAACTTTGTTTGTATACATACGTGCCTGCTTACTGCTTGATATCCAGTCAGTACTGCTGCATGGCGCCATAGCACTGAACCTAGCTACTAATGGTTCCTCTCTAGGTAGGTATATCGTTGTCAGTTTAACGTAGTTGTGACTTTAAATGGTTGGCAAAATGCTCTTTAGAGGAGCACACTTTTGTAAATGTTGGCCAGTCAGTAGAGACACTGTGAATGGATACCGTGTTGCCTAATTATTTTGAAGGTGCTGATTTGTGAATTTTGCAGCTTGCTGACTAACGTTTTTGCAGATAACTGAAGTACAATATTGAATTGCAATTGAAGATATAAATTTCAAGGTTAAAACTTTAAAATTGTGTGGTTATTCAAAACTCCGTGAAATCAGCAAAATTTTCACCCTTGGCTATATGGTAGTTCTTCAGTGTATGTAGCTAGTTAGCAATAGCTATAAGCACAAAAATAGGTTGCAGCTTTGGTACGTAGCTACATGCTCAGCTCAGTCCAGACACATAGCTACGTAGCTATAATACGTAAGGTCTGGCAAATAAAGTGGATTTTAATTCTGATGTGAATTATATGTAGCTACGTATATACAGAGATATAGCTAGATAGTTGTATATAGGAAGTTGTTCAAATATGAGAATGCTATATAGCTATTAGCTGTGTACATATATGATACATAAGTTTGTATAGAAAAGTACGTTTCTATATGGAAAAACTGAAATTGTACATGTTCTAGCATACATACATTTACACTAAATTAGTGATACTAACAGATTTTGCTACATACCATGGCTATAATATTATAGCTAGTAACGAAATACATTAATAATGGTAATTTTTACGTATGCATGAACTAGTGCCAATAATATGTAATTGTCATCAACAATTTGTAAATAGTAACTATACTGCCGACTTAATTTACAATGTCATTCAAAGCTTCAATCTCATTCAATTCTTCAAAAAAAGGCTCACGGCACCACATAATATCTGGAAGACGTTCGTCATTAGGAATGCTGTAAGTAAATATGTTGCACATAATCATAAATATGTCAATCACCTGTCAGTAGGCTAAAGATAATTACGAGAAATTTTGTGAAAAGTAACACTAAAATATTATGTTTGTTACTTAGCTATGTAGCTATCTACGTAGCTACGTGTATATTTATGCCCTCCAATGCAAATGATAATAATATTATTATCTAGCTATATAGCTACATATTATATTATACGTATTTATTCAATTGCAAACTGCACATCATAGCACCATATATGTAACGCGCATATAGCAAAGGAATACTTACATATAGCTAGCTATAAGAAATAGTCAGATGCTTTCAGTATGGAAATATAGATTTTTCAGTGATTAAATAACCGCGTGAAATTACTTACGTAGTAATAAGGATGGTTTACAGTATCTTGTGATAAAGTTGTACGTAGCTACATACAGACAAGAACAAGGTTGTTACAAGATTGTACAAGGTTGTAATAAGCTATAGTATGGTTGAAAAATCATAATGCTAGAATATAAGCTCATATGGAATGCAAGAGGGCTGGGCTGGTGGGTGAAGACTGTATCACCATGCATTACATGTATGTGCAATATATGACAGCCATTGCCATCACTCACCAACTTCTCTGCTACATACATACATATATAAGGCTTTAAATGTGTAAAGGAATGTTAGGCCAAACAAAGTTAAAAAATGTTTCTGGTCCTGCTGCCTGGTCATTTTTGCCAACCAGTAAAACATTTTTAATTAATGATAAAATAATTTTGTGCATTGATAGCTTTACATATGTAAAATTAAGCAAATTTTATAACGGATAAAAGAAATATTTATAATCAATAAAAGTAACCTTAAATCTTGACAATAACAATTAAAATAATAAGCCTGGCCACATGGTCAATTTTTAAGGGATGCCTGGATTGAAACAGACATTTAACTTTGTGCAGCCTTAACATTAGCCATGTGCCATCCAGCTAAATATTCGATTTGTTTATACAAGACTGTGGTCACACTGTAGTGACTGTACAATCTTCTCATTGTATCATATTGTTGCAAGCCTGGTCATTATGTACCTTGTTGATCGTAGACAAACTTCTCTTATTACCTATTGGTTGTAAACAAGCTTGTTACAAGTTTGTCACAAACTTAATTGTCAAAAGCTTATTACAACCTTCATACGTATAAAAGACTATTGCTTGTAATAGCATTAATATAACAAATCAATCAATACACTCTAATAGAACAGTCACCAGTATTATTTGTGACTATTTTATAATAGAGTATTACAAACCAGGTTAATCTAGGATTTTTTAGCTTGACCCGGCAACCCGAATAACCTAGAGAAAATGTTATGCGGATTGACTCGAGCCGGTTTCAGTGCTATTATGAAGGTATGTATCCCATTTACGTACCACCCTTTATTGTATATACGTAGCTACGTACTTACATGCTCACTACTGTTGTGTTTCTCCTCTCGCAGTTATCTGTAGTGATACCAGTTTCATTGACTGATGGTATTTCCATCTCATCAGTGGGTACAGCATTGTATTTATGTAAGTGCTTGATAATCAAAGATTTGATAATACAGTATCTTGAATCGTGTTCCTGTTAATCCAAAGCTTTATGGTAATAAAGCTTGCTAGTGGCAAAATTGTGAATAAATATGCTACCACTGCTACCAGAGTCTCATCATAATTTTCTACAAATTCTACTATCGGCAGCACAGAAATAATAACAAAATTATTCCATCAAATATGTTATGAAGTTTATCAGCATATGGTCTTACTACAAGGTGTATTAATGCCATAAGTGTACACACTGTTATTAGTATATAATGAGTAATGAGGTCATCGGAGCTCCTCACCATCACAAGAACAATAATCACATCCGGCATATCAAGTAGTAAGCTGCAAAGTAGTGATACTTGTCCTTGTAACCTCCTTGAAACTGATCAAGCAATAGTTTAATTCTGATGAAGTTGATTTTAGAATTCAAGAATGGCTCTAACAGTAGCAGAAGTGGAAGGTTAATAACTACTACTATTGTAAATATCATTGCCACAATAACATATGCAAGATGGCGACCATGAAAATATTCAATGTCTGGAGACAAATAAGTATAAACTTTATTAACATCCGTAAACGTCAGTGACCTCATTAGCAGTAGAGAGGTGGTTGTCATGGAAGTGTATGATAGCAATAGAAGGAAGCAAATAAAATGAATGATTCCTCTGCTAACAAATAATGAGACTGTGTGATCTCCTTGCTAGCACACTTATCATAACTAGAATTAATGATACAACTATTGGGTGTACGTAATGTATAAACTGTTGATCAATCCCACTGATGTTTCTTGCTAAACAAAGTTGTCCAAGAAACTGTGGAGTCAACTTGGCTAAACTGGACAAAACGTTAATGGCTGTGTATAATCCATTGGAAAAAATTGATGCTTGCCTCAGAAAAATATCCACTACACTGTAGTAGTAAATAATAGCATATAGAGATCCTATTGCGACTTTAAAGTGCATCATTATAAACACTGTAACTATTACAGCTATCCAGTACAAGAATGATAGTGCAGTTACCAGTACTGTATATCCAATGGTACACTTGTCAACCTCCATACATTCAGGAGAGTCAAACGATAGAGTGTAGCCTTTCTCACAGCTACCACAGGCAATACCTGACCTGTGTGGTTTACACTGGTTTGCTCTAATTGGAGAAAGATGATAAATACCGTTAGTGATCTCACAACAGGTGAAATTACAATAATCATTTGGACAAGATGTTATAGTTGATTTACCATCTACACTGCCAAACCAGTAACCTCTCTTAATGGTGGAATTACTACCAGTCTGAGAACAAGAAATAATATTCTTAGTATTGTAACATTCGCATTTTTGGGCTTCACTAGAATACTGGAACCCTAAGTGACATTGTGATAGCTCAACTATTAATTTCACTGAAATCATTTTAGATCCAAACGTCTTGGCGGCATACATGGAAAAAACAATTGAGTAATTAAATAGAGTGTTTAAATCTCCAATTACACTTACTCCTTGTGTTGTATGATGGCATGAAATTTAAATGTACTTTGAGCCAGACATGTTATAGTTTTGGTGATCCATGCCGGTTACCAAAAATCGGGTTAATTCAGTGGGTTGATCGTAATACTCAAGTACGCATGCATTAAACCTGATTTCTTGACCAAGCATTATATTACTGATGTAATATGTATGACATTCTGAATAATTCTTGTCAATGCATTTTGCTGGATCAAACAATATCAGTCTTCTCGGTGAAGTGGAAACTGGTAGACTGTTATTTTCAGGAAATTTTATGACACTCTGGAATAAACAACTCTTGTTACATGATTTTGGCACGTTTACGTAAATCAGGTTTCTCGTGGTTCCAAGATCGTTATCACTGAAGTGAAATTTAGTGGTAGCTACTGAATATTAACACGCTTTGTTTTATTTGTAAATATATAGCTATTCCATCATCACTAGCTAAGTTCTCAGTAAAACTAACTTTGGCATTATTAATAAGTATGAACTTTGAATGATCACTCAGGTAGATAGTTCCACCATCTTGCAATGCCGTATTCTTAATGAATTGTATGGATGAATTTCCTGCAAAGCTGATGTTAGATAATGAATTATAAATAGCTCCTCCCATTTCAGCACTGTTATTTTCAAAAATGAGATTTGATTTTAATCTACTTGTTATAGTAGACTTATACAGACTGACAACTCCACCACCTTTTGCTTTGTTCCCTTCAAAGTTAATGTTAGCATACCTATCGAATATCACAAGGGAGTTAACAGTAGAATATATCACTCCACCATATTCAATGGCTTTGTTTTCAGTAAACGTTATTTTACAGTCTCCCTGAAAATTAATAACTGAGCTAAACTGAATGTGTGTTATGTCACCTTGTGTAGCTTCTTTGTTAGCAAACATCACTAAAGGATTTTCTGTAAATGAGATATTGTAATGTGTACAAGAATATAAAGCACCACCATTTTGAAGAGCAACATTGTTGATAAATATAATAGTGGAATTAACTTGAAAGGTGATGTTGGATGCATAAAAATATATTGCTCCTCCATAATATGCTTGGTTATTCTTAAATGTCAGTGTTGAGTTTTCTTGAAATTTGATGTTAATTTTTTCACCAACATACATGGCGCCACCATTGACAGTTTTATTGTGAGCAAATGTTGCTGTAGAATTTTCTATAAATGAAATGTTGCATTGTCCATAAGAAAACAACACACCACCATCTTGAAGGGCAACATTATTGTTAAATGTGGCAGTGGAATTTCCTTTAAAAGTGATATTGAATATATTGCACCACCGATGTGTGCTTGATTATTTCTAAATGTTAGTGTGGAGCTTTCTGTAGATTTGATGTTAATGTTATAGCCAACGTATACAGCTCCTCCATTGAAAGCTCTATTATTGGTAAATGTTACTTTAGAGAAATTGTTAAAATTGAGGGGATAACAATTTTCGTAATGATGGTTGGATTGGTACCGTCTATACACAGAGCTCCTCCTTTGTCATTTCCCTTATTGTTATCAAATCACACTATCGAATTTCCTGCTAACCGCATGCTTTGTGTTGTACTAATGCAAGTATCAAAAAAATATACAGCACTGCCACTTTTTGCACTGTTATTGTCAAAACTAATTTTTGAGTTTTCAACAAATTCAATAGTTCCATACCTGATGTATACCGCACCACCATAAGAACGAGCTATATTGTTATTAAATGTTACCGTGGTGCTTCCTTTAAATACAATGTTAGAGAAATCTGTCACATACATACCCCCTCCATTAGGATCAGCTTCACTGTTCTTAAAGGTCACCATTGAATTTCCATCAAATGTGACTGTAGAGTTACCAGCACACAGAGCGCCACCATAATAATTATGCTCTGTCGTTGTTAAAAGTTACTGTAGAATTTTCTGTAAATGCGAGAATAGAGTAATCTACAACACAAATAGCTCCACCATAAGTTGCATTTTTTTATTGAACTTTACTGTAGACATCCCTGTAAATATGACAGAAGAGTTACTTGTTATGTACACACCCCCGGCATCATTTTGAGCTTCATTTTTATAAAATTCTGCAGTGGAATTTCCTGCAAATGTTATGATAGAGTAGCTCTCAGCATACACCACCCCGCCATTATATCCAGCTTTATTATTATAAACTTTTACCATGGAATTTGCTTCAAATGTCATAGTAGAATGGTCTTCAATAAACACAGCACCACCATTATTAGAAGAATTGTTATTATCAAATTTTACGGTGGACTTTCCTTCGAATTTGATAGTAGAGGAGTTTGCAATATACATAGCACCGCCATCGTCAGCTTCATTATTACTTAACATTACTGCAGAGGTTTCTTGAAATCTGACGAAAGAGTTGCGGATATCCAAAGCCCCTTCATTACTGTTATAATCAAATATCACATTACAATTTCCTGTGAATGCTGCATTTGAGTAATGGACATACAAAGCACCACTTTTATGCAAGCCAACATTATCATAGAATTGTACTGTAGCATTTCCTTTAAATGTGACTTCAGACTGATCATGAACGTACAAAGCTCCACCGTAATTATACTCATATTGTGTGAGTGTTACTTCAGAAGTTCCTTCAAATGTTACCTTAGAGTAATGCTCTATGTGCAAAGTACTGCTTTCACCATGCTCCCTACCACCATTGAATATTACTTTAACATTATTACCAAATGAAACATAGCTTTGGTAGGCATAGATGTTTTTTCCAAACTTATTGGCTCTATTACGATTAAATAAAAAAACTGCATTTTTAAATGTTTCATTATTGAGAGGATTATTTTGGTGATACAGTATAGGGTTCTGTTGGAAGAAGACACTACTGTGATTAGTGAGGTATATGGCACCTCCATTATTAGTAGCTGTATTTTGTCTAAACTTGACTATTGCGTTGTTATGAAATATAACCACAGAATAATTACACTGATGAAAATTCCTCCTCCGTTTTCAGCCATATTACTGTAAAACTCAATGTTTCCACAAATGTAAAGCTTTTGGCTGGAAAGATAGACAGGTATGGCTGTATTTAAATAGAAAATGGTATGTTGAATATGAAATTTTTGCAAAGATTTAGCAGATGGTGGACCCGCTAGATAAACCACACTCAATGCTTCGTTATACATAAATTTGCTATTCTTAATAGTAATGTTAAGTCCAGATTGGTACAAATTGTTTGATGAGTAATGAACAGCTGCTCCGTGATCTTTGTATTGTTTATTATAAGAGAAATTGCAATAATTAATATTCACATCACCTGACAATTCTGACAGTACAAGTGCCTGCCCCGCTGAGTGTTGAAATAAACAGCTTTTAATATTTACACTGGAAGAATTGTAAAACTGTAGCGCAGGATAAACACTTTTATTGTCACTGATTGCACCGCACCTTTCCCAAGTGATTCCTTCAATTGTGCAATTGTAACAAGAAGTAAAATTTATTCCTCCATAATTGTTACAATCTACAGTAGGTCTGTTATGTCCTACTATTGAAATATTAGCAAGCCCATCTTATGAAACAATTGAGCCAAACAACTTCATATCAGTTGTTATATTAATCATAACATTACTGGTAAGATTAACCAGTGCATTGTGCAAGGATATACAAGAACAGTTTCCTTATACACAACATAAATTGCTGATGGTATCTGATCCATTACTATCACTTACAGCTCTTGTATCACCTAGATCATTGGTTGAACCATCTTGAACATGTATTCCACTGATTACTGCCACTGCTTGAAATCCTTCAATATGTTGAATGAACAGAGATAATAATAGAGTAGATACAATATCCCTTGATGACATAGCTATAGTTGTAGTTACTACTCAGTACACACTTGATCTTTTAATACAAACTTCTAACTATCTAACCTTTTATATATAGTACACTATTGTTAAAGCCATAAAACATCCATGAACTAAGAGTTATGGCTGCAGCCATAGGAAGCAGCAAATTCATTAGTTAGCATTTCTGATTGTGTTCAATGTATGCATGTATTATACGTACATGAGTGGCTGTGTTCATAAATTGTAGTGTTTTGACTGCAAGAACACCACAACACTATAAGAGTGTAGCTACTGTCTTTACTATAATATAGCTAATTATATTTAATGGTAATTGTTTGCACCAACACAGCTATGTACATAGAAGCCATACCATGCTGCAATCAAGTCAGCCATCAACCAATGACATCAGGTCATGATCATTGAATATATCAATGTACGTAGCTATCTATTATATTGTTATCACCTTTGGGTAATCTGGCTGAGAATAAATGAGAATCTAGCTACCTTGTTATCAACACTACATTGTATGACTCAAATACAGCATACACTGTACATAGCCAGTAGTGTCGTTTTAGTATTATATTACTGTAAGCTAAATCACTTTTAGTAGACAGCTTTTTAACTATAACTAAAATTGTTAACAATTATTATAGTATTCAAGTCCAATTATTGCAACTTGATTTAATTCGCTACAAAAGTACTAGTTCACTGTGTGGGGAATGTATAATCTTTCAACTACTGTACTTATGACCGGGAACTGATTTGCATATACCAATAGTAAACTACGTAGCTTTAGGTTGAATAATCTAAACTTGTACATATATACGTATGTAGCTACGTAGCTAACTAAAACTAAAACTAAATGTTTCTTACATCTATATAGTAAACTAACTATAATGATACTGGAAAAGTAAAATTAATTGTAACTAAAACTAAAACAAATTTCAAGGGCAAAAACTAATCAAAACTATAACTAAAATGAACACTAGTACATAAATTATTATCTAACTACTGATATGCATGTTAATACAGTATGCTGAGGTAATAATTATCATTCTTTGCTATTATTACTACCTAAATCCGTCTCCAATATATACATAGCTACATCATTGTCATGTCTTATATTCCTTAAATTTTTCAATATGTAACTGTATGGTCTATTAGAATAACAAGTAATACCTGACTGCTCTATTAGAGTAACTTAAGTGAACCTGACAGTTTTAATAAAAATTTTCACTGTTATATAGCCATAAGTTTCCATTGCTTAAGTGTTACATACGTAGGGCTGGGATAACCCTTAGGCAGGGCCACTGGGGTAATTTTACCAGTTATGATGGTATTTTGCAAGTATAAGAAAAGCCTTCAAGAAACTGCATGGGTGTTTGGTCATGTTACACAAAGCAGATTGATATATCTCTAGGCTACCGAGCTACATACACACATGATCTATATTTGTATATCTTTCATATGTACGTAGCAAGCTACATGCTAACATGTGTGGTGATTGTGGTGATTGATTGATTGAGGCCATGTGAGACATACGTATACAGTAGGGATTCAGAGCAGAATGCCGTATAGCAAGCATGTCACCATAGGGAATCAGGAAAAAGTTTTGAATAGCTAATAGGATAAATTATGCTAGCTAGCTACTTACATAGCTACTGTAACGCTATAAAAGCAATCTACATACATACGTATCTAGTTTAAAGCACAGACACTTACTTTTAAACTCTAGCAGGGGCAGATCAGGCAGCTTTCTATTGGGGGGCAAACTTTATAGATACACACTTACATAAATAAATCTCTGGCATCTAAAATGTACTGAACCGTCTGTACACATGTTGGACAATTTTGGGGGGGGCGATTGCCCCTCCTGCCCCCTGCTCTGCCTCCCCTGTCTAGTATTCAAAGTTAAAATCAACATCATCATGTAGAATTAAACTCAAACTCAAAATCAAAAAATTCTTTTTGCATAGCTAAACTGTAGGGTTTCTGGGCAGGCAGATAATAATATAAAGTTATTAACTAACTGATCTTCTTTGAACTACCCACAGACTGAAAGATTATATATATCACTGAACACCAAAATAATTATATCAGCACACACTAATATAAATAGTGATAATCAGGAACACCTGGATAGAAGCCAGTTAGTACATATACAGAGCTTTTGTTTGGTTGCTTCCTGCCTAGTTGCATGTTTTCATAGCTGTGATTGAGTACAGTTAGCAACATCATATTATAGCTATAGCTATACCCTTTACATACTTATTATAGTGGCTTATTCCCTAACTCAAAAGCAATATGAAACTCTCTATCATAAAAACTAGAGGGAATTTACCTAATTTTCACTACAACCTTGAGCTCTATGATAAGTATTATTGTAGTTATTGAACTCTCTTCCATACCTATCAATTGATGTCACAATACCTATGTAATTACCATGATTCAAGCTACGTAAGTTGAAAATTTTAATTTCAAATTTTTTACTGTTGGTGATAACAATGTACATAGATGACTCATTTGATATACATAATCACTGACATTTAATTTATTGGTAAAGTGGGTAATGAAAGTATGTACCTATGTATTTATATTACCTATTCTTGCTTATATAGCTATAGAGTGGCTGCGTGTGACGTCATTTGTCCTCAGGCAGGTGTACTTCTGGGTGGCAAATTTGTATGACAATGGCAGTACAAACTCTTTGATAACTTGATAACAGCTCTCACAGCTGTTATTGGATGGCTGTACATTAATTAAATGTTCGATACATCTCCAGATGTAGTAACAATATAATATATGACTATCGTTTCTAGATTCTTGCGCTACCATACCATACCCACTCTTTTCCATTGATTTTTGTCACCCAGAAGTCACTGAGGTTAAGAAAATATGTGAACATATCCGATAATTTCCTGTTCATGCAGCCGCTTTATAGTAAGAGGCATTCTAGCAATTCTAGCCACTACCATCAACACTATTGCATGGCTATATACTATCACTGTTAAAAAGAAATTATTATTTTAACACCACAAGGGAGTCATTTTGAGGACAACCAATACTTCCTTTTTAATAGTGACACTAAACACATTCATTGGTAAACCAATGTTGTGGTTAATTTGAACTAACGTTGCTTGTAGCCAGTTTGTCTACAATAATTTTAGCTATACATAGTTATTTATCGCATGGTTTGGACAAGTGATACATTGGAAGAGATGGAGTTTCAGTGATCGTTTTGTCAAGTTTAACTTTAGGATTAGAGTTATATATTACCTAGCTAATAACCTTTTACCTATAGCTAATAATGGTGTTACTACCTAGCTAATAATCTTGTAACTACCGCAAAGCCAGCGGTCGAATAATTTACGTTGGCCTAGGCCCTATAGGTGTGTGTGATCTAGGAGACATAAGGCCTCTCCTAATGAGAGTGTAGTTTCCGTCCAGATGTTTTAAAACTTTGGTGAGGGAGGGAAAATGACTTGCTTCATGGAAAATTTCTTTGATTTTCCAGTTTGTTGTGAACTTCTCGCAGGGTCCAATCACTCATGTATGCGTGCTACGTATATTATAGCTAGTTATTTAGCATAATGCAAAGAATTGTAATTATAGCATTATGCTGGGTAAATATTAACTACAAGAAACTGGGTCTTTGATCATGTCACACAAAGCAGATCAATATACTTTAATATAACAGTCTAAGGCAGTCAGGTTTACTTAAGTTACATGGCAGGATCTTACAAAAGACTTTATTGTTTTGATGGCTGAAAGTTAAATATAATTATTATTGTGTAATCTCCAATATAATGAATCAAGTAACTTGGCCCAATTCTTACGTAGCTACACACCAATAACACAAAGTTGGCAAGTAGCTAGGCCTGAGTCAAAATTTTATCCAAAATGCTTTCAAAACTTTTCCCTATGATGCTCTTCACTTCCCTTATTATGCTTGCATATGCATTATGCTGCAATTTGCACAATTCTCTTAAAGATGACTCAGCATTTTTGTTTGATGAGTATTCAATAAACCTTGACTGTTTTATTGGAGTATATAGATTTACTTAAGTATTTCAATATTCCCTAATTGTTCCATATTAGAGACTATCGATCTGTCTTGACAAATGATAACATTTCACCTAATATGGTAGCATTATTATGTCAGCCTATTGTGTTAATTATTATGTCAGCATATTTGATGCAGGCCTACTGACAGGCATTATTCTACTACGTAGCTACGTATGTACATAGCAATATAATGTATCATCATAAACATATATGTACATATATAACTGTAATACATTATTGCTAGGCATGTCCCTATTATGTATGCTTTTCCTATTATGCTTTGGAGCATTTCTTCAAAATTTAGCTTAGCTATTATGTCCCAGGTATTCTCTAGATGTCCTAGTCATATGTCAGCTTAATTTACTATAATAGCTACACAGAAGCACAGCATTTCAACACTTTTCCACATGAAATTTACAATGTGTATAGCCAAATTCATGAGATAATGATAGTGTATTTGTTAGCTGCTGAATTTTGTTGAAATACATAATGTATGCAAATTAAAATCAGTGATTGCTTAAAGTAGCTATCCATGCAGTAAGCTATAGGAATGCCATTGGGTATATTACATACCAGCATTACGCACTCAATGCATTGTATATAATACCGAAATTGATGCCAGCATAATCGGGACATTCCTAATTATCACTCATGACATGACTCATCATCATACAATGCAAAAAGTAATAGCTAAATGTGTTACACTGTCATTGACTGACAACATAAAGGGTGCTGGGTAGTTACGTATGTATAGGTACTGATATGATGGTGTTACACCTTATGTAGAACACCTCTTTCCTAAAGAAGTTTGCTCATGCTCTACTGTGATCATTAAATGTGACCGGATTTGCTAAAAGGGGTATTATACACGCATCCAATTTTGCAAAGTTAAGGATGTGTAACTCAGCTCATGTTTGACCTACAACTTTGAAATTTGGTACCTGGCCTTTCCTATCATTGTGATTATATGAGAGAAATTTTCAGCATAATAACTCACTCACAAATGAAGTTATGCCTCTTCAAATCTGAAAAATCGGATGCATGTATAAGAACCCTTTTCGCAAATCCGGTCACAAATGTGGACTAGCCTGCAAAAATCAACAATGTGAGCAACCTACGTAGTTAGATATTCATAAATATGTATCTACGTATATAAAAGGGCTATAAAAGATATTCTCCATTAAATTTTACATTTGTGATGAATATTTTAAATTGTTAGTATAAATAGAGCACAAGTTATGATAAGACATTTCAAAAAAACTAGGCAATTGTTTGTGCGACTACGTAAATGGTTGATTTTTGCAGGCCCAATCACAAATGACTTGTAAGGACAAAGTGCAGACACTTTTACCACTGCTATAGCTACACCTGACATTCATGATTGCTAAGCCAGAAGAAGAACAGAAGGAACAACAAGGAAAGACCATCTGGCAGTGAGAAAAGTTTCCAGAAGAGAATTTAAAAACCTACGTAGCTAATGAGAAAGTAAGTGGTATATGTAAATATGAATTAAAAGTATATACTGTGTTTCATGTCAGGAGCTCAAGCTACGTACATACCTGTATTGATTATATTAATACTTTTGGTTTATTTGTTTTAACATTACTGTTTTTTTCTGAGGTTGACTATGTACATTTGAAATTGCAATTTCAAAATCATCATAGACTGCCCTTATCAGTGTGCAACTAAACTCACTAAATTCAAAATTATTACATGGTACATACATTATGTAAAAACCATAGGCATCAGAGGAGAACTTTAACATATGTAGTAGCTAGAGTTAAAAAACACAGGTACGTACATACGTACGTACGTATACATCGTATTGTTTCGAATTATGGCCTGGGCATTAATTTATTTCTTTGCAGTAACTTTTCACCCAGGCCACTAAATGAGACCACCACCCCTAACAAAGTGATATACGAGACAAAACCTATATGACTTAAACGGGACCAAGCATTTATACAAGTCTGGCCATAATTCAAGACAATGCGGTACATATGTATGTTATTACTTCTAAATCAGTTTTTGACCTTGGCAATATGAAAATCAAAATTTAAGGTAGTTACCGTACTGCGCAAAATTTTGACAGGAAATAATATTGACAAATTCGATGAACTTTTAGCAATTTGTCAAAATTTTACCATTCAAAGTTTTCTTCCAATAGCTGTTTGGTTTGCATGTAAGGCTGATACAATTTAATTCATCAAAAAATTTTACTGTCAAATTTTCCTAACCCCAAATCCGTTAAAAATTTCACCATCAAAATTTTATGTTATGCAGTAATTTTTATTGTGGTAAAATAATTTATTATGTACGTATGTAGCTACTGTATGAACATTAATGTTAATTTTGTTAACCAGAAACATAGTTACGTACATACATACGTACTATGTATAAGTAACTATTTACGTGCATAATGGCAAAAGTATCAAAAATAAAATAAAACTAAATACCTAGATAAAAGAAATTGTAAATGTCTTCAAGAAGTAGATAGTTCATCATTCTATGGGACTGAATGAGATCCACCTGCAAGCATATAAAAATGACTATGAATTACATTACTATAATATCCTGGCAGTATAGGTACAGGAGTATTGATGGCATTATGCCAAATGTACGTATTATGATCACTGTTTTTAAAGCATTGGAGCTTTCTCTATGGTAATACCTGAAAGCAATGATATGATCTTATAAAATATTACCATAAGATACGTAGCTACATGGTTTTCTCATATCAGTTTCAACAAAAGATGTCATTTTAAAATCTTTTATACGTACATTACACACAGCATTAATTTTATTGATCGATACACAGTGATGCATCGATACTCATTATCAATTACAGTATCGATATGCAGCCATATTGAACCATTATATATATGCATTGTGATACATCGATGCATCACAGTGTCATGACTATCGTCCCATCTCTACCTGGCAACTATACATTATAATGATTGTGGCTGGCTAAACAAAAGAGATCTTATAATACATGTATCAAAAACCCTGTTAGCTATGTAGACAGTGTTGTATCATCAAACTTATTAGACACATAAAAGAGCAAATTTCAACGTGCACATATTATAGCTTACAACATAATGTTACCTTCTCAAGTTGAAAAATTGGATGTACATAGCCATATATGTATCCTTTTTAAATCTGGTCACTTATTTAATACTACGTAGCTACGTATGTACGTAGTTAGTTTGCATGTATTCACTTTGATTAAATAAATATCTAAATGAATATGTGTCCAATCATAAAGAAATTTGAATGCTACATATATTTTGAATGTTGATTGTGCCCACACCATTTTATTATTATAGGCATGCCTTACGTATTTCACAACTAGTTTTGATGTCAAATTGTGTACGAGATAAAATCATCTGTAAAGTTGCTCTGATTTCTTGATTTTGAATTTTATTTCAGTGGTTTGAAGTCTCAATTAAATGTATGGGGTTTGCTGACTGAATATAAGCAATAAGGTTGAAACTTACTGAGTTGTAGGTCACGACTTCTGGCATACGTAGCATATTAGTGATGCCTGGCATTAAGGTTCTTAACTGAAAGTCAGCTTAATTATATTAATATAGCTACATTTTATTTCATCAATGTATATTTTAGACATGTGCCAACGTACACATGTAATAAGGATTGAATTATGTACGCACATTTATCAATCCACTTACCAAGTTCCTTAGCTTTGTCCTTCAAAAGTGTATCTTCACTTTCCTCCATTGCTTGAAGAAATCCTTTGTATTTTGCAGTCTGATTAGCTTCCAGGCTGACTCTTACTATGTCAAGAACTTTTTCCATTTTTGCATTTCCAATCAAAGTATCAATTAGATCTTTTTCTGCACTTGTAATGACATAATATGAAAAAAGCTTGCCCTTCATATTTGCATATGGAAGCTTTAATAGCTCAGCATGCTTATCCCTTAGCACTGTTGCTGCTTTGGAACAGTCGAAGCCTGCGTAAATTAATGAAAAAGGAAGTTTTAGCTACGTATGTAGTTAGCTTCCAGCTACGTAGCTACGTATACGTATATATGTTTTTAACTTTTAGTACAGGTTACGTATCTTGAACCACATATAATAGCAGTTCATAGTACGTAGCTATATAGCGATCAACTACGTACGTAGGTAATTTTATTATTTCATTATCTTCTAAGTTACACTGAAACAGTGTTAAAAATATAATCAATGACTTTCATGATTTTTGGTAAGCATGTAGGAAAAAGTGCATAATTGATTCAATTTTTCCATATTCCATAGCTAATGTTAATTTTGTAGCTATATAGGTTTATAGCAAAGTTGAGTAGCTACGTGTGTACGTATGTAGCTATTTCTGCTAAAACCATTATTTTATCTGTACTACTAGAAGCCATAAAACCCTCACATTCCAAAGTTTGCTAAACTTAATGTGTGCCTCAAATATTTTTACTATATCGTGTAAATTTGGCTGTCTAATGAAATTATACCGTACACAACAAAATGTTCAAGAGGGAAAAGCTTCATGGTTAGCATATGTAAAATAAAAACATAGATAGCTAGCAGCTTCTTTTAAAAATACATGTCTCATTTAGTAAACTATTCATGCACTAGCCATTCAATGTAGAATATGTATTCACAGCCAAATGTTTTGTCGTGTATGGTAGTATTATGTACACTAGCTGTAATGAGGGTTGTACTTTTCGTAACTGTTATAAGGAAAAGTCACAAGAACTTTTGTGAACTTTTTGAAACTTTTTCGAACTTTTTTGAAAGATCTTTTGTGAACACCTTTCAAAATGACATAAACCAGAAAGCAATAGAGATGAAAGTAAAGTACCACAACTCAATGTGCACACCCATAAGGCCCTGCATGTACGTATCACACACAATTTTTTCTAGAAAAACATGTGTATGCAAGTATGCAAGATTTCATCAGGCCAGAGCACTAGCAATATTCATAGGAGAAAACTGGTCACAGGAATGATGTCTGAGTACGATGGAGATATGCACAGTTGTGCAGACCTGAGGGTCACTTGTACACTACAGGATGCTCACGTGGAGGCATTCCTATATACATAAGAAGTGAGTGAAATTCAGAGTGTTCTGAGTCCCCTTTGCTTCCTAAATTCATGGAGGGTTGGAAGGTATGTCTTTTTAAAAACGCTCTTCACAGGGGAAAAACTTGTCACTCCAATAACGTCTGAATAACAGCAGATGTTAGCTATGTGTTAGCTAGTGACACATTTTGTATTTTGGTCCAAATTGTAACCTTTTAGACTAACTGGCATAAACAGGATGAATAAATGAACATGTTTACTTTAAGAGGTGAAAATATACTTGTTATGGTGTTGAATTTCTTTACAGCTTAAATATGCCAATGTTGCAATAATTTTTAAATGATGCGTATATAACGAAGGTACGTTAATTTTGATCACTTAGTATGATTAGAATTCCACTAGGGCTACGTATTTGTAGGGTTTCTAGTTACATATTAGTAGGTAACTACATAAGTTAACAACTTAGTAACCTGCTAAAAATGAATTAATGGCCAAATTAAAATAAGCAGGTGGGGTCACAGTTCCATGTTTCATTGTATTCGTTTGGCACTGTAAAGAACTGGCTAAAAAGAAATTCTCGAGGAAATACCAGCAAACTTGGGGTTAGTTGGCTTATTGTTTGTTTGTATTAATGCACCAAATAAGATACCCACCTTGACATGATCGACAGTAACTAAGTGATTTAGAAACCCTCAAGCTCTTAGTAGCACATTTGCTGCGCTCGGGATGCTACAGACTTGGGGCTTTGGGATCTAAATCACTAAGTTACCTTGGTCTTGAGTCTTGACATCTAAAAATTGGTAGTTAACAGAAATGGAAAGCTTCACAATGTTGGGACATAGGTAAATGTTGTGGAAGTTGTGTGAATGCACACATAGCTACTGTACTAATAAAAAAGTGTTCGAATACGTAGTTTGAACAGTAGAGCGAGCAAATATCCAAACATATATTTAATAACTAAAATGTTTGATTTATGCTGGAATTATAATTCGTTTAATTACAAGTCTAGATATATTTAAATTAACCAAATATGTGCTAGAAACAATTATATAATGTGAAGTCATTCATTACGTCCGAATACTTTCAGGTATTCGAATATCAGTGTAACCAGGCAAATACGTACATACCTAAACAATTCGAATTAGTTTCAGCTCTAATATATACAATAATAGCTATGTGATTGCTGTGAAATTATCAGAAATACATAATTTTAAGTATGACATGAATTTTTCCATTGAATTGTGAATTGTGAGCACATTCATGAATGTCAATTTTTCTCCTAAAAAGTTTCCTGTATACATGTACATGTACTAATGTGTATAGGGTAAATAACATACGAGCTACATATGTACGTACGTAGCTATACATATATGTACATACCAGATGGAGTACCTGGACCTGACATTGGCTGTGGACCTGCAATATATGTACATACATACGTAAATTATTTACTGTCAATGTATGTACATACATATACATAGATGGCTTGCAATCTACGTATGCGTACGTAGCTAAAGCATGGTATTTCATGTTTTAATCATGTGCGATGATAAAAATAGTTGCATTTTTAAGGGCAATAAAATGGAAAGGGCATAAAATAATTTGCCATATAACAGGTAATATTCGAAGCAGAATTTTTTGTAGAACAACTAATAAATTAAATTTCAAAGGTTTTATTTTTGTACTCTTTCTAATCTTGTCAACAACATTCTCCGTATGCACGATATTTGCGCGCTAACTGAGTGCGCCTTTATTCGACAAGATCGACGTAGCTGCTTGGTTTCATGCTATTTTCAATGGCACACTTTGCCACCTGGGCTTGTACTCGAGCAAATTGAGGAAAGTGCCTGTGTTTAGCTCCGTTTTATTAGTATCGCCTTCCAGACTCGCTTTTGAAGGTAGCTATATATACTACCTTTGACGATAGTCCATTTGTATAGGCATAGATAATAAGCTATGGTATAGGGCAGCTTAGCAACTGGATGTCTAAATACTCCTAACACAAGATGGCTATATGGTCAGGTACATGGTGAAGAAATCTGAATTCACTGTGGCATATTGTGGGAATGTGATCAGTTTCATTTCAAAGAGTTTTATTTTCGTAGAAGGCACGCTCTTCGAAAAATTCGAAAAGAAAACTCCTTCAAAAACAAGTTGATGTTCTACCATCTAAAAACCAGGCGATGTGTAAGTTAAACCACTGTTAATCAACTACTATTCAGTGTATTGTAATAGTAATTAATGACGTCACAAGTAATTCATGTGAGCAAAGACTCATCACTAAGGGGCATGTAGCAACGCATACAAATTAAAATTTTGTTTAAACCGGCTTTATACTCCAGTACTTTAGTGATAAAACTTTTACAAAGTTGTTTTAAGCCGAAATTCTTACTGTAACACTATAGGCTGGTCTTGTATTATAAGCTCCGCAACCCGCACGGCACGCCCACTTTAAAAACTGAAGCGCTCTGTCTTGTTAGTAATGTACAGCTGTTCAAACAGTTTTTTACTATGGAATGAACGGCTAACATGGCATTACCTTGTTCTTATTCGGCAGTAATTCACGACGCGCTTCGTTACTAAGGCCCCGTCCATCAGTATATAGATAGCGAGTGTCTTAGAAAAGCAGTAAGACTAATTTGATTGGTTATTCAGGCTTCATTTCACGTGAATGGTTTTTAATAGCCTGGGGGGCGGACACACACACACACACACACACACACACACACACACACACACACACACACACACACACACACACACACACACACACACACACACACACACACACACACACACACACACACACAAACACACACACACAAACACACAAACACATACCGACGTTTTCACAAAAACGATTTCAAGA
Organism: Spongia lamella; assembly: GCA_963930835.1. Taxonomy (NCBI): domain Eukaryota; kingdom Metazoa; phylum Porifera; class Demospongiae; order Dictyoceratida; family Spongiidae; genus Spongia; species Spongia lamella. The sequence continues at coordinate 6,052,885 of OZ005747.1, forward strand.
AACCAGGCGCGCGCCTGGTTTAATAACCCGTTATATGGTATTGCCCTCAAAAATATTTATTATAGCTATTAAATAAATTTTATTGTCCTCATTTTGAGGGCAATGAAACAAAATGTAAATGAATCGAAGTTGTGTTAAAACTAACAGATCAAAGGAACTGAACCATAGAATTGATTTTTGTTTCTAAGATAATTAGCTATTTTAAATAAGATACAGGGGTACCAAAATAGGGTATGCAGCGTAGGCAATTACCTACCCAAAATTTGTTTAGTGGCGTAATACGTAGTAAGCAAAAGCATTAACACTAAAAGATTAATATACTCTAATAGAACAGTCAGGTTATCTGGTACAGTCAGTACAGTAGTTATTGTGTATACTATAAAAGTGACTATACTCTAATAAAACAGTGATTCCATATAAACTTATTACATGAGCATAATATTGAACCTACTACACTATGCTTGTGTTCACTTTGACAAACTTGTACATAAGATTTTTGTTAATTGAAATGTACAGTGGCAGCTGCCTAAAGTGTGCCTGTACAGTGTGCCTTCTTGGCCTCAGCTGATATCAAAGTTTTTGGTCACACATACGTACCTATTTACAATGCTGCTTCTGATTGGCCTTGTACTTCCATTTGGTAACAGACATGACAAGTTTCACAATGTTGGATGTAAAGTAATTAATGTTGTGCCAATTGCATGAATGCACGCATACTGAGCAGTTTGAGATTTTTGTACGCACAGGACAACTTTTGTGAACATTGCATGAAAAGTTTCCTTCATGAAAATATAATACGTATGTGATTGTTGTGAATTTTAATAACACTCACAATAGTGAGTCGCGAGGCCAAGAAGAAGCACAGCAACGTGACCACAGAGTGAGTTATTTACACGTAGCACCGCCTTCAAACTCGCAAACGCTCTAGCTTAGCCGCCATTAAAGCTATCGCTTAGTTATTACTGACCCACAACGTTCTTACTATATACAATCAACAAACCGAGAATGGAGGAAATAGGCACCACCATTCCTAAGTACCAGCCATTGCGAGATTTATGGTGCCCGTTGTGCGACTACCCACGACGAACCATCCTTTCCCGCCCAATTGCAATTCGCCCGTTTACTAGACAATTAGTACCTTCATTGTTTGAAGAATCAATATCCCGAAGTTGATAGACATCGATTAAGCCATTCTTCTGATACAGCCTTATAAATGCCTTCCTGTCACCACAAAAATTTTTACGCGGCAGTCGCTGCTTTTTCTTTCTTTCTTTCATTTTCATCGCACACTTTTTCCGGGGCTTGCGGGAGCTTTCGTGAACCCCGGAAGTATTTTTCAAACTCTCTTTTTATACATTCACTTGTTTGTCTAATAACTCACTCATTTCTTCATGGATTTCAGCCAAATTTGTATCAGCACTTCTCCTATGTATGCTCTACCTGTTATACTATTACACATGAATGTCCACACGGTTCACATTTCAATGGAAAACTTCATGTCAGTATATACGTAATATATATGCTAAACAAAAACACCCTGAGTGTAAAAAAAGTGTGAGACCAATCAGAAGCAGCATTGCTAATAGGTATGTATGTGCGACCAAAAACTTTGATATCAGTTGAGGCCAAGAAATTACTTATCAAAAATCTTTTTAACTACTTGAATGACATACAATAGTTTATAGCATATTTTCACAACTATGATTGGCTTTGTCACTTGGCCACCTTTATTGGGGCGAGCCTGAGCGAGCCCCGTTCTAACGTGGAAAACGATATGGTGGTCCATGCCGCGAAGAACCGCGGAGAGAGAGAGAGAGAGAGAGGGAGAGAGAGAGAGAGAGAGAGAGAGGAGAGAGAGAGAGAGAGAGAGAGAGAGGAGAGAGAGAGAGAGAGAGATGAGAGAGAGAGAGAGAGAGGAGAGAGAGAGAGAGAGAGAGAGAGAGAGAGAGAAGAGAGAGAGAGAGAGAGAGAGAGAGAGAGAGAGAGAGAGAGAGAGAGAGAGAGAGAGGAGAGAGAGAGAGAGGAGAGAGAGAGAGAGACGTCGGCGTGCCATGATGTCTACAGAGCAGCGACAAATGTTGTTGCAGCGGAGAAGGGAAGCTAGACATCGCACCGACCAATGACGAAATCCCAATGTTTCCGTATATTACTGCATTCTACTCGTTGTCCGCAGTTTTACTCTCCACACTGTTACAATTGAAAGTGAAGCGCACTCAACTCTACTATGATGCTTGTGTTAATTATGCTATGCTAGTGTTTCTCTCATGCCAATAGCTCATTGGTTGTGGTAAATCCTTCACTGCAGGCTTCAGCAAAGGAACTCATAATAACATACACTACTAACTTCATGCATGCATCCTCTGGTTCGCCCCCTGATGTTGAAACATCTGTCTAGTTAATAATGATGGTGTGAAAAAGGTGGCCAAGTGACAAAGCCAATCATAGTTGTGAAAATATGCTATAAACTATTGTATGTCATTCAAGTAGTTAAAAAGATTTTTGATAAGTAATTTCTTGGCCTCAACTGATATCAAAGTTTTTGCTCGCACATACGTACCTATTTGCAATGCTGCTTCTGATTGGCCTCGCACTTTTTTACACCCAGGGTATTTTTGTTTGGCATATCACTACCTTTTTGGAAGTATAAACAGATGTTATTACTAGCAAGCAGCAGAGAAATACTGCATGGGCATAACTTGTACTTGCCTAGCATATTGCAAATTAAACTTTGAAGCTTAATTTTTAAAAAATCAAACCCGAGATTATTTTTTAACTTTCACTACAGAGTGATACATCAATATAGATTGTGTATCTGAAAATTTATGCAAATCATTCAAAGGGGGTCCAAGTTATGACAACTATCAACCTGCAGTGTAATAGTCCTTCTCAAATACATTCAAGTGTTTACTTCAGACTGATATAGATTTTTTGTAAGCATATAGCTACTAATGTATACATATAACTCAAAATAACATGTACATAATTATGTACACTGTACATACTTACCAGAATCTGGTTTTGAAGGACCTGAACCTAGCTTTGACTGTGTACCTGGAATATATACATATGTATATAGACAGCTTGCAACCTAAACATGGTAATTTGTCACATTCTACTCATATGCAATAAGAAATTGCCATTTTTGTGGGAAATAAAATGTGTGAATGTACAGGAAATGGCATTAAAAAGAAACCAGGCCATAGAATCAAACTTGTCTCTAACAAACAAATATCTATATATAAAAGTAGCTATACAGCATACTTGAATGTATGTATATAACACTACAAAATATGGAAATGGTTTTCAGTGTATACACGTATGCATTGATAAACCCATGTCATTAGCAAATTAAACACATTACTTAGTAATTAGACCCACCATCCATTCCTGTTGCTTTTGCAATCTTTTCAGCTAGTTGCACCACATCATCGACACCACTGTCCTTCATAACTTTTAGCAATTTTGGTAAGTAACTATCAGCTCCAGGGCCAATGACACTCAGAAAGTAAGACACTTTGTCAGCTCTTGTAGGCTTTGCTTTTATATTATCACCAGTGCCCAGTGGAAATAGACCAGCATTTTTTGCCATTTCAAAAAATGTGGTAATATCAAGTGGCAAATGTTTAAGTAGATCCACATTATACTTGTTGAGGGCCTCACTTGGAGTTATTGACATGTTTCACCCTGTTGTATGCATAGATGCATATGCAGTTAGGGTGTAACAGTATAATATTATGTATACGTAGTACATAATATACACTGCAAAGCAATAATAATACTATACAGCTACATGGTTTATTTAGTGGGAGTGATTTTAATTGGTCCCCTGGACCAATTTCTATGAAAATTTTGGTCCCTCTCTGAAAAGTTTGGTCCAAACCCTTATTCTGCCATATGTGACACTTGCAATTGCTAAGCGTGCACTATCATTATTTAGAAAATGGTATGTTAGCAATGCTTTGAAGTTCAATTAAAATACAAGTGTCTTATTCACTAAGACACTCCGTTGGAAGTGTCTTAGTACTAAGACACTTATTGGCTGACCACACAGGATGTTGACAAATTAGCGGTTTAGTACGGCGCCCGCTTTAGCTTGAATGGCTTCAGAATTCAGCAATCGATTATTAATGAACAAGAGAGTGGCGAGGCAGCACAATACCCGACAATACTAAGTGAGTTTTATTTAAATGCATTTAATACAGCTCCGAAATTTGCTGATGCTCTAGCTATAATCCGCCATAAAAGCTATCGCTTCGCTATTGGTATTGATTACAAGCCTAGCAAGACCCAGCAATAAACCGACAATTTGCAGAGAAATCAATGCCATCATTCCTACTTACTGGGCGCCCGTTATTACAAACCTAGCACTAGAATTCAATACAACTGATAGGCCGACAATGAGCAAATCGACACGACACTACTCCAAAGAGCCAAAGAGTACCAGTGAGCCATTGCAAGCCATATAGACGCTATATAGCTCGTTTGAGCAACAAAGAACTAATAGTTGGCTTCATTTTAACACGCGTACGCTATAGTTGCTTCGCTTATAGTTATTACAAACCTGATCAGTAGAATCGCCCGGGCCGACAATGGAGCAAATTGATGCCACCACTCCAAAGCACCATACAGCCATTGCAGGCCATAATGGCACTCGTTTAAGCAACAAAGCACTACTAGTTGGGCCCATTTTCTAAGAAAGTAAGACACCTCTACCAGCGTCTTCGAGGTATAAATGCCTTCGTAGGAGGTGTTAGAATGACGCAATAGAAACCTCGGCTGCGCCTCGGTTTCTATTGCGTCATTCTGTCACCTCCTACTCAGGCATTTATACCTCGAAGACGCTGGTATGAGGTGTCTTACTATTACATAAAACAATATCAAATACAAGTATCACTATCAATTAATTGTGAAAAACTTTAGTAATTAGCCTATCTCCAGGTCTATAAATTATGCAATTATAATAATTTTTATCTTGCAAAATTGCCTAAATTTGTGCATATGGTAGTGGAATATAATATATAATTAGTACTTCGAAATAATTATCTTGTGGCTCTAATTATAGCGTGTAATTAAAATAAGGATGGTCCAGAGGTGGATAGTAAGTTGTACGGTATAGTGTCTATGTACATTGTAGCTGATTTAATTAGGTAATGTAGCTATAAGGTCATGCCAGACATGCAAATTTGAACAGGAGCTTCTCACTCAATAAACTGAAAATCGTGTGAGCGGGAGTCTGGGAGGTTAGGCCACTCCAAAGGAAAGTGTAGCTAGTTTCCCGTCCTCCACCCATATCGTGTCTGAGCTTCTGCATTGAGTGGTCATCAAGCTTAATGCAAATAGCCAATAAAGTTTCATGAAGCTCAGATACGTATATTATAGCTGAGAGCAGTCGAGAAATGATGACAAGCTTTTATCATTGCATTGACATCATCCAATATCACTTTTGCATTGTCCATGGTCACATCAACATCATCCATTGTCACATCGGCATTGTCCATTGTCACATCGGCATTGTCCATGGTCACATCGGCATTGTCCATTGCATTGACATTGTCCATGGTCACATCAACATCATCCATTGTCACATCAACATCATCCATTGTCACATTGGCATCGTCCATTGTCACATCAACATTGTCCATCGTCACACTGACATGCATCGGCATCATCCAATGGCAATTGTCACATGGAGCGACCTTCAGGGCCAATGTAATTTCTACCCTTTAAATTTTTTAAATGTAATTATTTAGTGACGTCAACATCTATGACATACATTGATATACCATTTAACCCTCTCACAGCTGGCTCTCAGCAGTTTCAAGCTTCCTACATAGAAATATGGATCAAGGGATCATTCTTACCAACATTCAGTTTGTTTTTACAAAATCATAGCACTTAGATTAAAGTGACGTAAGGATATACAACTGACATGCATTAAATTTTACTAGTGTGTGGCTTGCTACGGCTCACCCCAATAAGCCCCAGTCTTCACCAAAATGTTCTTGCAGTATATACTTTGCAAAATTGTAAAAATTCAACCTTTGATGTATTGTGATGGGCTGCTGTGAAGGATTCCTTGACTGTAGAGTTCCACCTGGTGAGTGCAGCCTGCTGCTTACTAATAGTGTAAGAAAACACGAGGCAGGCAGCAGCAGGTAGCACCTGCCATGTGTTGCCTGCTACTTCCTTGTCTCTGACTTGCAATTCCCTTATCATAACTTTCCATGCTTAAAATTAACTAGTCATACATACAACTGAGATAACAGCAATCGGTTGTTAATGGAGCTAAAGCACAATAGTTTTAAATGAAGTTTAATGTAATTAAACTAAGTTAATGTTGAAACGATGTTGCTCATGTTGTTGTCTACCATCAGGCTAAGTGTTGATCACAGAAACGCATTCATGTGACAATGGGCATTATTAGAATATTGGCGTGCACAGTAACACATGTACATATGTGTGAATTTGATTACTGTGTGTACAGTGGATTCGACTGCCACAATAGCAAGAATTCTTGTTCGTTCTCATCAAGAAACTACTCTACAGCACGGGGAACAGCATACACAGAGATAAACTATCTCAGCCAAACTGACACGTGCACCGGTGATGTATCATCATCGTTGTTCCAGCGCTTTCAAATCTCTCTCTACGAAGAAATACCAAGTTTTAGCCGATCACCGGGTGTCATCAACCACGGTAACAGGTTAATCTAGAGGTTTGCTAAGTTTGTTTAGTTTAATAGTAAGTATGTACCTGTTTGCGGGAACCGCGAACAATCTTGTGGTTTGTGGTCGACAAGCCACTGTGTCCATAGATAATATATATTATCCTAGGGCCACCTAACTGACACAAGTCATTGTTTATTAGCACCTTGCAGAGTCTATCACCGGTACATTGGTCTACACAAAAATGTTACATTTGTTGCATTGTTTACCTGATCAGTTAACACCTCCTAACTAAAGCCAACCATTAATAGCTATATAGCAAGCTAACATTCTATGGCATCCAATATCAGGTTAAATTTTGACCTGGTCTTACATTTTGGAAGGTTCTTCAAAAAATTACAATTGTCTCTGCTCATGTGGAAATTGTAGTGGTTCATAAAACTAAATATACCAACTGTGCGTATGGCTAGATGCATCCAGCATTGTGTTAGCAACTTACAATTCTAACTGTTTATAATATACCTACGCACGTAGTTGCACATGTATACCATTGCCATGTGTGCTATGTAGTTCACAGTTAGTTGCCATTTCTTTGTTTGTTGTTTCTCATCTTACTAACAAATGCTTGGGTGGAAAGGTCTTCCTTCTGCAAAGTAATACCTTTCTATGGCTTTTTTGTAAAAACCTTTATGGGTAAATTAATTGCTGAAAGGCTTTTTCCCCACACCCAAGATTTGTTATGTATAAAGTTAAGCCAATGTCTTCTGATCCCAATTAAAAATGGAAATATTAGACATTGAGAAATATTTCAGAGGATTAATTATCCCTTGGCAGTTGAGATCCCTGTACATTTACCAAACCCCACCACAACCAAGAGGTTGATGGTGGCAGTAAGTGCTGTCATGACAACGAAGTGGGACACAGTGAATCGTTACTGTACAGGGTAAGTGAACAATATTAAATGAAGTTTAATGTAATTAAACTAAGTTAATGTTGGAATGATGTTGCTCATGTTGTTGTCTACCATCAGGCTAAGTGTTGATCACAGAAACGCATTCACGTGACAATGGGCATTATTAGAATATTGGCGCGCACAGTAACACATGTACATATGTGTGAATTTGATTGCTGTGTGTACAGTGGATTCGACTGCCATAATAGCAAGAATTCTTCCCACCCAAACCCACTCCTAAAAATTTAGCTAATACACAATTTCTTTGTGTGTACGCATGCCAATGCTTAGTTATTTCAGCTACAGGTGATCTACCTTACTCCAACAGAAGCAATAATAATTGTAGCAGTATCAGCCGCCACCAGCGGAGCTGTGTTGGAAAATAGCAGCCATTGCCGTCATCTCAAACCAGTACCAGCCGTCACCAGTGTAGCTGTGTTGGACAATAGCAACTGTTGCCATCATCTCAGACCAGTATCAGCCGCCACTAGTGTAGTTGTGTTGGATAATAGCAGCCGCTGCCGCCAGTGTAGCTGTTTTGGATAATAGCAGCCGCTGCTATCCCAGGCTGGTAGTAGTAACTGCCACCACTGTCTCAGACCAGTGTAGTTGTGTTGTACATGCCGGTGCCGTTTGTTTTGGATACAGTTCAGCTGTGTCACTGTTGCTTAAAGCAACATCTCCATTCCTAATAGCAGGAATGTGATAGTACAGGGTCTCATCTAGGATACTGCTAGTAGGTGGCCTCTTAGAAAAAACCTTTATGGGCAAATTAATTGCTGAAAGGCTTTTTCCCCCACACCCAAGATTTGTTATGTATAAAGTTAAGCCAATGTTTTCTGATCCCAATTAAAAATGGAAATATTAGACATTGAGAAATATTTCGGAGGATTAATTATCCCTTGGCAGTTGAGATCCCTGGACATTTACCAAACCCCACCACAACCAAGAGGTTGATGGTGGCAGTAAGTGCTGTCATGACAACGAAGTGGGACACAGTGAATCATTACTGTACAGGGTAAGTGAACAATATTAACATGATTGTGTGTACACATGGTTTGTTGCAGTTGCACATTGTTGTATATTGTGTGTTTCATTATGAGTAGTATTATCATTATCTAACTATTATCATTGTCTAACTATGTATGTTTGTGCATGGTTATTATGCCTGTTTTATACCCTGTATTTTTAGCTACGTATATGGATGCACTTGATTTGAATTGAAAGCGAATTTACTGGATTCACATTTAATGTGCTATTAGCTAACTGTTGAACAATATCAGTAACTGGTAGTGAAAGCATACTGTGGTAGAGGAGCTTGAGGCTTACAACTGCATGGCCAAATTAATTCTGCAAGACCAACCACCAAAATTAATGATGACCCACCAGTAGATAGAGATACTCCATAATGCACCTTGCATGGTTATTTCCATACCCTGTAGCTATGTATATATTACTCTAGTCTCTTGCAAGGCCAGCTTAGGAGGGTGGGCTATATAGGTGGGTCATGGGTCACCCAATCATTTCTTACGGTGGCCCTGAATGTCACGCCATGCAATAATCACCATTGGACAATTCTGATGTGTCAATGGACGATGCAGATGTGAAAAAGAACAATATCGATGCAAAGATGATAAACTGGCTTTATATTGCAGTACTTCAGTGTTAAAACCTTTTAAAAATAGAAAATATTTCTGTAAAACTATAGGCTATAGCTAGTCTTCTTTTATAAGCTCTGCAACCTTTTTAAAACTGAAGTGCTCCGTCTTGTTAGTAATGTACAGCTGGTTAAACGGCTTTTATTGTGAAATGAACGGCTAACACGGCATTACCTAGCTTGCTCTTCTTTAGCAGTAACTCACAACGCCGTTACTAAGGCCCTGCCCATCAGTAATATCGATAGCAAGCCAGTGTCATATAAAGAAACTGAAAAGCAGTAGGACTTGTTTGATTGGTTATTCCGGCTTCACTTCACGTGAATGATTTTAATAGCCTGGGGGCAGACACACACACACACACATGCACACACACACACATGCACACGCACATACACAAACAAACACACATACCGACGTCCGCCAAACACACATACCGACTTCGCGGACGAAAACAATTTCAAGAAACCAGGCTACTGTGCGACTCAAACCGTGCATGATGGTGTTAATCAGATTCAGTGATATTTATAGGGTAGAAATGAGACGCTATACTGTTCAAGTAGCTATAAGCTTATCAGTGGTATACTAAGCATTGTTGAAATTGCTGCCAAACAGTTGCAGATGGAAAGAAAGATTAAAACCTTTGGCAGATCATTCATCATGCAGTAACAGTAACAATCATGGGGAATACAAAAATACACAAGAGATGCAGTGTGAATGGTTACGTATGTAGAAAGAGGTGGAGTTATACTACGCAGGCTAAAAATGGAGTCCATGTAGTTATGTAGCTAATATGCGGTAAAGTACATACATGAGTATACTATAGCATAGTTGAATAGTCTGCAGTAAACAGCAGTAGCTATATAGCTACGTAGCTAGGCTAGGCATTCTAGTTATAGCTGTAGGTATATAGCTAGCTATGTACATAGGTATGCAGTTTTTAAAATGCTGTATACACGACACATGTATGCCAAATATATTATTGGGGATTTTTGAGCCCTCATGAAAGTAGGCTCTACGTTTAGGATGAACGTATAGTTGCATAGGGATAAATGGTTCAAGTTGGGTTGCAGACTTACACTCTCACGGTTGCAATGGTTTCAAGTTGAGAGGTCTGATATTATAGTACCACATGTTTAGAATGATGTGAACCCTATGGAATTTAAGCTTTCTCAGAAATCCTATGAGAAACGCGCGTTCAAGGTGAACCAAGGCGCCCCACAGAAGCCATAGATATGCTATTTACAATTAAATTCTTTACTTGACTTATTGAATTGAACTGCTGCGGTTAACACTTTTAACACTGACCTTAGAACTTGCATGGCTGGCGATAACGACCTAAGTTATAAGGGTGTGGCCCGCGATATTAGTATCTAGCTAATAGTCCTTTGATATAATATTATATTATGAACTCTTGCTATTACATCATAAAGTTATTTTATTATAACGGAAAATGTAGGATTTACGTTAAATTTGGAGTGAAGACTTAAGTTTTATAACTCTGTCAATATAACTAAGTAGTTTGGCCTAGGCGTGTACTGCGCTGATAATAACAATGGGATTGTCGCTCGGATACGTAGATACGTACGTAGCTAGCTATAGGAGTTTTCTATATGGTTTAAACTCCTATATGCGTTACCTTACAGCGAAGGTTAACTTTTTAGTTATAACTATAGCTACAGTGAGTGCATGAGTTTGTAAGATACGTACGTAGCTATTAATATTATAACGACAGCAAACTCGTTCAGAGCAGATCTCATCGTCTGACCCGAATTGCATGCAATGAACTTTTTCGGACACCTAGTAGGCCTGAGCCTAATATACCGGCATAATTTTGAGAATAATAGGTTGCAATTTTAATGAGAATAATTCTGGAATAATAGGACATTCACGAGCATGACTGATACAAGAATAATTGGAAGTTGTAATGGGTAAGTGTAATGAAACAATCTCAAAGATTGTTTAAAATGATGATGATGATGAAGATGTCCTTGAAGGTAGCAATATTTCATGTAAATTCTGAAGAAAAATCTGCACTGGCAATATCCTGTTCACTAGTATAATAGCCACTGTGTGTATTGTGGACATTATTATCACTGATACAATAAAATTACAAGAATAAGTAGGAATAATAGGTGATGATGTGGGCATAAAATAAGAATAATGGGTCAAAAATTTGGGAAGTCGGGGGTAAAAATTTTGAGCATATTAGGCTCAGGCCTAACACCTAGCTACGTATCTTACATATATTCTAGCCGCTAACATTTGCTGTATATTATAGCTATACACTAAATGTAGCAGGTTTACCGCGTAGCTACACATGCAGCTTAGGCCTAATAATTTTAACTTCAAGGAAACTTTCGCAAATCTTTGATTCCGACAATTGCATGATATAATTGATATTAGCTAGATATACGTATAACTACTGCATGTAAGTTAATAATATAATCATTCTGACACTCACCTTTTCAAGTAGAAAATACTTCGTGGTTGTCAGCTGCAGTATAGTTAGTTACAGTGTAACAATCTTGATGTATCGATCTACGAATAACGACTCGTACGAAGCTATGTTGGATTTATATAGCATAATGCATGACTTCCTGTTATTTTATTAAGCGATTTCCGCTCATAAACGCGAACGTAGCTACGATATAATTAGGGTACCCGTCATCGGGTGTTGGTAAAACCAGGAGGGGAGCGGAAACGGGAGCGGGAGATTGCTTGGTAAAACCTGGAACTGGGAACCGGGAGATCACGTCCAATAAGGATATTGTTACGTGCAATAAGGATATTGTTACGTGCATTACAACAATTTTTGGCTTTTCCATTTATCCGAATATGCCGGGTTCAAGATCATATACGATTATTTACTTATATATTACTGAGCCAGGCACTCAGTGGAGGACGTACACAAGACTTATGGTACTCAGTAGTTACGTACGTATATGGCTCAGCTTAGTCTAGCGTATCACGAATAAAAACAGAAAAAAGCGGTCTCGATACGCCTTTTGATTGCGATAGTGCCGGCTAGTGCATGGTGCCATGCAAACTATAAGCGGCAGCTTTGTATTACGAAACACTGACACGTTACTGCAAGCTTTACAGTATCTCTGGCATCTTCTGTAACAGGCCGGAACGCACTGTTTGCGCTGCTTAGTCTTCGGTCACGGCGACATCCATCAGTTAACACTGATCACCTCAATAAACAACTATATAGCTACGTATGGCTATATATAGCCTCTCAGGTCCTCTGCATCTTGCATATATCAATAGTAATAAAGCCGGTGTCACGAGCCATAGCTATAGACAGTCAACACGTGATGATATCCCTTATTGCACGTGATCTCCCGATTCCCAGTTCCCGGTTTTACCAAGCAATCTCCCGCTCCCCTCCTGGCTTTACCAACACCCTATTGGTAAAACCAGGAGGGGAGCGGGATAGGGAACGGGAAATTGTTTGGTAAAACCGGGAACTGGGAACCGGGAGATCACGTGCAAAAGAGATATTATCACGTGCATTACAACGATTTTGCCTCTCTATTTATCCGAATCTGGTTCAAGGTCATAATTATACGATTATATTTTTATTATCTAGCTATTATTGAGTCAGACATTCAGTGGAAGGCGTAGCTACACAAGACTTAGTAGCTACGTACATACATGGTTCAGCTTTTGATCGCTCTAGTCAGTGCCACGGCCTCAGTGGTGCCAACTTGAAGTAAGCGTCGGATTTCTATTACAAGCTTCTATGAAACACTGACACACTTCTGCAAGCATTAAAGTATCTCGTGTATCTTCTGTAACAGGCTGGAACGCACTGTTTTCGCTCCTCAGTCCCGCCTCAATCACGTACACAGCGACATCCAGTTAACATCACCTCGATAAACAACTATAGTTATATAGCCTCTCAGGTCCTCTGCGTGCATCTTGCGCATATACATAGCACATTGCACAGTACGATTTAATAAAACCGGTCTTTCTTACGAGCCAGTGCGCGCAAATAACTATAGCTCTTGACAGTCAACACGTGATGTTTGTCCCTTATTGCACGTGATCTCTCGGTTCCCAGTTCCAGGTTTTACCAAGCAATCTCCCACTCCCATTCCCACTCCCCTCCTGGTTTTACCAATACCCGTTGTGAGATCGACCCTTTTTAATAGCGTAGGTCGTTATCGCTTTCAGTACCTAGAATCGCCCGTGCCAAAAATGGCCTGGGTTCAATACCAAAGGTTGTTCTAGGCAGCAATGCAAGTGCTAATGTCAGTGTTAATAGTCGCGTCATTGACAATAAGAATTTAATGGTAATTAGCATAGCTATGGCTTCTGTGGATGTCTTGGTTTACCGCGAAAGCGTATTTCCCATTAGTTTCCCGCGAAAACATGTTTTCCTTGTTGGTAGCTAACCACTATTTAAATCCATCATAAAAATATATTGTCCAACAACAGCAGCTAAAATTATAATAATAATAATAATAGAAATGGCAACTTAGCTATATAAATTGTACAGCAGATTCAAAAAATATGATCATTAGAAGTTTCCCTTTTCTTCTCAGCAAATGTGAGGTCCTGGAAGGGCCACTTGCTGATGTCCAGCTCTCTTCCCCAGTGAAGGTATCTGAGGGGAAGAAGGCTACACTAAGGTGTTGCAGTTATAGACATACCAGCAAAAGCCTAGACTAGAGTCAACCTGTCTGACCATTGAACTTTTATTGACCATAAGTTGTTTTTGTAAGCCACATCTGTTTACTAGTTAGACATACATTTAGTATAAGTAGTGATTTTCTACTACTATGCTTCATGATTAGAATATACTGTCAGCCTAGCAAAGAACTAGAAGTGCGGCAGGCTTCGGCCTGTGAGGGGTATAAGCTAGGCATGCGTATATTATGCCGGAATAATTTTGGGAATAATCGGATGAAAAAAGAATTGAGAATAATTCCGGAATAATAGGATATTTTAATTTACATTGTATTATAAACTAACATTTCTAGCTTAAAAGTACAAGAAACTTACTTTTAAATCGCTAATATAGTCTTTCCTATTTAAAATCAAAGCTGTTATTTTTTCTCCCAAGCCATCATACTCACACTTGTAAAAACTTGAACCCACAATCAAATATTTCTCGTATCTATGGCAACATATTAGGAAATCTTTTGTTGCTGACAGCTTTTTATACTTATTTAAGATAATTATTTGTTGTATTAATATAGTAAGAAGTGCAATTTCCTTGAGAATAATTTCAGGAATAATAGGTGAAATAAAAAAGAATTTCCGGAAAGAATAATAGGTAAATTTAAACGCATAATAGACTTAAGCCTAGTATAAGCTCCAGTGTCTGGTCGCTGTTGGACCTACCGGCAACAGGTTTAGGCCTGCGTCGATTATGCCAGCATAATTTTTAGCATAATAGGCGTCCTAAAGCATCAAGCATGCCAGCATAACCTGCTCGTGCCATTTATATAGTCTAAATACTATAAAATACGCTTACCCTGACTGCAATTCAACAGTAGAAATTCACAAGGTATAGCTTCTACAAGTCCTTCATAGTCACTATGCATTAGGTACCTCTAAAATTAATTATAATAATCTTGTTGAAAGCTCTTATTCCACTGGCATGTGGCAGATTAGAATTTATGCTGTATGTAGAAGTAACTGGAGGTTCATAAACCAGTGAGCTTTATAGAAATATAGATTAAACTGTATTATTAGTAGGCATATGTAATTGATTGTGGAGTAGCATAAAATCTAGCATGATAGGCACAAGTCTCGCGTGGCCAGACCCTCTTCGCACAGGCGCTTATCGATTAGAGATTATAAGCGCCGCGCTACGAGGGTCTGGAATACTTCACAGCATACAAATATTTTGACACTTTATGTGTTGCCTAGTAACTACTCGTGTGCGCCATTTTCATTTTCCTTTATGTGTGAAAATTGCGGTATGGAAACGAAACTAATATACCTGAATAACTTGTGTGAGTAGTTTTGGCTGATTCTTCTAGTTCTTATAACTCTGCGTACTCGACATCTCGATCAACACCAGCTTTAAGAAGTAAAAAATCAAGTGATCTAATTAACACCCACCAACCGCAGGTGGCAGTTGTATTTTTTAAGTAAATGATGTATTCCAGACCCTCGTAGCACGGCGCTTATAATCTCTAATCAATAAGCGCCTGTGCAAAGAGGGTCTGGCCACGCGAGACTACAAAATTGGAGCAATTCCAAAAACATAATAGGCAATTTTCAGAGCATAATAGATGCAGGTTCTCAGGTGGATATCTGGGGTGACGATCCAGTGATGAGAGCAACCTATAGTATTCCCCCAGGGCCAGTCCATTGTACAGCCAGGGCTGGTTGTAGTATACGTATGTCGGTCAGGTGCCCCTTCCTTAGTTGGGGAGTGCCGTGTAAGTCGAGTTGCCCTCTGTGAGGACCGGCTGAGAATTTACTGATTTCTATACTGTAGAAGTCCATAGTATCACATCTCTCCTATTCTGAGTAGTCCTTCGCCTCCCCGCGGCTATCTGAAAGTGGGGCCTTCGGGATCCTGCTGGAGTAGTCCTTTGCCTCCTCACAGTTATTTGAAAGTAAGGTCTTTCAGTGGGAAACAGCTACTGTAACAGGCGAGGTAGTTTTCTACATAAATCTGTGGCATTGTCTTTCAGCCCAGTCTGCCCTGTCTGCTGATGAGGAGTTGGGTAAAGACCCCGAAACTAGTCATCACAAGATCCATAGATTGCCTATTTAAGTCCAGTGAGATCAGCACACAAGTGTTCCAAGGAAAGAACAGCTGTGGAATGTGAGCGTGGCTGCAGACTCCTTACCCTAGACTGATGAGGAGAGGGATTCCTTCTCATCAGCAGACAGCGAGAGAAGGACAGGGATTCCTTCTCATTCCTTCCTTCTCATCAGCGAGACCCTCCAGCTCAAGTCGTGGAGGGTCTCGCTGTTATTACAATCTCATGTCTTCTGGACATGATGACGACAAGAGAACGCGGATGTGCCTGGGGAAGAGGAAACCAGCAAAAGCTGAATGTGAGCCAGACCACTTTTCTGGCAAGGATGGTCAGAGACTATACGGTACACCTCTAAGGTAGCGTCGCACTCGCTCGCAAAGTTTTGTTGAGTAAACAGCATTACTCGATCGAGTTTCGTGTACTGAAGCGCTCGCAGCGTGTGAAGTGACGAGTACTCGAAGTAAACTTGAGTGCATGATTTAGCATAAAGCTACGTAAGTACTGCACGTACGTGACAGGCCTTATAGTGATAAAGCGCAAGTAGACGACGAGTACTCAAGTGTGAAGAGTAACTTCATGAGTCAACTTTAGTTTTCCTTTAGATATACGTACTATGTAATGTGTGGTAAAAGGCTAACAACGCATAAAATATTAATCTATCGAGCTCTATTGCCGCATAGATAATAATTTTATATTGCTCAAAAATATTAAGATACACTTATGTGCATTGTTCTTTTGTTGTGTTGCCTTCTTTGCCACTCACAAATAATAAAATGATAAAATTAATCCTATTTTAATCACTAACAAATTGAAGAACGAGCGAAATTGATGAACCGAGACCAGTACAGCGATTACATTATAAAACGTGCCAGTGTTTATGCGCATGCCCAAGTATTATTCTATTTAAAGCATAGTGTACGGTTCTAATAATAAATCTCAAGTAAACATCCCTAGTGATTCGAGCTTTGTGTGAACGCGAGTACCTTCAACCCTTGAGTGTTTTATCCCTCGACAGTGATCAAGTTCAGCGTATCAAGCATTGGAGTGGCGAGTGTGTAAGTTGTGAGCGAGGCGACATTACCTTAGAGCTGTACCTTAGCTATGACCACAGGGTATGGAAATCAAGGTGACTGGATAAAAAGCCAGTCGGTGACTAACTACATAAATATAGCTACGTACATGTATATGTACAGAGTGTATTATTTCATAGCTAGTTAGAGTAAAAAATCAACCATCTATATACTCAGACACAATTGCTCATGGATTATGAGGAAAATTTAAATACACTGTACCCGACATGTCCTTACATACGTACTTCAGGGTTGTGGAAGCTTGCACACAAAAATCAGACTTCTAACACAGCGAAACCACTCCAATGGTACGGTAAGGTGGCCGTTGATCCACATTCCGTTATGAATATAGCCATGTACACGGCAACCGGCTATACCTGTTTGTAACAAACTTGAATCACATCAAATATTCCCCACGACCTAGCTAAATGACGATATAAAAACATTAAACACATACATTCTCCATCTTGCAAACCAGCTTACCAAGATATGCTCCAACAGCTGACTCATGATCTTCATCACGTATTTCAAGGCATGGCCCAACAGGTCTAAATGATTCATTCTTCAATCATAGACGAAATGATACTCCTAATAAATTGGATATAATCAAGACTCACGATAGTGAGTCGCGAGGCCAAGAAGAAGCAGCATATATGCGTGATCACTGAGTGAGTTATTTACACGTAGCACCGCACTGAAATTTGCAAATGCTCTGGCTAAGCCGCCATAAAAGCTATCGCTTAGTTATCACAGACCCACAACGTTCTTATTATATAGAATCAATAAACCGAGAATGGAGGAAGTCGGCACCACCATTCCTAAGTACCAGCCATTGCAAGTTTTATGGCACCGTTCGTGCGCCCACGTCCAACGAACCATACCTTTCTGCCCGATTTGCCCGTTACTCAAGAATTAGTACCTTCATTGTTTGAAGAATCAATAACCTGAAGTTTGTCGAAATCGGTTCAGCCAGTCTTCTAAATCTCTGATACAGCCTTATAAATCCTTCCTTCCAAAAAAATTTTTGACGCAGCAGTCGTTTTTTTCTTCTTCCTTTCATTTTTATCGCACACTTTTTCGTAGGCTTGTGGGAGTTCGTGTGAACCCCTGAAGTTTTTTTCAAACTCTCTTTTTGTACATTCACTTGTTTGTCTAATAACTCACTCATTTCTTCATGGATTCAAATTTGTATCAGCACTTCTGCCATGTATGCTCTACCTGTCATACTACTTTCAGCCTGAAGTAAACACTTGAATGTATTTGAGAAAGGCTATTACACTGCAGGTTGATAGTTGTCATAACTTGTACCCCCTTCAAATGATTTGCATAAACTTTCATATACACAATCTGTATTGATGTATCACTCTGTAGTGAAAGTTTTAAAAAATTGTAGGCCTGAGTTTTTCAAAATTCAGCTTCAAAGTTTAATTTACAACATTGTACAAATTATAGTATGCAGTACTTCTCTGCTGCTTGCTAGTAATAACATTTGTTTCCAAAAAAGTAGTGATATGCTAAACAAAAACACCTTGGGTGTAAAAAAAGCGTGAGGCCAATTAGAAGCAGCATTGCAAACAGGTGCGACCAAAAACTTTGATATCAGTTGAGGCCATCTTTTTAACTACTTGAATGACATATAAAAGTTTATAGCATATTTTCATAACTATGATTGGCTTTGTCACTTGGCCACCTTTATTAATAATGATGGTGTGAAAAGGTGGCCAAGTGACAAAGCCAATCATAGTTGTGAAAATATGCTATAAACTATTGTATGTCATTCAAGTAGTTCAAAAGATTTTTGATAAGTAACTTTTTGGCCTCAACTGATATCAAAGTTTTTGGTCGCACCTATTTGCAATGCTGCTTTTAATTGGCTAAGCACTTTTTTATACCCAAGGTGTTTTTGTTTAGCATTATATATGTACAAAATTTTGAGGGATGCAAATTTTGCAAATCAAGCTCTGTTTGTGAAAATTTAATACTTGAAATTCGGTATTCCTTGTATAAGAGGGTCTGGTAGCCATTCATGAAACTATAATCATGAAAATTCCTATTTGTGAAATTTAAGTCCCTCAAAAATTTGTACGTATACAGTATACACTTGTTAACTAAGATTCGTATCCTCTTTGTCATGTATCTTGGAGTGCTGGTCCAACAGGTCCACACAATCCATTCGTCAGTGACAGATCTAGACTTGAAAGTAGCTAACGCTCCATTTATACAAATAATGGATAAATCTTGTTTATAAAACCAACTTACCAAGACATGTTGACTCCATGAGAATACAGGTCCAACAGGTCTATATGACTCATTCGTCAGTCACAGACTTGAAAAATTCGTTACACTCCTATATTAAATGATTGTGTAAACACAGTTTGCTTCTGGTAAACTAACTTACCAAATTGACTTACTGCACACCTTGGCTCATGACCAACAGGTCTACACGATCATTCATTCATCAATCAGGGACTTGAAATGACACTCCTAATATAAAAATTGGATGTATACATGTTCTGACCTTGCAAAAAACTTACCAAGACACAACTCATCCTCTTTACAACTTTAATTTGTCATTTACCTCCGAGCACTAGTCCAACAGGCCTACGTGACAAATTCATCAGTGATGGACTTAAAAGCAATACTTGAACAGCAGTTGGATATGGGTTAGTTGGTCCTAAGAGATAGACTACCAACCTATCGGAAGGGAATCGGGTTAATATTCCCAAGCTGGAACATGAAATCTGGTGCCCTTGGTACCAAAGTGGCAATGCAAAGGTTCAGGGGAGCCCTGGAAATTAACATGCTGTGGATAAAAATATTTAACCAAAAATGTTTCAACTGACCCTTTGCCATCTAGCAGGTCCACATCAGGGTTGAAACCGGGTCAGCATCACTGACCCGGATAGTAATCCGGATGTGACCCGGTTTAATTATAGTAGAGGCGTGCGCCGAAACCTACGTTCTGCATTAGCTACAATGTGTAGATGCAGGCTATATATTAACCAAACACAGTTTTATTCGTATGTATTCTCGATCGTACGTATAAACTGGGCGTGGCTCCTACTGGACAACTTGTGCAGCATTTTCATGTGGCATTAATCCTAATTATATCCCAATTCCCAATGAGTGATCACTGAAAAGCAGTATTTGAATTGTATATAAATATACTTTCGAGGTGTGCGACTGTGCACAGCGGCTTTCCTCCAGACGCATTAATATTGCACGTAATCCAATCCGGGTCAGACCCGGATATTTTATAAAGCGGGTCTGACCCGGATGACCCAGCAAAAACGTGACCCGGTTGACCCGACCTGGTTTCAACCCTGGTCCACATGACTCATTTGTCAGTCAAAGACTTGCAATTGACAGTGATTAGATAAATATACTAGTACTGTTCACATATTCTACCAGGGTGTATTTCAACTGACTAATCCCCTTTCGTGCTAATCCGTTGGCCAAAATTACTAATGCTGGTTGTTGCATCTTCATGATCCAGCAATCCTACCACCCGGTTTTGCAGATCTCACTTTTTATATGTCTGATACAAATACATTCGGATCTGATAATTTACCCAAGGATTCCACTCCCATCTTTCTGGATTATAACTGACTAACCGTACGTACCTCTTCTGCATGGCAATAATGTTCATATCTGTTTTCTCCTGGCTCCTTTTCTAGCCCAACCATATAAGATCAGAATCGCCATCATGATTAGATTTTATGTATTCAGTTCCCGAGGTGCTTTCTCTTCCAGCACCTGGCTCGATCCCGTTCTATTCTAGTTTCGCCTACCCTGGTGTTTAAATCTTGTCAAAATCCTTGTATAATAAACTAGAATTCCATCTTCACTGCATGTACACCTGTCAATCCTGCACCATGCGGTGCTCACGTGATCAATAAATGGCCTTGCAAACTATGATCAAACTGGTATTTCCCTAAACGTGGGCACGAATACATGAATAAAATATAACCTGTTCTAATGAATGAAAATCTCGTTGTTGGGTAAATGGCTGTGTGTCTGCCTAAGCGGGTGTGTACTGTCAGCCAGTTTAACGATGCAAACTGCATGTGTGTACCCGGTTCAACCTACAAGGTATTCCATTGCGGCTGGGACTACACGGTGAGCAAATTATTCAATTACCGTATACGTCAAAAAATTCGAGGGGGAAAACTTTTGCGGTTCATCAACAATGTGCATTATGTAGGCAAAACTTTCGCGGTTTGCAGCCTTAAAGTCCACGCGCGCCTCTGCAATGAGCCTTATCCGCAATTACGTCACGATATAAAAATGGCGGCGTTATGGGGGGGACAATGTATAGAGAGCCTATGGAGAGGTTAGCGTTTCGCTATGTTCGCCGTGTACAATGCAGGAGAAAACTCTGGTGAGACATGTAAACTATCTTCCGATGTAGGCCATATATTTTCGTGCTTTTAAAAAAGTCCTAGGGCTGGTTTTGCTTTAATGAGGCATTTTGCAGAGTGGTCAAATATAGTAAAACCAACTTTTAGTCGCTTCCACTCTATCCTACGATGTTTTCTAGTGTGAAAGTGCAGAGTAGTGGGTGTATGGGCTGTCAAGGCAATGTTTTCTGACAACCCGTCATGGCGCCTTGTCCAGGCGTATGGCCTTCAGAGCCCATACACCAACTACTTTGCACTTTCTCGCACTAGAAAACATCGTATGGTAGAGTGGAAACGACAAAAGTTGGTTTTTCTACGTTTGACGACTCTGCAAAATGCCTCATTGAAGAAAAACCAGCCTTAGGACTTTTTTAAAAGCACGAAAATGTATGCCCCTACGTCGGAAGATAGTTTATATGTCTCACCAGAGTTTTCTCCTGCATTGTTCACGGCGAATATAGCGAAACGTTAACCTCTCCATAGGCTCTCTGTACATTGTCCCACCCATAACGCCGCCATTTTTATATTGTGACGTAATTGCGGATAAGGCTCATACGGATTTTAGAATGTGCGCAAATTAGAATAAAGTTTGACACGCGCGCTGGGCACATGGCTGAAGCCGAATTTGAAACCGACAGTTCTGTCCGTGGTTATCATGTGTATTAAGACAATTAGACACTTGTGATTGGAGAACGACTTCACTGCGAACGGTAATTATTTTCTAATTGTGAAGCAGGAAAAGTTTCAATGGTAAAACATTCGCGTTTTGCTAAAATCCGCGAAAACCGCGAAAGTTTTCCCCCTCGAATGTTTTGACGTATACGGTATTCCGTACTCGCGTACCTGTCCCGCTGTGTAAGAATCTTTATCTAGGAAGAATGAGCCTTTAAGTGAGCCATCCAAAATATCTTTAATCGGAAAAGTAAATCAACATCCTGGCAGCCCTTGCCACTTGCCTATTAACAACCGTTGCATTTCCCAAACCAAATATTTTTAGAACCGGCTGTGGTTATAGCTACCTATAAAATTATGTGAGCATTACCCCCAAAGACCTCAACACTGATGATTTTGTGGAAGAAATTCGACACTCGTGCAATGTGGGTAACACTGACTGAGTTAATTTATTAGTAGAGAAATCGCTTGTTTTCAGTTGCTAAATAGAATAGCTAACTATAGCTATACCAAAGGCATTGAGAATATTTCCCTCTCATGCAAGTAGCTATAGTTACGTACGTAGCTATATGTAGCTAGCTAGCTCAGTAACGTACGTAGTACTATACGTAGTTGAGCATGTTTTGCGCAGCGTGCCAGACATAGTTACGTAGCTATAGCTACGTAAGTTTATATTTAGTCTCGTGGGCCGATTCTTAGAGTCTGGGGAAACTGTGTAGAAAAAATTTAGTGCATGCCATCAGAACTTTGATGGCACCGATCAAATCGCTGGGTTTAAATCCAATCCAATCAAATCGCTTGATTTTAGGTGACATAGTAGTGCACGCCCCATTTTTTGTATACGAGTATAGGGCGCACGAGACTATAGTCATTATTCTGCATAGGCTTAGCTCTAAAAATAAAATCCGGTTGGTTGCTATTACATAATAATGAAATTATTTATAGAGCTGGTTTAATTACCGGATGTATTTATAGCTAGCTACAATTGAATCAATTTTGTTGTCAGTGCAGTGGGATCCTTACCGGCATTCTTGACCTTAAGGTGAATATACATATATATATATTGTATCGCTTACATATATGCAT
This sequence comes from Spongia lamella, assembly GCA_963930835.1. Lineage (NCBI taxonomy): Eukaryota > Metazoa > Porifera > Demospongiae > Dictyoceratida > Spongiidae > Spongia > Spongia lamella. The sequence goes on from OZ005747.1 coordinate 6,076,119, forward strand.
CTATAGCTTATAGCTGTTATAGCTTTGCAGTTATGTATAAATGAGACGGATAGCTATAAGGTACGTAGATCATGTTTGATTGGGGTATCACTTAAATCAGTGTGTGGGATATAAATAGCCACAGCTAAGCCTGGCACAACAATGATATGTCACTTTAGCCAGCGCAATGTGGGCACAACGAAACTTCACATGCAGCGGGAGTGGTGAGTCGCCGCGAGATATCACACTAAAGCAATACAATGATCATAGTAGTAGCTACTATAGGTAACTGAGTGTCTGTGTCAGACTTGTAGGCTATACAATTAGCCAGTTTCATGTAGGCTGACTAATGTATTAGCCGGATCACTTTTTTCCGTTTTTATTCTTGTTTCGCCATTACAACATTAATAAGAACAGAGAAGGCGGTCTGGCTATACAAGACTACAAGTGCATCCAGAGTGATTCGATTTCATTCCAGTTGCTGCATGCGGGCTGCATGTAGGTATGCAGTGGTCATGGTAGCTAGCTAATCCTGCGGTGAAATTGTGGGATTGGAATGTTGCTTACCAGCGTTTAATTGTACAACGTTTGCTTTAGCTAATCACAATGGCACACACAGCTTAAAAAAGTTTTTAGCTAAGGCCACATGAAATAAAATCATCCCCGTCCGCATCATTTTTTCATGCCCACATCAAGGTTTTTGGGGTTTCTAAAAAATAAAAATAAAATCCACCTAAATTTCTGTTTTTTATAATTGTATCTAGTTTCTTAAGTATCATTTCATTAGCTAGTAATACCTTCTATGAGGTTGCACCCACCACATCCCTACTCTATTATATGGTTGTTTTTATAAACATTATGTTGAAACCGTACATTTCCCATGATTTTGGTGTTTTCAGAACAAAACACCCTTATAGAGCTTCCAGACCCCTAGCTGTCTCAAAGCACCCCTGCTTCAAGCTATTATTTTGACTCCCCCTTCAGAAAATCCTAGATCTGCCCCTGTAATTATTGCCTTTTGCAAATATTGCAATGTAGTAGTATTATTGTTAAACTCTAACTGCATATGTACACAGCTATGTACGTACATGCCTCAAACAGGGTGGAACATGTCGATATCACCAGGTCAGGCTCTCAAGGACTATACTGAGGATCTACTTACACACTTGCCACTTGAAAATGCCTTTTTTTGCAATGGTACAAAAGGCTGGTCTATTTGAAATGCCTGGAATTGGTGATAAAATAACAGCAAAATCTACAAGAGCTGATAAAGTAGATTGCTTTCTGAGTGTCATTGGCCATGGAGCTGATCAATACTTACCAAAATTGCTGAAAGTTATGAAAAACAGTGGTGTCACTGATGTGGTGAAATTAGCTGATAAGATTACAGCAACAACAGGAATAGATGGTGGGTGTAATCCACTTAGCTACTCAAGCAAATAAGTAATGTATGATACACGACAAGCATGGCTATAAACTGAGTTTATCAATATACATATGCATACGTACACTGAAAACCATGGGAATGAATTGTTATGGCTACGTACATAATGTAACTTCTCATAGGTCCCTAGTGGGATAGTATTTGTGATGTATAGCTACATTTACTTAAGGTAGCTACCAGGGGCATAGGAGCAGGAGGGTGACAGGGGCCAGGACCCCATACTTTATAGCAGGCAGTGGTAAATAAATTATTAAGTTTTACAACAAGTCTGTAGGTCAGTCCAATACAATTAGGTATCTGCTGTTAATATCAAAAGATTGATATATACTCTAATAGAATAGTCACTATACCTGATGGTTTATTTTTTTATTTTTTTTGACACTATACCTGATGGTTTATTTATACGTAAATACACTTTAATAAAACAGTCTTCATAATTATTAAATAAAGGCTTATTCCTTAGCACTACACAATCATAAGGATATTATGGGTAAATCAGCCGGCATGATAGGCTGGTCCCTTTATGCATGATCCCCCTATAACTTTTCAGATTCCTATGCCCCTCATATATACGTATAGTGTATCATTTCAGCACTCAATGAAGCTAATAGAAATTTATTAAGATCTTATTGTGTAGCTACGTATCTGGCCTACGTATGAATCAGAGTTTGTATGTACTTTGTAATTTGGTTGATGTATGTATACATGCATGCTGCATTAATGACATAAGAGTATACATAAAGTATAGCTAACTAAATTGTCTAGGTTTTAATCACATGGCTAATTACAAGTGAGGGCAATTGTATTGTGTGTATATGCAAAGAAAATTGTATATGCAGGTATGCTGTGTATTTTTACACAATGATTTGTTCGTTAGAGACAAAAATCTACTCTATGGACCAGTTTCTTTAATACGTATATTACATAGTTTTAATGCCATTTTTTGCACTTTTTATTGCCCTCAAAAATGGCAGCATAATATATATGGAAATAAAATATCATGCTTTAGGTTGCAAACTGTCTATGTACGCATAATATATACATACAATATGCATATGTATGTATGTACATTGACAAAAATTAATTAATTTATATATGTATGTATGTATATTCCAGGTCCACAGCCAAAGCCAGATCCAGCTCCTTCAAAGTCGGATGCAGCTCCTTCAAAGCCAGATCCAGCTCCTTCAAAGCCAGATCCAGTTCCTTCAGAGCCAGATTCTGGTATGTACATATGTACATAGTACGTAAGTTATATAATATTATGCCCAAAACTTGTAAGGGCAAAATTGACATTCATGAATGTGGATAGAATTCACAATTCACTGGAAAACTCTCAGGGCTAAATTTATTAATAGCTACGTACTTTGTTTCCTGTCCACTAAATACTAAAACACGAGCAGGCGGGCAGCTGTGTAATATACCTTTGTAAAGTAGCTAAGTCAATAGCTACGTAAATGTCCTAGCCATGAGAGCGACTTGTTAATGCTGAATATGGAGTTCATTAACACCTTCTAATGCAGAAGCCATTATAATATTTTATAGTTACACTAATTAAGTACACATTTAAAGATTGGTACGTAGCTACAAGGTATTTACAACTCTGTAGCAAGGTGGAAAATGAATTCCATTGGTGTGCTGTCGTTCTCTACTTGTTTTTGGATTGTAGGGGGTACTATTTCGAGTAACGCCATCGTTAACCCTCAACAAAGGCTTATTGGGGCGAGTCTGAGTGACCCCACACTAGCGAGAGTTTTCATTGGATCGTCATTTTACGAGTATATAAATGATAAAAAATGAACATGATACCTTACAAGTTTTCTGTAGTATCTCAAATCTGCTATATACGGTCGTTGGATCGTCAGTTTCACGGAAAGCATGCGATGAGGTTTTCCTGAATGGCCATATATAGTTGTTGGATCGTCAGTGTCACAGAAAGCGTGCCACGAGGTTTTCCTGAATGGCCATATATGGTCGTTGGATCATCAGTGTCATGGAAAGCATGTGAAGAAGTTTTCCTGAATTACTGATAGTGTGTCTTAAATAGAAACGATTGAAGGTGTGGAAGACAGGCGCAAGCGACAAAGGGAGCATGCAGTAGCTACAGACGATGACGTGACAGAGAAACTGCTGAACACAAGCAAGATTAGAGAGACGGAGAGAATAATTATGACAGACGAAGACGTGTGGCAATGACAAGTGAACAGTGCCATGATTTATTACTGAATTCCATGAGAGTCTCATGCATTTAGAACTGTGCTGATTAATAAGTCTCCGTCAACAACCAATGCATGAATCTATGGAGAAACGGAAAGACTGAAGCTAGTGAGTGGCAAAGATCAGTTTTTGTTGACACAGGAAGTAAAGTGTTTTAATCTTTTGTTAATATCTGGAACAGAATTATGAATTTACAGCCTACATAAAAAGCTAAGGAGAGAGATTTATCAGTGGGCATGAGGCTGGCAGCTCATAGAGATTAAAAGGTAGCCGGATAGTATGCTACATTATTGTATGTAGCAATGATACATGTACAACTGATCCTTGTGCAATGAAGCCATAATCTAAGGTCATGTGCACCCCTCAAGTGAACAGTACACAATTTCAAGATGCATCATCTCTACTTGATTGAGATACAGAACATCATTAACATCAGTCCATTTGCACATGTCTTGCCTCATACTGTAACAGGTGTAATGTGTAATATGCGCATACAGTGCTAAGCAATAACAGCAAACTTGGGTGCAGTAATAATAGATAGTCTACCCCCATGCTAATACTTCTGATGATGCTGATATTCCTTGCTACTATTATCACCTAGCTCTATTATATTAATTTGTACATCTCCTAGCTGGACATTCAGAAATATTAACTGCTGCAGATACCTATAGAAACAAAAACAACAGTGACAACACAAGCTTATTTATCTACTACCAACTACTAACTGTTTACCTACCTGTAAATAGAATCATTGCGCACATGCATTGTAATGCTTGTCTCCATTTATCAGTTACTATAGCTATATCCATGCATATCTCAGGCTCGCCCCACGATGCTGTGAGCATCTGTCTAGTATGTTATTGTACCGTGGCTATTTAACAGTACCAAAACAGGTTATTCATACTTTACCAGTGCTGTCGTTCTCTACTTGTTTTTGGACTGCAGGGGCACTATCTCGAGTAATGCTGACATTGCAATTATCGTTTATGGCCATGTCTACTCCCCCTGCTACCTGCAACCTTTCTGCTTCTACTGACCAGATCAATCCAAACAAGAGGAAGAAGCTCAATGATACGCCTGACACTAGCCCTCAGACAAGTGCTGATGACCAGGCCTTGCCAGAACTTAGTATTCAGGAGGACTAGGAGGACTGACAAGGTTGTAAGTACATTGAAGTTGTATGTGGTGGCCAGTGTTGGGGTCGTTACTTTTAACAAGTAACTCATTACATATTACTCTTTACTTTGAAGACAGTTTATGTATTACAGTTACATATTACTTAGAGATAAAAGTAACTAGTAATATATTAAATTAGATATTACTTTTGCACAATCATGCATACATAAATCAGGTAAATTGCAAAAATGAAACACACGTGAAACAAAACTGAACCGTCAACAAAATGTGCACGAAACATGACAAAATGTGGCACTATATAACCCACGTGATCTTAGCAATGCGCATCATTTGGAATGTTGGACATGTGAGCTGACGTTAGTGATGCACAGTGTTGAGACAATGAACTTGGTAACACGTTACTTTTGGCTCACATTACTGCATGGTGAATATGTAGCGCGATATACATATCACTTCGTTATTTCAGAAAGTAACATTACTACGTAACGCGTTACTCGGTGTTAAATAGTAGCTAATGCGATGTTACTTCGTTATGTAACGTGTTACTTCTCACTGTGAAGTAACACGAGTTATATTACTACTAAAGAATGATAAAAAATTAAAAATTTAAAAGGTAAGTAGGGATTGAATTCAATAGTGCTACAAAAAGTGAGGAAACAAGGAATAAGATTTTGGGACGAGAGAACATTCTGGCATGAGATAATTTATAAAAGTTTAATCCCTACTTTTGGCTCACTTCAGTAGGTTTGCCAAAAGTAGGGATTAAACTTTTATAAATTATCTCATGCCAGAATGTTCTCTCGTCCTAAAATCTTATTCCTTGTTTCCTCACTTTTTGTAGCACTATTGAATTCAATCCCTACTTACCTTCTAAATTTTTAATTTTTTATCATTCTAGTTTGTTTGCTTTTTATACATGCTAAGCATTCATAATAATCTTTCAGCAGGCGCACAAATGTTACAGGCGCTTACGTAATAATTATGCTTGTTTTCAGGCATTTGTTAACAACGCGCTTACATGGCAAAGCAGCTGTGTGATAGCAAATAACACTCGAAAAACAGCAAAAGCTATTTGTCCAAGGCTATAATCTCAAAGTTCACGATGTAATAAAGTACACGCGAAAACATCGTGCCATGGTGCCACTGTAACTAATTATATCACGTGCAAGCCAGGTTTTTGCGTGACGTAATAAGCAGAAGCCGTAACAGGCTATCGTCACCTTCGAAGGTGAGATTCACACCTTGCTAAAGGAATATAGAAGAACAAGGAAGGGAATGAAGGATAAAAGGAATCGCCATGGCGCAGTGGGTGAATCGTCTTCGGAACAACATTTTCGTAAATCCACCGCAATTACCTTTATTGTGTGAAAGTTCTGGAGCCCTACACCTAGCGCAACCGGGTCTTACGGCTGGCAGGCAGGCAGGCTGGCAGGCAGGCAGGCAGGCAGGCAGACGAAATACAGGTGAATTTCGAAATTTTCAAAGTTGGCTGTAGGTCGAAATATTCGACTTGTCACTTCGTTTAACCAAGGTACAGCATCATTACAGCCTTACCAATCCATTCCAGTTGGTTTTTTCGGGTAAAGCCTATTGGAAGGTTGTTTTATGAAGTGCGAAAAATTGGGAAACCATACAATTTCTTACCAATCCCTACTATTAAGTACTACCGTACTTAATGATACATATATAGCGTGTTATATTACTGCGTTACTTTAAAAAGTAATATTATTATGTAATGCATTATATTAGTAACACGTTACCCCAAACTCTGGTGGTGGCATATCTGGTAGGCTAATTTTAGATAAGTTCCTTAAACTAGAGAGTAACAAGGGGTATGGAAAATGCATTGAATATAATAACAAGCTTGTTCCCCACAAGAATTTGAAGCCATAGCTGGTATGAAGGCTATGAAATCTTGGAAAAAATCCTTAAAGCACAATGGCCAGCCACTACTCTTCTACCTTAACTCAGGGGCTTTGAAAGAAAGCGATATCTCAACCGTTAATCCCACCTCAGTTCAGGGCAACACAGACCCAGTGAGCTTTAGCATGACTCAGCCTTCACGCAGCTCGAATCTCGCTTGCTGTCTTCAATCCAAAAAGTTATTACTTCTTCTATAAGCTCTTTGATGACATCTATCAAATCTGAGATTAAATCACTCCATACCGAAGTTAGTGAGCTCACCAAAAGAATCCAACAACTTGAAGAAGAGAGATCTATCCCTACGCCCAATATCCCTGTACATAGTGTACGTAGTCGTAGATGCTTCAACTTCTCAACAGGATACTTCAACTCTTCAAACAATTATTCATTCTACTGTTACATCACTTTTATCTGAAGAAAAAGAAAAGGAAAGGAGAAAGCTTAAATTAATGATTCCAGAAAGTACTTCAGATGATCCATTGGAGAGAAAGGCACATGACATTGATCAAGTGAACTCTGTTTTTTAGCGTTATCTCAATATTGATGCTCAAGTGGATTCGGCTATGTGACTTGGCAAAAAAGATCCTAGGTACTAAAAGTTGATGTACCATCAGAGAAAGTAAAGAAAATGGTCCTCCGCAATAGTATAAAGCTACGCGATGAATCGAATCCAGGAAAATATTTATCACGCCAGATCTGACACCAAAGGAACAAGAGGAACATAAGTTACTGAGAGAGAAGCTCAATAAAATGAATAAAGGAGGAAATTCTTACTGCATAAAAAATGGTCAAATCATAAGGAAGGAGGGTCATCAGTCCCCCACCTGACCACAGAAACCATTGGCTCTAAATTCTGATGTATATATGTAATAACGAAATCTTTCCCCAAGATAACCAAGTCTACCGGGTAGACAGAGCGGATGGATATGGTGGAGTGTTTTTTGCCTGTCATAATACTATTAATTGTACACAAATTTCCATACAAAGTCAGTGTGAAGTAGTTGCTTGTAAAGTTAACCTGTCTGATGGGCATGTCTTAATCGTATTGACCATATACAGACCACCTAACAGAGATATACAATATATGCAAAATGTATGCAAAGTAATAGAAAATCTCTGTAGTAAGTATGAGAATGCTGTTATGTGGGTTACAGGTGACTTCAACTTGCCAAATATTGATTGGAGTTCAAACTCTGTTGTAGGTAGTACCTACCCATTAGAGTTATGTAATATGTTAATTGACACTTTTAATACTTTTGGATTTACTCAAATGGTGGACTCCCCACCAATAGACCTGGTTTGATTCAAAAAGTTGAGGTTACTCCTAGTTTAAGTGACCATGAAGTGATAACAATTGAATCTTCTCTAGCAGCAACCATTATTAAACCCAGACCTCGAACAGTTTTCTTGTGGCACCAGGCTAACTTACAGTCTTATCAAAGAATCCAATGTTTTTCATCTAAGTTTATATCTGCCTATTCTATTGATACCCCAATTCAAGATATGTTTAGAACTGATACCTTCTAAATCGAGTATACCATCTTTTAGACACCCTTGGATTAGTATCGACATTAAACGTCTCTCCAGTAAAAAGAAACGATTATATAATAAAGCCCGTACTTCTCAGCTTGATTCGGACTGGAAAGCTTACAAAGATTTAAAAAGGCAAGTTCAGAGGGAGTGTCGTAAAGCACATGATTCTTATGCATCTAAATTAATAGATGACAAAATTTATCTGGCAATAAACGATATTAAGTCAAAAAGAAATGACCAATGTGGTATACCCACACTTGAGAAAGATAAAAAGATATTTACTGATAATCTAGATAAGGCAAACATTTTATGATCACTTTTCATCAGTTTTCACAATTGATAATAGTCCAACAGATCAAATTCCACCTGATGTTTCTTCACTTCATATTGAGGCCGATGGCATTAAGTCTCTTTTATATAATCTGAATGCTCAAAAAGCACATGGTCCTGATGGTATCTCTGCCAGATTTCTCAAAGAAACGTCTCAGTATAATAGCACCTGCACTAGCTTTAATATAATTATAATGCATCTTTGCACCAAGGGAAACTCCCAACAAACTATAGGCCTATCTCTTTGACTTGCATTTGTTGCAAGGATTTTGAACACATAATAGTTTCCTCCATATCTACCCATGCCAACTTTCATAGTATCATTTGCAGCAAACAACATGATTTTCGCAAAAACCTTTCTTGTGAAAATCAATTATTAGAAACTGTTCATGATCTAAATTTATCTCTAAATGTGGGCAATCAAACTGATCTCCTATTATTGGACTTTTCCAAAGCTTTTGATAAAGTTTCCCACCAACGTTTACTATACAAATTATCTCACTGCGGCATAAAAGGACCACTTCACAATTGGATAAGAGACTTTTTACAAGGCAGACAACAGCAAGTATTATTGGATAACGATAACAGTTACACTTGTAGTGTACTATCAGGGGTACCTCAAGGTTCAGTGCTAGGTCTTCTCCTTTCCTACTATATATAAATGACTTACCTAGCAAAATATCTTCTACAATCAGACCTTATGCTGATGATGTAATTCTGTATAGAGAAATAAACTCAGAAGAAGATATTTTAATGCTACAAGAGGACTTATCTACTATTGCTCTTTGGGCACAAGATTGGTTCAAGGCCGGACCTAGCAGTACGGCCGGTACGGTTTTGGCCGTACCACTTTTGAGTCTTGGTCCTTCAAAAAAAACCTGAAAAAATGGAGATATTTAAATCCGTTACACATTAGAGCACGTTCATAAATGGCAAGCTTCGTGGCTGGTTCTTCATCCTCGCGTTTCGTTGATTTGCCACAATATTCCGTCAGTGCCACACCAACCAACCAACTTCGAATTTCCAAAAAGAGCTTTTGGTAAAACGAAGGTAGTCCATCGATCGTTTCAACTGGCATGGCATTTTAAACGTGACAATGGCCATTCCTTCATTATGATGAAACTATTATTATCAAGTTAGTTGGCTAGCTATGTGGTTAGTTTAGTAGTTAATAGCTAGTTAGCTACATGTTTTAATAAACAAACACTAATATTGTAAACACAATTTTGAAGTAAAAGATCACTTCAGATAGCATCTCAGAGCATACAAATTTCAAAATTTTCCTGGGGGGCATGCCCCCAGACCCCCCAGACTGAGTTGCCTTCGGCAACTATTGTACATTCTTCTCAATCTATCCTAGTAACTGTACCTACTTTTTGGCCTGACCACTATTTCAATGCTAGGTCCGGCCCTGTTGGCTAATGTTACTTAATTTATCAAAGTGTGAGCATTTGACTATTACAAACAAAAGAAACCAAATCAACTCATCCTATAAACTAAATGACCAAAACCTATGTCAAGTAACCAAAGCTAAATACTTAGGAGTCACTATTAAGTTAACCAATCCTTGTCTTGGCATGCTCACATCATCAATATTTGCAACAAAGCAAACTCAACTTGTGCATTCTTACAGAGAAATCTGAGAAAGTGTACTTCCACTATTAAATCTCTTACATACAATACTTATGTCAGACGGATAGTTGAGTATGCCTCTGTTATTTGGTCACCCCATGTTAAGGCAGATATATCAAGAATTGAAATGGTTCAGCGTAAAGCTGCCCGTTTTGTTTTTAATGATTTCTCAAGCTACTCTAGTGTCTCCTCTATGCTAACCAAATTAAACTGGCAATCTTTAGAACAGAGAATCATTATTATGTTTTACAAAATTAAATTTCGATCAACTTCTCCCAACATATCCATCCGATAACTTCATGTACACGAGGCCATCTGAACAAATTTATTAGTCTACCTGCAAGATTAAATTGTTACTACTACTTATTTCTCCCACATTCGATTCGGCTGTATAACTCGTTACCTATTGACTTGGTTTCAATTACAGATTTAGATGGTTTTAGCAGTAAACATAGCTGTATTACATTGGTATAAGCTTTGATGTACTTTATATGCACACTCATCCTCATAAATGAGGTTTGTGCATAATATAATAATAAAAATAATGCGTAGTTGTTTGACAAATTTTTCCACTGCAGAAAGTAATGTGATGGAATATTCTATGACATTCTGTTCTATAAAATAATAATAATCTGCACAAAATACATAATTTGTTTTGACTAGTGAAACACAAAAAATACTCTAATACAACAGTCACATTTATGAATACTCTAGTATAACTATGTATCAAAATGTTCACATGCTAACTATTTATCAAGGCCGGACCTAGCAGTACGGCCGGTACGGTTTTGGCCGTACCACTTTTGAGTCTTGGTCCTTCAAAAAACCTGGAAAAAACGGAGATATTAAAATCCGTTACACATTAGAGCACGTGTGGAAATGGCAAGCTTTGCGGCTGGTTCTTCATCCTCTCGTTTCGTTGATTTGCCCAATATTGCATCAGTGCCACACCAACCAACCAACTTCAAAAAGAGCTTTTGGTAAAACGAAGGTGGTCTATCAATCGTTTCAACCGGCGTGGTTTAAACGGCAATGGGCCAATGGCCATAAACTAATGATGTCGTCTACTGCCATACTTGCATCACAGGGTTCAAGGAAAATAAAATGAGAAGTCCTCATGCCGATTCTGCTTTTGTGAGTAATATAAGATGGTAGATTTAGCTATTGACTCATTGTAATGATCAGACGATAATGTTTGACGATCGGCGATCGAGCTCAGCGACATATGCATAGCTACTTAAGCTATATTATCAAGATTAGTTGGCTAGCTACGTAGTTAGTTTAGTAGTTAGTAGCTAGTTAGCTACATATTCAAACACTAATATTGTAAACACAATTTTTGAAGTAAAAGATCACTTCAGATAGCATCTCAGAGGATACAAATTTCAAAATTTTCCTGGGGGAGCATGCCCCCAGACCCCCTAGACTGAGTTGCCTTCGGCAACTATTGTATATTCCTCTCAATCTATCCCGGCTATAACTGTACCTACTTTTTGGCCTGACCACTATTTCAATGCTAGGTCCGGCCCTGCACATATTATTATGTAGTTTTGTACTTTACTTAATTAATTATAATTAATTAAATATTGTAATTATGACTAATTGGCCTCCTGGCACTTTAATGTCTATAAAATTAATATTAATAATAATTAATGTTACATATTCAGGTTTGCAGGGGATTTGAATTAACACAATCCAAAATACTTACATAGGCATCAAGACAAAATTTGAACCAAGATAAACATACGCATATGAAATATGTAAAGCAATTAAATTAATATCACTTGAGCTAATAATTATGTATTTAACAACCTTACATTAGTAGGAATGATAAATATTGTTTGAATCCTATATATTAAGTATGTAATATATAAATATACAAACTGACGTATTGGTTTATGCAATACTTTAGAACAACCAAGCTTTTCAATGGTGTATTTAATGGAAACATACAAAAAGGGTGTAGCAGAACCACACAGAGTAAAATATGATGACCTGAATTCAGAGCAAAAGAAGATTCTTGATGAAGTGCAGGCCATGATAATTGTAGTTAATGACAGTGAGTTTATGGCTACCATGTGCTATTTAAAGCCACCAAATAATCAATCAAGTGTTTTAGAAGTTCACGGCAGCACTGAGGTTGTACGAACAAATAAACCATTCAAATTTTACATTGGAATGTTTGGAAAATGTCCAGTCGCTGTTACAAGAGTAGAGCCAGGTCATGGGAGAGATGCTATAGACCACATCAAGTATTTTCAAAATATTTTGCTCATTGCTGCAGTTGGGGTAGCAGCTGGTTTTCCTGAAAATAATGCTCGTTATGGAGATGTGATAATCTCCACTATGATCACAGATTGCTCAACGTACAAGATAGATGATGATGGTATCTATATTCCACGAGGATTAGATTCTCCAGGTTGCAGCTACATGATTTCAGAACTGAGACAACATCACAGGTGGGAGTTTGTGTGTTCAAAGAATGATAGAAAATCTTCAGTTATTCTGGGTAAGGTTCTAAGCAGGCCAGTACTTGTAAATTCCAAAGAAGAGCGGGAACAAATGCTTAGTTCTTTTGGAAGGGAAGCCAAAGGATATGAAATGGAAGGATACAGTATCACTGGATTTGGAATTGAATGCATTATTATCAAAGGAGTGTGCGACTATGCTAGTGGCAAAACCAAGGAATGGCAACCAACAGCTGCCCTAGCTGCAAATGATTATTTGCATTACCACTTACTTAAATCTGACATAAGTGGCATGAAGCCAGTGAAGGATGATCTTCATAAAGGTTTGCATATGTGAATACACTAAAAATAATCATATGCTTGTAATTATCATTATAGTATGCTACGTATAGCTACATATAATATACATAGCTAATTTGTAAGCATAATACTCAGGTTCAGGCGTCTGATTAAAGAATATAATTATGTACGTACATACGTACAGTACAGCTCAATGGCATCTTGCCCTCGTGGGTTGGGAAACTGCGGGTGAACTCATCCAAATGGGCGAAGGTGCCCATAAACATCTGTACCCATGACAGGAAACATCTGTCGGGTAGCTATCTTTTATAACACCCGTTTTCAACCCAACTGATGTGGCAGCTCATTCCTAATGTAACTGATGACTACCATGACCACATCACAAGACAGCTACATATCTATATTGGCATGCCCATTAGAAGAGCTTAATGTTAATCAACTCTTTACCTTAATGATTGGTCCAAATCGTATACAAATCACTCAATTTTTAAAATTAAATCAGTACTGCTCACTATTATACCAACGCTTGGTATTACTTATTCACAATAGTAGCTATAGTGATTTCTTGAAGTTAATCCAACTAGGCATCTATTATTATCCAGTATGCGCATAACCAATGCACTATAAACACCCTTTGGAATTGATTCTCAATTTGTGAAACGAACCTACCTAACGTCATAACCTAGCCATTACGGTTATCCTTTGGTGTGTGTGTGTACTATAGCTACCACCAATGGTCCCCCAAATATTGGTCCCCCAGACCATCTGTGGCCATTTTTGTTGCCATCGATGGTCCGGCCTAACCAAGTATGGCTGTCATGAATAGTCCGCTCGGACCATCCATGGTGCCATAGGTGGCCCCCCTTGCCACAGATGGTCCCCTCCCAAAAGTCATCCAGGCTTGTGCATGATGGTCCTCCTTGTTGTACGTATGTATGTACGTATGTCAGAGAAACACTTGCATAATGTACGTTTCAGTTTGCTGAACTTGATCGTTGCACACCCGACATATAGCTAGCTAGTCGCTAGATAGTCTCTCACAAAGAATATGCATGGATAGAATGCAGCCATCGCTAGCTAGCTACAACAACTGTAATAGCAAGGTCAAGTAGCTATAGATAGCTACTAATCACATACCGTATAGCGGGTTATTTTCCCTAGGTGTAAATTTTCCCTAATTTCCCGAATGGGCTCACGACTCGGGAAAATTTATGCTGGGCTGCTTATATGATTCAATTGTGGGTTTAATGTTGCCATAGCTATTATGGTGCTGTACGTTGGCGCGAGCGTTGATGAGTGGAATGCAAGCATTGCCTTAAGATTATTTATCTAAGGAGCATGCTAATCAGATCCTAGGATCCATCTAAAACTGAAGTATGAATAGAACGGCGCCTATAACCTCTAATCTAGCTATAAGCGCTTGCGCGAAAACATGAGAACAACACATTTCATCTATTACTGGAGTCCATTATAATGATCCTGTATAGGTACTGGCACAAATTAAATACTCTACATGTAGTGAACCAACTACTCTATGCATCGTGCACGCGAGACTACGCATTTGTGATAGTTGCGTAACACGGACCTGCTAAATTCCCGTAAATCTTTGCTAAATCTTGATAATGCGAGTGTTAGGCTCGTGAATTTCTAAATCGTGAAAATTTCTGCTAAAGCAAAAGCTCAGCATTCGGGAAATTTTGCACCTAGGGAAAATAACCTGCTATACGGTAGCTAGCAATGTATATAATTATTATGTGCTGCTATAGCTAGCTAGCTATATATATAGTAGCAGTAACAATTAATCCCAGGAAACTATTTTAAAAATTTTTAAAAATTAATCCCAGGTGTTAATAGCCTAGGGCATAACAACCTTCAGTAATTGCACCCTAATAATTTTAGCCGATGACACTCTGGTTAATATTTTTTATTTGTAATTCATAATCAAAATTTATGGATTTGAATATTATGTAGCCAGCTATATTACAAAGTAGAAAAGTTGCCCTTTCACGTGTTTGGCTTTAAGACAGGCAAAGGGCAAGAAATTATTTTCTGCTTTAAGATGCTTTTTGACAACTCACAGATGAAGATCCATAGAAATCTGATTTTTGCAAGCAAGCCCTGTGGCTAAAAGTATCTAAAGATATGTAGCTAGCTAAAGTACATATTTTAAATACTTATTCCTCATAAGTTACGTAAATACACATGCGTGGTGTCTGCTACAGTACTGTTATATTAGTGCAAATGATAGCTATGTAGCTATGTATCAGCATGGCTGTACGTATCTATGAGTTGTTCTCTGGCATAAGTGACTGCATGACTATAGAGATGCATTAACTACATGACTATTTTAACGTATCACATAGCGGGTTATTTTCACGAATGTGCAATGGTGTCATTATTCACAAGGAAAATCTTCATGAATGCATGGCTCTAAATAACACTGCTAGCTACATGCACTTAATTCAGCAAATTTTCACAGGAAAAAAATTTCATGAATTGAGCTCAATTCGCAAATAATCTGCTATACAATAGCTAATAAATGCTTGCATGAAAACTTCGCATGAAAAACATAATAGCTACGATAACTATTGGGAATCATTTACGTCACCAATTTTGCAAATACGTATAGCTAATTTTTCTTGCACCATTTATTATTTTATCAAATGTTAAAATTTTTCGTGAATTGGTGAATTAGGAACTTCTTCAGACTTGGATAAAATTGCCATGGATTAGCTATAAAAGTGCTAAAATGCAAAGCAGGACACAATTTCAAGGTTAAATTTTCTTAGTTATTCAGAAATCTAGACTATACAGTATAGGTACGTAATTCAATAAATATAGGCACACACTAATTCTTATTTATTAACTACATGTATACGTACGTAGCTACGTAGTACAGACAGCCAGTAAACTTTGTGTGATATCTTTATTTTATGAATGTATATAGTTATGGGTATTATAATGTTTGTATACGCAGGTGGATCAACATAAGTCCATTCTAGACCCTTGAGTTACGTAGCTGGTTAGCTAGCTGTCTGCTGATAAAAACACTTTAAACTGTAGGCCATATATTTAGCTGTTATAGTAGGCTTTTGTATTATTATTATTATAATAATAATAATATTTTGCATTGTAATTGGAAAATAGCAATATGTTTTTGAAGAAATGTTATTTATGCATTGTTTACTTAAATGGCTATAGCTGTATAAATTATTATATATTATATGTACGTAGCTACGTATGTTTGTAGATATGTACATACATATCTACTATATAAAACTGAAAAGCCATGTGTCCGTCAGTCCGTCTGCATTCTTTCCTTGTCAGGATCTTCACTCTGCCGTCTCTGCATCGATCGATGCCAGACTTGCTCGAAATGAAAGCTATGTCCTCTGGCAACTGCAAGTTTATTTCTAAAAGTTTGTAAGAGCTATAGTTCGTCGACACTAATGCGCGATACACATCCATGTTGAACAGTCATGCATGAATCATTGGTTTTTTCTATGGTTTTTGTGCTGATGGTAACGCAACGGACTTTCAAACTGTAGATCAGTGGTCAGGGATTTAGTCACTGTATAGTTTTTTACTTTTAATACTTTTTATTTTGCATGGGTTTTTGCATAGATGGTAACGCAATGGACTGAGACACATTAGATCAGTGGTCGGGGATTGAGTTACTCCGAGTTTTTTTTACTCAAAATTTTTTTCAAATTTTTCTTAATTGGAAGATGAAGCAATAGCTGGTACAGCCTACTAAATAAACAATGAAATCTTAGTGTAAACAGACAAGCCTGTTGGCAAAGTAGGTGGTGTAGGCACAGGACAGTATATGTAAAGAGACTAGATAGGCATAGGACATGCACTATAGGTAGGCATAAGTGACTATAGGTATACATAGGAGACTAGGTAGGCATAAGAGACTTAGTAGTTAAGCATATACAAGTTAGCGGACTAGGAGTGCATTTAGCTACACCTGCACGATAGGGCAGGTACGTTTGCTAGTATATGTATACATATATATACATATATTATATAATAGCTAGCTGGATTGGGATTCCGAAGAATTAAATCATGCTTGATGTAGGCCTGTGCGAAATGAAAATTCTTATATCACGATAATTCAATACATTATCACGATATCACGATAATTACATGTATTGTTGCATGAAGTGCATAAAGTGAAAACTCATATTAAGTGTACGTACGTATGTGATCAATATGTATCTGATTAAAATTATCTGACTAGCGGACTAGCACTCTTGTATATTTTGTATAATATACGGAAGTGTCCAGAAATTTACTATTATCACAATAATAAAAATTGCATTATCACGATAATGGAGAAACAATTTATCATGATAATCGATTCATCGTGATTATCGCATAGCTCTAGCTTGATGTCATCACTTCACTTTGTACATTAGTTAGTTACATACGTAGGTCATACATAGCTATAGAGACAAACTATCTACATATGTTATACATACGTAGATCTAGGGGACTTATAGCTACTCGCTATACGTATATCTCCTATAGCATTTCAGGAAATATATAGCAAAATTGATAAAAACTTATTATATTTATATTTATTCAGAACCTCAAAGTTGAGTATAATGTTAATACTTAATAGTTATGATAAGTATAGCTAGCTAGCTACGTAAGTATTCTATTCAAGTTTAATATTGATATTATATATATATTATATATACATATTTATATATATAGGCAGGTAATTGTTCTATCAAGTAATAGTTTAATTAGCTAGCTATTTTGATGTTATCATAGCTGAGTATAGTAGCTACCCTGAGCTAGTACGTATAGCTATATATTTACGTATTGCTATCAGGATTATCTAACATTGAGTTGAAGTAGCTACGTATAGCAGAGCCGGTGTTAGTGACTTTGGTTAGCTAGCTACTTATGTTAGTTATTAAAAAGCTCAGAGCCCTAACTTCATTACTGTATGGCCTGAACATTTGACAAGGAAGATGGACTGTCTAGAGCACCAGTTACCAGAGCAAGTGAGGGAACGAATCCAGCGACCAAAGTTTTAAGGGTTGAGCCAAGGGAAGAGGAACCACTGATAACCCGGATTGGACAACGACAGTGTGAAGATAGAGGTCTTGCACAGCTGATTTTATACCTGGAGAAGAAGCAACTTCCAGAGGAATCTGGAGAAGTTAAGAAGGTGGTCACTCAAACTCAGAAAGGATTCTACTTACTAGATGGAGTGCTATATTATGAGAACAGTGAAGGTTCAGGTAGGAGAAGGATAGTGGTCCCGGAACACTTAAAGCAGGAAGTCCTATCTGAGAATCACGAGGCTGTGTTTGCAGGACATTTTTCACAAAAGAGAATGTTCAACAAGCTTAGCCAGTACTACTATTGGCAAGGCATGCGTGGAGACATACAAAAGGTTTGTGAAACATGTATTGTTTGTGCTTCCACACAGGGTCAAGAGCGACAAAAGAAACCACTCCTACATTGTATACCTGTGGGTGAGCCATTTGAATGTGTGGGAATGGATTTCAAGGAGATGGACACCAGTACAGATGGAAACAGATATGCCCTGGTTTTCCAGGATTATCTTACGAAGTGGCCTGAAGTATTTCCAGTGAAGGACAGATCAGCAACTACTGTGGCCAAGTGTTTAGCTGAATTAGTTTGGAGACACGGGGTACTTGCTAAGATCATTCATGATCGAGCCGCTGAATTTTTATCGGATGTACTTCAGGATACTGCTGCAATACTTGGACTGAAACAACTACCAACGTCAGGAGGACATCCACAGTCGGATGGACTAGTTAAGAGATTCAACAGGACACTGAAGATGATGCTGATGAAGTTAGTTGAAAAGAAGGGTAAGAATTGGGATAGGCTACTAGGTCCCATCAGTATTGCTAGCTTACAGAACTAGTCCGCATTCCTCAAGTGGGGAAACCCCATTCTTTTTAATGTATGGTTGTGACTGTAGGATACCTACAGGGCTATAGATATTTATGTTCCTAGAACAAGTTGCCCAACTGTAGAAACTGATTATGGAAGAGAATTGTTTAAAGAGTTCGGACGAGCTCGGCAAGTAGCAAGGCAAAATATCATGAGAGCCCAATCCAGTCAGAAGTCACAGTACGACAAGACAGCCACAAGTGATTTAAAGATACAGGACGGAGATCTTGTGATGCTTAAGGTAGAGCCGCGTTTCAAGCTTGATCGATCGTTTCGGGGTCCCTACAGAGTCCATAGAGTGACATCAACCTGTGCCCACATCAGACTGATTAACCAGCCGGATGCGGAGTTGATAACTGTATCACTACAGCGATTGTCTTGTTGTAAAAGTCAGGATATCAGTACAGTGAAACCTTGGGTCGGGCATGGGCGGACACGTAAGCGACGTCAGATAAGGAAGCCCACCAAAGGTGGGGATTCGGACTTATCAATGACTGATGGTGACAGAGCGTCAAGTCAAGATACTGTACTTGAAGTGAAGAAGACTCGACGAGGAAGGATCGTCAACAAGCCAACGCGTTACTGTTTGATTAATCAGCTGCCCCAAGGATCAGCTTGCCAACAATGGGAGGTTGTAAGGCAGGATCACGTGGGAGCTTGGCACGTGCAAGAGAGGGCGCGAAGACCACGTTGAAAGTGGTGTGAACTTTCATGACTGATCTAGAACTTAGGCAATATCAGACCCTCCAACTCTCACGCCTTGGGCGTGATTCTCACGATTTAAGCTTCAATCTCACGCTCACACGCCCAGTCCTTTCAATCTCACACCTAGATATTTTTCTCACTCCTAAAGGAGTTTCCTTCTCTACTTTCACACCTGTGCAGTTTTAAAATACTGTAGCTCTGTTTACATCTGTGCTTAGTCTCGTGAACAGGGTGGGGCGCTTATACTAGGCCAGGGTGGGGCGCTTACAATAAGTTTTTGATTTAGCTATATATGAAGACACATACACATGCAGTTAATGCTACCTACACAACAATTATTATGATTATTACAAACAAGGTTTTACTGTGAAAAATGCTCTTAGATGCAATCTCAGAGCTCCTTTTTTGAAAATTTTCCTGGGGGGCATGCCCCCAGACCCCCCTAGCTTTAGCATGCTTTGCATGCTCAGTTTGCTCCTCATACTATTAATGTCTCACTCCCAGAAAACTTCCTAGGTTGGAGCCTCTGCAATATATGTTCTTAGTGTCATTTATAAAGTGATTATTACAATAGTATAACATAATAGATAAGTTAGTATCTATCACTGCGCCCCGCTTCGACACTACAATTGTCACTTTTCGAGGTACTAAGACGAGATGCGTGTGTGAACCAGACCAGACCCTTTTTTCCGCCACCACAAATAAAAACGGAAAAAAGCGGTCTGGCCACGCGAGATTAGACCAAACGGTTTTGACTCATGAGAAAATACACCATTTTAATCAGCTATATAGTGTTTGTAGCGAAATTCATATTTACATTCTAATGAGATGCGAGTGATTTAGCTACTTTGGGACGGGTTTTTATACACTCAAAAATTGGCGATCATATCCGAGAATCACCAACGATAACCGGAAAAGATACGCCCCTAGATATGCTCCGCTATATCAGAAGCGATTCGTATATCTCCAGCATTGCCATCGGGTCGCAGAACATCGAACGGCATACCACGTTATCTTCCCAACCGGCCCTCAAGTATGGCGATATAGTAAAACTCAAGTGGCGGGGAGAGGGCTATATCACTTCTCAAGGAAAGAGGTGAGTCATTATAACCGTTTTAGGGTGTTTTAGGGTGTTTTACGGCTATCGGTTATATATCTTACGTATATAGCTACGTACGTATAGAGCTACGTACGTATAGACGGAAACAGTTAACGCATAGCTAATTGTCTATAGTAGCTACTGGCATTGTATTGAATTTGTAACTGGCTCGACCATTTTTTGACTAACCCATGCACTTTATTATACTAGTATATACATGATGACAGTACAAACAGTTACAGAGCCACACCCATACCACATAGCTACCATACTTAAAAAGGGTAAACTTTTCCATGAAGTTGTGAAGTGGTTTATTTAACAATAGCTCCAGGACCTTTTATGAAACTTCAAAGCTTATAATAAAAAGTACTTTATGTACATATTTATGGAACTTCAAAAGAAAAGGTCTGTGGCACTGTTGTCAACATACCTACGTATATGTATATACCCTACGTGGAAGGTGTTAGCATACTATACTATAGGTTTCACCAAGGTTATATTATGTAGTGATACAGTATAAACAAAGCAATGCATGCAGCTAGCTTTTCATTATCCATTTTGACATGACAACAGTCTTGTTAATGATTAATGAAAATATGTGACCTGCGAAAATTAATGAAAACCTGCGAAAATCATTGTTTGAAATATGTCTTATCATAACTTACATATCAATACATTAAGCTTTTATTAGCTGGTACAGCCTACTCAATTAAGGTGTTAAATAACTACAAAGGTGTTAAATAAACAATGAAACCTTACAAGCTGTTGTCATTGTCATAACCAGGTGTCAGCTATAGAATTTAAAACAAAGTAGGTATAGGCAAAGGAGACTTAGTATACGTTGTTATAAGCATAGGCATGCAGAGACTATGCAGGCATAAGAGACTATAGCTAGGTATAGGTTTAGGAGACTAAGTAGGTATAGGGGTCTATAGGTAGGTATAGGAGTGCTAGGTAGGTATAGGAGACTAGGTAGGCATAGGAGACTAGCTATAGGTAGCAGGCTTATGCCGTATGGCACAAAATTTTGGCGGGGTTAATTTTTGGTGGATCACTCCTATTAATGTATTTGGTGGGGAAATTTTTGACGGATCCTGCATTGAAGGTGTATTGCGTATCTGACTATGTGTATTGCCTATCCGACTATGTGTATTGCGTATCCGAGTGCGTATCCATGGATGCCCCACGTTGTTTCGAGTTTTCTGTCCAGTCTATGGTTAGAGGTTATCATGTATATATATCAGGAAGAATGGGATGCAACTATAGGTGAGATATTACACTGTCAAAGAGAAACTGTTAACCACCATGACCCATATGCAGTGGCTACTCCTAGCGATAGAACGGTTGTAGGATACGTGCCACGAAAAATATTGCCTATCTGTTCAATATTTATTTGACGGGGAGGTTCTATAACATGTACAGTTAATGGTTCCAGGCGTTATTCCGCTGACTTAGAGCAAGGAGGGTTGGAGATACCATGTATAATAAAGTTCTCCACTTCGAATACGGTGGAAAAGGAGAAGACAGAGAAATCAGTAATGGCTGCACTAAATGATAATGAAATAAATCTTCTACCACTTGAAAAATTGGAAGCCAAAACTCAAGCAGCTAAAGCCACACGTACTGATGCTGTACTAAGTCATGGGGAAAGTCCCAAGGTGGAAAAGCCAGCTCCTTCAGATCAGGTGAGCAGAGAGGTTACGATGAATGTGGAGGATTTGGAAAACAACTTAAGCGATAAGCCCCCACCAACAAAGAAAAGCAGACTTGATTATGAAGCAATTATAATGGGAGAAATGCTGTCAGATATTCATATCAATCCAGCACAATCACTATTAAAAGCGCAATTCATCAAGCTCAATGGATTTGAGATTACCCTATACCAAGCAAAGAAAGTGAATTGGACTGAAGAGGAAATCACTAATAAAGTTCAAATAATTCATTGCAAGGACAAAAAGCATTGGATTTTAGCTACCATAGTAGACTGTCCAAAAGATGTGGTAAAAGTGTATGATTCTGTTTTTAGCTTTCTGGACCAGGAAACAAAGAAAGTTATCAAGAATTTATTTACAGTGGGTGATCCACCGCTTCAGATTAAAGTGATGAAGTCACAAAAACAAACAGGGTGTGTGGACTGTGGAGTTTTTTCTATTGCCAATGCTACAGCCATTGCTTTTGGTCATAATGCCACTAAACTAAGATTACAACAAGACAGTATGAGAGCACATTTAGTAACTTGTCTGCAAAAGAAAGAATTTTCCTTGTTTCCTGTAGTATAAAGGTTAATATATGTAGTGTATGTAACCATAAATCAGTCAATATTATTGTGTACATACCTTTGTATAATCGTATACTATATCAAGACTCACGATAGTAAGTCGCGAGGCCAAGAAGAAGCGCAGCAACGTGACCACAGAGTGAGTTATTTACACATAGCACTGCCCTCAAACTCGCAAACGCTCTAGCTAAGCCGCCATTAAAGCTATCGCTTAGTTATTACCAACCCACAACGTTCTTACTATATAGAATCAATAAACCGAGAATGGAGGAAATAGGCGCCACCATTACTAAGTACCAGCCATTGCGAGTTTTATGGCGCCCGTTGTGCGACTACGTACGACGAACCATCCCTTCCCGCCCAATTCGCCCGTTTACTAGACAATTAGTACCTTCATTGTTTGAAGAATCAATATCCCGAAGTTAGTAGAAATCTATTCTGCCATTCTTCCGATACAGCCTTATAAATGCCTTCCTGTCACCACAAAATTTTTACGCGGCAGTCGTTTCTTTTTTTCTTTCTTTCATTTTCATCGCACACTTTTTTCGTGGGCTTGCGGGAGCTTTCGTGAACCCCGGAAGTTTTTTCAAACTCCTTTTTTATACATTCACTTGTTTGTCTAATAACTTACTCATTTCTTCATGGATTTCAGCCAAATTTGTATCAGCACTTCTCCTATGTATGCTCTACCTGTCATACTATTATCAGTCTGAAGTAAACACTTGAATGTATTTGAGAAGGGCTGTTACACTACAGGTTGATAGTTGTCATAACTTGGACCCCCTTCGAATGATTTGCATAAACTTTCAGATACACAACCTATATTGATGTATCACTCTGTAGTGAAAGTTAAAAAAAAATCTCGGGCTTGAGTTCTTCAAAGTTTAATTTGCAATATTGTGTACTAGGCAAGTACAAGTTATGCCCATGTAGTACTTCTCTGCTGCTTGCTAGTAATAATATCTGTTTATACTTCCAAAAAAGTAGTGATATGCTAAACAAAAATGCCCTGGGTGTAAAAAAAGTGCGAGGCCAATCAGAAGCAGCATTGCAAATAGGTATGTACGACCAAAAACTTTGATATCAGTTGAGGCCAAGAAATTATTTATCAAAAATCTACTTGAATGACACAATAGTTTATAGCATATTGTCACAACTATGATTGACTTTGTCACTTGGCCACCTTTTTCACACCATCATTATTAATAAAGGTGGCCAAGTGACAAAGTAAATCATAGTTGTGACAATATGCTATAAACTATTGTGTCATTCAAGTAGATTTTTGATAAATAATTTCTTGGCCTCAACTGATATCAAAGTTTTTGGTCGTACATACCTATTTGCAATGCTGCTTCTGATTGGCCTCGCACTTTTTTTACACCCAGGGTGTTTTTGTTTAGCATTTATTATACAAAAACCACTATACATATTAAGTACTAGCTACCGTACTTAAAAAAATGGTATACTATGATTTTAAACAGTCAACAATACCACTAGCTCTAAAACCATTGTAAATGACTGATGACTTAGCTTTGAAGTGATCATACAATTTCACCAACCACTGGGCTCCAAGTGGTTTCATGATGCTAAGATGCAGATCTACAGGCTCAACTGGCTTTTCACCCCTCTTCTGTTGAGCAAACCAATCCTGGAACTTCGAGTGCAGAAACATTTTTGTGGGTTTATTAAGGCTGAAGTCTAGAGGTTGCAGTCTGTCAGTGCAATTTGCTGGTATCAACACAAAATTGATATTGTTTTCTTCTAGCAGCTGAAATACCTTTTCAGTGCATTGCCCATTGAAGTTGTCAAAAATAACTAATCCCCGTGTATCTGCAGCAAGCTTTAACCTCAACCTTATTTGTTCAAAGTAAGGGATAATAATCATTTTATGTAGTCCTCCATAGTATTTTCGTTAGCCCAATGGTTGATTGAGTATGTGACATGCCATGTGCTAGGAAAATTAAATTTTGGTAAACATTTTAAACTTTTCCCTTGGTATATGACTTGAATTGGCAGAATATCTCCACCTAAAGATCCTGCAAACACCACAGTTATCTGTCTCTTATCATCTTTACCTATCAGCTCGACTCTCTTGGATCCCTCTGCTTCCATAGTCCAGGAAGACACAGGGACATAATTAATCCCTGTTTGATCCCAGTTAACATCCATCTGAACAACATTCTTTACATCCAACAAAAACAGCCTTTTGATTTCTTCAAATTCCTTGACATCAACTTCGGCTTTGGTAGTGGCTTTCCTTTTAACAAAGCCCATATGATGAAGCAAATATTTAGCCCAATCCTTAGTCAATTCAATCTTTCCATCGCCTACTAACAGGGTTGGATTTTGGCTCATCACAATTCCTGTTCCAGTTGCGATTACAACTGAGGTATTAATTGTTCCACCACGACGTCTAGTTTCTAGCAAGTACTCTCTTACTTGTTTATCAAGCTCTTCACCTAGAATTAGTGGTCGTCCCCTTTTCTTTGGTATCAATTCTTGCACTGTATGATCGCACCTGGACTCCAACGGTTTCTTTTGTAACTCCGAAAGATATAAATTCTTTAGTCTCCGTACAGTGGCTTCTTTTAATTAAACTTTGTCTTAAAGTAGCGAATGAATGCAGTGATTCCGTGCTCAGCTGCCCGCTTGCCTACCTGGTACCTCTGAGCAGGAGTCAATTTCAAATAAGGCCCTCTTTCACCATTCTTCGACTGCTCCAGTGCTTGAGTGACAGTTTCATTGGCTTTTGCTATTGCTGATGATGGAACAACTTGGCTAAGGTATGAATCCAGATGTGGTAGTGTTTCATCAAGGGAATTCTTCAATGTACCAGTAATAGGCTTCAGATACTTTAACAACGCCATTATTCTCTTATCACGTGTATAAAATTTTGGCAAATTAATGTAAATCCGCCAAAATTTTCCACCACCAATCTTTTGCACTATACGGTAACTGACAGACAAGCGAGTCCTGTTATATGACCTGTATCTATACCATGCATATAGTATGCATTTAGCTACACCTGCACGACAGGGCAGACATAGCCAATAAGCATAACCAGACTAGGCAGCCTAAAGCTGAGTAGACTAGATTTACATGCATATGCATAAGACTGAGACTACTAGAGAGACATTACATGTAGGACACCGCATGCATTGCTGACCATGTACGTATGTCTTGGCTTAGGAAAAGGCTCAAGATACTAAGTAGCAACTAAGCTGTATAGGCTATACAGGCTAAGTAGACAGAGACACAGGACACCAGGTATAAGTATAGGCATTGGAGACTTACGTAGTACTTTTATCGTACTTATAGAATTGATCGACTTAAAGCATCAGGGAGTCCTGTCATCTGCTGTATAGCTGCCTTGCACAGCATGCATTTAGCTACACCTGCACGATAGGGTAGGTACATTTGCTAGTCTACTATATAAAGCTGGAAAGCCGTCTGTCCGTCCGTCTGCATTCTTTCCTCGTCAGGCTGATAACTCTGCCATCTCTGCATCGATCGATGCCGGACTTGCTCGAAATCAAAGCTATGTCCTCTGACATCTCAAAGTTTATTTCTAAAAGTTTCTAAGAGCTATGCTTTCTCAGAACGAGTACCCGGTGGACACCCATGTCGACCATAACAGCCATAAATCACTGAAATTATTGCATTGATGGTAACGCAATTGGCTAGGACACCTAAGTACAGTGGCCGGGGATTGAGTCACTCCACGTTTTTTTGCATAATATTTACTTTTTATGGGATGACTGCGGTTGTTCAGTCCAGCCTCTGCTTCAGCTGGAAATAGCCGGCAAGTCACTTACTTTAAAGTATCCAAAGCCTCAGTGGTAGTAGCAGTGGCAGCAGGCACTATACAAGCTAGGGTAAAAGCTTTGACTCGATAACTAAAGTGGGCATGTCAATTGAAATTCAATTGATGCCGGCTCAACTTTATCCTTGCCACAAAGGAAGACAGTAAGAACACTAATGTAACAGGCAGCTCTAGACAAGTCATTTTGCTGTAGTGCTAGCGCTATCAGTATACAGTCAATTGGCTAATCAATAGATTAGCCTTTATTAGCTACAAGGTGTTAAATAACTACTAGGTGTTAAATAAACAATGAAACCTTACTGTAAGTTGCCAAAGGCAAACTAGGTGTAGGTATAGGAGAGTAAGAAAAGAGAGACTAGGTAGGCATAACTATTAAGGAACTATATATACGTAGGTTAGGCATGCATATAGGACGTACGTAGTAGGTAGGCATAGACTATATATGCAGTATAGGCATAGGACACTATAGGTAGACTAGGTAGGCATAGGAGACTAGGTAGGCATAAGAGACTTAGTATAGTTAAGTATACACAGGTTAGCGGACTAGGGAGTGCAATTAGCTACACCTGCATGATAGGGCATGTACGTTTGCTAGTATATATATATATATATATAATGTTTACTTGATATCAAAGTTTTTGGTTGCTTAGCTAACCATTTATATGCAATGGTGCTTCTGATTGGCCTCGCAATTTTTTATTAGAACATCACTGCCTTTTGTAAGTAACTACGTAGCTATAGCTACATAAACAGGTACATGTTAGGTCATCACAAGAAACCTTATACATACGTAGTTACAAAGTATTCAGAGATTTAAAGTATAAACAAACAAACTTGAATGTATAGCTAGATGTGGGTAGCTACCAAACAATGGCCAGAATCATTGTGGATGACGTGTATTTGCTTATTGTAATGAGACCAGTGTTAATATTATAGCACGAAAAATATGAACCAAGCTAATGTTTATAGCTTATTTTTAACAAACTCCCATATGTCACAATTTCCTAAAACTTTAGTGAATATTGATGTAGCTATCAATGTACGTAGTTTACATCTCTGAAATCTTATGCAAATGATTTAATTTTACTCTGTCTTATGGCAACTTTTATTCTGCTACGTATGTAAAAGCTTCTAGACTAGTACACTTACGTATGTAGCTATATACATATTTGCTTAACCCTGAAAATTTCATTAGTTGTATGGTATAGCTACGTACATACGTAGTAGAAATCCTGGAGGAAATTTAATGAAATAATAAGAAAGACTTATTAGACAACAAAGTGTGATGTACAGAATTAAATTTGAAAATAGAAATTCCAGGGCTCACACTAGCCCTTGTAAAGTGTGTGACAAAAATAAAGAAGAAGAATTAGAAGAAAGAGTGCTGTATAAAAAATTAGAGGATAAGGCTATAAAAGAAGACTGGCCAAACCAATATTGATGAACTTTGGGTTAGCTACTAATTCTATGTACGTTAAATGAAAGTACTAGTTCTCAAGTAATGAGCAAATCGGGTGGGAAAGGATGGTTCATCCAGCATGGCTGCACCGGCAAACGATTGCCATAAAACTCACAAGGCTGTTACTTAGGAATGGTGGCACTGATTTCTTCCATGATCTTTGTTGATCATACGTACGTATTTAGCTAGTACTATTCTGTAATAACTAAGTGATAGCTTTTATGGTGGCTGAGCTACAGTATCTGCAATTTTGAGTGATATCATGACATTGTACATGTATAATGTAAATAACTCTCTCAGTTAAGTTGTGGCATACATAGCTGTGGAGATACTGCTGCTTTTCTTGGCCTCACTACTGTAATCAATATGGTATGATATCATGTAGCCTAACTATATGCTTGATTGTAAGGTTTTGTTGTTACAATTTTTGCATAACTAATAGCCACATATTTATTTTTCAGCTCTGAGAATACTGCAACATCACTTGTTCTGAAGAAAGAAGAAAACTTGGATTTAAAATGTATGTAAGTTAATTGCAGCTCATTAATTTCAAAATATAATTACGTATATGATTATACGTACAATTGAACAAATAGACGCAGCTAGGTATTTCAAATTTTTCATATAAACTTCAGTGATGTTAACTGACCTAGCTTCTTTATTATGTAGCTATACATACGTATGTGAAATCATGCAGGTTTTATTTGACTTTAGTAGCTAATAAGTACATCATGAATTCCATTCGAACACAAACAAGGTAATGCTACATAAACCATTCCGAAGGCATTTGACCTGTTGTGCATTATCAAGATAGAGATAAACAACGATGAACAACATTTCAATTTATATTTTTAGATGGTAGCTTAAGTATAGAAGCACTATAGTAAAGATTGTAATCAGTTTAGTTCCTTCAAAATGACATATGTAGTTTGCCCCTGCGCATAACTACTATTAGAGTTGTGCACAAAGCGTAGCTTTATAATTATGAACCACTATCATGATAATGATAATTATGTATACACATGTGTACGTATGTTATTTTACATTTTACAGTGGCTTCATTCAAAATAGTGAGAGCAGGAAACAATCAGGGTGATGTTTATTCTGGATTTGAGATAAAGGTGTATTTGTGTCCATAACATTAATATGTGCATGCTTTTATGTTTCATTGCAACAGCTTCTGCATATACAAAGTAAGAAATATGTAAGTTTTCAAAAGCCAGATTCTCCAGTCAATGGAATGGATATGCAGGTTTGAATGTTAACCTAACCACTGTTAGCTACGTACATACGTAGCTATGCGTATACGTGTGTATATACCTACATGTGTACATACATATGTATACGTATGTATACGTATGTACGTATAACATATGACCATGATCAGGGATCAGCCTTATATGTTTTTTATTTTTACCTACGTATTATGCTATGCTGTTCCTACATACATAATTATTACAAGCTATTTTATTAACTTATAGAAAATAAAATTCAAGATCTTTCAGTATTAATTTTCTGTAGTTTTATATATGCCTAGCCAAACACTTCCTATTATGCTGGCATTATGCTTGATGCTTTTAGCTACCTATTATGCTCAAAATTATGCTGGCATAATTGGCGGGTCCCTAACCATGACTATATATGTACATACATATTACTTAGTAAATTATATTTGCATGTACGTACGTACGTATACGTAGGTATATATGTAGATGGATGTAGCCATAGCTGTCACATTTAATGAAGATTTAAGTAATTAACATTTTGGCAGTGCATGTACGTATGTACGTAGTTAAGATCTGGTGATTTTAATTTTGAAGAAACTACATAATTTTCATTATATACATTGATGAATCTACGTAGCTCGCATAAATCACTGGTCAGCAATGTAACCTACCATGCACATACGTATACTGTTCATGATGATATAACTGATCATGACCACACAGAACTATACATAATTATAATCTTGCATTGACAGATCGTGTTTTAGCACAAGGCATGCACTGCAAGATTATACGTACTGCAAGATTATACGTACGTACGTAGCTACGTACGTGCACTATAATACTATAGTAGCTATTCTACACTATAAAAACAACCAATCTACTGTAAAAGTACAAAAAACTTACCTAGTACATAGCTATCCTCTAATGCAGTGGCAGAGGAAGCTTCTGTAAGTTAGGAGGGCCACTTACATATGTAGCTAATATAAACTCAAGTGATTTTCTATTGCAAAAATTGAATTCCTATGGAGAGCCTTAAAATTTAAGGGGGCGATGATCAAGTTACAAATGCTACTACAAACTTAGATTTGTATAAAATTAAACTCACAATCAAATATTTTGTGTGTACATAACAACATCAATATATGATTTGTTGCAGTTTTCTTGCATGTTGAAGTTACGTTTTGTGTAAAATAATATATTTATTGGAAGAAATTTGTGTAGATCTAATTTTTATTTTTGAGGATATGTAATAAACAATAAATAAACATAATTAAAACAAAATTATAAATATAAACATAATTCTTTAACATAATTATATAGTAGGTACATATATAAATTAAAAGCATGATATAGCTGTATTTTATGTATTAGTTAAAGCATTGCCGCGAGTGCTATACGTGAAATAAAGCACAAGGCCACACGCCAAGTGCTTTATTTCGCGTATAGCACGATCAAGGCAATGCTTTAACTGTTTTATAGAATTTTGCTTCGATACAAACAGGCTCGCTGGTTGATTTAAGCTTGCTTAACCGTCAGTGGTGGTAACCCGAGTAAGTTTAATCATACAGAAGTATTATCACATCACTAATGCGTTTAGGTTTTTACCGAATCTTGCAGCTAGATCGTGTTCTCTCTCGTTTATATTTGTGTTGTATTAACAAGATACGTCTCGAAATGAATTGGAAACAAAAAGCTAGCCGCATCGCATTGTTTATAACCTAACTATACTGGTATGTAAAACATTCCAATGAGTTGTTTACTAAGGCATTAAGAGTTCCATACATAACTGTACTTTATTAAGCTTTGAAGTTTTATAAAGCACTGTTGGTGGTTAAATAAAGCACTCCGGCTTCACACCTTAACAGTGCTTTATGGAAAATAAAGTACACTTTTACCCTTTGATCCTCCCACGCAAAATACTATAGTACGTATGTATTATGTGCCATTAATATCCTTTTTAGTGACATACATACATATGTATAATTATTAATTATGTATTTTAACAGGTTAATTTATCTGATGGTTTTGGAGATTCTGAAATTTGCAAACTTAAAATCTGTAAACCAACAAATGATTCAGAAAATGATAATCCAATTTTATATAGTAATCAAGTAAAATTTTAAATGGAATCATACATTCTCCAATGGAATGAAAATTCAAAAAGACTTCTATGGTACATACATAAAGAAGTTTGTACTTATGTACATAGATACGTACATATGTACATACACACATGCATATATATATATATATATATATATACTTATGTACGTACGTAGTTCATACAGTGTACGTATATGTAGAATATTAATTTTTCAATTCTGTACGTATGTATATAGCTAGCTACTGTGCCTATAGCTATAATTTTCCATATTTAAAGGCATGAAAAACCTACACCTAATGGTAGTCCAGAAGACACTAATCTTCAAGAATACAATTTTTCTATCTGCAACATCATACCGGTATGAAATATAAAAATACATAGCATCAGTTACTGTATTATTAAATTTCAAACACGTAGGTTAAAATCACTGAAGTTATTAATGAATGCGTAACGGTACGTATATAAAACTTGACATTGACATCTGTACGTATGTCTGTACGTGTATGTACGTATGTACTTACATATGTAAAATGGTTAATATATGTAATTATAGTTACACATATATCCGTACTTACGTACGTATGTACGTACCTAGCTACCTATGTACTTATAGGCGAAAGCTGAAATGTATGCATTTTTCAGGAGTTTAAAAAACCCTTAAATCCTAATGATGATCTGAAAGTAAAAGCTGACAAAGTAAGCTCCATAAAATATGAATTGTCCTTATGCAGCTAGTTTTAAGTAGCTATGTATGTACTACATAACACTTAATATTCAAAATATCCTTTATTTTTAATGGGTTTTAAAGCAAGATTTGGCCAATGTATGTGGGTGATTTCTTATGATTACCCTTGATTCATTTAGGACACATCAAATTCTTTCTCACCTTGCTATAAATTGACATCTACAATGAAACCTTGTAAATAGCAATTCCATTTCGTATGAAAATTTTCCACTGATTTTCAATGAAATATGTACATACTATTTTATAAATATTGTTTACACTCTGCATGAATAGTCTTTTAGTTAACGGTTTGTGCAATTTAATCTGTGTATTTAGCTACTTACGTGGAGGGTTTTGGCTAAGACAGTGACATACGAAACTACATCTTGCTATGCAGCATTTTTGTTGTCATGTATTAATATAACACCAATGTATACGTACATTATATAGATGAACGCCCTTGAAGACACACTTATTGAAGAACTGAAAACTTCCAAGTCTGATTATCAATACAGATTAATACAAAATGAAGTCCATAATGATGATGAGAGTATAAATCTAATAGATAAATTTTGTGAATTGTTTGATCAAAATAACTGCAAGCAACAACACGAAGAGCAGGTTATTAGATTACTGATTATAATATGTGTGGTAAGTCAAATAAGAGATTGTTATAGCTAGGAAATCATATACAGTATATGTATTGTACGTAACAGTATGTACGTATGTATTGTAACACTATATACGTATGCTACATACATATACACGTATATGTACTCATTCTTTAGGGAAATTTTAAAAACCAGCAACATCTTCTTAAAAACAAAGCATTCATAGAAAAAACTACTAAAATATTGATTCAGAAGGAACCTTTCGAGCTGGTGTGTATACGTACATACATACATATGTACAGCATTTTATAGCATAATTGCTTATTATGATAAGTGTATAGTTTGCATAAAATAATAGACAATCTATCCTTGCCTTACAAGCACTTTTTAAATTATGTTTATTTATAGGCACTTGTTAACAACAGTGTTAACATGGCAAAACTGGGGCAGCTGTATTATAACCAAATACATTAGATAAACATTGAAATCTGTTTGCCACATTATACTGTAACATTGGTTCATGTTATGAAGTTCACGATATGCTGAAGTGCATAATGAAGTGGATGAATCTCTTCATCAAAACAAAGTTTCATACTTAAATCGATTAGCTACTGGTAGAAAATTCTCTACAGATTGTATATATCATTACGATTTTCATGAAAGATGCAGTTACTGTGTTATTATGGTGTTTATTGTAGCTAAGTTGTGTTATCAAGGCACATAAAAGTTGGATGCCATGTTTTTACGTATGTCAATCCCTATAATTATACTATTTAATTAAATACTTCATGATATGTACATAGTATGTACGTATATACACCACAGTTACTAGGTGTATTCAACAGATACGTATGTATATGACTGTCATCCTCGGTCATCAGAAGTTTAAAACTGATATACGTATAAACCCCTCAACCAAAGATACACTGTAGGAGCCATGGTTCATATGATGTATACTAGTTATGATGAAAACATTAACCAACAAAATCATTATGGATTCTGAAATAAGTACCGTATAGCGGGTTTTTGTCGCGGATAAAATTAGCCACGAAAATAAAATGAAACGACATTAATTCTCGCGTATGGTATCTTTCGCGACAATTAAGTTCTCACGCATATTTGTTTCTATTAAATGCCTATAACTTTATTTACCTCAGAATTCGCTGACTTGATAGCAGCAGAAGGAATTACATTAGATAATGTTCCTTCAGGGTTTGGAAGAGACCCCACTTGCTTTCTTGCAAAATACTGAAGTATAGACGTAGCCATGAGGCAGTCACAAAATCTCACGTGATAAAAAAGTCACGAGATAAAAAATTTCACGGATTTTAATGTTGCGGATTCCGTGAGACGCGACATTAAAGTCCTTACGACAAAAACCCGCTATACGGTATGTACCTTTTCACACAAAAGTAATGTTTCCAGCGACGAAGCTTACATTGTCATGAACTCGAGCAACAAAGCTGCCTCACAGTTAAACATAATGGTTGAGCAAACTCATAATCGATTGTTCAGGTTGTGCTGGACATTATTTATACATTTAAATTATGGTAAAAAGAAGCCCAAATGAGTACGTATATATATGTACCAACATGCTCCCAGGTGAGTATATATGTATGCTAAACAAAAACACCCTGGGTGTAAAAAAAGTGCGAGGCCAATCAAAAGCAGCATTGCAAATACGTAGGTATGTGTGACCAAAAACTTTGATATCAGTTGAGGCCAAGAAGTTACTTATCAAAAATCTTTAATATTTAGTTTCCTTGATACCAGGGGGTCCGAAGCTCTGTAGAAATCTCGTACAGTCTCCTCAGAGTCTGAAATGTTTGAAATCAGCAAATTCTCCGTATTTTTCTGGATATTAATATTACACGAAGCAATGTAATTATAAATAATTAAAATACATATAAATCTAATCAAAATTTTGAATATAAACTCAATTCTTTTGCTGAAATCTTGAAATCTTGCCCAAAATCTAGAAATTTTTCCCAAAACTTTAAAGATTTGAAATCTCTTACAAGATTTTAGGAATTTCGGACCCTTCACTTGATATAATATTGTTACTGTAGTGCATCAAAAAAATCGCCTAGAAACTTATTAAAACTTAGGCCTAATGCACCTATCAATATTGTGCCAACTACCCCCCTCCCAGGCAATATTATAGAGGGAAAGGAGGGGCATTAACCTTGTTTTGACACTGAAACTTGCCCCATGAGTGGGGAATTTGACTCCAATCAATATGCACGAAAGTTGGTATACGTAGCTAAATAGAAACTGTACGTTTTCAGCAAAAGTTATCATATTTCAAGTAAGTAGTTTCTTTCATATAATGACAGGATTTGACCGATTGGTATGCCCAATAGGTGCATGGGGAATTTGAAGCAAGCATAATTCAAATTCCCACATAATCCCCCACCTTGCCCTGGAGGGGGGTAGTCAGGCATAATATATGATAGGTGCATAAAACAAATCTCACAAGTAAACATGAATGCATGAATGTCACGTAACAGGTTAATTATACATTTGTAATACCAGAACAGACAGACCGTATAAGGTAACCATGGTATATTTCAGTTATACCACCCCAAGCAATGCCATGTGATTGCAGGGATATATTTCCAGCTCGAGGCTTTGATGTCGCCGACTCAAAGTGATACTGTATATTGCGTAGTTATTAGCACTCGTGCTTTTCCTGATATATACATATGTACTCGCCCTTGGGCACAAAAGAAACCATGCAGGTACGTATATGACCAAATATACGTACATGTACGTAGCTAGATTTCTACATATGTACGTACGTACAAAGCTAGCTATTGTTTTATGTTTACATGTGCTGTTATGTACATATTTAGCGAAGAAAAGCTTTAGCAATTTCATTGCTGGAAGTTTTGTGTGAAGAGATTCATCAAGATACAAAGAAAAATGTTCAAACTATAGCCATGCTTATTGATGTTAAAATCTTACACGAATCCTTGTTTAATTGTTATTTGCAAAGAAAATGGGGTAATGGAATCGGTGAACTTGCACGTGATACTGCTATTAAAACTCATAATCTGTTAAAGCATATGGAAGATTTTGAAGGCATCAAAGCTGGTTAGTAACTTTGCTTACTTATAAGTGATGCTAAACTGTCATGATTTTGATTTTTGATATTGATGTAGTGCCATCAAAGCATAAATTAACATTTGAGGTATGTACATGTGCATATGCATAACTGTTTTACAGTAGGCATGTACGTACGTACGCACAGATGTACGTATTATATGCATAATGCATTTTTCAAGTAAAATACTATTATAATTATCGTAAGTACTTTCATACATACGTACTTTCCATTATAACAATATACATATGTACACAGCTATGGAATTTTCAGGTAACAAATTGACAAGTTTGTTTATCAAAATTATCACCAATTTTTAAAGAAAAGATTCTACTAACCTCCATTGAGAAATCTTGCATTTTATGTTAGAGAGCACGGCCCTTTTAAGTATGATTAGCGGTGATCACACAAGCCCTCTGTTATCTAACATACTCTTGATGTGACACAGAGATTCTTAATTATTAGCTAAATTAGTAACTAAGTAAAAGTACATTATGTACATAGTCACATACGTAGCTAGCTACTGTACATATAGTGTCATGATACTCTAAATGCACCTGACAACAGGTTTTCAATTATTGCCTCTTTTTTGCCCTTACACCTGACCACTATCCTACATAGATAGAGGTTGATTTGGTAGGTGTACAGGGCTTATTGGCTGGTAATCACCTAGCTAACACTAAATATAATTTGAATCTCGTATATTCCCATCCCAGCACATTACAGTCCCATTGGTTGTCCCATTTGTTTTGATGCTTGGAGGAATTCAATTTGCATGCGTAAATATTTTTGAGACATAATTTACGCCTGGAAATTACGTACCTGCCTAGATGAAAGCCATGAAGAGAACCCCTCACTATCACACTTCTAGCTAGCTACTCTAAAAGTGGCGAACATAGTATTGTGCTGCCTCTGTCACACTAAATTACGCTTGGGATTGCTAAAATATGAACAAAAACGTGATCTGGCATGAGAAAACCGGGCTTATGTGTACATAAAATTTGAAAATTAAATAACTTTTTGGATTTCAAAATTAAATAACTTTTTGTTTAAATACAGAATTCTGACACAATCTTTGCCATTTAAGTAGAATTTCAAAGGGAATCTCATGCAGCTTACAGATTCTGGAAATCTTATACAGTAAAGGAGATACAGACTATATTATGAATAAATGTATTTTGTGTACATAAGCCCGGTTTTCTCATGCTGGGTCACTTCAAGCTTATCTACTCACCACATGCACTTACGTACATGATGTATATTCTGAACACTTATCTTCTATGCTTAAGCCACTGAGATACTATACATATTTGCCTCTACTGAAGCATGTACATGATATAGCCAGTAAGTGAAGCCTACAGGGGGTTCAAAAAAAGGAAGTATGACATGTTACGTATTTCGTGACATGTATAGTCAGTAGTCATGTTAGCTACCCCCATTATTTGAATACACATACGTAAGCTCAGTGTCATACTATGCAAAAGAGCTTGCACTTAAAATAAATAACTGAAGCGCATGGAGGCTAGCTTTATTAGTGTCTGGTATTTTGTGATGTGCTGACTGCACATCACAAATATAATTATTAAGCATCATCATAATGAATTTTGTTATTGGTAACTACATACGTACATGCATACATGTATGTATATCTTTTGTCTTGTATGTGCATACGTATGTACTAATGTACTTACGTACGTATGTGCATAATATGAAAGGATGGAGAAAGGCCTGAAAGGTCAAGTGGTCTTGAAAGACCTGATATTGATTCATGGTATGAAGAAGACAACTGTCATCATCAAAAAGTACGTATATGTACATACATAAGTTTTAAGGTTATTTACGTCAACTTTTTCGTTCCTAAAGCAAAAATACCAAGCTACCTACGTACGTACATAAGTACGTATATACTGGGTATACATATGTACATACATACATACATACATACACACACACACACACACACACATACATACATACATACATACATACATACATACATACATACATACATACATACATGCATACATACGGTACAGCTCACGACTAAGTTTACACTTGCGTGTACCATTCACACGTGTTTTTATCAATTTTATTCAAGCGATTAGTCGGCGCTCGCGTGTCACCGCACGCGAGTCATACCTCGTGCGCTGCTGCTACACGCGAGTCATACTTCGTGCAATGCACTCGAGTCATACATCGAGTGCTACACATGAGTCGGACATGGCGTGCTGCACTTGAGTCAGACCTCGTGCGCTACACATGAGTCATTGTATGTAGCTACGTATACTACGTACGTATCACTCCAAACTGAATACCAAACACGCGAATGAGTCCAAATGACACGAGACTGAGACAGAACGCGCAGCTAAATTCTTGCTCATGTTCTTAGACAAAGCGCACGTGATAAGGCGCTTAAGTGAAGTAGTTGGCGCTATTTGCGAAATCATTACAAGAAGACACGTCCCGAGATGCACTCCAATATGTTGAACCTAAAAAGGGCGTGATTTGATAAAGCAAGCACAGACAAACTTTTGTAAGTCTATACTGTACGAGAAAGCGCACGACTGGATTTACTCGCGAGTGTTTACCACTCGTCAGTGATTACTTGCTGGCACTGAAGAGCATGACACGATTTACTCGCGAGCATTCACCACTCGTTAGTAATTACTCGCGAGCACTACTGACGTGCATGAAGTATTTATACGTGCGTTGTAACACTCGTGCGTTCAAGAACAACCCGCGAGTTATCTTCGAGATTTGTCAAGGCACGCCGGAGGACACGCGTGTTTTTGTAAACTTAGTCGAGAGCTGTACCGTACATACATACATACATACATACATACATACATACATACATACGTAACTATGTATGCAATAATATTATAATAACAGAGTAGTTTTCAGCACAGTATTTCTATATGGTTGTCACGTAAGTTTTTAACATCCAAGCAAATTTAGCTATATACATATGTACATACCAACTGAAGGATTGGTATCCGCTATTCAATGAATTGGTAGAATAGATTGGAGCTGGCTTTACCTATGTACTTGAAGGATAAATGTGACTGGCTCTGCGAAAACCCTCCATGTTAGTGTGCGAATTTTGACCCATTTTTAGAACTTTATAATTACATAAAAGGAAGTATGACATGTTACATATTTCGTGACATGTATAGTCAGCAGTCATGTTAGCTACCCCCATTATTTGAATACACATACATAAGCTCAGTGTCATAATATGCAAAAGAGCTTGCACTTAAAATAAATGACTGAAGTGCATGGACGCTAGCTTTATTAGTGTCTGGTATTTTGTGATGTGCTGACTGCACATCACAAATATAATTATTAAGCATCATCATAATGAATTTTGTTATTGGTAATTATGTACGTACATGCATACATGTATGTATATCTTTTGTCTTGTATGTGCATACGTATGTACTAATGTACTTACGTACGTATGTGCATAATATGAAAGGATGGAGAAAGGCCTGAAAGGTCAAATGGTCTTGAAAGATCTGAGATTGATTTATGGTATGAAGACAACGGTCATCAAAAAGTACGTATATGTACATACATAAGTTTTAAGGTTATTTACGTCAACTTTTTCGTTCCTAAGGCAAAAATACCAAGCTACCTACGTACATAAGTACGTATATACTGAGTATACATATGTACATACATACATACATACATACATACATACATACACACACACACACACATACGTACGTACGTACGTACGTACATACATACGTACGTACGTACGTACGTACGTACGTACGTACATACATACATACATACATACATACATACATACATACATACATACATACATACATACATACATACATAACTATGTATGCAATAATATTATAATAACAGAGTAGTTTTCAGCACAGTATTTCTATATGGTTGTCACGTAAGTTTTTAACATGCAAGCAAATTTAGCTATAGTACATATGTACATACCAACTGAAGGATTGGTATCCACTATTCAATGAATTGGTAGAATAGATTGGAGCTGGCTTTACCTATGTACTTGAAGGATAAATGTGACTGGCTTTGCGAAAACCCTCCATGTTAGCATGCAAATTTTGACCCATTTTTAGAACTTTATAATTACATAACTCTTTAACTGTTCCTTGCAATGTTGGCATACTTGTTGACAAATGATTCAGCTACATTTCAATACAAAGCAATTAAAAATTGATATAATCATCAAGATTTTATGGCCATTTTTGTGAAGCTACACTATGTAAAATATGCTAACATGGAGGGTTTTTGCAGAGCCAGTCACAAATTTGTTTAAAAGTACATAGCTATACGTATACATATAAAAGCTATCCACTAAAAAGTTTTACTAATGAAATCTAGACCCAGCCATTTAGCAAGGTTTTAAAGACCATTTGCTCTGCTCAGTTGAATTAGCTTACTGGAATAAGTCTTATATCTAGTATATATTAATTAACTTATACTATAAAACTAACTGAAGAGTATACATAAAGTGTTGTTTGTAGTATATTATTATAAGCATTATGCATGTATGTATAGCATAGGACGGTATGTAATATACGTATATGTATAATGTTATGTAGTTACGTACATGTGTACCTGTATGCTACGTACGTACATATGTAGTTATGTACATCACCATACAGATTACTACATATGTACGTAGCTACAAGAGGTTTTGACCACACTACAAGTGTAGTTGATAGTTGTCCATTACTAGTTTTGTTAGCTACGTACATCAGTCATAAATAGAATAGACCACAACAAAATACAATGACATACATATAACTACATGTGCACGTGTATACTATTTGTAATCTCAAATAATAATGGCTATGTCATTTGCCTTTAATACAGTCATAAATACGTAGATATAGCTACGTAAGTACGTATGTAAGCAATTTAAAATGAGTTACGTATCTAATTGCTACATAGCTATGCATATGTATTATTACCTAAATATTCAATTCTCATTCATTCAATCATAATATTCACAGTTATACTTACGTATATGAATGTATATATGTACATACGTACGTGCGTATCTCAATAGGCTTGGAATTACTGCCTTCAATGGTCGAGGAGTATAGAAATACTATATAAAAATGAAAAAGATGTTGAGATTCTGGCAAAGATTCATTTTAGACTACACCCTGAAGTAAGTAGATAAGTACATACATAGTCATGTAGACTAGCTATATACGTATATTAAGCTTTATAAATTACCTTCTTATTCCTAATTAATGCAATTAGTATATAATATTATTTAGACTAGTTATGCTATGTACATACATACATACATATGTACATAGACTAATTATAATTAACCAGTGATGGGTTGAACAATTATGTATGTAGCTATTAATCCTACACATCTTATAACAGTTTGATTTTTTATCTATGCATACACGATACGTACATATGTACGTACGTACGTACGTACGTATGTGAATGTACAAAAACCAACAAAGTTGTCGCATTTTGTAATTTCAAGAAATTCCTCAGTACTAGTCCAGTAACCCAGTCCAGTAGTCCTGTCCAGTGAATGAAGTTACACATGTACATACACTGGTTCTACAACTGCTCATCTTGCACAACTACACCACTTGCTGATATATTTGTGACCGGCTCTGCAAAAACCCTCCATGTTCGCATATTTTACATAGCCTCACAAAATTAAAATAGCTGTAAAATCCATAGTTGCATCAATTTTTAAATGCTTTATATAAAAATGTAGCTGAATAATTTGTCAGCAAATAAGCAAATTTCTACAGAGTTACAAGAAACGGTTAACGAGTTATGACACTTTAAAGTTCTAAAAATGGGTCAAAATTTGCATAAGAACATGGAGGGTTTTTGCAGAGCCTGTCACATTTTATAGCATCAAAAACACTAGCTGACATCTAGGACTAACTAAGGTGTTTTGCATTATCTACGTAGCAAGTTTTATTAAGTCGAAAAATCATTTAAAGCTACTCTCAGATTCAATCTGAGGGAAGGAATTTTTCAAAAATTTCTAGGGGAGCATGCCTCCAGACCCCCTAGTGTTAGCATGCTTCACATAAGCCTTTCCCATTCTTATACTAGTACAATTTAATGTATGTAAAGCTACAGTACGTAGATATCAGTGCTGTGTCATAATACTGACATACATACATTGTATAAAATGCATAATTATTATGTTTTAGTAACATAGCTTCATTATGGAGTAGAATGTAGATCATGTACGTATTGTCAACAATCATTAATTTTATACATGGCTATAAATGTATACTTCACTTTGCTAGTTGTTTTTTGTAGGATAAAATGACAGCAGAAGAGGAAAATATTGTGAAGCACCATGTAAACTGTGGAGCACCAAAAAATCGACTTACGCAGTTTGTGCTTGGAATGAAGTCAATTAAGAGGAAAGTGCATCCGGTAATTTTTAAATCTTCATATACATGCAGTACATACATATGTATATACGTACGTATATATATACATCAAGGTACAGTTTGCTAGTATTGGATAACTGTGGTATAAATCCTGTGGAATGGGCACTCTGACCTCATGAAGACATGGAATGCCTAGAAACTTTGTATGTGTATTAACGATGAATTTAGACCCTATCACTACCGAGATCACTATCAGGTGCACACAGAGCCTTTTGATTATAGTAAAGGTCCAGTGTTAACGTTATCTTCCAAACTTTATTCACCAACTATAACGTATGACACACTCCTGTGAATGAATGTTAAAGGTAAAGTTTATGACACAACACATACAATTAAATTACAAACCCACGATCAACAATATACATACGTATCTTAGTTTTGCGATGTGCTGTACAAAGATTTGTTAGATAACTTTTAATGGGTGTGACCTTCAATTTAGCCATCATGGCTACCTTGCACTACAGTTGACAAGTTGTCATCTTGGACCCTTTGGTAGGCTTGCATTATCAGACATGTATCGGACAATCGTGGTGCCAAAAAAGCTGACTTTGAAGATCACCTTGATTTACTCATTGGTACATTATTATGATAATATTATTGCCTTTGGCATCTTTACTCTTAATTGTAATCAACTTCATAATTTCTCGGTCTTCCTTTCTGCATCATGA
Source organism: Spongia lamella (assembly GCA_963930835.1). Classification (NCBI taxonomy): domain Eukaryota; kingdom Metazoa; phylum Porifera; class Demospongiae; order Dictyoceratida; family Spongiidae; genus Spongia; species Spongia lamella. Next base: position 6,119,286 of record OZ005747.1, read on the forward strand.
TGGTGAAGAGAACAATAATGAATGTTCATGACTAGGTTTAAGTATCATTTTGGCAAAAATTCTGAGCAGGCATTAATTATCCAAGGGACGGTATTGTACTGATATGCCTTTCATTTGTCACTCCAAGGGAATTCAATTATAGTTCTTGAAGATTGACATGTAGCACACTATCAAAGCTCTACTGTACATGTACGTATGTAACTACATACTTATAACTTTAGCACATGCTTACTATTTATTCTAATTGAAGAACACTGTTAGTTTTCGTTTAGGCCATTGAGTTGGTGCACGATAAATTCCAACATTTAACTTTTACCTTTTAGTAGGCTACGTATGCTTATACTGCTTACATGCCCCTAATGGGGTGCCACAATTAGAATGATTTACTAATCTGTGAGTCCTCACCTATGTACCTAGACATGTAACTAAGTACCTGCGTAGCTACTGTAGTTAGTACTTTGCTTGGTACAGAAGATTAGGCTGGTATAATTATTTATTGTAGCAATCTAGTGTAGCTACAAATGTCAAGGATACTACACAAGTGATGCATGGTTTCTTTAGTAAAATTTATATATTGTGTGTATATACATTTACAGTGGCTTTTTAAGAAGTTGAAGTGGTACTCACATCGCAGAAAGTTTGTTCGCATTTTGTGAGTTATGTACTAGCAAGAGTAGATATTATCTACTCTTGGTACTACCAATATGTACATGATTATTAATTAATGCTATTGTGATAGTGAGTGGTTAAATTACATTCTCACTTTGTGGACGGTGATAATGAACATATTGTTGGTATGTGCCTGGGAGACTGCTGACATGAAATTGTGAGTTAAGTACTATAATGAATGTAAAAGGCACTTAATGTTCCAAATACAGGGAATGTGTATATAATTCATCAGATGATGTATCAACTCCCGATGAATCACTGACAAACAGTTCCTGTGTAACACTAAAGGATTGTAACCACAGTTTGTGTGTGTTTAAAGCACTCATTCCAACTGAGCCAGACATCAATGATCCACCACATTGGTTTTTTAACATAGGGTTGTTTGTTGGTGGATCCATTCATACATTTATGAGTTTACTTATGGTTATAATATTCTTTATTTTAAATGGTCCTGATTTTAAGTTCGTACGTTTGTTAAAATATCTAAGGAGTGTTTCTTATCTTGAGAGTATTCTGAATCACTACTGTAGCAAGTTTTACTGGTACATACGTATACTAAGTTTGCAGTAAAGGTAATTAGCATGATTTACATATGTACATACAGGTATTTATCAAATGAAGGCAAACTGCTAGATCATTTTAAAGAACATAAACTTCATTTTAAAGAACATAAACTTCCAAGATATTTTGAGATACCATTACACACTAGTTGTGTTAGAATATTATATGTCTTGGTAAGTAATCAATGACATACCATATATTGCAAATTGTTGGAGGCGTAAAAGTTTCGCAGTTTTTGTGGATTAATTGGTGACCACAAAATTTTTCCAGCTAAACATTTTCGTTCTAGTTTTATATTGGAATGTCACGGTCGAACATTACAGGAAGAAAATAGGACTGTCAATGCAATATACAGCTGGTTATTTCAAACTCCTCTGCCATTAATAAGATTTCACATGTCCACGCGGTTGGCACACACCACATCAGCATTCAGTGCCTAATTAGCTAAACTGTAGCAACATTGTATGATTTCCAGCTTGATACAATCTTACAGCCACACTGCCTATATTTACCAAGCTCAGAAAGTGACAAGTTAAGCGATATAATTATATAATTAATTGGAATTAAGCAGAAGCGTTCGCTAATTCGGTTAATGAAATCACGTACGCACGTGCATGAGTACATTTTGACCAGGCTGAACGAACTGCGAAAGTTTTTCAGCGAATTTGAAGTACCTTGTCCATTCGCAAAACTTTTCCATCTCGAACAATTCGCAATATACAGTACGTATGTAGCTAATGATACGTATGTGCAAAATATTTTGTACAGTTTTTACCATAATAGCACATTAGATGACTATGGTTACCATACATACATATGTATGTATGTATGCATGCATGCATGCATGTATGTATGTATGTATGTATGTATGTATGTATGTATGTATGTATGTATGTATGTATGTATGTATGTATGTATGTATGTATGTATGTATGTATGTATGTATGTATGTATGTATGTATGTATGTATGTATGTAAGTATGTATGTATGTATGTATGTATGTATGTATGTATGTATGTATGTATGTATGTATGTATGTATGTATGTATGTATGTATGTATGTATGTATGTATGTATGTATGTATGTATGTATGCATGGATGTATGTATGTATGTATGTATGTATGCTTATATACATACAAGAATGCATATGCATACATTAATATTATGTACATTCATGCACATATCAAAACTACTCACAATAGAGAGTAACACGGCCAAGGTAATTATATAAGTAGAAATAATGTGCAAGACCACAATTATACACAGTGGATGAGTGTAAGGAGTGCCTTACTGAAAATCACCTTTAGCTTATTGCAACAAAATTTTGGGATTAGTACATTATGTGTAATTAATAATTCTAGAATTTAATTTTAAAATTCTATTATAATAATAATACATAAAAATTTGTGAAACTTTATGTACATACTTATGCAAAAATTTTATTTTAAATTTATGCACTATAATGAAAATATTCTATCATACGTATAATTTTGTTATAAAAACAATAGACCATGTACATATAATTATTATGTAGTATTCAAAAGTTTGATTAGGAAATTTGCTGAATACATAGCTATAGCTATATAGGATTTCCAATGAGTTAATTTAGAAGATACTTTTAAAGTTGCTACGTATGTACGTAGCTACGTACATACTTTTAAGAATTTGAATGGAAGTACGTACTAGTAGCTACTTATAGGCATTTTCATTTATGTAGCTACGTAGAGTAGTTAGCCGTTTTTACAAAACCATGTAATGATGTACATACAGTGTACGTACGTACGTATGTACATACATGAAAAGATGCAATTCTAGGGCTTTTTTACATGCTCAATATTGGCATTGAGATTTTATGGATACTTCTACTGTGTTTGTCTGCTGCACATTGTAGTAGAAAATACCATACTACAGCGCGTGTTGAAATCTGTCACTAAAAACTGTGAGTATAACTATGTATACATTCTCATTATCATATATAATAAATCCACTGCAGTTCTAAAGTTGTTCTGGCTTGTGGCACTTGGCCTAATAGCAATATACATTTATAGTGTAGTCACCTTTGCATATTTTGCTAATGAATTCCATGATCCTGACAGTGACAGTGTTCAGTACTGTGATTCTCTTTTCCAATGTTGGGTCACACTTTTCCACTATATTCTAATTGGTGGGGTGAGTTGCTTATTATCTTTTGAAATATGTAACTACGTACATGTGTACGTATATGCTGCATTTTAGAGTCCAAATTTACCATCAAATTTTAAAGATTTTGCTATCAGAGTAATCATATTTGAAGTGACATTCTACATTATTATTACGATTGTTGGAATTAATATTGTCTATGCTATTATAATTGACACCTTTATCGAACTAAGAGAGGAGGTAAAAATGTTGTTATCACACATTTTACGTATGTATAATTGTGTGTATATTTGGCTATACAATTATAGTGGTGGCAAATAGAAAGGGACCACCAACAAATCTGTTTTATCTGCCAGAAATTTAGTGCTGAATTTGAAAAAAAGGCCCAGGTACGTACATAATGATATTACATGTATGGTTTTGCATTACGTACATACATAATTATATTGCTTGTAGGGATTCGATCATCACATCTTTAATGATCACTACATGTTTAATTACGTCTACTTTAAGTTACACATAGACAAGGTTAAAAAGCAGATTGAAAATCAGAAATATATATATAATGCCATGGAATGGTATGTCAGAAAAAAGGTATAGCCATATGCATGTACGTACGTATGTAGCTACATACTACATATTTGCATGTATTGTACATTATTAAGACATACGTATTACATACATATGTACATACGTATGTAGCTACATTTTAATACATACGTACACAGATTAAGGAAAGAAAGACGGATTTTTTTCCACTAAATCGAGCTAGGTGTCTAAATCGTACATGTACTGAGAAAAAATTACGTGAAATAAAAAAGGCAGTGGATGATTTAAAAAGTAATCAATAATTCCATGTATATAGTTACTGTAGCAATGTTATACTTAAATTATGTTGGTAAAGAACAACGCATCTGTATATGTACATAAAATTATGTACATTAGTGTCTGACAAAGTGTTTACGTACTTTTTACATTATGTTAGTTATTGTATAATGTTTCAGCTTTATTTACATGGCTTCCCAGTTCCCACTGTTATCACTTAGAAAAGAGTTTATTAATTATGTAGTTGACTATCATAGTGACTATTTTATGTACGTATATAGTTTAATTTAATTTGAAACTACTTTTAAGTAGTCGGCTGTCAAATTTAACATACGTACATATTAAATACACAGTAACCGTATTGCATGCATGACAAATATGTACCTTAAGTACGTATGTAACTACATACTACTTGATTACTCTGACTAGTAGCTACATATTTACACCATAGTAACGTACATACATACTTTCATATAATCTATAAAGACCTTTGGCTATGTAGCTAGCTATGTGTATGATTTTAAAATGAATAATCATTTTGAAATATTTACGTTACTTTTAGTAACAAATCTGATGCAATCATGATACATACCATGTGCTTTTTGTTATCATTATATTTAGGAAGTATTTTTGATTGTGCTGTTGCAGCACAAAATCTCGAAAAGAATGAGCAGTTAAAAATTATTCCATACAGTCCCATGCAAAACCTACTTTATGCTAAACGTGTTATTACACATGATGAAAAGGAAAATATTAATAATATTAATATGACTAACGATGAGAAAATGTCTGAACTTACTTACATTTTGATAAATAGTCTGAATCAAAGGATGACAAAAAATACAAAGGCTTTCTGGAATCAATGGAAGAAAGTGAAGACATACTATTAGAGAAAATGGCTGAAAGTCTTGGTAAGTGAACCAAGTTTATTCTCATGCACATAGCTACTGTTAATTTATGATAGCTAACTGTGTCTATTGTGCTAAAGTATAGTATTTAATGATATGTTAGTATAGTACATATGTTAGTATAGTATAGTATTTATAGTATTCAAAGTATAGTATAGTATTTTATTTTATTTGTACAGTACTTAGCTAATCATTGGAATGCATGCATTTTGGCATTAACACACACGTAGTATATAGTACGTATGTACATTGCATACCATGTACGTACATACGTACGTACGTATAACACTTAACACAAGACATTAACATGAATAGCCACATACATATCAACCATGCACACTGGAAAGGATTGGATGGGGCAGTGCCTTATGCGTATATTAATTACCAGTATGCACCCTGACACATATGTAGCTATGTCACTGTAGATTGACTTGTGTAGTTACTGACAAACTAACTAGTTACATCATAATCTACAAGTGTGTATATATATATAATTATAGTGTTACTGATAATATTTCTAATGCTGTGATGTTACTGTTCTATGTACATAGCTATGACATTAAAGATGACCTTTATGTATGTACACATAACCAAGTACGTATGTGTTGTGCTATTTAATTTTTATGTACGAAGGTGGATCAAAATCAGTTCCAGATTAGCTACACACTTTTTGCTGCATAGATAAATGAAACATTAACTGGCTGCTTTATTTATGTTGATAGCTGTACATTTTGCTTTATTTAGATTTTGGCATTTTTATATTGTGTTTGCTATAATTATGTAGCTACGTACATAGCTTTCAGAAAATATTAGTGCTTATGGTTTTCTATTAGCTAATAATATTACATACATAAGTGTATGTTTCTAAACTTACAATTGGTGGGTAATAAAGTCAGAAGGCACTCAGCAGTAGTGAGAAAATATCAAACCTGTGTGTTGAGTCGTGAAGCTTAAGAATCCAATAGTAGTCAATGCAAAGGCAGTTTGTTGAGGAAATTTTACATAGCTCAATTGATATTGCAATTTGGGAGTCTTCATTCCATAAATTATTGTGAAATATTGTTCACCATAACCACATATTTAATATAATGATTACCATTGTATAATGAATAATAACTAAGTCTTTTTCTCGCAAGACTAACAAATCACAGTGGTGGAGGAACCTGGGAGGCTATTCAAATTCTCGTGACAGCTGCAGATTTGTATGGACTGGAGAAATATTACATTTCTATGGAGTGATCGAGCTCTGAAGTGATATATAGTAAAATTAGGGGGCTTCAGTCCCCTTTCCTGCTGACAATGACAAATCAGTTACGTATGTCTTTAACAGAGCTTGAAATTAGATGAAAAAAATGCTAAGACATAGTGTCAGAAGTAAACTGATTTTGATCAGACATTTAGAAATTTGTTCAGACAAAATAGTGTAAAATATGGAAAAAAACCAAAAAATTTGTCCTGACCAAATTCCAAAATGTCCGGACATCCGGTACTTTTGGTCGGAAAATGTCCGATGTCCGACCGTTATTTCAAGCTCTGTTTATAATAAATATAAAGCTATACATGTACATGGACACAATTTTTCGTTTAATTGTTTATTTTTGATCCTTACTCTATAATATTATGTACTGTCAGCTGAAGTCTCAGAATGAATATTAGCCTTTTTAGCTGGCTGTTCAGGGAGGTAAGTATTGGCAATCAATCGTTATGCTGTTATTTGCCACTTATTAACACTCACTTAGTACGTACTTATACGTATTTGCATGATATCATACTGATTTAACATGACACTGACAAGTACGTAACTACAAGTCTTCTACCAAGTAGCCACAGCTGGGAACTACAAGCTATGTACATATAAGCCCCGGACAATAAGCATTTAAGGGGAAATTAGTGGTAACATAAATATGGTTTAAGTCAGTAGCTACCCTATGAAATAAATTTACACATATGTATATACGTACATATGTAGTTACATATGCACATGTATAAGAATGCATTGTATACTGTGTTTTAACCACTAGGCTAGCTACTTATATAGCTTTTGAGTTATTAGTAACGATTTTAAGAATGCTCTCAATCTGGTCTTCCATTTGAGAAATTCGATAAACTATATCTTGCAATTCATAATGTTTCTGATAAGTATATGCTTCTTCATTCTCTTGTGATTCATCATCATGTATATGATATGCAAAAAGGTTTGTGAAATGATCATAGATGCTTCCAATTCTTTTTCTTAAATCAAAACAAGATCCTGTAATTTTATGTTCTTTAGGGAAAATCTTGTGTTGTAAAACTTCAGGAATAAGAAGGTCTAATTCAAGAAATAATTGTAGCTTTAATTCTGCTTGGTATAGTAGAGCATTCTGTTGTATTTCTACAGTTCTACGTACCGCTATACCAATAAGTAAATTGATTAGTGTAATGGAAACAACTACATTGAATACTACTATGGTGATATATGTAGTTGTGGGATACCGAAGTGTATTTTCCTCTTCTTTATTTGCTATAATGATAACATTAAGATCTGATATGGAACCATAAAATGCAGCATAAATGGCTTTAAATGGATGGTTGTAGAGTCATTCTTCTCCAATAATTTTGTATAAAGCTAACCCAAAACCGATAACATAATATAAACTGGCCAATAAGACTTTTACAATTTTGAATAGTAGTTCATAGAACATGATAGTGTACAAGCCAAAAATATCTAAGTATCGAGAATAAAGGTTTAAGGCCACCCAAGAACAGAGAAGAGCTGTAACTCCAGCCGACCACTTTGTGGGTTCAGTAGTTAAGAATGATATTGTAAAAATGACAGCTCCCACTTCAAAAATAAAGTGTCCAGGATGAGATACTTTTCTTAGCTTAATAAAAAAGAAAACTTGTAGTATAATAACAAATGCATAAAGGGAATCAACAGTAAGGATAATGATTACTAGTGAGGGGGGTATATAACCGTCATTGTCAGTTGTAGCATTGAGTTGTTCAATAGTACTGGCATTCTTTCTTGGTGGATCGGATATGCCTATTAACAAACTTAGTAGAAGTGTAAGCAGTACCAATGCCCCTGCTCGTATTTGAATGTAGAGTCTACCATACCTCAACCATTTTACATTTAGAAATGTCAGTAATAATGGGTGGGTAAAAAGCTTTTTTCTTTTGTACTTAATCATAGTTCTAATTACATTCAATTGTTCAGCATTATAGGTATTGTCAAAGGAAAAGAGAAATCGCAAATAACACAAGATAATAAAGAATAGACCACTAGGAGGCTGTTTTGAATATACAGTATCTGTAGGCATATCCAATATGTACTTGAAATCGTAGTGTTTCCAGTACTTGGGATTTGTTGGATGTAGTTGAGCAGAAGTTATGCTGTTGCCCATCACAATTTGAGCTACTTCGGGAAGGTTTTGAACAAGATGAGTCATGGGTGGCGGATGCATGGGAGAGATAAAGTCCATACATTCTTGCCACCTATTGTGTTTTACTACAACACTGGTTACATCGTAATCCTTGTTGATTATAGCAAGATCAAAAAAACTTGCTTGTTGGCAGTTATGCATTAATACCACCCCCCAGTTAAGAAGAAATTTAACAATTGCTGCGTGACCACTTCTAGCTGCTAAGTGTAGGGGTGTATCTTTATTTTGTGTAAGGAGATCACTTTGAAATGGATGTCGTTCAATCAGTTTTTTTACAACACTCAAATAGCCTCGAAGACAAGCATAATGAAGTGGTGAGAAACCATCAACGGTACTTTTAATCATTGCACCTCTATCTAATAATAATTCTACATGTTTTAATTGACCCCTATTAGCTGCATCATGTAATGGAGTACAAAGCTTATTATCAGCTTCATTGATGAGATGTAAAGTATTATATGAATCTAATAAAAGAGATAACAGGACAATGTTACCGGTAGCGGCTGCTAGGTGAATTATGTTTTTCCCTAGGTTGGTGTTCCCAAACATGGTTATCTGCGGTCGTTTTAGAAGCTTCTCTGTAGTATCAAAGTGACCTAAACTAACTGCCACATGAATTGGAGTTAAACCGTCTTTGACACTGGCGGTTATTAATGCAGGTGCTTGTTTATGATTGATGATTAAATTGATGATATCAACTTTATGATATTGAACTGCAACATGAAGTACATTTTGGTCATCATTGTTCTGGATGCCTAGGTTAGCCTTTTCAATTAATACTTTGGCAATACCAAAATCCCCTCCACCCATTATCACTACATGAAGTGGGGTATTGCCATTGTTGTCAATCTGATTAACATTTGCTCCTTTACCAACCAGCAGCTCAACAGCTTCTGCATTACCAAACATTGCAGATTTGTGAAGAGGAGTTTGTTCCTCATCATCAACCGCATTAATATCACACCCACTACTCACCAAGTATTCAATAACTTCTAGTCTGTTATCTTTTGCAGCATAGTGAAGAAGAGTAAACCCAAATTCATATTTGTGATCAATCTGAGAAAGATCAACTGCTTTTGTCAACTCATTGAGATTCCCTTCAGCAGCAAGCTCTGCAGGCTGTAAAAACTTTATTCTTTTAACGATGATTAAAGGTTGCTTATCATGGTGTATACCACCATATTCTAAGTTTTCTGAAGTTTCACAGACTTCCATGTACGTATTAGAGTATGTAGCTATATACATAGCATGAAAAGAAATATCAACAGGCATGTAACCAGCTAGCTACATTATATAGTGTATACATAGTTATAAAGGGAGTAGCTAGCTATGTACCGTACAGCGGATATAATTTGCAAGGTCCTAATTTTTGCGAAATTTGCAAGGAATCACGAGCTAGCAAATTTTATACTGATATATGTAAGTACAAATAACAATAGACTTTTCTATGTAGCTGTCACGCAGTTCGAAAATTTAATAATAGCAAATATTACTTCTAGATGGGAAATTTGATGGTTCGCAGAAATTGCGCCTCGAAAATTATACCCGCTGTACGGTATGTGGCTACAAGTAAAATAAACTATTAATCAAAAGCAGTTACATACTGTACGTCGGGTCTTATCTTCGAGGTTCTAATTTTTGCAAAATTTGCAAGGCACATGACCTCACAAATTTTAATTCTTAAGCATCTCTTCAACGATTTCCTTCCAAGTACATTACGTACGTACCTCACTACTTCTAGGCATGTAGCTATCTTACATGTACGTAGCAACAGCAAAACGTATCTCGACTAGCTAGACAAGATTATGTACCAGCTGCTTGTGGTTGTTTTGAACTTCTGATTGGTTCCAATCATAAGCATCAGTTATGTATAAGCAGGTGATTTTAGCAACAAAGCAGATAGCTAGATATACGTACGTACTTGACCAAACCTCAGCTTGTACGTATAATAAATTATTAAAGAGTCAATTGTGAAGGATTTTGCACTTAGATTTGATTACACATGCAACATACATGACGATATACATGATCACGTCTTGTGACAATTGCCAAGTTCGAATTCGCAAATTTCATTAAAGCAAAATTAATAACTATTACTGCTAGATGGTTATTGCAAAGATTGCACCTCGTAAAATTATGGCAAACTAACTAGCTAGCTACGTAGCTACTGTACAGTATGTAGTATTATGTATATGATATTTAAAGCATAAAAACACATGCACACACACACACACACATAGCTACATGCACACACCTTAGTTCGAATAACCACGTATGTAGTTCATATAAATGTCCTCCACTAGTAATTCGTAGAATGAATTTTATCTCACCTGTCATTTGAATATATACCTATGGAAAAATGGTGTATAAACCAAAGTACAAATATGCAGTAAACAGGATGTCACATGTCACATACTAGTCATCCCTATGACAACCACATTTATTAAAGTAAGTGATATGCATTTAATTACAAGCTCGTAGGTCCATGATTAACCATACAATGTATACTGATCATGGTGGTTTATTAATTAAACTTCTTAAAATTATATGTACGTACCTTCTTCATACATTGAGGTTGACAGATGGTGATTTACATGTGAACCTACAGAGTTGTATGTAGCTATACGTATGTGACTGTCCGAGCGAAAACCAGCCTAGTTTCACACTTCTGATTTTGCCAAGTTGATGGTCCATAAAATCTTATTAGAATGCTACAGAGAGCTCAAATTTTCAGCAGTGATAAAGTGCTGTTTGTACTACCAATCCTGTAAATTTAAAGTCTGTATACCTTATGCAACAAATTTACGTATGAAGCTCTAAAGTGGCAAATTTGGAAGTGTGGTTTTTGCTAGGACAGTCACATATGTCTGTGTCTATCTGTGTTTGTGTGTGCATCATGTGTGTGTGTGTGTGTGTGTGTGTGTGTGTGTGTGTGTGTGTGTGTGTGTGTGTGTGTGTGTGTGTGTGTGTGTGTGTGTGTGTGTGTGTGTGTGTGTGTGTGTGTGTGTGTGTGTGTGTGTCAGTCATTGCAATACTGCATAGATGATAGCTATAACTAGTCGCTAGTCAAAATTATAATTGTTGTCTAGCTACGTAATAAATTGTTCAAGTCTGTAATCAACAGCTTAATAGCTACCATACCAGTGCTTGATTTGAGGAAAGGAGTAAGATTACATACTCTAGATCTGTTGTGAATATTCAATTTAAGTTTGTTAATCAAAAGTAATTTACCCATCAACACAACATTATAGCTAGTACATGTAGCTATAAAATTATGAGAAAGTTTGTATAAGCACAATAGCATTGTTAATCAGATAAAATATTTGAACTTAATGGTATGAGTTATGTAAACACTGGAAGTTATTCTTTAACAAAATAAACAAATATAGAAAACCAAACATCAATTGATGGCATTTGATTTTTCTGGTGTTGTTTTTAAAGAACTGTTCAGTTGCATATATATCTACGTATGTAGCCATTACCAGGAACAGTCCCTATTTTGTATGACTAGTGTATATACGTACGTAGCTATATATACTGTAGCTATGTAGCTACGTATATATAGCTACTGCACATGCCCAGAAGCCAGAATTAAAAATACAACCAGAGGGTGATGGGTTTATTTAACTTGGCAAAGGAAAGATCCGTATCGGTCTGTTTGGTCTGCCAGGTTTGTAGCTAAGTCATGAGTGGGTCCATAGATTAGACCTAACCCAGAGCAATTTCACAGTAGTCAGCAAAATGCAAGCAGCACGAAGCTACATAGGTAAATGCCTTTCAAGACAACTACGTAATGTTCCAAACAGCTCGAGGTTCTGAGATTGAATCTGATAGCATTTTTGACTTGTCACAACAAAACACGATTAGAAATCTGGAAATATTGGACAGGATTTTGACTAGTGCATGTCGGACATCTCGCAACAACACTCCTGGCAAAAATTATTATTATGCATGACTTGTATACGTACGTATGCATAGTCACTATTATAGCTACATAGCTATCATTTCAATGTAGCCAAGAAATTGACAATAATTAATTTGACGTACATGCATAAACAGTGTAGCTATCTAGCTAAATAACTTTGAACAATTAATCAGACAATATTAGCTACTCAGCCATGCATGTAACTGAAACAGTACTTATCCCTTCCAGCAATGAGGCACCAAATTTGGTATGAGATCATTGATTATAAAGATTATATGCGTAGCTAATTATAGTAGCTAGTTAAATTATTCATTTGCTTATGTTGATATCATTCAATTAAGCATAGTAGCATACTGTCTGTTGTGGTTAGCCTCACTGTTTAATTTGTATGGGTATAGTGTAAACAATGAAAGTTGTTCTTTAAAAAATAAACAGTCACGTTTGCAAACCAAATAAACTTGCTGGTCTTTTATTTGATTTTCTTTTCTAACCAAGTTTACACCCAAAGTATGAAATCATCATCTCATAAAATGATTGAAATTAAATTTTATGTACAATGACTGGCAAGGTGAATGCAAACAGACTATAGTTAATATATGAGTATACATGCATGGGAGCTGTATACAGTTATAGATAGCTACATACCATGTGCACTTGATAGCAGTAATGCATTCATCTTTGGTGCTCACCATCAAAACTTCATACGTAAGTAGCTACCAGCATCTGAAGTTAGCAAAATAGGCTGGTCTATATAAAATCCCTGACACATTTGATCCTTTCCGTAAACATATATATACATAAGTCATGAGTCAGTCTGTAGATTAGACCTAACCCTTAATTCCTCCACTGAGCCCTATGTGGCTGTATTATAAACTGGCTACATGCAGCTCCTTGGCGCTGTAAATATTATTGAAATCTACGTACTCAGGCCCTCTTTGTATAAGTGTACCACACTCACCTTTCTAACTGATTTGTTCCATAATGGCATACAGTACTGTCACAGTATGCACAACACCTCTTCCTGGGAAGAGCATGCAAATAACTAGCTAGCTAGCTACAGTATGCGGTGTACGTATAGCTATTAGCCATCTCTTCCATGCCGGCACGATGCGTTTTGTTACCGGCATATAGCTAATACATATAATTATGTAACAGATTATGCGGCTATCCAAGCAGGATACGTCTGGATTGGATCCACTCGAGGATCGACTACTTGCCGGTGCAGGCGGGCCGAATACGTCTAACCATTTAGGTAAAGTATGCCGGGGAATAATGATCTAAGTATGTGGCAACCCTTCACAACTTGAAGCAAGCAGCTCTTCTGTTTATGCTTATAAAGTGGGCTTGCCACCTCCAGTTGTTAATAAGAAGGGATGCTGGAACGCTGGTAGCTATAGCCGGGTGAGGGAGCCGGTACACTCAGTTCCCGCACTGAGGATCTCCCTAATTGGCAAGCCACTTGAGTCCCGGATAGCCATACAAGACATGATGGCGGATGATATACCACTGGCTATTGTTTACTGATTATAGCTATAGCACTAGGCTATCACTATAGATTAGCTCGGCGGCCGCCGGCAGTGTGTGGGGAGCATCGGAAACACTCCAGAAAGTCGGGCATAGCTAACTAAATACATAGAATATTTGACAAAATTAATGTTTTGATATGCTTATATTAGGCCTGCGTCAAATACGCCGGCATAATTTAACGCATAATAGGCTTACCTGGCATGCTGGCATAATGCCGGCATTTTGAGACAGTATCCTGGAATATATCGTAATTTTTAGTAAATTGTCTCAAGATGGCGCTCCATGTGACAGCATAGATACAATAACCTTACAGTAAGGTTAGTGTATCAATGGTGACAGCAGACATAGCAACAGCTGTTGCAAAGTTCGTTATGATGATATAGTAGTAGTATATACGTACATACGTACGTAGCTTCAACAGCCTTCCAAGAGTAGCTACGTACGGCTACGTACGGCTACGTACGTTTACTGTATAGTACATTGTGGTGAGTTGTAATTAAAGCCATAGTACGGTTGTATACACAGAGTTAATAGAGCTAATTATGTGTATATACATAACTCACAGCTGTATACGTAATTACTGTTAGGCATAATGAGCATAATATAATTATAGGAAAGAGTCCTAGTATAATAGGGGAAATTTTTGGGAAATTCCCAATAGCATTTCGGCAAATTTCGAGCATAATTGACGGAGGCCTAGCTTATATACAGTACAAAGCTATCTGTCTACATTATAATAACTGACTCAAATTATGTATGTTACAGTTTGTGTTATTTGTTTGTTTAATTTGTTGTATCCTGTTGATATTTAGCCGGTCACACTGATTTCTGGAGTGCTATTCTCATAATGCATGATTATACGGAAGTAGCAGGTAGGGCTTAGAATTTTGCAGAGAAGACAAAGTCTTCACTAAACAGAGGTTTTCAGTTCACCAGTCCATGGTTCCTAGCTACCACCTAAGTAATAAGCTGGATCACTTGTGGTGTTATTAATATATTTTATCCTGTCACCGTAGCCTAAAAGTGTAAAAATGGATCCTGCCAACAAGAAACTGTAAATGAAATGATCTAACCCACACCTAACACTAACCCTAACTGACCCACATGCTGGGTACCAACGGTAACCAACCCTGACCACTAACACAAAGTCGGCCTGGGCCACCGAACCTGGTCTATATACATATGTAGGTTGGTGCAATCTTCCATTTTTACAAACCTCTGGTTAGTTCCCATAGCTAGCGACTAGTTAAATACCGTATAGCCTAAAATTTTCGAGGATTAAAAGTTTTGTACAATAGTGAATTTAGTTGTTTTGTGGATAAAATTTTTGTGGATTGCAGAAGTACTGCATTGAAGGACAAAATTTTCAAGGCTAAAATTTTTGTTAATAGCTATGTACGCACTCTATATCCACAAAAATTTCACCTTCGAAAATTTTAGGCTATACGGCATATAGCTACGTATCTGCTTCATTTTTGTATGTATGTTTGTACTCCTCTGGTAAGGAAGAATGCCCATGGCTGATTACCGGAGGTTAAACAATCAATCAATCAATCGATCAAAGTATCTGACTGCTCTATTAGAGTAACACAATCTGCTTTCTGTTGAGCAGTTTATACAGGTATGTATACGTATGCATGTATTTGCTCATTAGCTAGCTAGCTAGCTACGTATATGCTTAAAATGTAAAGCATCAAGCATAATGCCAACATAATAGGAAGTGTTTTTGCTAAGTATTTATAAATCTATAAATTACCAAAATATCATTATACTTACTCTAATAGAACAGTCATCTTAGCAGTAATAATTATATTTGTGTACCTTATGTTTTTCAGGGCCATAAAATATGTATATTAAAATGTAAAAAGTATGTACATGCATTACTGCATTTTCAAAGTTTGCGTGTTGATCACGTGAGTGAATAAAAAAGCTGTGATGTATTGTTGGTCATCTCTAACAGTTATAAGTGTAGTACAAATCTCTTTACAACAGTTACGTATCAGTTATTTGTAGTCAGTTAACCCTTAATCTTTGTGTCAGCTGCGTACTGTTGTATATAATCAGTTTCATAGATGCTTTTATTATTTTTTACCTACCTATTGACCCATCATCTACCTACGTAGTTTTATCACAAAAAATAAGGTGGCCTTACATGTACGTGTAGTTGATGTGTTATGTTGATAATCCATAATATTGATCATGCAGCTGAACAGCATGTATACGTACACATCACAAGTTCATAATTTAATTAATATCAAACGTACCTAGCTAATATTACGTACGTATGTATTATGTTAATTTTAAACCAGGTACACGCCGGCTGAAATGCCTGGTTTCTTGAAATAGCATTTGTCCAGAAAGTCGATATGCGTGTTTGTTTGTGTGTGTGTGTGTCTGACCCCAGGCTCATCTGCTTCATTTTGTATGTATGTTTGTACTCCTCTGGTAAGGAAGAATGCCCATGGCCGATTAC
Source organism: Spongia lamella (assembly GCA_963930835.1). Taxonomy (NCBI): domain Eukaryota; kingdom Metazoa; phylum Porifera; class Demospongiae; order Dictyoceratida; family Spongiidae; genus Spongia; species Spongia lamella. The sequence goes on from OZ005747.1 coordinate 6,135,741, forward strand.
TGGAGGTTAAACAATCAATCAATCAATCAATCGATCAAAGTATCTGACTGCTCTATTAGAGTAACACAATCTGCTTTCTGTTGAGCAGTTTATACAGGTACGTATACGTATACATATATTTGTTCATTAGCTAGCTATGTGAAATGAAGCCTGAATATACTTCCAGAACATTGACAGCTCTGGGATAAAATTAGTCTCAGATGTTTGCACATTGGCACTATAGTGAACAGATTTTAAGACCTGGCTACCTATATAAAGGGTCTTGCTACTGTAAGATTACAAAGTTACATCTTGAGTGCTTACAGTTATGTCATGGAGTTTATAAATACAGAAAGACACTGTAACTAATGCAGATGATTTTCTAAACTACGTATGTTAATGTGCATAAAACTACACTATATTAATGTGTCTAAACTGTATTAATGTGCATAGGTACATACGTATATAAGCTACATGTACCAGTACCACACCAAGTGATGTGATAAATAACAGTGTGGGCACAGGGTCTAATCACCACAATAATAGCATGGTTAGCAACCCACAATGTCATTTATCTCACCATTTAATGTGTAATGCACACTTCAGAGTCATTTTCACAGTGCTGATACTGAGTCTATAGCGAGGGGGGTGTCACATACAGTGTATGCATGTAACCACACTCAAATATACAGCCATGTTAACAGTACGTACATATGTATGTATGTAACTGTAGCTAAATGCAATAAAGCTAGCTATAGCTACGTACCCAACCAGAGTTACGTATCCAAAGTATTTTTATATGTATAGCCACTGTACTTTCCAGTGATTAAGATATCACCAATGTAAATCTAGTGCTGGGCGGTATACCGGTATTTGTAGTTATTCACGGTATGTAAGCAATACCAGTTACCATGGTTACCATAGTATTTATACTGGTATTTTCTTTATTACATTTTTGTGAATTAGAGGTGGTCCAGGAAGTCGTAAGTTAGTGGAAACAGGCTAAACAGTGAGGTTAACACTTAAACATTACAGGCTAACACCAACCAATTTGTATAGAAGGTGTAAATTTGTATTTATAACCAGTTAAACTGATAAAAAGTTTCCCTTGTGGGTACTATTTTCTCATTTTTAAATGGGTTTTTGAGATAACAATGACTTGAAAATAGTTTGTAGTGTTCCACTATAATGTATACATAGCTACCTTCCACTGCATTTTACTACATATGTAAGTTGTGATATCTTAAATACCGTGAAATTCCGGTATACCGGGGTATTTTCTTCATACCGATACCAGGTTGAAAATTTCTATACCGCCCAGCACTATGTAAATCACAACCATGCATGGGGAGGCTTTTCCATTATCTATACTGATAAACAGCAGGAGCCAAAGACACATCAAGCAGTTAACAGCAATATGGATAAAGTAATAAGTGTTTATTGTTACATACTCACATAAAATTGACCCTGTTTGTACGTATGTGTTTGTTAGATCCTATATAAATAGCTAGATCTTTAGCCTTTGAAACTGACTGATCGACCTTCAACAAGGGATTTATTGCGGTTAGCTACGTAGCTACCTTGCAAGCTAACTAGCTAATAATCGCAAATATAATATTCTGCTATCTAACTTTAATTGGCACCATGTAGTAGTTAGCTAGCTACTATTGGTGTAGCTGACTAGCTACATGTCTGTACATGTGTCATGTAGCTTCTATATGCCAGCAAATACTGATTTTCAAAGGGTACATAATCAATCAAGACTCACGATAGTGAGTCGCGAGGCCAAGAAGAAGTGCAGCAACGTAATCACTGAGTGAGTGATTTACACGTAGCACCGCCCTCAAACTCGCAAACGCTCTAGCTAAGCCGCCATTAAAGCTATCCCTTAGTTATTACCGACCCACAATGTTCTTACTATGTAGAATCAACAAACCGAGAATGGAGGAAATAGGCACCACCATTCCTAAGTACCAGTCATTGCGAGTTTTATGGCGCCCATTGTGCAACTACACACGACGAACCATCCTTTCCCACCCGATTCAATGTTTACTAGAGAATTAGTACCTTCATTGTTTGAAGAACCAATATCCCGAAGTTGAAAGAAATCGGTTCAGCCATTCTAATGATACAACCTTATAAATGCCTTCCTGCCACCACGAAAATTTTACGCTGCAGTCATTTTTTTCTTCTTTCTTTCATTTTCATTGCACACTTTTTCGTGGGTTTGCGGGAGCTTTCATGAACCCTGGAAGTTTTTTTCAAACTCTCTTTTTATACATTCACTTGTTTGTCTAGTAACTCACTTATTTCTTCATGGATTTCAGCCAAATTTGTATCAGCACTTCTCCTATGTACGTAAGCTCTACTTGTCATACTATTATCAGTGTGAAGTAAATACTTGAATGTATTTGAGAAGGGCTATTACACTGCAGGTTGATAGTTGCCATAACTTGGACCCCCTTCATTGCATCAACTTTCATATACACAATCTATATTGATGTATTACTCTGTAGTGAAAGTTTAAAAAATCTCGGGCCTGAGTTTTTCAAAATTAGGCTTCAAAGTTTAATTTGCAATATTGTGTGCTAGGCAAGTACAAGTTATGCCCATGCAGTACTTCTCTGCTGCTTGCTAGTAATAACATCTGTTTATACCTCCAAAAAAGTAGTGATATGCTAAACAAAAACACCCTGGGTGTAAAAAAGTGTGAGGTCAATCAGAAGCAGCATTACAAATAGGCATGTGTAACCAAAAACTTTGATATCAGTTGAGGCCAAGAAGTTACTAATCAAAAATCTTGAATGACATAAAATAGTTTATAGCATATTTTCACAACTATGATTGGCTTTGTCACTTGGCCACCTTTATTAATAATGATGGTATGAAAAAGGTGGCCAAGTGACAAAGCCAATCGTAGTTGTGAAAATACGCATGCTATATATAAACTATATTAGCTATTATATGTCATTTTTGATAAATAACTTCTTCGCCTCAAGGTTTTTGGTCACACATACGTATCTATTTGCAATGCTGCTTCTGATTGGCCTCGCACTTTTTTTACACCCAGGGTATTTTTGTTTAGCATACAAGTATACAGTAGTATAGCTATATACTCTGTGAATTTACAACTTGGCTGTCATCCATTAAAAGTGGCTAACTCGGAAGAAAATATGTCTAGTTACGTACATATTTGTACTTGTCTGTCAATTAATCTTTGTGGATACGTTGTAAACAGTTTGTTTGGATGATTCATTCTAGTTTAATTAGATGTGAGCCAGCCAATTTCTGCCCATGAGAGGAGATCCTTTCCCACTAAACACAAGTAAAACAACTGTTATTGGTCTTCATATACTCTAAGGGCCGAGGGTCCCACCTACAGTGTATATGTTTTGTGTATTAAACTTTGCTAATCTATGTAAGCCAAAATTGGATCTCTGATTTTACCTCATCTGTGATTGGTAGAGCGTCCACCATGACTGCTGTGTATTCAACAAGGCATACAATTCCCTTGTTATTAACCTGGCTACTGGGCCTAAAGCCATGGAGCGACTTGGCAATGATTTAGCCTGTTAAGCTACATAGCTAAAACTTTTGCTGTCAGCCTGCATGGGTTTCTGTGCTGCTTGCTCTAATTGCATCTTAAGGGTGTTGAGTTTTTCCTTGGGGACTGCTATCCTGCTTTGACGAAGGTCAATATCAAACCCCAGCCAGGAGCATTGTTGTGATGGAGTCCATCTACACTTGGCCGTATTAGCAACAAAACCTGCCTCAAGATTATTATTATTATTATTATTATTATTATTATTATTATTATTATTATTATTATTATTATTATTATTATTATTATTATTATTATTATTATTTATAAGGCAAAGCCTGTAGATCCTATATTACAAGAGTTAGCTAATAAGTTATAATGTAATTAAAAGTCAATATTGTACAAAAAACTGTTCCAATGATAGTCAAGTTGCTCCTTGATTCAGAATGTGGAGATTGTGGAGATTGTGGAGATTGTGGGTACATTAATTACATAATCTGGTAAAGAATTCCAGTTATTGACCACACGAGATGAGAAAAAGTTTGAACGAGCACGACATGAAGATCTAGATTTAAATAATTTCTTAGAGTGCCCCCTGGTAGATGAGTAACTAGCAAATGTAAAAAGATCGGAAATATCAGATAAATGTGACCCTGAATGAGCAGATACAGCGATATCATGTCACCACGTTTTCTTCGATATGATGGCATATTTAACAGGTCTTTTCACATAGCCAATGTGTGCAAGAATGTGTCATATTATCTTACACATGTTAAGTCCCTGCCATCTCACATTGTTAAGATGTTGTTGGAATCTTTGGTGTTTTCACGTTATAGGCCCTACCTGTCTGGGGTCCGGCCTTCCACCAGAATTCATTGACTCGTTATTCCGTCTTCAAAATTGAGCTGTAGCTATGACTTGTAATTTGCATAAATATGATCATATTTCAAATCATAGAGCTGCTCTTGGTTGGCTTTCGATATATACCTTAATTTGTTCAATATCGTTCACTTCTTACAATTTATCATCATCACTACCTTCATAAAGGTATTGCTTTAGAACCTCCACTTTTGTTTGGTCAACAACACTTAATTGGGAACAGGTGTCTCAATACTTTGCAGCTATGGCATGTTGCAGAAAGAAATTTGCTAAGCGTTTCTTTCATTCTCAAGCTACAGCATGGTGGAACTCCTTGCCATCTGGCATGTTTCATGATATTGGGACTTTCCCTAGCAATCTGTTTAAGAACCTGACTTGATTGGTCATATAGCTGTTGTTTTTTGTGTGTGTACGTTGTTGTATTTATTGCAGTTTTATATGTGTGTGTTGTATTTAGTAGCTACAGTTTAATATGTATTTGTATGTGCATGTAGCTATCTCTAGCTATAGCTACCTATGTTGTTGCATGTGTATGTGTATAATTAGGATGTATGGTTGTACGTACTTGTATGTTGTCTTGTATGTTTCTGGTCTTACATCAAAGCCTTAAGAAAAGGAAGCACAAATGTACCTGTGTTGAAAAAGAACGGCATTAGTTATGAAACAAGTTTGGACAAAGCTAAAATTCTTAATGACCAGTTTCAGTTACTCCTGATGGTTGGCGTTCTGCTAACGTAACGCCACTCTTCAAGCAGGGTGACAAACAACAGCCCTCTAACTATCAACCTATTTCATTGACCTCTATTGTTTTCAAGCTCTTTGAACAGATCATAAATTCAAACATCATGCAACATCTAGAAGTCAATAATATCTTAAGTGACCACCAATATGGCTTCTGTCATTCCCGTTCATGCGAAACATTACTGATTACATTGTTACATGACTTATCCCATTGTTTTGATGCAGGAATACAAGCAGACATAATTTTTACAGACTTTGCAAAAGCATTCGATTCTGTGCCACAAAAGTGTTTATTGTACAAACTAAAATGGTATGGCATCCGTGGTACTGTAAATAGTTGGATCTCCTCATTTCTGAATGACAGAACACAGTGTGTTGTTTTGGATGGTGTTTCCTCTCCTAGATGTTCAGTCTTGTCGGGTGTTCCTCAGGGCACAGTCCTCGGTCTGACTCTGTTTTCTATTTATATAAATGACCTACCAGAAACTATATTACATAGTTCTGTCAAGCTCTTTGCTGATGACTATATTGTATAGGGATGTTTACACACCTGCTGACACTGAGAAGCTGCAAGAAGACTTGTGTGCACTTCAAGATTGGCAGCATAAATGGCTGATGATCATGAGACTAAACGCATCTAAATGTTTTACTATGAGCATTTCTCACCCCAGAAGAAATAAGATTACCTCATCATACAAAACACATGATCACTTTTTGTCTTCTGTCGAATGTTTAACATTACAAATATTTACTTAATTTAGGCATCACAATTCAGAACAACTTGAAATGGCAGAAGCATATCCAATTGATTACCTCCAAAGCCAACCAAACACTTACTTTATTGAAACGCAACCTGAGAACTCCATCTATCCAGTTAAGGGAAACAGCATATCTTGGCTTAGTACAACCAATGCTAGAATATGCTGCTACGTAATGAAACCCATAGCTACCTGATAAATGATAAAAATTCATTAGAGAAAGTTCAGAGGAGTGCTGCTCGGTATGTAAAAGGAATAGATATGATGCCAGTGTTATGCAAATGCTTAATGAACTACAGTGGGAGTCACTTGAGTCACGTAGAGATCAATCTCATTTAATTATGCTCTATAACATCTTAAAACAGAACATCTACCTGCCATCTGAATACATACCTGAATTTCATTCACAGATATCACAATACCAATTACAAACTAGATCTTGTCATATGCTCGGATTAGCTGAAACATTTTGTAATACCAACATTTACAAGTATTCTTTGGTGCCATCATCATCCAGACTATATGCATGGAACTCTTTGCCACGCCACATGATTGAATCTACCTCAACCGAATCATTTAAGTCAGTATTACGAGACTATTATAGACTTAATAATTAAATAATTAGCTAGCTATCTGTGTATAATCTTCTTTTAGAAGTTTTTACAGTATTGGTAAATAAAAAAATGTGTGCATATGCTCCAGTGCGGAAGAACGGCATTGCTGAGCACTGGAGTTGAATTATCAATCAATCAATCAATCAATCAACAATTCCTGCATGGGACTGCAAGAAGCAGCAGGTACGTATATACGTTTATAGCTATATACGTAACTACGTAGCTACGTACGTAAATCAGTAGTCTCGTGCGCACCACTCTTATATCAGCACGGGAGTTATGTACGACCCAGTAAATATAAGGCAAATAGTTAGCTATGTAGTTTACATATTTTGCTGGTATAGCTACGTATACTATATAAAATTTTAATAGTAGCTAGAGTCAGTAAAGCATCAGTATTCAGCCACCATCTATATTCGGACGCAATTGCTCGTAGCTAACTTATGAGGAGTATTTAAATACCTGACATGTCCTTGGAGACTTCAGGGTTGTGCAAGCTTGTACACAAAAATCAGACTTCTATGAATCTTCTTCTAGGATTAGATTAGATTAGATTATTATCGATTTTAAGGGTTGCACAAAAGGACCAATGCCTGCACTAGGTGCTCCCCAGGAAACAAACATACACACACATTACAAAAATTACTAACTAGTTAGCTAACTTACATGCATACACACAACAAAACACTACACTACAAACATTATATCTAGCTAGTTAGCTAGTTAACAAATCATGCAACAAACATAATAATACATACATACAAAAATAAAATGACAGAAATTACAAAAATAACATCTAAAATAACCATCTATGTAGTGCCCGTTTGAATTTGAAGATAGAGTTTCCTGCTTCCAAAAACATGTGAAGGAATCTTGTTCCACAAAAATATTCCATTTACTAATAATGAATATCGGTAAGAGTTAAGGGTAGAAGAAATAGTTTGGAAAGTTAACTTATGACTTCTAGTAATATCAGATTGCGGCAAGAGGTAGTCTTTAAGTTTAAATATAACTTGCCCATGAATAACATTAAATAGGAATAAACATGTTAAAAAGATCCTTCTAGTAGAAAGGAATGCCCAGTTTAAATCTGACACACAGTCCCTGGAGGATTTGTTCACTTCAAAGTTGCCAGGTCCCAATGACTTTTCATAACCCATCTAGGAGCAATGAGCCTATAAGTGAGCCATCCAAAAAAATAAATCAACTTCCGGACAGCTCTTGCCACTTGTCTGTCTTCAAGTGAAAGGGAAACTCTTCTACTTATATAGTTTATTAATTTAAATCCTTCTGATGATGAATTACAAACAAAAGAAACCGGAGTGTTAGCTGATCAGTAATCGGATGCATGTGATTCCCTAAAAATATTGAAAAATCAGCCATTTGACGTTTTTTACGTAATAAAAGTTGTTCTATCTTGTAGAAAAATTCTCCTGCTATCTACTGATATATAGTTTTCTTTATTTACACTAATATTGCTGAAGTTACCTGCCAACTATTAATTAATATCACACGTTTCCACAACTCTTTTGGGTTTTATTATTAAATCAGTACAATCTTTTGTTAATGTATAAAGCAAAAGTTGAAAACTATATAGCTATCAGTAGATAGCAGGAGAGTTTTTCTACAAGATACATAGAACAACTTCTATTACGCAAAAACGTCAAATGGCTGATTTTTCAATATTTTTAGGGAATCACGTGTGTCCAATTACTGATCCGCTGACACTCCGGTTTCATTTGTCACTTTGTAATTCATGATCAGAAGGATTTAAATTAAATAAACTATATATATTTAGAAAGTAGAAGAATTGCCCTCTCACGGGGGGGTGCCTTTGGTTTACTGCCAAAGCATGTTTTCCATAGGATTCAATGTATTTTAACATCATTTTTAAACACGTGGTACTTCAATATACATTAATGTATCTGAGCATGCCACAGGTAATCAGAAAGGTCTACAATCACTCTTTATGATGATTCTTGTTGGTAACTGATATGATCACAAATGACAAAAGTTATGAAGTGTTAAAAGTGATGGTTAATTTATTTTCTCATTTGTGCGGGAGTTGTAGGTAATCTTTTAAATTAAGACAGTTGAAGCTAAATTTTGATTTTAGCCATCAAAGCAACATATACTGTTGTATAGCTACATATCATCTCTACAACTGAGAGTGGATGTTAAGAGATATGAACAGGACTGTAAGACTTTCACATGCTTTGAACTGCTGCTGGAAGGAGAGTTATTACCTTCATGCCTTTTGTAGATTGCAAAGGCATATAGCTATATATACGTATATGGACAGGGTGCAGGTTACTTTTTGGGTGAAGCAAACTTCATTCCTAATGTCAAAGAGTAAAATTACAATCTGGAAAGTGACGACTGCAAGCTCTTGGATCTTTTGGTAGGTCAATTTTTTTAATTTTCAGAGCGTCCAGACACTGTCACTTACATGGTAGCTCTTTGGGAAACCTATGCATGTGTACTGTAGGATCTACAGCCTTTGTGTGCTTGAAGATTACCATTAGCTAGCTACTAGGCATTTTGGATGCTAGCTATAGACAGAAAAGAGTGCAAGTAGCTAAGTTAACGGTAGTAACTCTATATATACGTACATCTACACTGATTCTACAGCTTATCCTTACTTTCTATATATAGCTACACACAGATTTATGAGTTTGAAACTTACACTAGCCATAGCAATAGATAGTCAGTATCCATGCATACAACTCCCGCAAAATGATGTAATAAATTAACCATCACTTTAACGCTTCATAACTTTGTTATTTGTGGTCATATCAGTTACCAACAAGAATCATCATAAAGAGTGATTGTAGACCTTTCTGATTAAAAATGACATCAAAATACATTGAATCCTATGGGAAAACACGCTTTGGCGGTAAACAAGAAGCCATTTTGTGCTTTACATATTTTTGAGTTACTGAAAATGGGCTATTGGTTGGCTTGAAGACAGACAAGTGGCAAGAGCTGTCCGGAAGTTGATTTATTTTTCCGATTAAAGATGTTTTCAGACGGTCACTTATAGGCTCATTGCTCCTAGATGAAGATTCATAGAAGTCTGATTTTTTGTGCACAACCCTGAAGTCTCCAAGGAATGAAATACTCCTCATAAGTTACGAGCAATTGCGTCCGAATATAGACGGTGGCCGAATACTGATGCTTTACTCTATATACGTACGTAGCTACAGCTAATCCACGCGCGTATATTGATGTGCATGCACGTAACATACATATAGATTGTAGTAGCTATAGTACATATATTTAATTTTACGTGCATTCATTGTGATACAGTAAGCGCATATAGTTAGCTACGTATATAGCCACGTGACTATACTGAGCGGAACTCGTTTGTTAAAATAACAGGAAATCAACTACACGGTGAGCATTATTCCATGTATATATATATGTACATAACTAGCTACACACGCATATATGTGTGTCATTCGCAGATCGCTACATCAAGAATTTAGTCACACTGTAACTAGATAACACTGCAGCTGACAACCGAAGCATTTTCTACTGACTTAAAAAAGGTGAGCGCCGGCATGAGTAATTTATAATATAACTTATAGTCAGCTAGCTAATATCATGCAATTGTCAAAAGCAAAGAGTTAATTGGACACTTGTAACTATAACTCCCATACAGTAGCTCACTAACCATAAACCATAGTAAAGCTATCCACCTCAGCATGCACTATGCTGCGAAAATTTCTTTTAAGGACTGAAAATTAGTTATAAGCTGCATGGGTAAACCGCTACAACTAGTAGCTATAACTAGTCTATATACATAGCTAGACACCAGAAGTTAACTAGATAGAATACAAGCTACGTGTCTGAAAAGTTGATTGCAATTTAGGTCAGACCATGAGATCTGCAATGGTATTTATAATACGTACATATACCGGCATACGTCAGGCCATTCTTCTCGTCTGCGTGCAAAGCGGCTTACTTCATAGTTACGTAGTTAACCGGATTTCTGTAAATGCAGCCAAAGCAAGTTACGAAATAGCTAGCTGTAGCTACCTTAGACAGTCGTCATTTCTACTGCGTTTAGCTGTATGGTGCATAGCTATAGTACGTTGAGATTCACCTGCGTAGCCACGTACGTAGCTATAAATACGTCCAAAACGCGAACTTGCGATTTAACTTCAAGATATAAAAATTTTAGCTAACTAGCGAATTTGCGTCTAGTTTAAAATAGTTACATATCTACGCACCTACGTGACTGAGCCAGTTCCATCGTTACCAAAATGTGTAGCTACTTTTTTATTGAAGTGGATACTTAATCCTTAATCCTAGATAGGTAATCAGTAAAAAAGCTATACTCTGTTCGCGTTCACCTTGCCGATCGTTTCCCTTGAATAACTTCCGTTGCGAACTGGCTAGAACAAAAAAATTTATATTGCCGTGAAGCCCTTCAAATGCCGGAAACGTTTAGAAAAGAAGCGCTTCCATAGGACTAACCGCCAAGAAGATACGGCGCTTGAAAGTTTCTCATACAATTGTAGGGAAAATCGGTCAAGCGTAAGGCTTTGAAGTTTATTGCTGGGCAAATTAGTGGTTGAAGTCAAACAAGTTTTACGCGCGCTTATATCATTGGCTGTTACAAGATTACATAATCATCTTTTCTTTCACTCGATATAGCTTATCTTACCCATTGTTTTAACAATTTTTGAATGGCCTTTTGCTTCTTTGTTTCGCTCTCGAAGGATTTCGTCACGTTCACGAGTAGATGATCCATTAGCCTTGTATTAGTTGTAAGGCGCTTTACTTTGAAAGAATATTTCTCACTTAATGCCAAACAAGAAGAATCCTTTAGTTTCAGCTGCTTATTTGTTGTTAGTGACACTGTAGAATCTATATAGCGACGCCATTATTATTTGCGCTAAAAGGTAATGGCTATTACATAATTGTGTGATGTTACGTAGTTCAGTAATTGGTAGTTGCTTTGAACTTAAACGGCTTCCTGTGTTAATCAGTCACCTCAGCAATGCAAGTGCTAATGTCAGTGTTAATCGTCGCGTCCATTAACAATAAGAATTTAATTGTAATTAGCATAGATATGGCTTCTGTGGATGCCTTTGGTTTACCGTGAAAACGTGTTTCCCATGGGTTTCCTGCGAAAGCATGTTTTTCCTTGTGGTAGCTAATCACTTATATTGAAATAGCTACTTAGCTATTTAAACAGACTAAATTTTACAGCAGTTTCAAAAAATAAAGTCGTTGGAAGTTTCCCTTTTCTCCTCAGCAAATGTGAGGTCATGGAAGGGCCACTTGCATACTGATGTCCAGCTCTCTTCCCCAGTGAAGGTATCTGAGGGGAAGACAACTTAGAAGGCTCCGCTAAGGTGTTGCAGTTATAGACATACCAGCAAAGCCTAGAGTCAACCTGTCTGACCATTGAACTTTTAAGGATTTTTATTGACCATAGGAATGCAACCTTAGTGTAGGTAGAGTCACCACAAGTTGTATTTGTAAGCCACATCTGTTTAGCTATTATTATACTATGTTTCATGATTAGAATAATTTTTATATTGCCAGCTATAGCAGCTATAGCGAGGAACTAGAAGTGCCAGGCTTTGGTCTGCAAGGGGTATGAGCTCTAGTGTCTGGTTGCTGTTGGATCTACCGGCAACAGGTGTGGCAGCCTTCTAAGGTGGATACCTGGGGTGATGAACCAGTGATGACAGCAACCTATAGTATTCCCCCAGGGCCAGTCCATTGCACAGCCAGGGCTGGTTGTTGTCCACGTATGTCGGTCAGGTGCCCCTTCCTTAGTTGGGGAAGACCAGCTGAGACTTTACTGAGTTCTATACTGTACAAGTCAACAGTACCTATTCTGAATAGTCCTTCGCCTCCCCACGGCTATCTGAAAGTGGGGCCTTTGGGATCCTGCTGCATGGAGTAGTCCTTTGCCTCCTTGCGGTTATTTGAAAGTGAGGCCTTTCAGTGGGAAACAGCTACTGTAACAGGCGAGGTAGTTGTCTACATAAATCTGTGACATTGTCTTTCAGCCCAGTCTGCCCTGTCTGCTGATGAGGGGTTGGGTAAAGACCCCAAAACTAGTCATTGCCTATTTAAGTCCAGTGAGATCAGCATACAAGTTTTCCAACAAGAACAGCTGTGGAATGTGAGTGTGGCTGCAGACTCCTTACCCTAGACTGATGATGAGAGGGATTCCTTCTCATGATATGTAGACTGACTCAACAATACAGAAGTTGATGGAGCTCAAATTGTGGAGGGTCTCGCTGTTATTACAATCCCATGTCTTCTGGGCATGATGTACTGGTGATGACGAGAGAACATGGATGTGCCTGGGGAAGAGGAAACAGTGGTTATGCACCCCTGAGAGGGCCACTTGCTGATGTCCAGCTCTCTTCCCCAGTGAAGGTATCTGAGGGGAAGACAACTTAGAAGGCTCCACTAAGGTGTTGCAGTTATAGACATACGTACCAGAGTCAACCTGTCTGACCATTGAACTTTTAAGGATTTTTTTATTGACCATTATTATGGGAATGTAACTTTAGTATAATTATACATAGAGTCATCATAAGTTGTTTTTGTAAGCCACATCTGTTCATCTGTTTACTTAAGGTGGCGGGTTACCGGAAAAGGTTACATAATTAAGCTATATGAATTACGTATGTATTAACTAATTATCGGTTAACAACAGCTGGAGCCTTGTAGCCGTCAACTACTGGCTACATAGTCTTAATTTCTAATGGGTGGGATAATGGGTAGTTCGGTACCGTACTCTTCCTAAGATCACGTGATATGCTGATATGCAAGGCCTGTATTTTATGTGACACATGCAATGTCTATCACGTGATCTTGAGGTTATGGATTAAGATTATCCTGCACTCTTGAAAGTGCATACCCCATGTTGTGGGAATATTTGTGCCATATAAACTGGCATATTGCCAGCAGCTTATTCCCACAGTTTACGGCACCGATCCATTTTCCCACCAAGCCATATAAGCAAATGCTTTGTATTTGCATTGGAACAATGGATCGATTAGCTACCTGATAATGTGGATACAGTAGGTACTGTATCTTGTCAGCTAATCTGCATGATTGCAGATGGTATTAAGATTGGTCTACATGCTTACTGTAATACAATGTGGATTTTGGTTGTCATGAGCACCATCTACAGGATTGTATAGTACCTCTATTCACTTGTACACGATAAGCATGTTTCGATTACATACGTAGTATAGGAGCTTGCATACATGAGTGCAACTGCACTAGCATCATTTTTTTGCAGGTTTTCCATGATACGAAGCAATAATTCTTAATTTTTCTTTCTTTTGGTTATTTAGTAGCTAAGCACTGGCTCTAAATTAACGATAGCATGTTTTCTGTATAATAAGAATTGTTTAGAGAAATAGCTACATTAGACATGACGCTGTATCATCTATTCAGTCCATACGTACATGTACTGTATACATAGTACATTACGCCATTTGTCTCAGACTCATCATCCTAGGGACATGAGGAACAGGCCGTATGCATTTATACATGAGTTATTAGCTACCAACTCGTACTTGCTAATGCACTAATCTTGAGATTGTTGACAACTTGTCCATTTGAAGTATTTCCATAGAATTTGCATACAGGGATGTGTGTAAGGAGACCCTATACACTACACAGTCCCTCTCTGGCTTGCTCTGTTTAATTGGATTGATGATAAGCATGAGCAGGGTCCTGTGGACAACAGAAATACGAAGGAGTCATTGCTAATTGGTGAGCGTAACCATGGGGATCATTCCTAGCCAAACTCCTTTGAATCTGAGTGTACGTGTAGCTTGCATTTGTTTTACTCTTCGTCACCATTGACTTATACCCATAGAATTTGAAGGCACTAAACTCCTTCAGTAAAAGCAATATGAATGTTATAGATTCTTGTTGGTAAAGATGCCTAAGTCTTGTTCAGGTAATTCATCAACGACTAAATCCATATCTATTGGAATCCATTGAATTACCAGAATAATTGCAGAGATACTTTTGGTTGGCTTGTGGGTTAGAGTTACAAGGCTGCAGAATTAGATATTCTAATTATTTCACTTGTGTGTAGATGGTAGGTTTTCCAAAAATTGGGTTATAAAAGTTTGTATCATAGCCAAACATATTTCAAATTACTACACATTCCAAACTACTTTGGCCTATTCCAAAGTCTTCCCAATTTTTTTGATAAAACAGTGAAAAGTTGAGTCTCTGTGTAGCTAAAACATACAAATTTGTGGGTCATAAAATTCTTACAAAATTTTTTTAAGGGTTTACAAATCTTGATTCATTAAAACAGTCCATTTCTTGAAACCATACATAAAAAAACATTAAAATGTTGAGTGTTCTATATGCTATATGAACCACATTATTGAGTGCACATATTTTACAGAAGTGCAATGTTGAGAAATTAAAACTTATTTTTCCCATGAGACTCATTGTTGAGTCAATCTCAGAAACTTAACTACACAAACTACCCAATGTTGAGTTACCTACCCAATGTTGAGTAGCCTATCCAATGTTGAGTATCCTTGTGCAACCTACCCAATGTTAGGTAGCCCACCCAATGTTGAGTAGCCCACCCAATGTTGAGTAACCTACCCAATGTTGAGTAACCTACCCAATGTTGAGTAGCCCACCCAATGTTGAGTAACCTACCCAATGTTGAGTAACCTACCCAATGTTGAGTAACCTACCCAATGTTGAGTAGCCCACCCAATGTTGAGTAACCTACCCAATATTGAGTAGCCCACCCAATGTTGAGTATCCTACCCAATGTTGAGTAACCTACCCAATATTGACTAACCTACCCAATGTTGAGTAACCTACCCAATGTTGAGTAGCCTACCCAATGTTGAGTAGCCTACCCAATGTTGAGTAACCTACCCAATGTTGAGTAGCCTACCCAATGTTGTGTAACCTACCCAATGTTGAGTAGCCTATCCAATGTTGAGTATCCTACCCAATGTTGAGTAGCCTACCCAATGTTGAGTAACCTACCCAATGTTGAGTAGCCCACCCAATGTTGAGTAGCCTACCTAATGTTGAGTAGCCTACCCAATGTTGAGTAGCCTACCCAATGTTGAGTAGCCTACCCAATGTTGAGTAACCTACCCAATCTTGAATAACCTACCCAATGTTGAGTAACCTACCCAATGTTGAGTAGCCTACCCAATGTTGAGTAGTCCACCAATGTTGAGTAGCCTACCCAATGTTGAGTAGCCTACCCAATGTTGAGTAGCCCACCCAATGTTGAGTAGCCCACCCAATGTTGAGTAGCCTACCCAATGTTGAGTAGCCCACCCAATGTTGAGTAGCCTACCCAATGTTGAGTAACCCACCCAATGTTGAGCAATCTACCCAATGCCAATGTTGAGTAGCCTAACCTTCTCAGAGTAAAGTTAATGGAATCTGTAAATCTCCATCATCACAAAAATTGCTTTACTTAATTCATTACACAGACTAAAATAATCTTTATACACACTGAAAGTTAAGCTCATAAGATAGTACTCAAGCAATGCAATAGAAACTCTCATACACGACACTTTCTAGATCCACTGTCCTGTTTGAATGTAGCTACCTTCAATCTAAGCTCTCAATTAGAGCTGTGAAACTGCTGTAGAAACCATAACTGGTTACTGGATACTTGTCTGGTTAACTAAAATTTTAATTAAAGCACCTGAAAACCAAGTTTACCTTTTATGTCTTCCCAGAAATGACAATTCTACTTTTTATTTGATAGTTTTGTTTTAAAATCTTAAAATGTGGGAATATTTTGCATATTCCAATGCTAAAATAAGTGAAATAGATTACAATTGCTATGAAATAATATACTTCATCGGTTATGTAAAGCTAAAGGTTTCGATTCACAGCCCTACCCTCAATAAATAACTACTATAAAATGGACTAAAAATCCATTTCTCAGAGCTACTGTCATTTAAACCTTGACATGGTACTTTTTCCTTCAACTGTTAACATGCACACCCCTATAAATCATAGTAACATGACATAGCTATCTTGTCAAATGTCTTTAACTGTATAAAGGTAATTATCAGCCCTTGAATTACTGCCTTACATTTGTTCAGTCAAATTAAAGGGGCTATGGGATGACAAAGTGTTTTGGTGTTCTGAAGCCACCCAATGCTTGTTACAACTAATTAGTTTGCCTTTATGTTTCATTAAAAATTACATCACAACTGGCAATAATATGATTTCACTGCAGTAACATTGCATAGGAATATTGTCACACAGCCCCTTTAATGGCATTGCAATTGTCTGCACATGGTTTATATAAATTATATAGATTTGCAAATGCCTTTAAATAAACTTAACTATCCAGTGTAGTGCACTGTTTACAAGGACAACTTGCAGGGACAAAGGACATTCTCCAGAGAAAAATTATTTTCAGGGCATACTTACATTTGTAATGGTAAATGTCTTACTGCAAAACTGTTTATAAATCCCACAAGTTGTTAAAATCTCCGAAACTTACTATATATATCTATATATAGTTATATTTCTCAAAAAAATCTTTTTAATCATATGTACAATATAACATACAAGAAAATACATGTTACTTTGTATTTATCCATCATACCATACATATAGGTTGCTTTCATCCCATTTGGCATCTCTTAAGGACAGTATCAGCATTTCAATAGAAATCCTTTTCCTTCAACTACTGGATCGGCTACCAAAATCTGAATACGATAAGCCTACAATGGAGAATGATTATTGGACATACACTGACATGTGAGAAAGCATAGTTACAGAAGCAGCTATAATATGTTTTTAGGGGAAGTAGTTTCATAGACCAACTAGTAGATATACAGCGGCAAGTACTTGAAAATATACTTGATAAGGAACATGTAATTAATCTGACCTTGGTGGAATGACTCACAAATGTCGTTAAGACTAACTTCTTTAAATAGACTTGACTTTATTTTAATTTTTGTAATTGCATACATGTATATATATGTACCATATGCAAGAGTTCCACTATGTGCGATTTCAAAAAACTTGCGAGTTTTAGATGGCAAAGTATCACTTGGATTATTAAAGTGTCTTGGTTGCGATACCAAAAGTACCTTTGTACCAATAACTTGATAAATTTGCCTCATTTTGTATTCTGCTACCGTATTTTTAAAATGGAAATACACATTTTAGTGTCTTTCAAGGCTAGCGCTGTACATATTCCAGCCCATATACAAGCTATTTCAATACATTACATATTAAATAACCTACAAGGCTATATAAAAAATTTTACCTTCTGATAAGCTTAAATGATAGGACAAAATACAGTAGAAGGTATTCTTTTTCAGGAAAATACATAGTAGCAGCCGTTTTTTGTGATTATCGATAAATCATAACAAACAAATTTGAATGTCAGAAACAAGATGGTTCATATACAATGAAAGTTATGGCCATTTTTCTGCAGAGGTGCATTCGAAGAGTTTCCTTCAAAGACTGGTACAATCATAGATGAAATTTTTATTTATGGTGAGTAAACGACGGAAAGTAGATTCTTACAACACCAGCTCTTCATGAATCATGCCATTTAGCTAAGAGGCATGCAATAAAAGCTAGTTTTCTGATGGATGGTTTAAGGATAAAACTACTGTTGTTAATATACAGTTATACATTCATAAGAAAGTCACATGCACAAAGACACATCCTTAAGGAGTAAGGAAAACATAGCAACACATACACAATAATATTACCTTTATATTTACATGACAAAAAGAAGCACAAATATAATGTAAGCTGAATTTCTTACTGTACACTGTAAGAAAACTTTAATATTGAACACTTCACTATCTGTATGTGTGGGCTGCATCTTGTTAGTTAATGTACAACTGGCACCAATTTTTAGTATAAACAACAACTAACTAATGCTTTAGCAAGAATTCACGATGTGTTTTCTTACTAAAGTATCATTTCATGTGAAACTGGAAGAGGGAACACAAACATACACATGCACGCACACCCATACACACACACACACACACACACACACAAACAAACAAACACATGTATACACAACTTAAGGACTCATAAATAACTAGTAACAACATAATAATATTATGTTAATTATAGCCTTAAAATATAATCAGAACTAAAAGCAACATAAATAACACACACACATACACTGTAATTATAAATGTTATGCACTAATTGGAACAACAATTTCACATTTCAGCAGAAAATACATATCGCACATGACTTGTCCTATAATATATAATTTAATGTGCATTGGGTCCTCACTGATTTCTATGAAATAATAAACAACAAATTAAAATTGATAAACTGCAAACTGATGTGCAATAAACTGGGCACTAAATAGAGATTCCAAATATTCAACTGATTATTTTATTATCTAGATGTCATTACTTTGACTGAATCATAAGCAACTGACAATGGTTACAGATAAATTTAAAGCAGTGTTTATTTGAGTACAGTTCTTGGGATATGCCACCTCACCCTTTTTCTTGCAATCATATTTAATGTCCGACCACACAGAACTCTGGTGCAAATCAAATAATATAACCAATTAGTCTAGATTTACCAGGATTACCAGTTACAGCATGGGTCACTTATCCTACAACACAAGGAAATCTATTGTACAATGAAATTTTGTATAGTGACCATCCACTACTGAGTGCATGACACAAACTGATTAGTGTTGTACCATTCACATGCCTATTAAATGAAGCACTAATATCAGGATCCAAATAAGTACCACAACTCAAGCTCATAAGTTATAACATCAAAGGAATACTCATGTAACATCACGTAGATGAACAAACGCTAGAAAACGCACCTCAAATTTTTCTCTCTCTAGCTACCTAACCATTGAGAGATAGGTCCCATTCATTAATGAACGATCAATACGTTGATGTCCCCTTGGAATTGCGGCGGGCTGGTAAGTCAAAGCACCTTTCCTCCGTAATAATATAAGTCGCAGTCTTCTTCTAGTTTACTAAACCATTCTTCTACATCACAACTCGCAGGACAACTCGCTGTACTTCAAACACGTGGCAGACGTGGTGCTCCGCAAATCAATTCACGTGACGTTCCTGAAAACAATTTAACGCGCACTATTTAATTGTTCTTTGACGTTTGTGTTTGTTTGTTTGTCAGAATTCAAACGGATATCTTAGAGGAGCATAATACAATGAGTGTCTTATAATGTAGCTGCGGCAGGTTTACAGGAGTTGACGAAGTTCGAGACGAAGTTATGGAGGCACAGAACCGGCCTGGCTAGTGAGGACATGCAATTCAGTACAGGGGTGATGTAAGTGTAGCAATGCAACAAATAAAAAGAAAGAAGCGATCTGGGAACGAAACTAGACTCCAGACTAGACTTATTCCAGAAATGATAGCAAAATTTTTATACTGGGGCGAAAGAGAGATTGATTGATTTATTATTTAGACTCACAACAATCGGCTACAGTCGTTCCTCGTTGGAGTGTTACAACAATACTAGTGATTATTGAAAAGAAGGTGATGATTCAGACAACCTAATGACTTTATCCAGCACCCCATTTTCATTCGATTATTATTGCAGGTGATCTTAATGTTGATTTACTTGTCTGGTGATAGTTACAGCGCAGCTTATACTAATTTATTGGCTGTCTTATCTTACACAGCATGTTGTGGGTCCAAGTCGTGTGTCTACCACAAGTTCTACATTAATTGATCACATTATAGAGCTTTTTCATTGCGTGATCTAAATAACGTTAATTTATTTGTCTCGCCTATGCATCCACCATCTTGGTGCACATGTTGTGTATACAGAATGGCATCTCAGCTTTCGTCTTACAGCGAAGCTTTAGAAAAACAAGCGAAGGCCCGCTAAAAGGATAATAAATGGAGTGGATCCGTTCAGAAAGGCAACTGAAGGAGAGCCCTTCGATGGATTTCCACCTGTTGAAGATTGTGGTTTTGGTATAATATCTTGTACTTCAGACAAGTTCTATTAGCTTAAAGCCAGGAAAGGACTGGAAGCTTACAATCAATTCGTATGCGGCTGGATAAAAGAAGTTAGTATTAGGGAATATCTAACTACTGGCAAAGTAAGGTACATAATTAAGTGGTCTAGTCTACATACTTTATGGCACTTGTTTCATGCAGGTCCACCATTCACAACGATTAAATGAAACACCTTTGGCATGCTGGATTATTACAGAGTTAACTGGGGAAATCTGTTGTGCTCATTGCAATTGTATGGCTGGGTTAGGGGAAACATGCACACACATTGCTGCTGTACTGTTCTACCTGGAAGCTTCATCTAGACTCAGCAAAACATGTACATAAGAGGCTTGTAAGTGGATAATGCCATGATATCTCAAGGAAGTGGAGTATTTACCAATCAAAGATATAAATTTTACCTCAGCTTGTGGAAGAAAGAGAACTTTAGATGATCAAATCACAGCTGTTGATGATTCGGATGAACAGCCAAATGGGATTCTTGTGCCTAGGACAGTTGGAACAAGCCTCATTATTTCAAAATCTAAGGGCTGAAGGTACCAATCCTGCTATTTTGTCGTTAATTCCTAATTTCTCTGAACAGTTTGTGCCAAAATTTTCATGTAAAGGTTTTCCACCACCATTGAAAATCACTTAAAGTTTGAAGTACGTACGTCGAAATAGAGTACCATGATGTGTTGTCAGCATGTGAATCAGTGTCAGTAGACATGATACTTGAACCATATTTTTGAGTTTACTTACTTTGGTCTCTAGTAGCTTTTTCAACAGAATCTGTCATTTTCCTGGTTGAGCTGGAAGAGTTACTGCTTCTAAAATGAAGTCTGCATGTATGCCATAGAGACCCTGCCAAACCAGCTCAGTCAAGGGATATGCTATCCTGAAGCTTTCAATTTCACTAGCAAGGCAACAAGTTGGGCTTTCAGCATGAGACATTTATTTTAATGCTTGTAAAGATAAAAATGTTGATTTTTCTGTTATGGACAGTGGGCTTGTCATTAATAGTCAGTGGCCATACTTATATAGGTGCTTCTCCAGATGGAGTCATCAACTGTACCTGTTGTGGTAAAGGGGTACTTGAGATTAAATGCCCTTTTTGTCATCAGGAAACATCACTACAAGTGCAGCTACTAATGATAGTAAGTTCTGTTTGAAGCAGTTGGATGGGGAGCTACGTTTGGACCACAGACATGTCTACTACTATCAGGTACAGACACAATTGTTTGTTTGTGATGTGGAGTATGCTGATTTTTGTGTTAGCACTTTTTGATGAGTGAAGAGAACATCCATGATGACAATGGGATACACATTGAGCGCATCTATAAGGACTTGAACTTTTGGACTGAGTGTCTTGCTAAATCGCAGCACTTCTTTCAAACTTGTTTGCTCCCAGAAATTTATGGGCAACTGGCATACAAGGCCAAATGTAAAGAGCACAACTGATGATGTCTATGGACATACAGATACAGAAAGCACTCCTGATCAGCCATTATGTTGCTATTGTCGCTGTCCTGAAGATGGGACTATGATTGGTTGTGATAACCCAGACTGTCCCATAGAATGGTTCCACGTTGAATGTTTAAAACTACCCCCCAAAGGAAAATCCAAGCAGTACTGTCATTGAATCATTTGAAGGTAGCCATAATTATCGATTGTTTTGAGATCTTCATAGAACGGCCATCTAACCTTCAAGTGAGAGCCTACACATGGTCCAACTACAAACACAAAAACACTGCAAAAGTTTTAGATGGAATTATTCCTCAAGGAACTGTAGGGTTTGTTTCAGAAGCTTGGGGGGTCGAGTCATTGACAAGTATCTAACTGAACATTGTGGAATTTTGAAAAAGCTGCTACCCGGCGATGTTGTACTTGCCGATCGAGGCTTTGATATTGCTGAGCCTGTAGGGGTAATGCAAGCTAATTTGCAGATACCAGCATTCACTAAGGTATAATCTCATCTGTACGCCAAAATAGTGAAAATAACCTCATACTACAAGGCACCTTACCAATTAATTTCGTAATGAAGCAACCTGGTGAAGACATCCCATTGATCGATAGCATCATTTGTGTATGCTGTGCTCTTGTTATTGTCAGTGATAGTGTTGTACCGTTTGAGCAGAGCTAGTTTTGTAATAATTATTTTATGTTTATGTGTACATTAATTAAAACATCGATGATTCTGTCATACGTAGCTAGCTACTTGTACATGCACAAAGTAATTGATCAAACATCAATTTTAGATCCTTTTTTCTTTATTAGAAACTTTGGTAACTTACTACAGTCTGAAAGCACTCTGGCATAGTTTGTTGCAAACAATCACGGTCAGGCCAGATGATTAAATCTTGCAACCTAATATCCATTTGTGACAACCGCTTCAATATAACTCTGGAAACAGTTGCTGGAGAAATGTTGAAACGAAATGTTAAATCCTGTATTGGGCTGTTTAATCTAAGCTTCAGTATAGTACACATAAACTACTGAAATAACAAAAGTTTGCTAAGCCCTCCACTGGCAAAGTTGCTACTACATGGTCATATACTGCCTTCAATATTTTCATGTTCGGCAAACTAGTACATGACTTATAATTTAAGTCATAAAAGAACTTCAGTGAACGCATGCGGTGTTCAGATTTTGTTTAACAAACATAGCTACTGAGATTTTCTTATCAATCATCTCACAGTACTGTCCTCCATGGCAGGTTTATAATTATGATCCAAGAACCTCGTCCAAAAATCGATGTTACAGACTTGAAAATTGAAGGCTACCTTCCCAATCATACAACTTCAGTGAATGCATACACCTTTTTCATACTTTGTTACTGAGATGCTCTTTACCACTCATCTCAATCACGGATGTCAATGGTCCTCCAAGTTTTAATACTGGCATGGTCCCTGAATTGCAATTGGCATTACCTTATAGGCCCGTTTATGCGCCTCCTGAAAAAAATAAAAGGTATGATGATTTGTTAGGACTGAAGCCCTTGGTTCCGGAACAAACTCACTCTGGTGTATATATATAGTGGTAATCCTGGGCCGCGGAACTTCAATGCTGAGCAAGTCTTCTACTGAAAGTACGTGCGATGAATAATTATTCCAGTACAAACATATAGTTATGAATGCAGGAATTGCCAAAGTGTTTGAAACTTCGCGTGACGATCAGAAAATGGGAGTTCGAGTCACCTCGAATTCTTGTTTTTTTTTATTAGATACTTTTATAAATGTTACATTTATATAACTTATATATTCCTTTAAAACCAGCATGTCGCTAATATCAGATGGCTGAGGGGACTCGGCTGGGAAACCAGTCGGGAAGGGGTGTGTGAGTTCGACTCCTGACTAGGAACAGCCAGCTTCCTCCCTTAACCCTAACAGCATCTGCATTATTAGTATGGTGCTTTACTGTAAGGCCTACCATTGCAGAGGCTTGTAAAGTTATTTGTGGGTATGGCATGATTTTTCACAGCCGAGAGTAGTTCACTTTTTCCAGCCATAGCATTTGTATTAGGCTTATCTTTTTCCCCAGGGCAACTGCATGCACAGTATTTGCATTAGTTACTGTAAGGCCATCATCTATCATTACAGAGCTAGATTTATACAATAATGTTGTGAGACGGCATGGCTTTTCCCAGAGTAAAAATTTAGTTAACTATGCTTTACAAGGGGTGCATAGATTGGAGCCATCCCATTGTTTGGACTATTTGCATTCAGTAAAATCATATTTGTCAGCATATTAACCAGTCGAATGTATACTTTGTATATTATATGCATATTATAATACTGAGACAAATGGTATGGTGGCCAGAATTGAACAAGCAGATTGAGGAAATGATGAAAGCTGTACCCATTGTCAGAAAGTAAAGAATGTACCTGCTGTGGCACCTCTCCATCCATGGAGCTGGCCCTCCAAGCCATGGCAGAGACTACACATTGACCTCGCGGGACCGTTTCAGGGACAAAATTAATGTTCTTGATACTTGTAGACTCTCACTAGAGCTAAGCGATACTGCCATTTCAGTATCACGATTCATGATCGATACTTTGTCAACCATTCACGATACGATTACGATATGATTATTTCACGATATATTTCATTAGCCTTAGGTTTCATGTATTTCTGTAATACTTTACCATTTTCTTACAAAGTTTACAACACACTCTTTTTATTTGTTTCGATGTATTTGCCATTCTTGGTTGGAAAGCATTTCTGCTTTCATATTTCAGTTTTGAACCTTACTGTATCCATCAATATTAATAAAAACCACTGGCATGTGTATCATCATTTGATGCATAGCCCTATTCGACGGGTATCGTGATAGTTACTAGCAAAAATCACGATATCGATATTTATTTAATATCACGATATATTGCCAAAACGGTAGTATTGCTCAGCCCTAACTCTCACTCGAAGTGGCCAGAAGTAGTACCAATGAAGAAAACTACGGCAGATGCTACAATAACTGAACTACGCCGACTATTTTCATCCTATGGGCTACCAGAACAAGTTGTCAGTGACAACGGACCACAGTTTGTGTCAGAAGAGTTCAAAGCTTTTCTCAAGAGCAATGGTGTGAAGCATATTCGCTGCTCCCCATACCACACTTCTTCGAACGGGGCAGTAGAACGCCTTGTACAAACCTTCAAGAGGGCAATGCAAGCACAGAAAACAAAGTTATCCTTTCAGCAAATATTAATGTCATTCCTACTTACATATCGGATAACCCCACACAGTACAACAAATGTTGCACCTTGTACTCTCTTCCTGAACCAAGAATTAAGAACCAGATTTGACCTGATGCGACCAGAGATAAGTGGAAATATTGCAGCAAAACAAGCTAAACAAAAGTTCTCCCACAATCAGCACTCCAAACCAAGAGAATTGTTTATTGAACAAAGAGTAATGGTTAGAAACCTACATCCAGGAGACAAATGGGTTCCAGGGACTATCATTGAGAGGAATGGCCCTCTATCGTATTTGGTGCAAGCTGCTGAAGGCCAAACATGGAAGCGCCATATTGATCACTTAAGACAAATGGATGATAGTCCTCAGGAAGAACAGATGGCTGAATCAAATAATGACACAGAAACTCTAATACGTATTCCACCAAGCCAAACTGCTAGCAATACAGAACCGAGTAACAACAATTCTACACCAGCTGTAACTGAGTCCACACAAGTGACCCGCAGATACCCTCAAAGAGTACGTGGACCACCAGACAGACTAACTTATAAGTAGGTAAAGCTGTATTGTAAGTTGTGTAATATCTAAGTAAATAGGGTCCTCCCATTTCTTATTGATTGAATGAATGTATTTTTTTCTTTCACTTTGTATCTTAGTGGGGAGGAGTGTAGTGTAATGCATGTTATACGGTGTATTGTAATATTGTAGTGGTGCTTATGTGTGTATTCTAATTAAGTCTCTACCTTGCATGCAATTGAGTGTTAACGTGAATCCGCTTAAATGCGTGCAATCATCACACTATTAATATAATTTCAACAAAAACCACTAACTATGGTAACAATTCCTGGCTTCACCATGTATGGACAGTTCCATAACCGTTAAATCACAAGTGAGAAAAGAAAGACCACTGCATGACTACTTACATAAACAACTACAATTTGCTAATGATTACTATACAGTTTACTATAGGTAATGACTACTTAAATACATAATTACAGTTTACTATAAGATAGTTTTAGCTTTTTCCGTAAAGGTTCAGACAACCTGCTTGTTTTGCTCAGCTGTACTTCATATAAAATTGAAGACCTAGGAATGTCTTCAACCCAAGGTTCGTAGCTACGTCCTTGCTTCACCCTACATGGATGCCAGGGGTCAAAATATGACCCCTGCATCCATTGCACCTCGACATCTTCTAGATTGACGTTTAGAATCTTGGCAATTTGTGGCTCTTCATCTTCATATTTCTCCACATAGCATGCCACCAAATTACCTTCCTTAATTGGTTCACCCAAGCTTAAGGGCATTACCGGCTGGTCAGATCCAGATTGTAGTGA
The DNA here is from genome assembly GCA_963930835.1 of Spongia lamella. Classification (NCBI taxonomy): domain Eukaryota; kingdom Metazoa; phylum Porifera; class Demospongiae; order Dictyoceratida; family Spongiidae; genus Spongia; species Spongia lamella. The sequence continues at coordinate 6,162,271 of OZ005747.1, forward strand.
GTCTTTCTGCACTGTAACAACTTTCTTCTTTGGGTGTCTTACAATTATCTAAATAAAATAAAATAGAACAGTTATGTTAAAATGTGATGCAGTATAACAAGATTTTGCTGATATTCTGATTACCATAATAGTATAAGACTTTGGTGAAATGGTAAACACTTTGGCGAACCTGAGGCCTTCCTGCATATTTTAGTGCATGCTGTATAGTGCTCTGTAAATCGAGCAACTTACCATATATAAAACCTCGGTGGTAAAATTTTTTTCCGTGGTTAGAGTATTAGGTGAAGCAAGGTTAGCTCAGGAAGAAAATTGGCAAAAAAGTTGGCGAATTGTGGTGATTCACCAAAGTTTTTTCCTCGCCAAAGGTTTTTACTGTACGGTAACTGGTAAAAGTAGTACGTACATACGTAGCTTTTGGTTGGAAAGGATGCTAGTTTATACTGTTATTAATTTGTTTATGTACATACATACCTACACACATGGTCTGTAAATTTTTTTGTTTAAATATAATTATATTTCATTGCAAAAATTTCTGAGAAAACTTCGGTGTAGCATGGTACAATAGCTACGTATGTACATGCGTATGTATGTGTATGTATGTATGTATGTATGTAGGTCAATGTGCTAAACAGGTATGAATATTAAACTAAATAGACTTTGCTTTAAAACCTTGTGGCTTTGGTGGGCACCCATGATAATTTAATGACAAAGATTTCCAGACTACAATACAGTAAATTTAATATATATGCTAGTTACTATATACTCATACCTGCTTTGGCATGGCTTTTTCTTTTTGTAACAGCAACTGGGTCTCTTCGCTCAGGGTACTATCTTTATCAGCATTACTATTAGTTGAAATTCTTCTTGCTGCTCTGTGTAATTCCGGTAATGGCCAAGTCACATCAGGATTCACCCTTGTCAATTGATCTTTTCCTTCACTCATAAATAACATCCACTGCTCATATGACTGCTCTGATAACCATTTTCGATATTTTGGTAAATCCTGAAAAAGCCTGTCTAAGTCTAACTTCTCTGTAGACGGACAAAGCAAACTTGGTGGATCATTAGGATCTGGACAGCTCTGTAGTTAAAAATATCAAAGTTACAATAGCTCATCAACATCATGAATTACATGTCTAGATGCACATTATAAGTTTACACAAACTTTAAATTTGACTTCAAATTCCCATTAAAGATGTGAAATGTCTTTTTGGTGAATGATCACATGGTATAGCCATACGCATCAGATTGGGCCATATACTTATATATCTATATCAATTAAACACCATGCATGCCATTCCAGTCAGTGGTACTCATTTGGATTTTAACCGTCCTATCATGAAAAGCACCTACGTAAGTACGATTGTACTTTAAGGCTGCATGCATATTCCAATGTTTTGGGTTTTCATGATGCTGCTCCTGAGAGATGAGCAAGTCAAATTTCAAATTCATATTACCCCATCATGGAATGATTATATATTCTAATTATATGATGCATAAAATACTTGTATGTAACTAAACAATGCATGTGCCTGCTACAACACACAGACGCACAGACGCACACACACATGTGTTTGCACACCTTTAGCAGTTGATCCCCAGGTAATTGTATTCCATCCTTGTTGGGAAGCCATGGTTGGTCACTATAGAGCTTGTAGTGCATTTCTGCAATGCCACTTGAATTTTTCCTAAACCTATACACATGGTATCTGGAATGCTGTTGAATCACTCCCATGTGTGGCTGCAACCAATCTTTGAAATCCCATACACCATCAAGCAAAAATGATGCTGGATTTGGTGTGCTGCTGCGATTAATTAGATTAATCAAATCTATACAGAATGCACACAGATGTTATGTAATTTATATCTACAGAAAATATGCAACGTTGTTGCACCAAAACGTTATTGCGTACATACAAGAGACAGCAAAAGCTATTATATTATATGACTGTACCTGGAATTGACTCACACCCGCTTTTCTTAATTTCTTCAGATATTTTTGAAAACAGCTGGTCGATGTCTTCATGAGTATGCCCAACAGGCAAGAAATTTATCTGAACCTGTGGATTATAAACTAAAGCAGTTTAATTCACTAAGAGTTGACAAACTTTTTGGAAGATGTTTGTTTGGACCAGCACGGCACAGAAGGACAACACAAAACGATTCTTATTCTCTCTACAAGTGTTGTCCACCTGTATGTAGAGATTTTCGGCCAATGGGTTATTCTTCTGGTACTCATGGATAGACTTCAACAGAACTGTCAACGTTAAACTACTGCCATGAGGCCACTGAAGGCTATCAACAAATGCAAAGGCCAACTTTCCATGGGGAGCTCTTGTATGAATCAAAGCACCAGTTATGTGTGTACGCAGGCGCCATAGTGAAGAGAATGACTTTGACATTAATGAAGTGTTCGGCAGATTAGTTTTGCTTTGATCCATACCATCTAAGATAATGGTCATATATTTCTCCGGGTCTTTCCTAGATTTCTCCCTATGGCTGTGATACTTCTTTCTTTCTGTCCTATACATGAAAAAAGCAAACTACCTGTATACCTATAAGTATCAAATATACTATAATAATATTATATTATATATACTATCATTATACATACATACATACATACAGTAGCTAGTACTTGGTATTAGCTATACTTATATTTAAAAATTTAAAAAGGTGAGTAGGGATCACTAACTCTTGCAATGCTAGCCAAAAAAAGTAAGGAAACAAAGGAAAAGATTTTCAAGTAAGTTGCAATACACCATTACAGAACAAAAGTTCATTTTACCATCATGCACCATGTAACTACCACGTAAGTTACATATTTAAACTTAGTTACGCAGTAAAATGTAGTTACTGATTCTAAAGATTTTTAGTCAATGTTTACAGCAAAGAAATGTTTTATGACACCTTAGTAAGTGCTAATAAACAACTTCTCTTTGATTGAATTGCATGCTTAACTATCATTATCATCTTTAGAAACTCAAATAATTTTGTGGCACATAGCTACATAATAATTATATTTTCATTACTTACTCCACCAATTTCATGTGTGACTCTCTTGCTTCAATCACTTCTTTCTTTTTTTCTTTATCAAATGACTCCTGTCTCTCCATCTTTAGTTTAACGCAGATATCGCACTTTGCAAACCTGTTGTTCTATAGAAGCAGATATAGCTAGTTAATGTGAATATATGTACCTAACAATTAGCTATACATGCATAAAGTGCTGCTGACTAGAATAAAAACATACCTCTGGAATCACAACGTGTGGAAAATCATCTTGCCAAATCTTATAAAACATGCTAAGCGATATCATGGCACTTTCATCCAACATCTGTTTAGCCATATCAGCCTTATATCTGCCATAGATATCTTTCTGTGTATCCCAGCAAGGTAGATGTATTTGCTTAGAATTCGGCATTTTATCACCAATTAGATTTACATACTTATCAATCCATGCTTTGGCCCCTTCACACTTGGCTGTTGTTTTCTTTTTGCCTTTGTTGCCATGTTCCACTATTAATTCGCCTTGCTCTACAGATTTGATCGCACGAGAAAGTGTTCTTGGTGGAAAACCATAAATTTGTGAAAAGGCTGTTCTGCACACATCTGTACCACAGACACTAAACTTGGTGTCAAGCTTTCCATTAATGTAAGAGCTGCTATCTGTTATCTTCTCAATGATCCATTGCCGGCGTTCATGTCCTTGCAAGCAGCAAACTTTTCTTCTCGTGGTTAAAATGGTGTTGCCAGTTAGATGCAACAGACATTTGTTCTTACAACAATCAGACATCAAAAGATCTGCCAAGGCCCTTCGTTCTTTTAAATCATCCGTTTCTTTCTCTTTCTTTGCTAGATCTGAAGTAGAGGGTATCGAATTGAGTGGAGGTCCTTGCCCATGATTGCAGTATGTTGGTGGTTCATCAGAGTCATCTGGACTGTCTCTGCTACTATCTTCTGACAAACAAACTTCTGTACTGTAATCGTCATTACTAGTTGTCGCCAGATATACTGCGGTGTCACCTGAATCTTCGTCAGGGCGGGGTAAGTCGACGTCGGTGTTCGGCTCCGCGGATTCTGAATAATGATCCCAAACATCAAGCTCGCTGCTTGACGATGCTTCAAAAGCACACCAATTCTTTGCGATGTTCATCCACACAAGCTCAACAGCAGTTTATCGCGCTACCACAAGCAGCTCCGGCTATACTCTCAAGTTACACGTTTCTTTAAAAAAGTTTGTGCACGCATGCGCCGTTTACGTACCATAAACCGATTCTCCAGGGAAGCGAAGGAGTGTTACCGATGGGGCGACCCAAGAAATGGTATTTAGCTGAACAAAGCGGAGTTACCTCAAGGATATTTTTATTCAACTACGATGATAGTCGTATGAAACTTCCTGACTCCGATGAATTATTTGGCCGTGTATTAGACATAGCCCATCCTAAGAAAGGAAAGTATCCTAGCGAAGGTGTCATTGTAAGTTTCTTATGGGCTTTATTAAGCCAGTATTATAACATAGGTAGCTATATACGGTCACAACATATTTTCGGCTCAGTCTAGGCAAGGCAGACTGATCATGACTTGATCTTTCGTGTTTCTCACACGGTCCACCACTGGCAAATTTTTGTGCATGCATCATAATTATTTATGCTGATGGGTTGGGTCATTTTATTGTTTATTATACTCAAAAAGCGTATTAAAACTTTTAAATAATGCTGTAAATGTGATATTGAAATCCATGCAGGCGGAGACTGATGAGAAAACAGTTTTTAAGTAGCTATAGTAGCTATTTATTCAGTGTATTTTGCATGGGCGGATCAAAGGGTTTAACAGTGCTATATGCCATAAAGTGTCAGCAGGTAGTTATAGAACTGTGGTTGGGTAGTTATAGAATGATAGAGTAGAATGGTAGCTCATTGACATGCACTTTTCATCAAAGAAAACCATTCATTTGTGTTTTATTCACACATTAGTAGGTGTAAAATACAATAAAACACTTAAAGCACTGCTGCTTGTTTGTATGAAATATACAGCTCTTGGTGAGGGCAGTGCTTTAAGTAATATACACATGTTATTATGATGGAACTTGATTTCACCTTTTTCACCATACTTAATTGGGTTCAGTCTCTCTCTATATATTACTAGATGATAGTAAAAATTTTCAATTTAAAAAGGGGGAATAGGGATCGAAAAAGTAACTAAACATCAGGTAGCTCATTGCTGAAAAAAGAACACGAACAAGTAAAGATCAAAGGTATGGACACAAAGACATTGATTATTAGTCAATACAGGGATTTGTTATCCCATGCACACTACAGAGATCCCTATTTTGACTTCATGCATTTTGTTGACCAACTGTTTGTTTGTTACTAAGTCAGGGGAGGCTGAACATGGGGAGCAATCCCCCCCAAAATTGTCCAACATGTATACAGCTCAGTATATTTTAAATGCCTGAGTTATTTTTATGTAAGGGAATGCTAAAGTTTTCCCCTGGCCCCCCAATGGAAAGCTGCCTGAGCCACTCCTGTAAGTGTATAATTTTTATTGTAGATCTAGAGTTGGTGCACCATGAAGTCAAAATAGGGATCTCTGTAGTGTGCATGGGATAACAAATCCCTGTATTGACTAATAATCAATGTCTTTGTGTCCATACCTTTGATCTTTACTTGTTCGTGTTCTTTTTTCAGCAATGAGCTACCTGATGTTTAGTTACTTTTTCGATCCCTATTCCCCCTTTTTAAATTGAAAATTTTTACTATCATCTAGTTTGTACAGTTTTTTGTGCCCACATTGTGGGCTTTATACACATTATAGAGCTAGGCTATATCAGCTGCCTTTGAGCATACAGTGCATTGTTTGGCCTACCTGTATTGTGGTGACATGTAGGATTTATAATAAATGCTAATTGTTTATTTTAATTGTTTAATAATTAGTTAGGTCTTGTATTTTAATACAACCTGTTTGCTTGTAACACCTGTTACAATTATACTACAGAATGTTTCCTAGGCTATATCAGCTGCCTTTGAGCATACAGTGCATTGTTTGGCCTACCGGTATTGTGGTGACATGTAGGATTTATATTTGTTCCCAGACCGATATGTATAACTATTATAGGGCAAAGTGAAGGTGGTGACAGATCAAAGGATCGTGCAATTAATTTCTCACACAAAACAATACTATTAACGTTGATTCTTGGTGCCTTAACACTTGGCTTTGCCTGAATACCTTACTGGGGCTTAATAATATTTATCTTGCATTATTCCTACAACTATAGAGCTATAGCTATATAGCTAATGTTGGACATATGCATTTTCTATCATGGGTTTACTGTATGTATAGGTGCCTTGTCCTTGTCTTAGTGTTGTCTTTGGTCCAATTGTATACACCAATTACAATGCACAACAATCATGAGTTAGCTTAGCAGAATTACAGTATATAATTAATTTAACCTCATAGACTTATTTTTGTAGCAGTGATGCATGGTCTTTTGAAAACTCCTATAATATAGTCCCTTCTATGACACTACTAAAGGTATCAATTATGTATTACCTGAAGCGCTTTCAAATGTACTTGACCAAATTTCTAATATCATGGTATGTATCTCAGGCTTTGTTTACTTGATACCATTTGGTTTCTACAGTTTAGATGTGAGAATGGAAAAGTTTGTTTGCCACTAACTGGACATGATACTGGAAAAAGTCTGACTAGTTTCAAAGATGCAACAACAGCTGGAGGATTGATCACATGCTGGAAAAGCACCAATTTTACTGATAGAACTACTGTGACTAGTCCAACAACTTCAGATGTTAGAACTACACCCATAAGAAGGCCACTTGAAGATTACAACAGTTCCCCAACTACAGTATTGGCACCAAGTAAGAGAATGAGATGTATGGAAGAAGACATTGATGAGAGAATAGAAAGATGTAAAAGAGGTATATATATTATGTATAGTCATGTTATATATTAATATACTCCAACATGTATTACAGTTTACATAGAAAACACCCTATACAGCTCGTATGTATTATTTTGTAATACTACAGTAAATAGCCAATAAAAACGCTATTACACTTTTTTGATACCTTGCTCAAACAAAAATTGTAATACGCCTCTAATTGGCTAATTTGTTGACATTACAATTACAGATTGTTGTCACTGGTATTATAATTACAATTACTAAATTCACTTTCAGCTTCCTTTTAATTTCTCAACTGCTCAACCGCTTTTCTTCTTGTTTCACTAATTAATGGGCAGCCGACAAAAACATCCCAACAAGCTCGCCAGCAAGTTCTGGGAAATCAGTTATTAGCGATAGACTACTATCAGGCAACGGCATTTCAAAGACACAGCCACTACACATGGATACTACACCAGTACACTGTTGCCAACGCTTGTAATATTTTGTTTCAGTGGCACATGTTAAATCACCACACCTCTTCACTAGCACACCAAGTTACACTAAAACATGTTAGATTAATTTGTAACAGTATGGGTTGCTGTAGTATTTGGATTAATTGCACTCGTAATGCAGGCAGAAAACTGTAATAGTGCTCGGCTTCGCCTCGCACTATTACAATTTTTTGCCTGCATTACTCGTGCAATTAATTCCAAATACTACAGCATCCCATCCTATTACATATACTAATACCATTACCCATCATTGTGTGTTTCTACATTCATGAGATCACATGATTACATGCTGTTGTGGCTTTAAATTTATAGGTATTATGAAACTGCCCATAAATAACATCAGCAAGCCACCTAAGGGATCCAGGCTACTCCGTGAGCCAGATAACATTTTTATCTCAGAATTGAAGAAAAGGATAATAAAGGATCCATCTGCACCTGGTGCTGCCCCGATGGCAGTCCTATGTAAAGATATGCAGTCTCTTGATACTTTTGAAATGAAGCACAAGAATGTGTATAGGTACATGGATGTTTCGATTGCAATGCGTATGTACCATTTTCTTTTATATGTAGTTATGAGGTTTTAGGCGGCTTGCACACACTGATGGCCAAGTCCCAGCTGATGGCTGAAATTCCTGATAATCCTTGTTTCAAGAATTGTTTAGCTGAGGTTTACGTAGGCCTTAGCGATGAGGAAGCACTAAGGCTCTCTCAGCGCCATAACCAGACATCCCACTTTGTCCATTGTGTTACACATAGAGATTTGGTGCGTTTATGTGCAAGTATATTTTGACGCATATATACGTAATCTAACAGGAATATCAAACCATCTTTTATCCATTACAATTGTAATGCAATTTTATATACTTGTTTTAATACCCATGTTGCTTTCTCTTATATAAGGGAAGAGAGTCATAATACGTTGATTGTTTTAGCTACATGCAATAACTGCTGATAATAATATCATATATCATCCATCTTGGCAAGGATGTCAGAATGTGTATATTGTTCCCACACTAAGATCTTCAACATCGCTTCCTCACTGTATTTACTTATGCATCTATACACGAATTAATCCTCACAGAATTTGATGTAAATCTAATCATGGGATTCATGGCCTTAATTTACCAAGGCCTATAGTTACAAAACTTACCAGATTTTGCTTTTATCATTTGTGATGTTTATTTTAAAGGTTGAAGCTTGCAGAGCCAGGCTATTTAAGATGGCTTGTTTAGACTTAGAAGTGGATGAGACTCCAAAGCCAACTGCGGCTTGGAAGGAATCATGCATTAAAGCTATAATTCCACAGGTAACTACACACTGCATTTAACCTAATAAGTGTTAGGCTTTCATATCATAAATATTCAATAGAGGCTTAATGAGGCATACAATAAATTTTATTGCTGTGCATGTCATATAATTATGTATTATAGTATTGTCAGTTGTGTCGATTTCCACAAAGGAACATAATTAGCAATGTAACTTGTGTATGTACTTTAAGTTGGAATGAGACTTTAACTGAAGATGATACAGCCTAAATCAGCCGTTTAATGGAAAATTTACACACATAGTATTTAAATTTCTGTACTTGAAATTGCTAATAAAGTGTGTGCATACTGATTCAGGAATTGTAATACCATAATAAAATTATACCAAACGTGATATCCCCCAGTGTGTGATCTTAGTATGTAGAATTACAACTTGCATAATGCAGGTGCATATGTATAATTATGTAGCTGTGTGTTGCATTACTGTTGTAGGATGTGTCTAAAACACAGAGGGATGCAATATTTTCCCAAGCAGCCATGCCCAAACCTGTGTGGATCCTGGCCATAAAGGTTATGGATTTATTTAAGAAATCCAAGCTTAAGGGCCAGAAGCTGAAACTATCTTCTCTAATGTCGGAGCCTGACTTTAAGCAGCAATATCTGGCACCAATAAGAACACTGCAAGAATCAGATCAATGCCATTTGCTGCAAAGGCTTATTGTCACAATAGCTGATCTGAAAGAGGCTGCAGCCAACATCAAGCAAATGGATTGTCTGAAGAAAGCATTTCTTAAACTTGTTAACTTTGACACATGGGAAGAAGCAGAAGAAAAGCTCCCTGTATTTGCCACACAAGAACAGCTTCAGAAATTTTCCAAAGTTGACTTAAAGAGAGGAATTCCCCAATCTTTCACTGAATACTGCTCAAGGGCCAAGCAGTCACTGGAGCAATTACCTGAATCTTCAGATGTAGTCATTAGCAGTTCTGACTCACAGTGTTCACTGTATGTCATGCATTCTACCTTCACAGAATTATGCAGCACTAAAATCTTGGCTACTTATGAGAAATTCACTGGAGTCTCTTTAGCAGTTGTATGTTTTGATAAGGTTAGCCATGTAACTACTATACATACACATACATATACGTACGTATAATATTATGTACATACATAGTTTGTTTCATGGCCTGCAGCCATTTGTTTATGCAAGTACGTACTAGTGAAGCCATGATAATCGTGATATACGGTCTTTGTATGTAACTGTAAATAATTCATATTTTAGTAAGTACATGCGTATGACTGAGTTTGTGAAAATAGGCACTACCTTACATGCGTATCCAAATACATGCTCATCCAGAAATACACAAGTACTAATGTACATGTTTCAATTGAAGGTGCAGATAAGACCTGTATTTGCATACCAAATGATCTCAATAAGCTGTGTATTAAAGATGGGATGATACATGATTTACACGTCTCGATATATTGCCTCCTTATAGTATCACGATGCAGCGATATATTGCATGATACAATACAGTGCTTATTGGTTAGTTTTGGTCCATGGACATACGAAACCTTTTCTGTGCCCTAAACTGTTTAGCTGTAGATTTAATACAAAAAATCATTCAAAACAGAGCATCAGCCACTGAGTACAGCATACGATAGTATGAAATCTTGGTATTATGTATGCATGATTTTGACTACCCAATACATCGATAAATCTTGATACTTGATATATTGATCTGACTTGAATACGTATCATGGTAATATGTATCACGAAACAGTGATATTTTGATTTATCGTCCCATCTGTACTGTGTATATACGTATATGTATGTATGTACAATTTCGTAGGAAGCTACTGCTGACAAAATCACCAGTGTATCATACACGATCAAAGAAATTAATTCTGCCAATTCATACAACCTGTACACGGTTGTAGGTATCACTGACCCGAGTAATGCTCCAGTTGTAGCAAATTCCTGGTCAGCAGCTTTTAATATTACAGATGTACTGTATTATGCTGACAAAGATGCTATACAAGGTATTTATTTTTGTTTGTAGCTATACCATAATTTCCCACTAATGAGATATGATATGTTCTTGCATGCATACTGTTTTGTTTCAGGGAATTCAGGAGAACGTACCATTTTCACTCACTGTGTGAAGCAGTTGATTTTTGGATTTTTTTCCGTCAACGACGATGGTGCTAAACATCATATGACAGATACATCCGATCAACTTCCAGATTTTTTTCATGGAACAAAAAATGAATTGTATTCTTTCCTGATAGAGAAGTTTTCATTTCCAGGAAGCATTGTTTTGGACATGACAGCTGCAGGTTGTCAAGGTAATGAATGTACGCATGTGTAATCAAACTCTGTGTAAACTTTGTTTGTATGTATTGTACAGTGTGTATAATGCACAACTCTTATCGACCAAATTATATAGCCTGCAAAACAAGATGACACATTCCATTATAAAAGGCTCGTTGTGTTAACTTATGTATTTTCCACTGACCATTTCACCATTGCATTGTTGAAAGCCAGTTGCATGAGTATGGGTACTATGATAACTGCTCCGCTAAAACTTTAGTAACTTACTTAGATTGTTTACGTATGTATTTGTAGCTATTTGTTATAACTGTTACATTTTGTTCTCTTTCCCATTTTGTTATAGGTATCCTGTCGGAAACAGCAATTAAGGCTGGAAGAAATGCCATCTGTATTACAGAAAATGACAATTGTAGTGAATTAATTGCTAAGTTTTCTAGTGCTTTAGAATAACATTATTATGTATTAAGTAGATTTTGATTTATGCTCCTTTCAGTAACCAAAACACCAGGATTTTCTCGATATTCTATAGTCTTACTGCAAGAAGGTTGTTTGTGTTAATGATATAATTATATGGCTCAGTCTGAATCAGTGGTAATGGCATAGCTACTCGCCTGGAAATTACATACCATAACCTAAACAACTTTGGCTATTAAAAGTGTTGTGTTGGAGTCCTGCAATAATACTATTAAAACATTACATAAAATTTACAGATAACCCCACTTACTGTTTCTACTGTATAACAGGTTATTTTCCCTAGGTGCAAATTTTCCCGAATTTCCCAAATGACCTCGTAACTCAGGAAGTTTAAGCTGGGCTGTTTCCATAATTCGATTGTGGGTTGCAAAGGAATGTTAGCTATATTCTCACTCATCAACGAGCAAATTACCTCAGTTACCTGTTTTGGAGTCCACAAGATCCTGTACACGAACTAAAGGCACAAGATAGCTAATGTACGTAGCCATACAGTGAAGCCACTGCATGCATTGAGTGTTGTATTAGCTATGTGACGCGGACTACAAAAAATCCATGATCCCTGTAAGATCTCGCTAAACCTTGATTGCGTGAGATACTTCAATTGTTGGGATCGTGAATTTCTAAATTGGGAAAATTTCTGCTAAAGCTAAAGATCCACCATTCAGGAAATTTACACCAAGGAAACAGTTATACAGTATGCTATTCAAAATGGAAACAGTGACATCCGTTCTTTGATGTTTTATAGTAAAACATGCATGCCATTATGATCATGACTGCAACAAGTGCTGTTAAATCCCTGTGCAGAGAATAGCTAGCTGTCCATTGTGCCAGTGGAGAAAAGCATGTGAAGTTTAGGGATATACAAGAAACTGTATTTACTTTTTGCCCTAACAACATAAAATCACAAGTAATACATCAAATCACAAATCAATGAATTAGCTAATACATCAAATCACAAATCAATAAAGTAATGTAAACTTTTAATGTTTCCAAAAGCAAAAATGCAGGAGGTCTTGATGAAAAGTCTGATATACACTTGGTCTAGTACTCTACACCCAATGAACAAATAATATGTTTCTCCTCTTCAGACACCTCTTTATACTTATCACAAATAAACTGCAAGACTTTAGCTACCAATTCAACTGAATGTATATAATTATATCACTTGTGGTGCCCTGTTTTACAACACCATCAATGATCTCTGGTGTTAATGAAGATGCATATGGTGGGTACAATATAGTAATTCTCATTATCACAATTTACCCGAACTTCTTTCCGTAGCCTTGTATATAGTCAATCAGCAGCACATTAAAATTCCTGGTGCTTGCCATTGTGATTGTATTTGTTAGCAATATGTTATCTGCATTAATGTCATCGTGGACACATCTTGCATTGCCTTTCTGTTTTTAAAGCTCAGTTTTCTACACAGCTGAGATTAGAAACATGGTATATAACTAGTCTAAGAACAGCAGGTTAATAAATTTTACAAGGGGCTATAGCTATAGTTTATTTTACCAATAACACTTAGAGACTATATATGTAGCAAGTGTAATCACTATTACCATACATCAGGTTCAGGAACATTTGCAGAGACAACTCTGAATTTCAAAATTGAAAATTTAAAGATGCAATTGCCGACTTCATTTCAGAAATTACAAGTATCCTTGCATATACTTGCCGAATGGTGCATCTTACAGTATGTTAGCAATAGTGATGCACCGATTAATCAGTAAAGCATCGGAAATTGGTTTGTCAGTAACATTTTAAAAACATCGGTATTCGGTATTTATTGACAGATTACTTTGACAACATTTATATTTTGGCGGAAACAGATTACAATATTGCTTGAAATTGGCAAAATCTCTTATCGGTGCATCACTATAACCAATGACACATCAGTCTTGATCTTACAAGTTTTTAATTAAAACGTACATCCATCCACTAGCTACACCATAGAAATTTCAGCTGTATCATTTTGTGCATGCTCCTAAATTTTGACATTAAATTTTGTTAAGCATATACTAAACAACACCTGTGCATTTAATTGTGGGGATTTATTTTCAAAGCTTGAGAATTTATTATCAAACATAATAAATATAAACCCATCAAAAATTATTATGGTAGTAATTGCCCTTTCTCATAGATACCAGCGTTTGTGTTTTAAGTGTTAGCATTTGGCAAAGACATTTTGGATAAGCAAGCAATGACATGTCTTTATAAGACCAGGCAAAAAATTCCTTGTTTATCATCGGCCACTACCTCAATTTTGATGCAAGTGGACAGTCGTTATTCAAAGCATTCGAAATAACAGCAATAGCAGGTTATGGGTTACCAAAATACTTAAGCTATTCTTGAGCAGGAAGAAACATTTTATATTAGCTAATGATGGCCAGACTTTCTTAACATCAAAAATTGTGTACATGCACAGCAAAATACCCACGGTCATACGGAATGAAACGGACTAAAACGTACCGTCAGTTTTCTCCACTGGAACGGTGTATTACTGTAATCAAACGGTGTTGTGGTATTACTGCCTCAGATTTACTCCGTTTCACCCATCACTTAGTTGCACTGTGATAAAACGGTGGACCGTTACAGTTCCCCTAAGCGCCACAAATATAATTACAATAATTGTTAGCGCATGTTTACATGGCCGACGAGTGTCAAAGTAATGATCAGGGCCGGCGGAACCGCCCAGGCTGCCCAGGCTTTGGCCTGGGCACTTTTCAGTTAGTCTATAACTTAAGCTACATTACACCACTTGACTAGAAAAATAATGACTGTTATTACTCACAAGTTCATTTCTCATTTGACGTTTCATTCATTGAATTCGTCTTAATGTCACGTGATCATGTTATACAAAACCACAATATAACGTAACGCTATCCACGTGAGTCACCATGGCATTGTCAAAGGAAGTTGCTGATGGTATCATAATAATAAATATCCGATGATTTCCTCTGAACCGCACCAACCAACTTTCCTAAGAGAGAATTTGTAAAGAAATCGATATTGAGGTGAGCTGATTGGTTTTTGAAATGGCCATCGTGAAGACAGTGATTCAGCAATTTGAAGCTAGCCACAAGATACTGAACGTAGCTATATTCATGTAACACTAGTCTTTGATGGCAGCTCTTCATTACTGCATGCAAATGGCCTGGGCATCATAAATTAGCTTCCGCCGGCTCTGAATGATACATCAAGCAGGAAGATATTCTGTGTACACTGCGATTCCGTTGTGTCAAAATCAACTTACTATCGTCATAGGGCACAGTTTTTCGACCCCATCAACAACGTTTGGAATTCACAACAGTCTGATCACGTGATCCCCATGGAAAATACTGACACGGCGCCAGAAGCTTCGCAAAGAGTCATTCTATCAGAAGATAATAGTGTTTGTGAATACTCTGCAGTAATGGAAAGTCTAGAACGTAGTGGTTCAGATATGTCCATACATGAAAAGCCACCAGAAAGTATTGTTCCAATATAATTATGCTCAGCATCTAAAATGTTTTATGTGACTTTCATCCATGCATAATGGCACAAGCCAGTGGGTATATGTTTAAATGGATTTAGGACACAGGCCATCTTCCGAACAAAATTACTACTGTATAGCTGCGAAAAGAAATACAGCGAAAAGAAATATGCTTGTTGCACTTACAAGACTGCATATTGGATTATGGACCAGTCCATGGGTTTTGGTGTTTTCCATTCGAACGGTACAATGGCATACTAGGAGCATACCCAACTAACAATAAGAACATTGAAGTACAAATGATGAATCGATTTATTAGACATCAAGCTATCAAACGTATGTCAGTTAGCAACAACATTTTTTTGGATGTACTCAAGGACGAGCTCCAGGTGGAAATGAAGGTTTCATTGCAAGAAACCAATCATGTGGAAATCTTGAGTTTGATACAATTAGCTACAATTGTTAATTTAAATATAATGTCTTTCCAGTTACCTAGCAGTAGTACTTGTATCAAAATAATACCACCAATATATGAAAAAGTGTTCTCAACTGTTGAAGCAAACCATTTGCGCTCATTTTACCAACAATTACATCCAACTAAATCACAAGAATTTTTCTCTTTATTTTATACGTACTGCAAGAAAGTTGTTTTCGTAAATGATGTATTTGAATCTGGGTCAGTGATAATGGCCTACTGGGCAGGAAATGGAAGTTACATAAACAATATTAATTATTCTACTTGTGGAGTAGGAGTGATACAACATTTTCTAAAACACTCTATCAAATTTGCTGGTGATTCAACATGTACATTTATCTTATGCTATATCAAATGGAAACAATTGCATCCTTGTTTTGATTTTTATGGCAAATCTACAATAGTGTCCTCAACGTTGAATGAAGTACCTGGTTTATGTTGTTACATGCCACTACAGCGAATAGCCTTCCGTTGTGCTAGTGGGGAGATGTATGTGGACTTAGGAGAAATTCGTGAAATTGTGTTTGTGGCATCACCAGTCGCTATGAAATTCTGCATTTAAATATTCATAATAATCATAATTACGTATGTACATCAGTGAGTACTACATAGACTAAATCTAACTGTTTATTGTAGGTCTTATAATTTTTGTAGTAGTAAAAATGCTGGAGGTCTTGATATGGGGCTGTGTGATATACTTTGTACAGCCAGTGACTCTAGTCGATCTATGAAACTTCTGTCACCACTGCCTGATTGCACTTTATATTTCTGGCAGATGCGCTGAAACAGCTTGCCCACTGAAAACATATCACTCGCAGTGCTTTGCTTCCTAGCACCATCAATTACCTCTGGTGCTATGTGAGAATGGTGAACACGATAAAGTGACTTCTCATCATCACTCAGTTTGAACAGTTTGCCTAAACTTTTTTCGGTAGCCTTGTTGAAATCAATAAGAACTATTTTATGACCCCACATTGTGCTGGCTTTTGGATTCTGACTTAAATTTGTTAGCAAGACATTATCCCCCTTAATATCATTATGAATACATTTTGCATCCTCATGCAAATAGCGAACTGTCTCTACAACTTCTACACATAACCCAATCCAATCATTCATGCTATAAATATTAGCATTCTCATTCAGCTGCTTCTGAATTGTGACTGACCTTCCATCTAAACCATAAAATTGCATAACAATGTAGTAAGGCTTTTTCATGGTATTTATGCCAAAGAACAATGGTATATTCAAATGACACAGTGTAGATAAAAAGCAGGCCTCGTGTTGAACCATTTCCATGTCAACACCTATAAAATATTCTTTTACTGCCACATCAATTCCTCTGTAGAGGCACCATTTAACAGTACCAAATGATCCACGCCCTAAAGGCTCTTTATTACCAGGCACATCACACAAACATGAGGGAGGCAACTCAACCATATTTCCTCTAACTTTTGTCACTTGAGACTGCTTTTGGGTTCGAAATTTGCGATGTTCTACCTCATACCTCCAGCGATCCCAATAAGTACTAGCCAACTTCCAATTAAATTTGGCCTTACATTTTGCCTCCATTAATTGCTTTGACAGATCCTCTTTACTGGCTTTTCTCAGCTGACGTTTTCTCTGCCTTCGCAATTTTTTCATTAATTGCTTTTCTTCTGGAGTATTTTTTCTTCTAATACGTATTGTTCCTGCAAAAGCATATTTGTCAAAATTTTTCTATTAAGACATAAAATAATGTACTTTCAGTAATACACAATACTAGGAACTGTGTGTGTACTCCTACGTTGATCTTATGTAATTGAACCATGTTATTGTACGTAGTATCCGGGCATGGAGTATTATACATTTCATGCTGTTGGCCAATAACCTTTTACTTGACGAACATGAAATGTAGGAACAAAACTATTTTAGTTTTTTCGAGGGGTCTGACACTGAATTTTCTTTGACGTGATTCGGAATCTTTTGGAATTTTGGCAGGATTCCTAGATTCATGACTTGATTCTAAAGATTACTGTATACCAAATAAGGCTACCCATATCACGTGATTAACAATATACGGATAAATACAAAGTTTTACAATAATATTAATGAGTTAAGATTCCAGATTCTTGGCAGCCATCAACGAGATTCGAAATCCTGTCGTACCCCTCGAGTTTTTTGCACGGAAATATTCAGTAAAGAAATTGAGGCTATATACTTGGCTGTAGTGTCTATGTGCTTCTATATTAAATAGTATCATAGTAACCTCCTGTTCATTTGTGAAGCTACCTGTACTCGTGATCGTACATATCAAACAAACCTGTGAAAGACGATGACGCTGCTCCTCGACTGTTGCCTCGATCTGGCATTGTGTCATCATAGATAGTATCATCGATGTCCTTACGAAACATCTACACTTTCAGACAAGGTGTATCACTTGGTTCTTGCTCTAATGAATTTAATACAGAGCAGACAAAAGTTTCTCTAAACGGCGCTCACCACACACGTGACCCGTAAAAAATGGCGCTATTTTATGGTCATGCACCTGCAGCTGGCCATGCTCCCTATGAAGAAGAAAGAAACCCAAGTACGCAGATGGTCGATCGGGAATTAGTTGTCTCCAATGAACAGGAGTCTCAAGCATCGCTTTTTGTATGCCAGGAGATAAACTCGGAAGTCAAAAAAATTACAGGATCTTGTTTTGATTTAAGAAAAAGAATTGGAAGCATCTATGATCATTTCACAAACCTTTTTGCATATCATATACATGATGATGAATCACAAGAGAATGAAGAAGCATATACTTATCAGAAACATTATGAATTGCAAGATATAGTTTATCGAATTTCTCAAATGGAAGACCAGATTGAGAGCATTCTTAAAATCGTTACTAATAACTCAAAAGCTATATAAGTAGCTAGCCTAGTGGTTAAAACACAGTATACAATGCATTCTTATACATGTGCATATGTAACTACATATGTACGTATATACATATGTGTAAATTTATTTCATAGGGTAGCTACTGACTTAAACCATATTTATGTTACCACTAATTTCCCCTTAAATGCTTATTGTCCGGGGCTTATATGTACATAGCTTGTAGTTCCCAGCTGTGGCTACTTGGTAGAAGACTTGTAGTTACGTACTTGTCAGTGTCATGTTAAATCAGTATGATATCATGCAAATACGTATAAGTACGTACTAAGTGAGTGTTAATAAGTGGCAAATAACAGCATAACGATTGATTGCCAATACTTACCTCCCTGAACAGCCAGCTAAAAAGGCTAATATTCATTCTGAGACTTCAGCTGACAGTACATAATATTATAGAGTAAGGATCAAAAATAAACAATTAAACGAAAAATTGTGTCCATGTACATGTATAGCTTTATATTTATTATAAACAGAGCTTGAAATAACGGTCGGACATCGGACATTTTCCGACCAAAAGTACCGGATGTCCGGACATTTTGGAATTTGGTCAGGACAAATTTTTTGGTTTTTTTCCATATTTTACACTATTTTGTCTGAACAAATTTCTAAATGTCTGATCAAAATCAGTTTACTTCTGACACTATGTCTTAGCATTTTTTTCATCTAATTTCAAGCTCTGTTAAAGACATACGTAACTGATTTGTCATTGTCAGCAGGAAAGGGGACTGAAGCCCCCTAATTTTACTATATATCACTTCAGAGCTCGATCACTCCATAGAAATGTAATATTTCTCCAGTCCATACAAATCTGCAGCTGTCACGAGAATTTGAATAGCCTCCCAGGTTCCTCCACCACTGTGATTTGTTAGTCTTGCGAGAAAAAGACTTAGTTATTATTCATTATACAATGGTAATCATTATATTAAATATGTGGTTATGGTGAACAATATTTCACAATAATTTATGGAATGAAGACTCCCAAATTGCAATATCAATTGAGCTATGTAAAATTTCCTCAACAAACTGCCTTTGCATTGACTACTATTGGATTCTTAAGCTTCACGACTCAACACACAGGTTTGATATTTTCTCACTACTGCTGAGTGCCTTCTGACTTTATTACCCACCAATTGTAAGTTTAGAAACATACACTTATGTATGTAATATTATTAGCTAATAGAAAACCATAAGCACTAATATTTTCTGAAAGCTATGTACGTAGCTACATAATTATAGCAAACACAATATAAAAATGCCAAAATCTAAATAAAGCAAAATGTACAGCTATCAACATAAATAAAGCAGCCAGTTAATGTTTCATTTATCTATGCAGCAAAAAGTGTGTAGCTAATCTGGAACTGATTTTGATCCACCTTCGTACATAAAAATTAAATAGCACAACACATACGTACTTGGTTATGTGTACATACATAAAGGTCATCTTTAATGTCATAGCTATGTACATAGAACAGTAACATCACAGCATTAGAAATATTATCAGTAACACTATAATTATATATATATACACACTTGTAGATTATGATGTAACTAGTTAGTTTGTCAGTAACTACACAAGTCAATCTACAGTGACATAGCTACATATGTGTCAGGGTGCATACTGGTAATTAATATACGCATAAGGCACTGCCCCATCCAATCCTTTCCAGTGTGCATGGTTGATATGTATGTGGCTATTCATGTTAATGTCTTGTGTTAAGTGTTATACGTACGTACGTATGTACGTACATGGTATGCAATGTACATACGTACTATATACTACGTGTGTGTTAATGCCAAAATGCATGCATTCCAATGATTAGCTAAGTACTGTACAAATAAAATAAAATACTATACTATACTTTGAATACTATAAATACTATACTATACTAACATATGTACTATACTAACATATCATTAAATACTATACTTTAGCACAATAGACACAGTTAGCTATCATAAATTAACAGTAGCTATGTGCATGAGAATAAACTTGGTTCACTTACCAAGACTTTCAGCCATTTTCTCTAATAGTATGTCTTCACTTTCTTCCATTGATTCCAGAAAGCCTTTGTATTTTTTGTCATCCTTTGATTCAGACTATTTATCAAAATGTAAGTAAGTTCAGACATTTTCTCATCGTTAGTCATATTAATATTATTAATATTTTCCTTTTCATCATGTGTAATAACACGTTTAGCATAAAGTAGGTTTTGCATGGGACTGTATGGAATAATTTTTAACTGCTCATTCTTTTCGAGATTTTGTGCTGCAACAGCACAATCAAAAATACTTCCTAAATATAATGATAACAAAAAGCACATGGTATGTATCATGATTGCATCAGATTTGTTACTAAAAGTAACGTAAATATTTCAAAATGATTATTCATTTTAAAATCATACACATAGCTAGCTACATAGCCAAAGGTCTTTATAGATTATATGAAAGTATGTATGTACGTTACTATGGTGTAAATATGTAGCTACTAGTCAGAGTAATCAAGTAGTATGTAGTTACATACGTACTTAAGGTACATATTTGTCATGCATGCAATACGGTTACTGTGTATTTAATATGTACGTATGTTAAATTTGACAGCCGACTACTTAAAAGTAGTTTCAAATTAAATTAAACTATATACGTACATAAAATAGTCACTATGATAGTCAACTACATAATTAATAAACTCTTTTCTAAGTGATAACAGTGGGAACTGGGAAGCCATGTAAATAAAGCTGAAACATTATACAATAACTAACATAATGTAAAAAGTACGTAAACACTTTGTCAGACACTAATGTACATAATTTTATGTACATATACAGATGCGTTGTTCTTTACCAACATAATTTAAGTATAACATTGCTACAGTAACTATATACATGGAATTATTGATTACTTTTTAAATCATCCACTGCCTTTTTTATTTCACGTAATTTTTTCTCAGTACATGTACGATTTAGACACCTAGCTCGATTTAGTGGAAAAAAATCCGTCTTTCTTTCCTTAATCTGTGTACGTATGTATTAAAATGTAGCTACATACGTATGTACATATGTATGTAATACGTATGTCTTAATAATGTACAATACATGCAAATATGTAGTATGTAGCTACATACGTACGTACATGCATATGGCTATACCTTTTTTCTGACATACCATTCCATGGCATTATATATATATTTCTGATTTTCAATCTGCTTTTTAACCTTGTCTATGTGTAACTTAAAGTAGACGTAATTAAACATGTAGTGATCATTAAAGATGTGATGATCGAATCCCTACAAGCAATATAATTATGTATGTACGTAATGCAAAACCATACATGTAATATCATTATGTACGTACCTGGGCCTTTTTTTCAAATTCAGCACTAAATTTCTGGCAGATAAAACAGATTTGTTGGTGGTCCCTTTCTATTTGCCACCACTATAATTGTATAGCCAAATATACACACAATTATACATACGTAAAATGTGTGATAACAACATTTTTACCTCCTCTCTTAGTTCGATAAAGGTGTCAATTATAATAGCATAGACAATATTAATTCCAACAATCGTAATAATAATGTAGAATGTCACTTCAAATATGATTACTCTGATAGCAAAATCTTTAAAATTTGATGGTAAATTTGGACTCTAAAATGCAGCATATACGTACACATGTACGTAGTTACATATTTCAAAAGATAATAAGCAACTCACCCCACCAATTAGAATATAGTGGAAAAGTGTGACCCAACATTGGAAAAGAGAATCACAGTACTGAACACTGTCACTGTCAGGATCATGGAATTCATTAGCAAAATATGCAAAGGTGACTACACTATAAATGTATATTGCTATTAGGCCAAGTGCCACAAGCCAGAACAACTTTAGAACTGCAGTGGATTTATTATATATGATAATGAGAATGTATACATAGTTATACTCACAGTTTTTAGTGACAGATTTCAACACGCGCTGTAGTATGGTATTTTCTACTACAATGTGCAGCAGACAAACACAGTAGAAGTATCCATAAAATCTCAATGCCAATATTGAGCATGTAAAAAAGCCCTAGAATTGCATCTTTTCATGTATGTACATACGTACGTACGTACACTGTATGTACATCATTACATGGTTTTGTAAAAACGGCTAACTACTCTACGTAGCTACATAAATGAAAATGCCTATAAGTAGCTACTAGTACGTACTTCCATTCAAATTCTTAAAAGTATGTACGTAGCTACGTACATACGTAGCAACTTTAAAAGTATCTTCTAAATTAACTCATTGGAAATCCTATATAGCTATAGCTATGTATTCAGCAAATTTCCTAATCAAACTTTTGAATACTACATAATAATTATATGTACATGGTCTATTGTTTTTATAACAAAATTATACGTATGATAGAATATTTTCATTATAGTGCATAAATTTAAAATAAAATTTTTGCATAAGTATGTACATAAAGTTTCACAAATTTTTATGTATTATTATTATAATAGAATTTTAAAATTAAATTCTAGAATTATTAATTACACATAATGTACTAATCCCAAAATTTTGTTGCAATAAGCTAAAGGTGATTTTCAGTAAGGCACTCCTTACACTCATCCACTGTGTATAATTGTGGTCTTGCACATTATTTCTACTTATATAATTACCTTGGCCGTGTTACTCTCTATTGTGAGTAGTTTTGATATGTGCATGAATGTACATAATATTAATGTATGCATATGCATTCTTGTATGTATATAAGCATACATACATACATACATACATACATCCATGCATACATACATACATACATACATACATACATACATACATACATACATACATACATACATACATACATACATACATACATACATACATACATACATACATACATACATACATACTTACATACATACATACATACATACATACATACATACATACATACATACATACATACATACATACATACATACATACATACATACATACATACATACATACATACATACATACATACATACATACATACATACATGCATGCATGCATGCATACATACATACATATGTATGTATGGTAACCATAGTCATCTAATGTGCTATTATGGTAAAAACTGTACAAAATATTTTGCACATACGTATCATTAGCTACATACGTACTGTATATTGCGAATTGTTCGAGATGGAAAAGTTTTGCGAATGGACAAGGTACTTCAAATTCGCTGAAAAACTTTCGCAGTTCGTTCAGCCTGGTCAAAATGTACTCATGCACGTGCGTACGTGATTTCATTAACCGAATTAGCGAACGCTTCTGCTTAATTCCAATTAATTATATAATTATATCGCTTAACTTGTCACTTTCTGAGCTTGGTAAATATAGGCAGTGTGGCTGTAAGATTGTATCAAGCTGGAAATCATACAATGTTGCTACAGTTTAGCTAATTAGGCACTGAATGCTGATGTGGTGTGTGCCAACCGCGTGGACATGTGAAATCTTATTAATGGCAGAGGAGTTTGAAATAACCAGCTGTATATTGCATTGACAGTCCTATTTTCTTCCTGTAATGTTCGACCGTGACATTCCAATATAAAACTAGAACGAAAATGTTTAGCTGGAAAAATTTTGTGGTCACCAATTAATCCACAAAAACTGCGAAACTTTTACGCCTCCAACAATTTGCAATATATGGTATGTCATTGATTACTTACCAAGACATATAATATTCTAACACAACTAGTGTGTAATGGTATCTCAAAATATCTTGGAAGTTTATGTTCTTTAAAATGAAGTTTATGTTCTTTAAAATGATCTAGCAGTTTGCCTTCATTTGATAAATACCTGTATGTACATATGTAAATCATGCTAATTACCTTTACTGCAAACTTAGTATACGTATGTACCAGTAAAACTTGCTACAGTAGTGATTCAGAATACTCTCAAGATAAGAAACACTCCTTAGATATTTTAACAAACGTACGAACTTAAAATCAGGACCATTTAAAATAAAGAATATTATAACCATAAGTAAACTCATAAATGTATGAATGGATCCACCAACAAACAACCCTATGTTAAAAAACCAATGTGGTGGATCATTGATGTCTGGCTCAGTTGGAATGAGTGCTTTAAACACACACAAACTGTGGTTACAATCCTTTAGTGTTACACAGGAACTGTTTGTCAGTGATTCATCGGGAGTTGATACATCATCTGATGAATTATATACACATTCCCTGTATTTGGAACATTAAGTGCCTTTTACATTCATTATAGTACTTAACTCACAATTTCATGTCAGCAGTCTCCCAGGCACATACCAACAATATGTTCATTATCACCGTCCACAAAGTGAGAATGTAATTTAACCACTCACTATCACAATAGCATTAATTAATAATCATGTACATATTGGTAGTACCAAGAGTAGATAATATCTACTCTTGCTAGTACATAACTCACAAAATGCGAACAAACTTTCTGCGATGTGAGTACCACTTCAACTTCTTAAAAAGCCACTGTAAATGTATATACACACAATATATAAATTTTACTAAAGAAACCATGCATCACTTGTGTAGTATCCTTGACATTTGTAGCTACACTAGATTGCTACAATAAATAATTATACCAGCCTAATCTTCTGTACCAAGCAAAGTACTAACTACAGTAGCTACGCAGGTACTTAGTTACATGTCTAGGTACATAGGTGAGGACTCACAGATTAGTAAATCATTCTAATTGTGGCACCCCATTAGGGGCATGTAAGCAGTATAAGCATACGTAGCCTACTAAAAGGTAAAAGTTAAATGTTGGAATTTATCGTGCACCAACTCAATGGCCTAAACGAAAACTAACAGTGTTCTTCAATTAGAATAAATAGTAAGCATGTGCTAAAGTTATAAGTATGTAGTTACATACGTACATGTACAGTAGAGCTTTGATAGTGTGCTACATGTCAATCTTCAAGAACTATAATTGAATTCCCTTGGAGTGACAAATGAAAGGCATATCAGTACAATACCGTCCCTTGGATAATTAATGCCTGCTCAGAATTTTTGCCAAAATGATACTTAAACCTAGTCATGAACATTCATTATTGTTCTCTTCACCATCATGATGCAGAAAGGAAGACCGAGAAATTATGAAGTTGATTACAATTAAGAGTAAAGATGCCAAAGGCAATAATATTATCATAATAATGTACCAATGAGTAAATCAAGGTGATCTTCAAAGTCAGCTTTTTTGGCACCACGATTGTCCGATACATGTCTGATAATGCAAGCCTACCAAAGGGTCCAAGATGACAACTTGTCAACTGTAGTGCAAGGTAGCCATGATGGCTAAATTGAAGGTCACACCCATTAAAAGTTATCTAACAAATCTTTGTACAGCACATCGCAAAACTAAGATACGTATGTATATTGTTGATCGTGGGTTTGTAATTTAATTGTATGTGTTGTGTCATAAACTTTACCTTTAACATTCATTCACAGGAGTGTGTCATACGTTATAGTTGGTGAATAAAGTTTGGAAGATAACGTTAACACTGGACCTTTACTATAATCAAAAGGCTCTGTGTGCACCTGATAGTGATCTCGGTAGTGATAGGGTCTAAATTCATCGTTAATACACATACAAAGTTTCTAGGCATTCCATGTCTTCATGAGGTCAGAGTGCCCATTCCACAGGATTTATACCACAGTTATCCAATACTAGCAAACTGTACCTTGATGTATATATATACGTACGTATATACATATGTATGTACTGCATGTATATGAAGATTTAAAAATTACCGGATGCACTTTCCTCTTAATTGACTTCATTCCAAGCACAAACTGCGTAAGTCGATTTTTTGGTGCTCCACAGTTTACATGGTGCTTCACAATATTTTCCTCTTCTGCTGTCATTTTATCCTACAAAAAACAACTAGCAAAGTGAAGTATACATTTATAGCCATGTATAAAATTAATGATTGTTGACAATACGTACATGATCTACATTCTACTCCATAATGAAGCTATGTTACTAAAACATAATAATTATGCATTTTATACAATGTATGTATGTCAGTATTATGACACAGCACTGATATCTACGTACTGTAGCTTTACATACATTAAATTGTACTAGTATAAGAATGGGAAAGGCTTATGTGAAGCATGCTAACACTAGGGGGTCTGGAGGCATGCTCCCCTAGAAATTTTTGAAAAATTCCTTCCCTCAGATTGAATCTGAGAGTAGCTTTAAATGATTTTTCGACTTAATAAAACTTGCTACGTAGATAATGCAAAACACCTTAGTTAGTCCTAGATGTCAGCTAGTGTTTTTGATGCTATAAAATGTGACAGGCTCTGCAAAAACCCTCCATGTTCTTATGCAAATTTTGACCCATTTTTAGAACTTTAAAGTGTCATAACTCGTTAACCGTTTCTTGTAACTCTGTAGAAATTTGCTTATTTGCTGACAAATTATTCAGCTACATTTTTATATAAAGCATTTAAAAATTGATGCAACTATGGATTTTACAGCTATTTTAATTTTGTGAGGCTATGTAAAATATGCGAACATGGAGGGTTTTTGCAGAGCCGGTCACA
Organism: Spongia lamella; assembly: GCA_963930835.1. NCBI lineage: Eukaryota > Metazoa > Porifera > Demospongiae > Dictyoceratida > Spongiidae > Spongia > Spongia lamella. The sequence continues at coordinate 6,189,218 of OZ005747.1, forward strand.
AATATATCAGCAAGTGGTGTAGTTGTGCAAGATGAGCAGTTGTAGAACCAGTGTATGTACATGTGTAACTTCATTCACTGGACAGGACTACTGGACTGGGTTACTGGACTAGTACTGAGGAATTTCTTGAAATTACAAAATGCGACAACTTTGTTGGTTTTTGTACATTCACATACGTACGTACGTACGTACGTACATATGTACGTATCGTGTATGCATAGATAAAAAATCAAACTGTTATAAGATGTGTAGGATTAATAGCTACATACATAATTGTTCAACCCATCACTGGTTAATTATAATTAGTCTATGTACATATGTATGTATGTATGTACATAGCATAACTAGTCTAAATAATATTATATACTAATTGCATTAATTAGGAATAAGAAGGTAATTTATAAAGCTTAATATACGTATATAGCTAGTCTACATGACTATGTATGTACTTATCTACTTACTTCAGGGTGTAGTCTAAAATGAATCTTTGCCAGAATCTCAACATCTTTTTCATTTTTATATAGTATTTCTATACTCCTCGACCATTGAAGGCAGTAATTCCAAGCCTATTGAGATACGCACGTACGTATGTACATATATACATTCATATACGTAAGTATAACTGTGAATATTATGATTGAATGAATGAGAATTGAATATTTAGGTAATAATACATATGCATAGCTATGTAGCAATTAGATACGTAACTCATTTTAAATTGCTTACATACGTACTTACGTAGCTATATCTACGTATTTATGACTGTATTAAAGGCAAATGACATAGCCATTATTATTTGAGATTACAAATAGTATACACGTGCACATGTAGTTATATGTATGTCATTGTATTTTGTTGTGGTCTATTCTATTTATGACTGATGTACGTAGCTAACAAAACTAGTAATGGACAACTATCAACTACACTTGTAGTGTGGTCAAAACCTCTTGTAGCTACGTACATATGTAGTAATCTGTATGGTGATGTACATAACTACATATGTACGTACGTAGCATACAGGTACACATGTACGTAACTACATAACATTATACATATACGTATATTACATACCGTCCTATGCTATACATACATGCATAATGCTTATAATAATATACTACAAACAACACTTTATGTATACTCTTCAGTTAGTTTTATAGTACAAGTTAATTAATATATACTAGATATAAGACTTATTCCAGTAAGCTAATTCAACTGAGCAGAGCAAATGGTCTTTAAAACCTTGCTAAATGGCTGGGTCTAGATTTCATTAGTAAAACTTTTTAGTGGATAGCTTTTATATGTATACGTATAGCTATGTACTTTTAAACAAATTTGTGACTGGCTCTGCAAAAACCTTCCATGTTAGCATATTTTACATAGTGTAGCTTCACAAATATGGCCATAAAATCTTGATGATTATATCAATTTTTAATTGCTTTGTATTGAAATGTAGCTGAATCATTTGTCAACAAGTATGCCAACATTGCAAGGAACAGTTAAAGAGTTATGTAATTATAAAGTTCTAAAAATGGGTCAAAATTTGCATGCTAACATGGAGGGTTTTCGCAAAGCCAGTCACATTTATCCTTCAAGTACATAGGTAAAGCCAGCTCCAATCTATTCTACCAATTCATTGAATAGTGGATACCAATCCTTCAGTTGGTATGTACATATGTACTATAGCTAAATTTGCTTGCATGTTAAAAACTTACGTGACAACCATATAGAAATACTGTGCTGAAAACTACTCTGTTATTATAATATTATTGCATACATAGTTATGTATGTATGTATGTATGTATGTATGTATGTATGTATGTATGTATGTATGTATGTATGTATGTATGTACGTACGTACGTACGTACGTATGTGTGTGTGTGTGTGTATGTATGTATGTATGTATGTATGTATGTATGTATGTACATATGTATACTCAGTATATACGTACTTATGTACGTAGGTAGCTTGGTATTTTTGCCTTAGGAACGAAAAAGTTGACGTAAATAACCTTAAAACTTATGTATGTACATATACGTACTTTTTGATGACCGTTGTCTTCATACCATAAATCAATCTCAGATCTTTCAAGACCATTTGACCTTTCAGGCCTTTCTCCATCCTTTCATATTATGCACATACGTACGTAAGTACATTAGTACATACGTATGCACATACAAGACAAAAGATATACATACATGTATGCATGTACGTACATAATTACCAATAACAAAATTCATTATGATGATGCTTAATAATTATATTTGTGATGTGCAGTCAGCACATCACAAAATACCAGACACTAATAAAGCTAGCGTCCATGCACTTCAGTCATTTATTTTAAGTGCAAGCTCTTTTGCATATTATGACACTGAGCTTATGTATGTGTATTCAAATAATGGGGGTAGCTAACATGACTGCTGACTATACATGTCACGAAATATGTAACATGTCATACTTCCTTTTATGTAATTATAAAGTTCTAAAAATGGGTCAAAATTCGCACACTAACATGGAGGGTTTTCGCAGAGCCAGTCACATTTATCCTTCAAGTACATAGGTAAAGCCAGCTCCAATCTATTCTACCAATTCATTGAATAGCGGATACCAATCCTTCAGTTGGTATGTACATATGTATATAGCTAAATTTGCTTGGATGTTAAAAACTTACGTGACAACCATATAGAAATACTGTGCTGAAAACTACTCTGTTATTATAATATTATTGCATACATAGTTACGTATGTATGTATGTATGTATGTATGTATGTATGTATGTATGTACGGTACAGCTCTCGACTAAGTTTACAAAAACACGCGTGTCCTCCGGCGTGCCTTGACAAATCTCGAAGATAACTCGCGGGTTGTTCTTGAAAGCACGAGTGTTACAACGCACGTATAAATACTTCATGCACGTCAGTAGTGCTCGCGAGTAATTACTAACGAGTGGTGAATGCTCGCGAGTAAATCGTGTCATGCTCTTCAGTGCCAGCAAGTAATCACTGACGAGTGGTAAACACTCGCGAGTAAATCCAGTCGTGCGCTTTCTCGTACAGTATAGACTTACAAAAGTTTGTCTGTGCTTGCTTTATCAAATCACGCCCTTTTTAGGTTCAACATATTGGAGTGCATCTCGGGACGTGTCTTCTTGTAATGATTTCGCAAATAGCGCCAACTACTTCACTTAAGCGCCTTATCACGTGCGCTTTGTCTAAGAACATGAGCAAGAATTTAGCTGCGCGTTCTGTCTCAGTCTCGTGTCATTTGGACTCATTCGCGTGTTTGGTATTCAGTTTGGAGTGATACGTACGTAGTATACGTAGCTACATACAATGACTCATGTGTAGCGCACGAGGTCTGACTCAAGTGCAGCACGCCATGTCCGACTCATGTGTAGCACTCGATGTATGACTCGAGTGCATTGCACGAAGTATGACTCGCGTGTAGCAGCAGCGCACGAGGTATGACTCGCGTGCGGTGACACGCGAGCGCCGACTAATCGCTTGAATAAAATTGATAAAAACACGTGTGAATGGTACACGCAAGTGTAAACTTAGTCGTGAGCTGTACCGTATGTATGCATGTATGTATGTATGTATGTATGTATGTATGTATGTATGTATGTATGTATGTATGTGTGTGTGTGTGTGTGTGTGTATGTATGTATGTATGTATGTACATATGTATACCCAGTATATACGTACTTATGTACGTACGTAGGTAGCTTGGTATTTTTGCTTTAGGAACGAAAAAGTTGACGTAAATAACCTTAAAACTTATGTATGTACATATACGTACTTTTTGATGATGACAGTTGTCTTCTTCATACCATGAATCAATATCAGGTCTTTCAAGACCACTTGACCTTTCAGGCCTTTCTCCATCCTTTCATATTATGCACATACGTACGTAAGTACATTAGTACATACGTATGCACATACAAGACAAAAGATATACATACATGTATGCATGTACGTATGTAGTTACCAATAACAAAATTCATTATGATGATGCTTAATAATTATATTTGTGATGTGCAGTCAGCACATCACAAAATACCAGACACTAATAAAGCTAGCCTCCATGCGCTTCAGTTATTTATTTTAAGTGCAAGCTCTTTTGCATAGTATGACACTGAGCTTACGTATGTGTATTCAAATAATGGGGGTAGCTAACATGACTACTGACTATACATGTCACGAAATACGTAACATGTCATACTTCCTTTTTTTGAACCCCCTGTAGGCTTCACTTACTGGCTATATCATGTACATGCTTCAGTAGAGGCAAATATGTATAGTATCTCAGTGGCTTAAGCATAGAAGATAAGTGTTCAGAATATACATCATGTACGTAAGTGCATGTGGTGAGTAGATAAGCTTGAAGTGACCCAGCATGAGAAAACCGGGCTTATGTACACAAAATACATTTATTCATAATATAGTCTGTATCTCCTTTACTGTATAAGATTTCCAGAATCTGTAAGCTGCATGAGATTCCCTTTGAAATTCTACTTAAATGGCAAAGATTGTGTCAGAATTCTGTATTTAAACAAAAAGTTATTTAATTTTGAAATCCAAAAAGTTATTTAATTTTCAAATTTTATGTACACATAAGCCCGGTTTTCTCATGCCAGATCACGTTTTTGTTCATATTTTAGCAATCCCAAGCGTAATTTAGTGTGACAGAGGCAGCACAATACTATGTTCGCCACTTTTAGAGTAGCTAGCTAGAAGTGTGATAGTGAGGGGTTCTCTTCATGGCTTTCATCTAGGCAGGTACGTAATTTCCAGGCGTAAATTATGTCTCAAAAATATTTACGCATGCAAATTGAATTCCTCCAAGCATCAAAACAAATGGGACAACCAATGGGACTGTAATGTGCTGGGATGGGAATATACGAGATTCAAATTATATTTAGTGTTAGCTAGGTGATTACCAGCCAATAAGCCCTGTACACCTACCAAATCAACCTCTATCTATGTAGGATAGTGGTCAGGTGTAAGGGCAAAAAAGAGGCAATAATTGAAAACCTGTTGTCAGGTGCATTTAGAGTATCATGACACTATATGTACAGTAGCTAGCTACGTATGTGACTATGTACATAATGTACTTTTACTTAGTTACTAATTTAGCTAATAATTAAGAATCTCTGTGTCACATCAAGAGTATGTTAGATAACAGAGGGCTTGTGTGATCACCGCTAATCATACTTAAAAGGGCCGTGCTCTCTAACATAAAATGCAAGATTTCTCAATGGAGGTTAGTAGAATCTTTTCTTTAAAAATTGGTGATAATTTTGATAAACAAACTTGTCAATTTGTTACCTGAAAATTCCATAGCTGTGTACATATGTATATTGTTATAATGGAAAGTACGTATGTATGAAAGTACTTACGATAATTATAATAGTATTTTACTTGAAAAATGCATTATGCATATAATACGTACATCTGTGCGTACGTACGTACATGCCTACTGTAAAACAGTTATGCATATGCACATGTACATACCTCAAATGTTAATTTATGCTTTGATGGCACTACATCAATATCAAAAATCAAAATCATGACAGTTTAGCATCACTTATAAGTAAGCAAAGTTACTAACCAGCTTTGATGCCTTCAAAATCTTCCATATGCTTTAACAGATTATGAGTTTTAATAGCAGTATCACGTGCAAGTTCACCGATTCCATTACCCCATTTTCTTTGCAAATAACAATTAAACAAGGATTCGTGTAAGATTTTAACATCAATAAGCATGGCTATAGTTTGAACATTTTTCTTTGTATCTTGATGAATCTCTTCACACAAAACTTCCAGCAATGAAATTGCTAAAGCTTTTCTTCGCTAAATATGTACATAACAGCACATGTAAACATAAAACAATAGCTAGCTTTGTACGTACGTACATATGTAGAAATCTAGCTACGTACATGTACGTATATTTGGTCATATACGTACCTGCATGGTTTCTTTTGTGCCCAAGGGCGAGTACATATGTATATATCAGGAAAAGCACGAGTGCTAATAACTACGCAATATACAGTATCACTTTGAGTCGGCGACATCAAAGCCTCGAGCTGGAAATATATCCCTGCAATCACATGGCATTGCTTGGGGTGGTATAACTGAAATATACCATGGTTACCTTATACGGTCTGTCTGTTCTGGTATTACAAATGTATAATTAACCTGTTACGTGACATTCATGCATTCATGTTTACTTGTGAGATTTGTTTTATGCACCTATCATATATTATGCCTGACTACCCCCCTCCAGGGCAAGGTGGGGGATTATGTGGGAATTTGAATTATGCTTGCTTCAAATTCCCCATGCACCTATTGGGCATACCAATCGGTCAAATCCTGTCATTATATGAAAGAAACTACTTACTTGAAATATGATAACTTTTGCTGAAAACGTACAGTTTCTATTTAGCTACGTATACCAACTTTCGTGCATATTGATTGGAGTCAAATTCCCCACTCATGGGGCAAGTTTCAGTGTCAAAACAAGGTTAATGCCCCTCCTTTCCCTCTATAATATTGCCTGGGAGGGGGGTAGTTGGCACAATATTGATAGGTGCATTAGGCCTAAGTTTTAATAAGTTTCTAGGCGATTTTTTTGATGCACTACAGTAACAATATTATATCAAGTGAAGGGTCCGAAATTCCTAAAATCTTGTAAGAGATTTCAAATCTTTAAAGTTTTGGGAAAAATTTCTAGATTTTGGGCAAGATTTCAAGATTTCAGCAAAAGAATTGAGTTTATATTCAAAATTTTGATTAGATTTATATGTATTTTAATTATTTATAATTACATTGCTTCGTGTAATATTAATATCCAGAAAAATACGGAGAATTTGCTGATTTCAAACATTTCAGACTCTGAGGAGACTGTACGAGATTTCTACAGAGCTTCGGACCCCCTGGTATCAAGGAAACTAAATATTAAAGATTTTTGATAAGTAACTTCTTGGCCTCAACTGATATCAAAGTTTTTGGTCACACATACCTACGTATTTGCAATGCTGCTTTTGATTGGCCTCGCACTTTTTTTACACCCAGGGTGTTTTTGTTTAGCATACATATATACTCACCTGGGAGCATGTTGGTACATATATATACGTACTCATTTGGGCTTCTTTTTACCATAATTTAAATGTATAAATAATGTCCAGCACAACCTGAACAATCGATTATGAGTTTGCTCAACCATTATGTTTAACTGTGAGGCAGCTTTGTTGCTCGAGTTCATGACAATGTAAGCTTCGTCGCTGGAAACATTACTTTTGTGTGAAAAGGTACATACCGTATAGCGGGTTTTTGTCGTAAGGACTTTAATGTCGCGTCTCACGGAATCCGCAACATTAAAATCCGTGAAATTTTTTATCTCGTGACTTTTTTATCACGTGAGATTTTGTGACTGCCTCATGGCTACGTCTATACTTCAGTATTTTGCAAGAAAGCAAGTGGGGTCTCTTCCAAACCCTGAAGGAACATTATCTAATGTAATTCCTTCTGCTGCTATCAAGTCAGCGAATTCTGAGGTAAATAAAGTTATAGGCATTTAATAGAAACAAATATGCGTGAGAACTTAATTGTCGCGAAAGATACCATACGCGAGAATTAATGTCGTTTCATTTTATTTTCGTGGCTAATTTTATCCGCGACAAAAACCCGCTATACGGTACTTATTTCAGAATCCATAATGATTTTGTTGGTTAATGTTTTCATCATAACTAGTATACATCATATGAACCATGGCTCCTACAGTGTATCTTTGGTTGAGGGGTTTATACGTATATCAGTTTTAAACTTCTGATGACCGAGGATGACAGTCATATACATACGTATCTGTTGAATACACCTAGTAACTGTGGTGTATATACGTACATACTATGTACATATCATGAAGTATTTAATTAAATAGTATAATTATAGGGATTGACATACGTAAAAACATGGCATCCAACTTTTATGTGCCTTGATAACACAACTTAGCTACAATAAACACCATAATAACACAGTAACTGCATCTTTCATGAAAATCGTAATGATATATACAATCTGTAGAGAATTTTCTACCAGTAGCTAATCGATTTAAGTATGAAACTTTGTTTTGATGAAGAGATTCATCCACTTCATTATGCACTTCAGCATATCGTGAACTTCATAACATGAACCAATGTTACAGTATAATGTGGCAAACAGATTTCAATGTTTATCTAATGTATTTGGTTATAATACAGCTGCCCCAGTTTTGCCATGTTAACACTGTTGTTAACAAGTGCCTATAAATAAACATAATTTAAAAAGTGCTTGTAAGGCAAGGATAGATTGTCTATTATTTTATGCAAACTATACACTTATCATAATAAGCAATTATGCTATAAAATGCTGTACATATGTATGTATGTACGTATACACACCAGCTCGAAAGGTTCCTTCTGAATCAATATTTTAGTAGTTTTTTCTATGAATGCTTTGTTTTTAAGAAGATGTTGCTGGTTTTTAAAATTTCCCTAAAGAATGAGTACATATACGTGTATATGTATGTAGCATACGTATATAGTGTTACAATACATACGTACATACTGTTACGTACAATACATATACTGTATATGATTTCCTAGCTATAACAATCTCTTATTTGACTTACCACACATATTATAATCAGTAATCTAATAACCTGCTCTTCGTGTTGTTGCTTGCAGTTATTTTGATCAAACAATTCACAAAATTTATCTATTAGATTTATACTCTCATCATCATTATGGACTTCATTTTGTATTAATCTGTATTGATAATCAGACTTGGAAGTTTTCAGTTCTTCAATAAGTGTGTCTTCAAGGGCGTTCATCTATATAATGTACGTATACATTGGTGTTATATTAATACATGACAACAAAAATGCTGCATAGCAAGATGTAGTTTCGTATGTCACTGTCTTAGCCAAAACCCTCCACGTAAGTAGCTAAATACACAGATTAAATTGCACAAACCGTTAACTAAAAGACTATTCATGCAGAGTGTAAACAATATTTATAAAATAGTATGTACATATTTCATTGAAAATCAGTGGAAAATTTTCATACGAAATGGAATTGCTATTTACAAGGTTTCATTGTAGATGTCAATTTATAGCAAGGTGAGAAAGAATTTGATGTGTCCTAAATGAATCAAGGGTAATCATAAGAAATCACCCACATACATTGGCCAAATCTTGCTTTAAAACCCATTAAAAATAAAGGATATTTTGAATATTAAGTGTTATGTAGTACATACATAGCTACTTAAAACTAGCTGCATAAGGACAATTCATATTTTATGGAGCTTACTTTGTCAGCTTTTACTTTCAGATCATCATTAGGATTTAAGGGTTTTTTAAACTCCTGAAAAATGCATACATTTCAGCTTTCGCCTATAAGTACATAGGTAGCTAGGTACGTACATACGTACGTAAGTACGGATATATGTGTAACTATAATTACATATATTAACCATTTTACATATGTAAGTACATACGTACATACACGTACAGACATACGTACAGATGTCAATGTCAAGTTTTATATACGTACACTGTATGAACTACGTACGTACGTAAGTATATATATATATATATATATATATATATATATATATATATATATATATATATGCATGTGTGTATGTACATATGTACGTATCTATGTACATAAGTACAAACTCTTTATGTATGTACCATAGAAGTCTTTTTGAATTTTCATTCCATTGGAGAATGTATGATTCCATTTGAAATTTTACTTGATTACTATATAAAATTGGATTATCATTTTCTGAATCATTTGTTGGTTTACAGATTTTAAATTTGCAAATTTCAGAATCTCCAAAACCATCAGATAAATTAACCTGTTAAAATACATAATTAATAATTATACATATGTATGTATGTCACTAAAAAGGATATTAATGGCACATAATACATACGTACTATAGTATTTTGCGTGGGAGGATCAAAGGGTAAAAGTGTACTTTATTTTCCATAAAGCACTGTTAAGGTATGAAGCCGGAGTGCTTTATTTAACCACCAACAGTGCTTTATAAAACTTCAAAGCTTAATAAAGTACAGTTATGTATGGAAATCTTAATGCCTTAGTAAACAACTCATTGGAATGTTTTACATACCAGTATAGTTAGGTTATAAACAATGCGATGCGGCTAGCTTTTTGTTTCCAATTCATTTCGAGACGTATCTTGTTAATACAACACAAATATAAACGAGAGAGAACACGATCTAGCTGCAAGATTCGGTAAAAACCCAAACGCATTAGTGATGTGATAATACTTCTGTATGATTAAACTTACTCGGGTTACCACCACTGACGGTTAAGCAAGCTTAAATCAACCAGCGAGCCTGTTTGTATCGAAGCAAAATTTTATAAAACAGTTAAAGCATTGCCTTGATCGTGCTATACGCGAAATAAAGCACTTGGCGTGTGGCCTTGTGCTTTATTTCACGTATAGCACTCGCGGCAATGCTTTAACTAATACATAAAATACAGCTATATCATGCTTTTAATTTATATATGTACCTACTATATAATTATGTTAAAGAATTATGTTTATATTTATAATTTTGTTTTAATTATGTTTATTTATTGTTTATTACATATCCTCAAAAATAAAAATTAGATCTACACAAATTTCTTCCAATAAATATATTATTTTACACAAAACGTAACTTCAACATGCAAGAAAACTGCAACAAATCATATATTGATGTTGTTATGTACACACAAAATATTTGATTGTGAGTTTAATTTTATACAAATCTAAGTTTGTAGTAGCATTTGTAACTTGATCATCGCCCCCTTAAATTTTAAGGCTCTCCATAGGAATTCAATTTTTGCAATAGAAAATCACTTGAGTTTATATTAGCTACATATGTAAGTGGCCCTCCTAACTTACAGAAGCTTCCTCTGCCACTGCATTAGAGGATAGCTATGTACTAGGTAAGTTTTTTGTACTTTTACAGTAGATTGGTTGTTTTTATAGTGTAGAATAGCTACTATAGTATTATAGTGCACGTACGTAGCTACGTACGTACGTATAATCTTGCAGTACGTATAATCTTGCAGTGCATGCCTTGTGCTAAAACACGATCTGTCAATGCAAGATTATAATTATGTATAGTTCTGTGTGGTCATGATCAGTTATATCATCATGAACAGTATACGTATGTGCATGGTAGGTTACATTGCTGACCAGTGATTTATGCGAGCTACGTAGATTCATCAATGTATATAATGAAAATTATGTAGTTTCTTCAAAATTAAAATCACCAGATCTTAACTACGTACATACGTACATGCACTGCCAAAATGTTAATTACTTAAATCTTCATTAAATGTGACAGCTATGGCTACATCCATCTACATATATACCTACGTATACGTACGTACGTACATGCAAATATAATTTACTAAGTAATATGTATGTACATATATAGTCATGGTTAGGGACCCGCCAATTATGCCAGCATAATTTTGAGCATAATAGGTAGCTAAAAGCATCAAGCATAATGCCAGCATAATAGGAAGTGTTTGGCTAGGCATATATAAAACTACAGAAAATTAATACTGAAAGATCTTGAATTTTATTTTCTATAAGTTAATAAAATAGCTTGTAATAATTATGTATGTAGGAACAGCATAGCATAATACGTAGGTAAAAATAAAAAACATATAAGGCTGATCCCTGATCATGGTCATATGTTATACGTACATACGTATACATACGTATACATATGTATGTACACATGTAGGTATATACACACGTATACGCATAGCTACGTATGTACGTAGCTAACAGTGGTTAGGTTAACATTCAAACCTGCATATCCATTCCATTGACTGGAGAATCTGGCTTTTGAAAACTTACATATTTCTTACTTTGTATATGCAGAAGCTGTTGCAATGAAACATAAAAGCATGCACATATTAATGTTATGGACACAAATACACCTTTATCTCAAATCCAGAATAAACATCACCCTGATTGTTTCCTGCTCTCACTATTTTGAATGAAGCCACTGTAAAATGTAAAATAACATACGTACACATGTGTATACATAATTATCATTATCATGATAGTGGTTCATAATTATAAAGCTACGCTTTGTGCACAACTCTAATAGTAGTTATGCGCAGGGGCAAACTACATATGTCATTTTGAAGGAACTAAACTGATTACAATCTTTACTATAGTGCTTCTATACTTAAGCTACCATCTAAAAATATAAATTGAAATGTTGTTCATCGTTGTTTATCTCTATCTTGATAATGCACAACAGGTCAAATGCCTTCGGAATGGTTTATGTAGCATTACCTTGTTTGTGTTCGAATGGAATTCATGATGTACTTATTAGCTACTAAAGTCAAATAAAACCTGCATGATTTCACATACGTATGTATAGCTACATAATAAAGAAGCTAGGTCAGTTAACATCACTGAAGTTTATATGAAAAATTTGAAATACCTAGCTGCGTATATTTGTTCAATTGTACGTATAATCATATACGTAATTATATTTTGAAATTAATGAGCTGCAATTAACTTACATACATTTTAAATCCAAGTTTTCTTCTTTCTTCAGAACAAGTGATGTTGCAGTATTCTCAGAGCTGAAAAATAAATATGTGGCTATTAGTTATGCAAAAATTGTAACAACAAAACCTTACAATCAAGCATATAGTTAGGCTACATGATATCATACCATATTGATTACAGTAGTGAGGCCAAGAAAAGCAGCAGTATCTCCACAGCTATGTATGCCACAACTTAACTGAGAGAGTTATTTACATTATACATGTACAATGTCATGATATCACTCAAAATTGCAGATACTGTAGCTCAGCCACCATAAAAGCTATCACTTAGTTATTACAGAATAGTACTAGCTAAATACGTACGTATGATCAACAAAGATCATGGAAGAAATCAGTGCCACCATTCCTAAGTAACAGCCTTGTGAGTTTTATGGCAATCGTTTGCCGGTGCAGCCATGCTGGATGAACCATCCTTTCCCACCCGATTTGCTCATTACTTGAGAACTAGTACTTTCATTTAACGTACATAGAATTAGTAGCTAACCCAAAGTTCATCAATATTGGTTTGGACAGTCTTCTTTTATAGCCTTATCCTCTAATTTTTTATACAGCACTCTTTCTTCTAATTCTTCTTCTTTATTTTTGTCACACACTTTACAAGGGCTAGTGTGAGCCCTGGAATTTCTATTTTCAAATTTAATTCTGTACATCACACTTTGTTGTCTAATAAGTCTTTCTTATTATTTCATTAAATTTCCTCCAGGATTTCTACTACGTATGTACGTAGCTATACCATACAACTAATGAAATTTTCAGGGTTAAGCAAATATGTATATAGCTACATACGTAAGTGTACTGGTCTAGAAGCTTTTACATACGTAGCAGAATAAAAGTTGCCATAAGACAGAGTAAAATTAAATCATTTGCATAAAATTTCAGAGATGTAAACTACGTACATTGATAGCTACATCAATATTCACTAAAGTTTTAGGAAATTGTGACATATGGGAGTTTGTTAAAAATAAGCTATAAACATTAGCTTGGTTCATATTTTTCGTGCTATAATATTAACACTGGTCTCATTACAATAAGCAAATACATGTCATCCACAATGATTCTGGCCATTGTTTGGTAGCTACCCACATCTAGCTATACATTCAAGTTTGTTTGTTTATACTTTAAATCTCTGAATACTTTGTAACTACGTATGTATAAGGTTTCTTGTGATGACCTAACATGTACCTGTTTATGTAGCTATAGCTACGTAGTTACTTACAAAAGGCAGTGATGTTCTAATAAAAAATTGCGAGGCCAATCAGAAGCACCATTGCATATAAATGGTTAGCTAAGCAACCAAAAACTTTGATATCAAGTAAACATTATATATATATATATATATATATATATATATATATATATACTAGCAAACGTACATGCCCTATCATGCAGGTGTAGCTAATTGCACTCCCTAGTCTGCTAACCTGTGTATACTTAACTATACTAAGTCTCTTATGCCTACCTAGTCTCCTATGCCTACCTAGTCTACCTATAGTGTCCTATGCCTATACTGCATATATAGTCTATGCCTACCTACTACGTACGTCCTATATGCATGCCTAACCTATATATAGTTCCTTAATAGTTATGCCTACCTAGTCTCTCTTTTCTTACTCTCCTATACCTACACCTAGTTTGCCTTTGGCAACTTACAGTAAGGTTTCATTGTTTATTTAACACCTAGTAGTTATTTAACACCTTGTAGCTAATAAAGGCTAATCTATTGATTAGCCAATTGACTGTATACTGATAGCGCTAGCACTACAGCAAAATGACTTGTCTAGAGCTGCCTGTTACATTAGTGTTCTTACTGTCTTCCTTCGTGGCAAGGATAAAGTTGAGCCGGCATCAATTGAATTTCAATTGACATGCCCACTTTAGTTATCGAGTCAAAGCTTTTACCCTAGCTTGTATAGTGCCTGCTGCCACTGCTACTACCACTGAGGCTTTGGATACTTTAAAGTAAGTGACTTGCCGGCTATTTCCAGCTGAAGCAGAGGCTGGGCTGAACAACCGCAGTCGTCCCATAAAAAGTAAATATTATGCAAAAAAACGTGGAGTGACTCAATCCCCGGCCACTGTACTTAGGTGTCCTAGCCGATTGCGTTACCATCAATGCAATAATTTCAGTGATTTATGGCTGTTATGGTCGACATGGGTGTCCACCGGGTACTCGTTCTGAGAAAGCATAGCTCTTAGAAACTTTTAGAAATAAACTTTGAGATGTCAGAGGACATAGCTTTGATTTCGAGCAAGTCCGGCATCGATCGATGCAGAGATGGCAGAGTTATCAGCCTGATGAGGAAAGAATGCAGACGGACGGACAGACGGCTTTCCAGCTTTATATAGTAGACTAGCAAATGTACCTACCCTATCGTGCAGGTGTAGCTAAATGCATGCTGTGCAAGGCAGCTATACAGCAGATGACAGGACTCCCTGATGCTTTAAGTCGATCAATTCTATAAGTACGATAAAAGTACTACGTAAGTCTCCAATGCCTATACTTATACCTGGTGTCCTGTGTCTCTGTCTACTTAGCCTGTATAGCCTATACAGCTTAGTTGCTACTTAGTATCTTGAGCCTTTTCCTAAGCCAAGACATACGTACATGGTCAGCAATGCATGCGGTGTCCTACATGTAATGTCTCTCTAGTAGTCTCAGTCTTATGCATATGCATGTAAATCTAGTCTACTCAGCTTTAGGCTGCCTAGTCTGGTTATGCTTATTGGCTATGTCTGCCCTGTCGTGCAGGTATAGCTAAATGCATACTATATGCATGGTATAGCTACAGGTCATATAACAGGACTCGCTTGTCTGTCAGTTACCGTATAGTGCAAAAGATTGGTGGTGGAAAATTTTGGCGGATTTACATTAATTTGCCAAAATTTTATATACGTGATAAGAGAATAATGGCGTTGTTAAAGTATCTGAAGCCTATTACTGGTACATTGAAGAATTCCCTTGATGAAACACTACCACATCTGGATTCATACCTTAGCCAAGTTGTTCCATCATCAGCAATAGCAAAAGCCAATGAAACTGTCACTCAAGCACTGGAGCAGTCGAAGAATGGTGAAAGAGGGCCTTATTTGAAATTGACTCCTGCTCAGAGGTACCAGGTAGGCAAGCGGGCAGCTGAGCACGGAATCACTGCATTCATTCGCTACTTTAAGACAAAGTTTAATTAAAAGAAGCCACTGTACGGAGACTAAAGAATTTATATCTTTCGGAGTTACAAAAGAAACCGTTGGAGTCCAGGTGCGATCATACAGTGCAAGAATTGATACCAAAGAAAAGGGGACGACCACTAATTCTAGGTGAAGAGCTTGATAAACAAGTAAGAGAGTACTTGCTAGAAACTAGACGTCGTGGTGGAACAATTAATATCTCAGTTGTAATCGCAACTGGAACAGGAATTGTGATGAGCCAAAATCCAACCCTGTTAGTAGGCGATGGAAAGATTGAATTGACTAAGGATTGGGCTAAATATTTGCTTCATCATATGGGCTTTGTTAAAAGGAAAGCCACTACCAAAGCCAAAGTTGATGTCAAGGAATTTGAAGAAATCAAAAGGCTGTTTTTGTTGGATGTAAAGAATGTTGTTCAGATGGATGTTAACTGGGATCAAACAGAGATTAATTATGTCCCTGTGTCTTCCTGGACTATGGAAGCAGAGGGATCCAAGAGAGTCGAGCTGATAGGTAAAGATGATAAGAGACAGATAACTGTGGTGTTTGCAGGATCTTTAGGTGGAGATATTCTGCCAATTCAAGTCATATACCAAGGGAAAAGTTTAAAATGTTTACCAAAATTTAATTTTCCTAGCACATGACATGTCACATACTCAATCAACCATTGGGCTAACGAAAATACTATGGAGGACTACATAAAATGATTATTATCCCTTACTTTGAACAAATAAGGTTGAGGTTAAAGCTTGCTGCAGATACACGGGGATTAGTTATTTTTGACAACTTCAATGGGCAATGCACTGAAAAGGTATTTCAGCTGCTAGAAGAAAACAATATCAATTTTGTGTTGATACCAGCAAATTGCACTGACAGACTGCAACCTCTAGACTTCAGCCTTAATAAACCCACAAAAATGTTTCTGCGCTCGAAGTTCCAGGATTGGTTTGCTCAACAGAAGAGGGGTGAAAAGCCAGTTGAGCCTGTAGATCTGCATCTTAGCATCATGAAACCACTTGGAGCCCAGTGGTTGGTGAAATTGTATGATCACTTCAAAGCTAAGTCATCAGTCATTTACAATGGTTTTAGAGCTAGTGGTATTGTTGACTGTTTAAAATCATAGTATACCATTTTTTTAAGTACGGTAGCTAGTACTTAATATGTATAGTGGTTTTTGTATAATAAATGCTAAACAAAAACACCCTGGGTGTAAAAAAAGTGCGAGGCCAATCAGAAGCAGCATTGCAAATAGGTATGTACGACCAAAAACTTTGATATCAGTTGAGGCCAAGAAATTATTTATCAAAAATCTACTTGAATGACACAATAGTTTATAGCATATTGTCACAACTATGATTTACTTTGTCACTTGGCCACCTTTATTAATAATGATGGTGTGAAAAAGGTGGCCAAGTGACAAAGTCAATCATAGTTGTGACAATATGCTATAAACTATTGTGTCATTCAAGTAGATTTTTGATAAATAATTTCTTGGCCTCAACTGATATCAAAGTTTTTGGTCGTACATACCTATTTGCAATGCTGCTTCTGATTGGCCTCGCACTTTTTTTATACCCAGGGCGTTTTTGTTTAGCATATCACTACTTTTTTGGAAGTATAAACAGATGTTATTACTAGCAAGCAGCAGAGAAGTACTACATGGGCATAACTTGTACTTGCCTAGTACACAATATTGCAAATTAAACTTTGAAGAACTCAAGCCCGAGATTTTTTTTTAACTTTCACTACAGAGTGATACATCAATATAGGTTGTGTATCTGAAAGTTTATGCAAATCATTCGAAGGGGGTCCAAGTTATGACAACTATCAACCTGTAGTGTAATAGCCCTTCTCAAATACATTCAAGTGTTTACTTCAGACTGATAATAGTATGACAGGTAGAGCATACATAGGAGAAGTGCTGATACAAATTTGGCTGAAATCCATGAAGAAATGAGTAAGTTATTAGACAAACAAGTGAATGTATAAAAAGGGAGTTTGAAAAAACTTCCGGGGTTCACGAAAGCTCCCGCAAGCCCACGAAAAAAGTGTGCGATGAAAATGAAAGAAAGAAAGAAAGAAAAAAAGAAACGACTGCCGCATAAAAATTTTGTGGTGACAGGAAGGCATTTATAAGGCTGTATCGGAAGAATGGCTGAATAGATTTCTACTAACTTCGGGATATTGATTCTTCAAACAATGAAGGTACTAATTGTCTAGTAAACGGGCGAATTGGGCGGAAAGGGATGGTTCGTCGTACGTAGTCGCACAACGGGCGCCATAAAACTCGCAATGGCTGGTACTTAGTAATGGTGGCGCCTATTTCCTCCATTCTCGGTTTATTGATTCTATATAGTAAGAACGTTGTGGGTTGGTAATAACTAAGCGATAGCTTTAATGGCGGCTTAGCTAGAGCGTTTGCGAGTTTGAGGGCAGTGCTATGTGTAAATAACTCACTCTGTGGTCACGTTGCTGCGCTTCTTCTTGGCCTCGCGACTCACTATCGTGAGTCTTGATATAGTATACGATTATACAAAGGTATGTACACAATAATATTGACTGATTTATGGTTACATACACTACATATATTAACCTTTATACTACAGGAAACAAGGAAAATTCTTTCTTTTGCAGACAAGTTACTAAATGTGCTCTCATACTGTCTTGTTGTAATCTTAGTTTAGTGGCATTATGACCAAAAGCAATGGCTGTAGCATTGGCAATAGAAAAAACTCCACAGTCCACACACCCTGTTTGTTTTTGTGACTTCATCACTTTAATCTGAAGCGGTGGATCACCCACTGTAAATAAATTCTTGATAACTTTCTTTGTTTCCTGGTCCAGAAAGCTAAAAACAGAATCATACACTTTTACCACATCTTTTGGACAGTCTACTATGGTAGCTAAAATCCAATGCTTTTTGTCCTTGCAATGAATTATTTGAACTTTATTAGTGATTTCCTCTTCAGTCCAATTCACTTTCTTTGCTTGGTATAGGGTAATCTCAAATCCATTGAGCTTGATGAATTGCGCTTTTAATAGTGATTGTGCTGGATTGATATGAATATCTGACAGCATTTCTCCCATTATAATTGCTTCATAATCAAGTCTGCTTTTCTTTGTTGGTGGGGGCTTATCGCTTAAGTTGTTTTCCAAATCCTCCACATTCATCGTAACCTCTCTGCTCACCTGATCTGAAGGAGCTGGCTTTTCCACCTTGGGACTTTCCCCATGACTTAGTACAGCATCAGTACGTGTGGCTTTAGCTGCTTGAGTTTTGGCTTCCAATTTTTCAAGTGGTAGAAGATTTATTTCATTATCATTTAGTGCAGCCATTACTGATTTCTCTGTCTTCTCCTTTTCCACCGTATTCGAAGTGGAGAACTTTATTATACATGGTATCTCCAACCCTCCTTGCTCTAAGTCAGCGGAATAACGCCTGGAACCATTAACTGTACATGTTATAGAACCTCCCCGTCAAATAAATATTGAACAGATAGGCAATATTTTTCGTGGCACGTATCCTACAACCGTTCTATCGCTAGGAGTAGCCACTGCATATGGGTCATGGTGGTTAACAGTTTCTCTTTGACAGTGTAATATCTCACCTATAGTTGCATCCCATTCTTCCTGATATATATACATGATAACCTCTAACCATAGACTGGACAGAAAACTCGAAACAACGTGGGGCATCCATGGATACGCACTCGGATACGCAATACACATAGTCGGATAGGCAATACACATAGTCAGATACGCAATACACCTTCAATGCAGGATCCGTCAAAAATTTCCCCACCAAATACATTAATAGGAGTGATCCACCAAAAATTAACCCCGCCAAAATTTTGTGCCATACGGCATAAGCCTGCTACCTATAGCTAGTCTCCTATGCCTACCTAGTCTCCTATACCTACCTAGCACTCCTATACCTACCTATAGACCCCTATACCTACTTAGTCTCCTAAACCTATACCTAGCTATAGTCTCTTATGCCTGCATAGTCTCTGCATGCCTATGCTTATAACAACGTATACTAAGTCTCCTATGCCTATACCTAGTCTATGCATACCTAGTTTCCTTTGCCTATACCTACTTTGTTTTAAATTCTATAGCTGACACCTGGTTATGACAATGACAACAGCTTGTAAGGTTTCATTGTTTATTTAACACCTTTGTAGTTATTTAACACCTTAATTGAGTAGGCTGTACCAGCTAATAAAAGCTTAATGTATTGATATGTAAGTTATGATAAGACATATTTCAAACAATGATTTTCGCAGGTTTTCATTAATTTTCGCAGGTCACATATTTTCATTAATCATTAACAAGACTGTTGTCATGTCAAAATGGATAATGAAAAGCTAGCTGCATGCATTGCTTTGTTTATACTGTATCACTACATAATATAACCTTGGTGAAACCTATAGTATAGTATGCTAACACCTTCCACGTAGGGTATATACATATACGTAGGTATGTTGACAACAGTGCCACAGACCTTTTCTTTTGAAGTTCCATAAATATGTACATAAAGTACTTTTTATTATAAGCTTTGAAGTTTCATAAAAGGTCCTGGAGCTATTGTTAAATAAACCACTTCACAACTTCATGGAAAAGTTTACCCTTTTTAAGTATGGTAGCTATGTGGTATGGGTGTGGCTCTGTAACTGTTTGTACTGTCATCATGTATATACTAGTATAATAAAGTGCATGGGTTAGTCAAAAAATGGTCGAGCCAGTTACAAATTCAATACAATGCCAGTAGCTACTATAGACAATTAGCTATGCGTTAACTGTTTCCGTCTATACGTACGTAGCTCTATACGTACGTAGCTATATACGTAAGATATATAACCGATAGCCGTAAAACACCCTAAAACACCCTAAAACGGTTATAATGACTCACCTCTTTCCTTGAGAAGTGATATAGCCCTCTCCCCGCCACTTGAGTTTTACTATATCGCCATACTTGAGGGCCGGTTGGGAAGATAACGTGGTATGCCGTTCGATGTTCTGCGACCCGATGGCAATGCTGGAGATATACGAATCGCTTCTGATATAGCGGAGCATATCTAGGGGCGTATCTTTTCCGGTTATCATTGGTGATTCTCGGATATGATCGCCAATTTTTGAGTGTATAAAAACCCGTCCCAAAGTAGAGTAAAGCATCGGTATTCGGCCACCATCTATATTCGGACGCAATTGCTCGTAACTTATGAGGAGTATTTAAATACCTGACATGTCCTTGGACACTTCAGGGTTGTGCAAGCTTGTACACAAAAAATCAGACTTCTATGAATCTTCATCTAGGAGCAACGAGCCTATAAGTGAGTCGTCCGAAAACATCTTTAATCGGAAAAATAAATCAACTTCCGGACAGCTCTTGCCACTTGTCTGTCTTCAAGCTAACCAATTCTTCGTTGCGTTCATGTGAAAGGGCAACTCTTCTACTTTCTAAATATATATAGTTTATTTAATTTAAATCCTTCTGATTATGAATTACAAACAAAAGAAACCGGAGTGTCAGCGGATCAGTAATCGGACGCACGTGATTCCCTTAAAATATTGAAAAATCAGCCATTTGAATTCACGCTGGGCGTTTTTGCGTAATAAAAGTTATTCTATCTTGTAGAAAAACTCTCCTGCTATCTACTGATATATAGTTTTCAACTGTTGCTTTATACATTAACAAAAATTGCACTGATTTAATAATAAAACCCAAAAACTCCCCCACAAATTAAGCAACAAAAGGAAATCAAAAGGCCCCAATCACGTGGGCCTGTAGAGTTGTGGAAACGTGTGATATTAATTAACAGTTGGCAGGTAACTTCATCAATATTAGCGTAAATAAAGAAAATTATATATCAGTAGATAGCAGGAGAGTTTTTCTACAAGATAGAACAACTTTTATTACGCAAAAACGCCCAGTGTGAATTCAAATGGCTGATTTTTCAATATTTTAGGGAATCACGTGCGTCCGATTACTGATCCGCTGACACTCCGGTTTCTTTTGCTTGTAATTCATAATCAGAAGGATTTAAATTAAATAAACTATATATATTTAGAAAGTAGAAGCGTTGCCCTTTCACACGAACGCAACGAAGAATTGGTTAGCTTGAAGACAGACAAGTGGCAAGAGCTGTCCGGAAGTTGATTTATTTTTCCGATTAAAGATGTTTTCGGACGACTCACTTATAGGCTCGTTGCTCCTAGATGAAGATTCATAGAAGTCTGATTTTTTGTGTACAAGCTTGCACAACCCTGAAGTGTCCAAGGACATGTCAGGTATTTAAATACTCCTCATAAGTTACAAGAAACTGCGTCCGAATATAGATGGTGGCCGAATACCGATGCTTTACTCTAGCTAAATCACTCGCATCTCATTAGAATGTAAATATGAATTTCGCTACAAACACTATATAGCTGATTAAAATGGTGTATTTTCTCATGAGTCAAAACCGTTTGGTCTAATCTCGCGTGGCCAGACCGCTTTTTTCCGTTTTTATTTGTGGTGGCGGAAAAAAGGGTCTGGTCTGGTTCACACACGCATCTCGTCTTAGTACCTCGAAAAGTGACAATTGTAGTGTCGAAGCGGGGCGCAGTGATAGATACTAACTTATCTATTATGTTATACTACTAATAATCACTTTATAAATG
Organism: Spongia lamella; assembly: GCA_963930835.1. Lineage (NCBI taxonomy): Eukaryota > Metazoa > Porifera > Demospongiae > Dictyoceratida > Spongiidae > Spongia > Spongia lamella. The sequence goes on from OZ005747.1 coordinate 6,211,722, forward strand.
ACACTAAGAACATATATTGCAGAGGCTCCAACCTAGGAAGTTTTCTGGGAGTGAGACATTAATAGTATGAGGAGCAAACTGAGCATGCAAAGCATGCTAAAGCTAGGGGGGTCTGGGGCATGCCCCCAGGAAAATTTTCAAAAAAGGAGCTCTGAGATTGCATCTAAGAGCATTTTTCACAGTAAAACCTTGTTTGTAATAATCATAATAATTGTTGTGTAGGTAGCATTAACTGCATGTGTATGTGTCTTCATATATAGCTAAATCAAAAACTTATTGTAAGCGCCCCACCCTGGCCTAGTATAAGCGCCCCACCCTGTTCACGAGACTAAACACAGATGTAAACAGAGCTACAGTATTTTAAAACTGCACAGGTGTGAAAGTAGAGAAGGAAACTCCTTTAGGAGTGAGAAAAATATCTAGGTGTGAGATTGAAAGGACTGGGCGTGTGAGCGTGAGATTGAAGCTTAAATCGTGAGAATCACGCCCAAGGCGTGAGAGTTGGAGGGTCTGATATTGCCTAAGTTCTAGATCAGTCATGAAAGTTCACACCACTTTCAACGTGGTCTTCGCGCCCTCTCTTGCACGTGCCAAGTTCCCACGTGATCCTGCCTTACAACCTCCCATTGTTGGCAAGCTGATCCTTGGGGCAGCTGATTAATCAAACAGTAACGCGTTGGCTTGTTGACGATCCTTCCTCGTCGAGTCTTCTTCACTTCAAGTACAGTATCTTGACTTGACGCTCTGTCACCATCAGTCATTGATAAGTCCGAATCCCCACCTTTGGTGGGCTTCCTTATCTGACGTCGCTTACGTGTCCGCCCATGCCTGACCCAAGGTTTCACTGTACTGATATCCTGACTTTTACAACAAGACAATCGCTGTAGTGATACAGTTATCAACTCCGCATCCGGCTGGTTAATCAGTCTGATGTGGGCACAGGTTGATGTCACTCTATGGACTCTGTAGGGACCCCGAAACGATCGATCAAGCTTGAAACGCGGCTCTACCTTAAGCATCACAAGATCTCCGTCCTGTATCTTTAAATCACTTGTGGCTGTCTTGTCGTACTGTGACTTCTGACTGGATTGGGCTCTCATGATATTTTGCCTTGCTACTTGCCGAGCTCGTCCGAACTCTTTAAACAATTCTCTTCCATAATCAGTTTCTACAGTTGGGCAACTTGTTCTAGGAACATAAATATCTATAGCCCTGTAGGTATCCTACAGTCACAACCATACATTAAAAAGAATGGGGTTTCCCCACTTGAGGAATGCGGACTAGTTCTGTAAGCTAGCAATACTGATGGGACCTAGTAGCCTATCCCAATTCTTACCCTTCTTTTCAACTAACTTCATCAGCATCATCTTCAGTGTCCTGTTGAATCTCTCAACTAGTCCATCCGACTGTGGATGTCCTCCTGACGTTGGTAGTTGTTTCAGTCCAAGTATTGCAGCAGTATCCTGAAGTACATCCGATAAAAATTCAGCGGCTCGATCATGAATGATCTTAGCAAGTACCCCGTGTCTCCAAACTAATTCAGCTAAACACTTGGCCACAGTAGTTGCTGATCTGTCCTTCACTGGAAATACTTCAGGCCACTTCGTAAGATAATCCTGGAAAACCAGGGCATATCTGTTTCCATCTGTACTGGTGTCCATCTCCTTGAAATCCATTCCCACACATTCAAATGGCTCACCCACAGGTATACAATGTAGGAGTGGTTTCTTTTGTCGCTCTTGACCCTGTGTGGAAGCACAAACAATACATGTTTCACAAACCTTTTGTATGTCTCCACGCATGCCTTGCCAATAGTAGTACTGGCTAAGCTTGTTGAACATTCTCTTTTGTGAAAAATGTCCTGCAAACACAGCCTCGTGATTCTCAGATAGGACTTCCTGCTTTAAGTGTTCCGGGACCACTATCCTTCTCCTACCTGAACCTTCACTGTTCTCATAATATAGCACTCCATCTAGTAAGTAGAATCCTTTCTGAGTTTGAGTGACCACCTTCTTAACTTCTCCAGATTCCTCTGGAAGTTGCTTCTTCTCCAGGTATAAAATCAGCTGTGCAAGACCTCTATCTTCACACTGTCGTTGTCCAATCCGGGTTATCAGTGGTTCCTCTTCCCTTGGCTCAACCCTTAAAACTTTGGTCGCTGGATTCGTTCCCTCACTTGCTCTGGTAACTGGTGCTCTAGACAGTGCATCTTCCTTGTCAAATGTTCAGGCCATACAGTAATGAAGTTAGGGCTCTGAGCTTTTTAATAACCCACATAAGTAGCTAGCTAACCAAAGTCACTAACACCGGCTCTGCTATACGTAGCTACTTCAACTCAATGTTAGATAATCCTGATAGCAATACGTAAATATATAGCTATACGTACTAGCTCAGGGTAGCTACTATACTCAGCTATGATAACATCAAAATAGCTAGCTAATTAAACTATTACTTGATAGAACAATTACCTGCCTATATATATAAATATGTATATATAATATATATATAATATCAATATTAAACTTGAATAGAATACTTACGTAGCTAGCTAGCTATACTTATCATAACTATTAAGTATTAACATTATACTCAACTTTGAGGTTCTGAATAAATATAAATATAATAAGTTTTTATCAATTTTGCTATATATTTCCTGAAATGCTATAGGAGATATACGTATAGCGAGTAGCTATAAGTCCCCTAGATCTACGTATGTATAACATATGTAGATAGTTTGTCTCTATAGCTATGTATGACCTACGTATGTAACTAACTAATGTACAAAGTGAAGTGATGACATCAAGCTAGAGCTATGCGATAATCACGATGAATCGATTATCATGATAAATTGTTTCTCCATTATCGTGATAATGCAATTTTTATTATTGTGATAATAGTAAATTTCTGGACACTTCCGTATATTATACAAAATATACAAGAGTGCTAGTCCGCTAGTCAGATAATTTTAATCAGATACATATTGATCACATACGTACGTACACTTAATATGAGTTTTCACTTTATGCACTTCATGCAACAATACATGTAATTATCGTGATATCGTGATAATGTATTGAATTATCGTGATATAAGAATTTTCATTTCGCACAGGCCTACATCAAGCATGATTTAATTCTTCGGAATCCCAATCCAGCTAGCTATTATATAATATATGTATATATATGTATACATATACTAGCAAACGTACCTGCCCTATCGTGCAGGTGTAGCTAAATGCACTCCTAGTCCGCTAACTTGTATATGCTTAACTACTAAGTCTCTTATGCCTACCTAGTCTCCTATGTATACCTATAGTCACTTATGCCTACCTATAGTGCATGTCCTATGCCTATCTAGTCTCTTTACATATACTGTCCTGTGCCTACACCACCTACTTTGCCAACAGGCTTGTCTGTTTACACTAAGATTTCATTGTTTATTTAGTAGGCTGTACCAGCTATTGCTTCATCTTCCAATTAAGAAAAATTTGAAAAAAATTTTGAGTAAAAAAAACTCGGAGTAACTCAATCCCCGACCACTGATCTAATGTGTCTCAGTCCATTGCGTTACCATCTATGCAAAAACCCATGCAAAATAAAAAGTATTAAAAGTAAAAAACTATACAGTGACTAAATCCCTGACCACTGATCTACAGTTTGAAAGTCCGTTGCGTTACCATCAGCACAAAAACCATAGAAAAAACCAATGATTCATGCATGACTGTTCAACATGGATGTGTATCGCGCATTAGTGTCGACGAACTATAGCTCTTACAAACTTTTAGAAATAAACTTGCAGTTGCCAGAGGACATAGCTTTCATTTCGAGCAAGTCTGGCATCGATCGATGCAGAGACGGCAGAGTGAAGATCCTGACGAGGAAAGAATGCAGACGGACTGACGGACACATGGCTTTTCAGTTTTATATAGTAGATATGTATGTACGTATCTACAAACATACGTAGCTACGTACATATAATATATAATAATTTATACAGCTATAGCCATTTAAGTAAACAATGCATAAATAACATTTCTTCAAAAACATATTGCTATTTTCCAATTACAATGCAAAATATTATTATTATTATAATAATAATAATAATACAAAAGCCTACTATAACAGCTAAATATATGGCCTACAGTTTAAAGTGTTTTTATCAGCAGACAGCTAGCTAACCAGCTACGTAACTCAAGGGTCTAGAATGGACTTATGTTGATCCACCTGCGTATGCAAACATTATAATACCCATAACTATATACATTCATAAAATAAAGATATCACACAAAGTTTACTGGCTGTCTGTACTACGTAGCTACGTACGTATACATGTAGTTAATAAATAAGAATTAGTGTGTGCCTATATTTATTGAATTACGTACCTATACTGTATAGTCTAGATTTCTGAATAACTAAGAAAATTTAACCTTGAAATTGTGTCCTGCTTTGCATTTTAGCACTTTTATAGCTAATCCATGGCAATTTTATCCAAGTCTGAAGAAGTTCCTAATTCACCAATTCACGAAAAATTTTAACATTTGATAAAATAATAAATGGTGCAAGAAAAATTAGCTATACGTATTTGCAAAATTGGTGACGTAAATGATTCCCAATAGTTATCGTAGCTATTATGTTTTTCATGCGAAGTTTTCATGCAAGCATTTATTAGCTATTGTATAGCAGATTATTTGCGAATTGAGCTCAATTCATGAAATTTTTTTCCTGTGAAAATTTGCTGAATTAAGTGCATGTAGCTAGCAGTGTTATTTAGAGCCATGCATTCATGAAGATTTTCCTTGTGAATAATGACACCATTGCACATTCGTGAAAATAACCCGCTATGTGATACGTTAAAATAGTCATGTAGTTAATGCATCTCTATAGTCATGCAGTCACTTATGCCAGAGAACAACTCATAGATACGTACAGCCATGCTGTTACATAGCTACATAGCTATCATTTGCACTAATATAACAGTACTGTAGCAGACACCACGCATGTGTATTTACGTAACTTATGAGGAATAAGTATTTAAAATATGTACTTTAGCTAGCTACATATCTTTAGATACTTTTAGCCACAGGGCTTGCTTGCAAAAATCAGATTTCTATGGATCTTCATCTGTGAGTTGTCAAAAAGCATCTTAAAGCAGAAAATAATTTCTTGCCCTTTGCCTGTCTTAAAGCCAAACACGTGAAAGGGCAACTCTTCTACTTTGTAATATAGCTGGCTACATAATATTCAAATCCATAAATTTTGATTATGAATTACAAATAAAAAATATTAACCAGAGTGTCATCGGCTAAAATTATTAGGGTGCAATTACTGAAGGTTGTTATGCCCTAGGCTATTAACACCTGGGATTAATTTTTAAAAATTTTTAAAATAGTTTCCTGGGATTAATTGTTACTGCTACTATATATATAGCTAGCTAGCTATAGCAGCACATAATAATTATATACATTGCTAGCTACCGTATAGCAGGTTATTTTCCCTAGGTACAAAATTTCCCGAATGCTGAGCTTTTGCTTTAGCAGAAATTTTCACGATTTAGAAATTCACGAGCCTAACACTCGCATTATCAAGATTTAGCAAAGATTTACGGGAATTTAGCAGGTCCGTGTTACGCAACTATCACAAATGCGTAGTCTCGCGTGCACGATGCATAGAGTAGTTGGTTCACTACATGTAGAGTATTTAATTTGTGCCAGTACCTATACAGGATCATTATAATGGACTCCAGTAATAGATGAAATGTGTTGTTCTCATGTTTTCGCGCAAGCGCTTATAGCTAGATTAGAGGTTATAGGCGCCGTTCTATTCATACTTCAGTTTTAGATGGATCCTAGGATCTGATTAGCATGCTCCTTAGATAAATAATCTTAAGGCAATGCTTGCATTCCACTCATCAACGCTCGCGCCAACGTACAGCACCATAATAGCTATGGCAACATTAAACCCACAATTGAATCATATAAGCAGCCCAGCATAAATTTTCCCGAGTCGTGAGCCCATTCGGGAAATTAGGGAAAATTTACACCTAGGGAAAATAACCCGCTATACGGTATGTGATTAGTAGCTATCTATAGCTACTTGACCTTGCTATTACAGTTGTTGTAGCTAGCTAGCGATGGCTGCATTCTATCCATGCATATTCTTTGTGAGAGACTATCTAGCGACTAGCTAGCTATATGTCGGGTGTGCAACGATCAAGTTCAGCAAACTGAAACGTACATTATGCAAGTGTTTCTCTGACATACGTACATACATACGTACAACAAGGAGGACCATCATGCACAAGCCTGGATGACTTTTGGGAGGGGACCATCTGTGGCAAGGGGGGCCACCTATGGCACCATGGATGGTCCGAGCGGACTATTCATGACAGCCATACTTGGTTAGGCCGGACCATCGATGGCAACAAAAATGGCCACAGATGGTCTGGGGGACCAATATTTGGGGGACCATTGGTGGTAGCTATAGTACACACACACACCAAAGGATAACCGTAATGGCTAGGTTATGACGTTAGGTAGGTTCATTTCACAAATTGAGAATCAATTCCAAAGGGTGTTTATAGTGCATTGGTTATGCGCATACTGGATAATAATAGATGCCTAGTTGGATTAACTTCAAGAAATCACTATAGCTACTATTGTGAATAAGTAATACCAAGCGTTGGTATAATAGTGAGCAGTACTGATTTAATTTTAAAAATTGAGTGATTTGTATACGATTTGGACCAATCATTAAGGTAAAGAGTTGATTAACATTAAGCTCTTCTAATGGGCATGCCAATATAGATATGTAGCTGTCTTGTGATGTGGTCATGGTAGTCATCAGTTACATTAGGAATGAGCTGCCACATCAGTTGGGTTGAAAACGGGTGTTATAAAAGATAGCTACCCGACAGATGTTTCCTGTCATGGGTACAGATGTTTATGGGCACCTTCGCCCATTTGGATGAGTTCACCCGCAGTTTCCCAACCCACGAGGGCAAGATGCCATTGAGCTGTACTGTACGTATGTACGTACATAATTATATTCTTTAATCAGACGCCTGAACCTGAGTATTATGCTTACAAATTAGCTATGTATATTATATGTAGCTATACGTAGCATACTATAATGATAATTACAAGCATATGATTATTTTTAGTGTATTCACATATGCAAACCTTTATGAAGATCATCCTTCACTGGCTTCATGCCACTTATGTCAGATTTAAGTAAGTGGTAATGCAAATAATCATTTGCAGCTAGGGCAGCTGTTGGTTGCCATTCCTTGGTTTTGCCACTAGCATAGTCGCACACTCCTTTGATAATAATGCATTCAATTCCAAATCCAGTGATACTGTATCCTTCCATTTCATATCCTTTGGCTTCCCTTCCAAAAGAACTAAGCATTTGTTCCCGCTCTTCTTTGGAATTTACAAGTACTGGCCTGCTTAGAACCTTACCCAGAATAACTGAAGATTTTCTATCATTCTTTGAACACATAAACTCCCACCTGTGATGTTGTCTCAGTTCTGAAATCATGTAGCTGCAACCTGGAGAATCTAATCCTCGTGGAATATAGATACCATCATCATCTATCTTGTACGTTGAGCAATCTGTGATCATAGTGGAGATTATCACATCTCCATAATGAGCATTATTTTCAGGAAAACCAGCTGCTACCCCAACTGCAGCAATGAGCAAAATATTTTGAAAATACTTGATGTGGTCTATAGCATCTCTCCCATGACCTGGCTCTACTCTTGTAACAGCGACTGGACATTTTCCAAACATTCCAATGTAAAATTTGAATGGTTTATTTGTTCGTACAACCTCAGTGCTGCCGTGAACTTCTAAAACACTTGATTGATTATTTGGTGGCCTTAAATAGCACATGGTAGCCATAAACTCACTGTCATTAACTACAATTATCATGGCCTGCACTTCATCAAGAATCTTCTTTTGCTCTGAATTCAGGTCATCATATTTTACTCTGTGTGGTTCTGCTACACCCTTTTTGTATGTTTCCATTAAATACACCATTGAAAAGCTTGGTTGTTCTAAAGTATTGCATAAACCAATACGTCAGTTTGTATATTTATATATTACATACTTAATATATAGGATTCAAACAATATTTATCATTCCTACTAATGTAAGGTTGTTAAATACATAATTATTAGCTCAAGTGATATTAATTTAATTGCTTTACATATTTCATATGCGTATGTTTATCTTGGTTCAAATTTTGTCTTGATGCCTATGTAAGTATTTTGGATTGTGTTAATTCAAATCCCCTGCAAACCTGAATATGTAACATTAATTATTATTAATATTAATTTTATAGACATTAAAGTGCCAGGAGGCCAATTAGTCATAATTACAATATTTAATTAATTATAATTAATTAAGTAAAGTACAAAACTACATAATAATATGTGCAGGGCCGGACCTAGCATTGAAATAGTGGTCAGGCCAAAAAGTAGGTACAGTTATAGCCGGGATAGATTGAGAGGAATATACAATAGTTGCCGAAGGCAACTCAGTCTAGGGGGTCTGGGGGCATGCTCCCCCAGGAAAATTTTGAAATTTGTATCCTCTGAGATGCTATCTGAAGTGATCTTTTACTTCAAAAATTGTGTTTACAATATTAGTGTTTGAATATGTAGCTAACTAGCTACTAACTACTAAACTAACTACGTAGCTAGCCAACTAATCTTGATAATATAGCTTAAGTAGCTATGCATATGTCGCTGAGCTCGATCGCCGATCGTCAAACATTATCGTCTGATCATTACAATGAGTCAATAGCTAAATCTACCATCTTATATTACTCACAAAAGCAGAATCGGCATGAGGACTTCTCATTTTATTTTCCTTGAACCCTGTGATGCAAGTATGGCAGTAGACGACATCATTAGTTTATGGCCATTGGCCCATTGCCGTTTAAACCACGCCGGTTGAAACGATTGATAGACCACCTTCGTTTTACCAAAAGCTCTTTTTGAAGTTGGTTGGTTGATGTGGCACTGATGCAATATTGGGCAAATCAACAAAACGAGAGGATGAAGAACCAGCCGCAAAGCTTGCCATTTCCACACGTGCTCTAATGTGTAACGGATTTTAATATCTCCGTTTTTTCCAGGTTTTTTGAAGGACCAAGACTCAAAAGTGGTACGGCCAAAACCGTACCGGCCGTACTGCTAGGTCCGGCCTTGATAAATAGTTAGCATGTGAACATTTTGATACATAGTTATACTAGAGTATTCATAAATGTGACTGTTGTATTAGAGTATTTTTTGTGTTTCACTAGTCAAAACAAATTATGTATTTTGTGCAGATTATTATTATTTTATAGAACAGAATGTCATAGAATATTCCATCACATTACTTTCTGCAGTGGAAAAATTTGTCAAACAACTACGCATTATTTTTATTATTATATTATGCACAAACCTCATTTATGAGGATGAGTGTGCATATAAAGTACATCAAAGCTTATACCAATGTAATACAGCTATGTTTACTGCTAAAACCATCTAAATCTGTAATTGAAACCAAGTCAATAGGTAACGAGTTATACAGCCGAATCGAATGTGGGAGAAATAAGTAGTAGTAACAATTTAATCTTGCAGGTAGACTAATAAATTTGTTCAGATGGCCTCGTGTACATGAGGTTATCGGATGGATATGTTGGGAGAAGTTGATCGAAATTTAATTTTGTAAAACATAATAATGATTCTCTGTTCTAAAGATTGCCAGTTTAATTTGGTTAGCATAGAGGAGACACTAGAGTAGCTTGAGAAATCATTAAAAACAAAACGGGCAGCTTTACGCTGAACCATTTCAATTCTTGATATATCTGCCTTAACATGGGGTGACCAAATAACAGAGGCATACTCAAATATCCGTCTGACATAAGTATTGTATGTAAGAGATTTAATAGTGGAAGTACACTTTCTCAGATTTCTCTGTAAGAATGCACAAGTTGAGTTTGCTTTGTTGCAAATATTGATGATGTGAGCATGCCAAGACAAGGATTGGTTAACTTAATAGTGACTCCTAAGTATTTAGCTTTGGTTACTTGACATAGGTTTTGGTCATTTAGTTTATAGGATGAGTTGATTTGGTTTCTTTTGTTTGTAATAGTCAAATGCTCACACTTTGATAAATTAAGTAACATTAGCCAACAGGGCCGGACCTAGCATTGAAATAGTGGTCAGGCCAAAAAGTAGGTACAGTTACTAGGATAGATTGAGAAGAATGTACAATAGTTGCCGAAGGCAACTCAGTCTGGGGGGTCTGGGGGCATGCCCCCCAGGAAAATTTTGAAATTTGTATGCTCTGAGATGCTATCTGAAGTGATCTTTTACTTCAAAATTGTGTTTACAATATTAGTGTTTGTTTATTAAAACATGTAGCTAACTAGCTATTAACTACTAAACTAACCACATAGCTAGCCAACTAACTTGATAATAATAGTTTCATCATAATGAAGGAATGGCCATTGTCACGTTTAAAATGCCATGCCAGTTGAAACGATCGATGGACTACCTTCGTTTTACCAAAAGCTCTTTTTGGAAATTCGAAGTTGGTTGGTTGGTGTGGCACTGACGGAATATTGTGGCAAATCAACGAAACGCGAGGATGAAGAACCAGCCACGAAGCTTGCCATTTATGAACGTGCTCTAATGTGTAACGGATTTAAATATCTCCATTTTTTCAGGTTTTTTTTGAAGGACCAAGACTCAAAAGTGGTACGGCCAAAACCGTACCGGCCGTACTGCTAGGTCCGGCCTTGAACCAATCTTGTGCCCAAAGAGCAATAGTAGATAAGTCCTCTTGTAGCATTAAAATATCTTCTTCTGAGTTTATTTCTCTATACAGAATTACATCATCAGCATAAGGTCTGATTGTAGAAGATATTTTGCTAGGTAAGTCATTTATATATAGTAGGAAAGGAGAAGACCTAGCACTGAACCTTGAGGTACCCCTGATAGTACACTACAAGTGTAACTGTTATCGTTATCCAATAATACTTGCTGTTGTCTGCCTTGTAAAAAGTCTCTTATCCAATTGTGAAGTGGTCCTTTTATGCCGCAGTGAGATAATTTGTATAGTAAACGTTGGTGGGAAACTTTATCAAAAGCTTTGGAAAAGTCCAATAATAGGAGATCAGTTTGATTGCCCACATTTAGAGATAAATTTAGATCATGAACAGTTTCTAATAATTGATTTTCACAAGAAAGGTTTTTGCGAAAATCATGTTGTTTGCTGCAAATGATACTATGAAAGTTGGCATGGGTAGATATGGAGGAAACTATTATGTGTTCAAAATCCTTGCAACAAATGCAAGTCAAAGAGATAGGCCTATAGTTTGTTGGGAGTTTCCCTTGGTGTAAAGATGCATTATAATTATATTAAAGCTAGTGCAGGTGCTATTATACTGAGACGTTTCTTTGAGAAATCTGGCAGAGATACCATCAGGACCATGTGCTTTTTGAGCATTCAGATTATATAAAAGAGACTTAATGCCATCGGCCTCAATATGAAGTGAAGAAACATCAGGTGGAATTTGATCTGTTGGACTATTATCAATTGTGAAAACTGATGAAAAGTGATCATAAAATGTTTGCCTTATCTAGATTATCAGTAAATATCTTTTTATCTTTCTCAAGTGTGGGTATACCACATTGGTCATTTCTTTTTGACTTAATATCGTTTATTGCCAGATAAATTTTGTCATCTATTAATTTAGATGCATAAGAATCATGTGCTTTACGACACTCCCTCTGAACTTGCCTTTTTAAATCTTTGTAAGCTTTCCAGTCCGAATCAAGCTGAGAAGTACGGGCTTTATTATATAATCGTTTCTTTTTACTGGAGAGACGTTTAATGTCGATACTAATCCAAGGGTGTCTAAAAGATGGTATACTCGATTTAGAAGGTATCAGTTCTAAACATATCTTGAATTGGGGTATCAATAGAATAGGCAGATATAAACTTAGATGAAAAACATTGGATTCTTTGATAAGACTGTAAGTTAGCCTGGTGCCACAAGAAAACTGTTCGAGGTCTGGGTTTAATAATGGTTGCTGCTAGAGAAGATTCAATTGTTATCACTTCATGGTCACTTAAACTAGGAGTAACCTCAACTTTTTGAATCAAACCAGGTCTATTGGTGGGGAGTCCACCATTTGAGTAAATCCAAAAGTATTAAAAGTGTCAATTAACATATTACATAACTCTAATGGGTAGGTACTACCTACAACAGAGTTTGAACTCCAATCAATATTTGGCAAGTTGAAGTCACCTGTAACCCACATAACAGCATTCTCATACTTACTACAGAGATTTTCTATTACTTTGCATACATTTTGCATATATTGTATATCTCTGTTAGGTGGTCTGTATATGGTCAATACGATTAAGACATGCCCATCAGACAGGTTAACTTTACAAGCAACTACTTCACACTGACTTTGTATGGAAATTTGTGTACAATTAATAGTATTATGACAGGCAAAAAACACTCCACCATATCCATCCGCTCTGTCTACCCGGTAGACTTGGTTATCTTGGGGAAAGATTTCGTTATTACATATATACATCAGAATTTAGAGCCAATGGTTTCTGTGGTCAGGTGGGGGACTGATGACCCTCCTTCCTTATGATTTGACCATTTTTTATGCAGTAAGAATTTCCTCCTTTATTCATTTTATTGAGCTTCTCTCTCAGTAACTTATGTTCCTCTTGTTCCTTTGGTGTCAGATCTGGCGTGATAAATATTTTCCTGGATTCGATTCATCGCGTAGCTTTATACTATTGCGGAGGACCATTTTCTTTACTTTCTCTGATGGTACATCAACTTTTAGTACCTAGGATCTTTTTTGCCAAGTCGCATAGCCGAATCCACTTGAGCATCAATATTGAGATAACGCTAAAAAACAGAGTTCACTTGATCAATGTCATGTGCCTTTCTCTCCAATGGATCATCTGAAGTACTTTCTGGAATCTTGTGGATTATTAATTTAAGCTTTCTCCTTTCCTTTTCTTTTTTTTCAGATAAAAGTGATGTAACAGTAGAATGAATAATTGTTTGAAGAGTTGAAGTGTCCTGTTGAGAAGTTGAAGCATCTACGACTACGTACACTATGTACAGGGATATTGGGAGTAGGGATAGATCTCTCTTCTTCAAGTTGTTGGATTCTTTTGGTGAGCTCACTAACTTTGGTATGGAGTGATTTAATCTCAGATTTGATAGATGTCATCAAAGAGCTTATAGAAGAAGTAATAACTTTTTGGATTGAAGACAGCAAGCGAGATTCGAGCTGCGTGAAGGCTGAGTTCATGCTAAAGCTCACTGGGTCTGTGTTGCCCTGAACTGAGGTGGGATTAACGGTTGAGATATCGCTTTCTTTCAAAGCCCCTGAGTTAAGGTAGAAGAGTAGTGGCTGGCCATTGTGCTTTAAGGATTTTTCCAACATTTCATAGCCTTCATACCAGCTATGGCTTCAAATTCTTGTGGGGAACAAGCTTGTTATTATATTCAATGCATTTTCCATACCCCTTGTTACTCTCTAGTTTAAGGAACTTATCTAAAATTAGCCTACCAGATATGCCACCACCAGAGTTGGGGGTAACGTGTTACTAATATAATGCGTTACGTAATAATATTACTTTTTAAAGTAACGCAGTAATATAACGCGCTACATATGTATCATTAAGTACGGTAGTACTTAATAGTAGGGATTGGTAAGAAATTGTATGGTTTCCCAATTTTTCGCACTTCATAAAACAACCTTCCAATAGGCTTTACCCGAAAAAACCAACTGGAATGCATTGGTAAGGCTGTAATGATGCTGTACCTTGGTTAAACGAAGTGACAAGTCGAATATTTCGACCTACAGCCAACTTTGAAAATTTCAAAATTCACCTGTATTTCGTCTGCCTGCCTGGCAGCCTGACTGCCTGCCAGCCGTGAGACCCGGTTGCGCTAGGTGTAGGGCTCCAGAACTTTCACACAATAAAGGTAATGGCGGTGGATTTACGAAAATGTTGTTCCGAAGACGATTTACTCACTGCGCCATGGCGATTCCTTTTATCCTTCATTTCCTTCCTTGTTCTATATTCCTTTAGCAAGGTGTGAATCTCACCTTCGAAGGTGACGATAGCCTGTTACGGCTTCTGCTTATTACATCACACAAAACCTGGCTTGCACGTGATATAATTAGTTACAGTGGCACCATGGCACGTTGTTTTCGCGTGTACTTTATTACATCATGAACTTCGAGATTATAGCCTTGGACAAATAACTTTTGCTGTTTTTCGAGCGTTATTTGCTATCACACAGCTGCTTTGCCATGTAAGCGTGTTGTTAACAAGTGCCTGAAAACAAGCATAATTATTATGTACGTAAGCGCCTGTAACATTTGTGCGCCTGCTGAAAGATTATTATGAATGCTTAGCATGTATAAAAAGCAAACAAACTAGAATGATAGTAGGTTTGCCAAAAGTAGGGATTAAACTTTTATAAATTATCTCATGCCAGAATGTTCTCTCGTCCCAAAATCTTATTCCTTGTTTCCTCACTTTTTGTAGCACTATTGAATTCAATCCCTACTTACCTTTTAAACTTTTAATTTTTTATCATTCTTTAGTAGTAATATAACTCGTGTTACTTCACAGTGAGAAGTAACACGTTACATAACGAAGTAACATCGCATTAGCTTCTATTTAACACCGAGTAACGCGTTACGTAGTAATGTTACTTTCTGAAATAACGAAGTGATATGTATATCGTGCTACATATTCACCATGCAGTAATGTGAGCCGAAAGTAAAGTGTTACCAAGTTCATTGTCTCGACACTGTGCATCTTGTTTGGATTGATCTGGTCAGTAGAAGCAGAAAGGTTGCAGGTAGCAGGGGGAGTAGACATGGCCATAAACGATAATTGCAATGTCAGCATTACTCGAGATAGTGCCCCCTGCAGTTCAAAAACAAATAGAGAACGACAGCACTGGTAAAGTACGAATAACCTGTTTTGGTACCGTTAAATAGCCACGGTACAATAACATACTAGACAGATGCTCACAGCATCGTGGGGCGAGCCTGAGATATGCATGGATATAGCTATAGTAACTGATAAATGGAGACAAGCATTACAATGCATGTGCGCAATGATTCTATTTACAGGTAGGTAAACAGTTAGTAGTTAGTAGTAGATAAATAAGCTTGTGTTGTCACTGTTGTTTTTGTTTCTATAGGTATCTGCAGCAGTTAATATTTCTGAATGTCCAGCTAGGAGATGTACAAATTAATATAATAGAGCTAGGCGATAATAGTAGCAAGGAATATCAGCATCAGCAGAAGTATTAGCATGGGGGTAGACTATCTATTATTACTGCACCCAAGTTTGCTGTTATTGCTTAGCACTGTATATGCATGTTACACATTACACCTGTTACAGTATGAGGCAAGAAATTTGCAAATGGACTGATGTTGATGATGTTCTGTATCTCAATCAAGTAGAGATGATGCATCTTGAAACTGTGTACTGTTCACTTGAGGGGTGCACATGACCTTAGATTATGGCTTCATTGCACAAGGATCAGTTGTACATGTATCATTGCTACATACAATAATGTAGCATACTATCCGGCTACCTTTTAATCTCTATGAGCTGCCAGCCTCATGCCCACTGATAAATCTCTCTCCTTAGCTTTTTATGTAGGCTGTAAATTCATAATTCTGTTCCAGATATTAACTAAAGATTAAAACACTTTACTTCCTGTGTCAACAAAAACTGATCTTTGCAACTCACTAGCTTCAGTCTTTCCATTTCTCCATAGATTCACGCATTGGTTGGTGACGGAGACTTATTAATCAGCACAGTTCTAAATGCATGAGACTCTCATGGAATTCAGTAATAAATCATGGCACTGTTCACTTGTCATTGCCGCACGTCTTCGTCTGTCATATTCTCTCCGTCTCTCTAATCTTGCTTGTGTTCAGCAGTTTCTCTGTCACGTCATCGTCTGTAGCTACTGCATGCTCCCTTTGTCGCTTGCGCCTGTCTTCCACACCTTCAATTGTTTCTATTTAAGACACACTATCAGTAATTCAAAAAAACTTTGTAATATGCTTTCCGTGACACTGATGATCCAACGACCATATATGGCCATTCAGGAAAACCTCGTGGCATGCTTTCCATGACACTGACGATCCAACAACCATATATGGCCATTCAGGAAAACCTCATCGCATGCTTTCCGTGAAACTGACGATCCAACGACCGTATATAGCAGATTTGGGATACTACAGAAAACTTGTAAGGTATCATGTTCATTTTTTATCATTTATACTCGTAAAATGACGATCCAATGAAAACTCTCGCTAGTGTGGGGCTCACTCAGACTCGCCCCAATAAGCCTTTGTTGAGGGTTAACAATGGCATTACTCGAAATAGTGCCCTCTACAATCCAAAAACAAGTAGAGAATGACAGCACCCCAATGGAATTCATTTTCCACCTTGCTACAGAGTTGTAAATACCTTGCAGCTACGTACCAATCTTTAAATGTGTACTTAATTAATGTAACTATAAAACATTACAATGGCTTCTGCATTAGAAGGTGTTGATGAACTCCATATTCAGCATTAACAAGTCGCTCTCATGGCTAGGACACCCACGTAGCTATTGACTTAGCTACTTTACAAAGGTATATTACACAGCTGCCTGCTTGCTCGTGTTTTAGTATTTAGTGGACAGGAAACAAAGTACGCAGCTATTAATAAATTTAGCCCTGAGAGTTTTCCAGTGAATTGTGAATTCTATCCACATTCATGAATGTCAATTTTCCCCTTAAAAGTTTTGGGCGTAATATTATATAACTTACGTACTATGTACATATGTACATACCAGAATCTGGCTCTGAAGAAACTGGATCTCGCTTTGAAGGAGCTACATCCAGCTTTGAAGGTGCTGGATCTGGCTTTGGACCTGGAATATACATATGTACATATATAAATTAATTAATTTTTGTCAATGTACGTACATACATATGCATATTGTATGTATATATTATACGTACATAGACAGTTTGCAACCTAAAGCATGATATTTTATTGCCATATATATTATGCTGCCATTTTTGAGGGCAATAAAAAGTGCAAAAAATGGCATTAAAACTATGTAACATACGTATTAAAGAAACTGGTCCATAGAGTAGATTTTTGTCTCTAACGAACAAATCATTGTGTAAAAATACACAGCATACCTGCATATACAATTTTCTTTGCATATACACACAATACAATTGCCCTCACTTGTAATTAGCCATGTGATTAAAACTTAGACAATTTAGTTAGCTATACTTTATGTATACTCTTATGTCATTAATGCAGCATGCATGTATACATACATCAACCAAATTACAAAGTACATACAAACTCTGATTCATACGTAGGCCAGATACGTAGCTACACAATAAGATCTTAATAAATTTCTATTAGCTTCATTGAGTGCTGAAATGATACACTATACGTATATTTGAGGGGCATAGGAATCTGAAAAGTTATAGGGGGATCATGCATAAAGGGACCAGCCTATCATGCCCGGCTGATTTACCCATAATATCCTTATGATTGTGTAGTGCTAAGGAATAAGCCTTTATTTAATAATTATGAAGACTGTTTTATTAAAGTGTATTTACGTATAAATAAACCATCAGGTGTAGTGTCAAAAAAAATAAAAAAATAAACCATCAGGTATAGTGACTATTCTATTAGAGTATATATCAATCTTTTGATATTCACAGCAGATACCTAACTGTATTGGACTGACCTACAGACTTGTTGTAAAACTTAATAATTTATTTACCACTGCCTGCTGTAAAGTAAGGGGTCCTGGCCCCTGTCGCCCTCCTGCTCCTATGCCCCTGGTAGCTACATTAAGTAAATGCTTGAATGGACGTAGCTATACATCACAAATACTATCCCACTAGGGGTCTGTGAGAAGTTACATATGTACGTAGCTATAACAATTCATTGCAATGCTTTTCAGTGTACGTACGTACGCATACGTATATTGATAAACCCAGTTTATTGCCATGCTTGTTGTGTATCATACATTACTTATTTGCTCGAGTAGCTAAGTGGATTAAACCCACCATCTATTCCTGTTGCTGCTGTAATCTTATCAGCTAATTGCACCACATCAGTCATACCACTGCTTTTCATAACTTTCAGCAATTTTGGGAAGTGATGATCAGCTCCAGGGCCAATGACACTCAGAAAGTAAGATACTTTATCAGCTCTTGTAGGTTTTGCTGTTATAGTATCACCAATTCCAGGCATTTCAAATAGACCAGCACTTTGTACCATTGCAAAAAAATAGACATTTTCAAGTGGCAAGTGTGTAAGTAGATCCAAAGTATAGTTCTTGAGAGCCTGACTTGGTGATGTCGACATGTTTCACCCTATTTGAGGCATGTACGTACATAACTGTGTACATATGCAGTTATAGAGTTTAACAATGATACTGCTACATTGCAATATTTGCAAAAGGCAATAATTACAGGGACGGATCTAGGATCTTCTGAAGGGGGAGTCAAAATAATAGCTTCAAGCATGGGTGTTTTGAGACAGCTAGGGGTCTGGAAGCTCTATAAGGGTGTTTTGTTCTGAAAACACCAAAATCATGGAAAATGTATGGTTTCAACATAATGTTTATAGAAACAACCATATAATAGAGTAGGGATGTGGTGCATGGGTGCAACCTCATAGAAGGTGTTAGCTAACTTGTTTTATTTTATAAAGTAGTGAAATGATACTTAACTTAAGAAACTAGATATATAAAAAATTAAAAATTTAGGCAAATTTTATTTATATTTTCAAAAACCTTGATGCGGGCATGAAAAAACGATGCGGACGGGGATGATTTTATTTCATGTGGCCTTAGCTAAAAACTTTTAAGCTGTGCGTGCCAATTTTGATTAACTAGAGCAAACGTTGTACAATTAAACGCTGGTAAGCAACATTCCAATGCAGCATGACATAGCATTTAATGCATGTAGCTAGCTATATAGCTAAGTTACGTATAGCCATATGCTGGCAAACTGTCAGTACTTCAGAAGTCTTCAGTTCTTCAGGCATGGATCGACGTTTCCAGTTCTATTGTACTGTAAATAATATAGGGTTACGAAAGGGGATTAGTCAGTTGAAATACACCCTGGTAAGTTGGTTTAGAATATGTGAACAGTACTAGTATATTTATTTAATTCGGAGTATCACTGTCAATTACAAATCTTCAACTGATAAATGAGTCATGTGGACCTGTTAGATGGCAAAGGGTCAGTTGAAACATTTTTTGGTTAAATATTTTTATCCACAGCATGTTAATTTCCAGGGCTTCCCTGAACCTTTGCATTGCCACTTTGGTACCAAGGGCACCAGATTCCATGTTCCGGTTTGGGAATATTAACCCGATTCCCTTCCGATAAGTTTGGTAGTCTATCTCTTAGTCCATATCAAACTGCTGTTCAAGTATTGCTTTCAAGTCCATCACTGATGAATTTGTCACGTAGGCCTGTTGGACTAGTGCTCAGAGGTAAATGACAAATTAAAGTTTAAAGAGGATGAGTTGTGTCTTGGTAAGTTTTTTGCAAGGTCAGAACATGTATACATCCAATTTTTATATTAGGAGTGTCATTTCAAGTCCCTGATTGATGAATGAATGATCGTGTAGACCTGTTGGCCATGGGCCAGAGTGTGCAGTGAGTCAATTTGGTAAGTTAGTTTACCAGATGCAAACTGTGTTTACACAATCATTTAATATAGGAGTGTACCGAATTTTTCAAGTCTGTGACTGACGAATGAGTCATATAGACCTGTTGTACCTGTATTCTCATGGAGTCACATGTCTTGGTAAGCTGGTTTTACAAACAAGATTTGTCCATTATGTTTATCCAGTTGTTTAAATGGAAGCATTAGCTACTTTCAGATCTAGATCTGTCACTGATGAATGGATTGTGTGGACCTGTTGGACCAGCACTCCAAGATACATGATAAAGAGGATATGAGTCTTATCGTAAGTTAGTTAACAAGTGTATACTGTATACGTACAAATTTTTGAGGGACTTAAATTTCACGAATAGGTATTTTCATGATCATAATTTCATGAATGGCTACCAGACCCTCTTATACAAGGGATACTGAATTTCAAGTATTAAATTTTCACAAACAGAGCTTGATTCACAAAATTTGCAACCCTCAAAATTTTGTACATATACGTATAATGCTAAACAAAAACACCTTGGGTATAAAAAAGTGCTTAGCCAATTAGAAGCAGCATTGCAAATAAGTGCGACCAAAAACTTTGATATCAGTTGAGGCCAAAAAGTTACTTATCAAAAATCTTTTTAACTACTTGAATGACATACAAGCATATTTTCACAACTATGATTGGCTTTGTCACTTGGCCACCTTTTCACACCATCATTATTAATAAAGGTGGCCAATGGCCACCTTTTCAACCATCATTATTAATAAAGGTGGCCAAGTGACAAAGCTAATCATAGTTGTGAAAATATGCTATAAACTTTTGTATGTCATTCAAGTAGTTAAAAAGATGGCCTCAACTGATATCAAAGTTTTTGGTCGCACCTGTTTGCAATGCTGTTTCTAATTGGCCTCACGCTTTTTTTACACCCAAGGTGTTTTTGTTTAGCATATCACTACTTTTTTGGAAACAAATGTTATTACTAGCAAGCAGCAGAGAAGTACTGCATAGGCATCATTTGTACAATGTTGTAAATTAAACTTTGAAGCTGAATTTTGAAAAACTCAGGCCTACAATTTTTTTAAACTTTCGCTACAGAGTGATACGTCAATATAGATTGTGTATCTGAAAGTTTATGCAAATAATTTCAAGTTATGGCAACTATCAACCTGCAGTGTAATAGCCTTTCTCAAATACATTCAAGTGTTTACTTCAGGCTGAAAGTAGTATGACAGGTAGAGCATACATGGCAGAAGTGCTGATACAAATTTGAATCCATGAAGAAATGAGTGAGTTATTAGACAAACAAGTGAATGTACAAAAAGAGAGTTTGAAAAAACTTCAGGGGTTCACGCGAGCTCCCGCAAGCCTACGAAAAAGTGTGCAATAAAAATGAAAGAAAGAAGAAAAAAATACGACTGCTGCGTCAAAAATTTTTTTGGAAGGAAGGATTTATAAGGCCGTATCAGAAGACTGATTGAACCAATTTTGACGAACTTCAGGTTATTGATTCTTCAAACAATGAGGTACTAATTCTTGAGTAACGGGCGAATTGGGCGGAAAGGTATGGTTCGTCGGACATGGGCGCACAAACGGCGCCATAAAACTCGCAATAGCTGGTACTTAGGAATGGTGGCGCCAACTTCCTCCATTCTCGGTTTATTGATTCTGTATAATAAGAACGTTGTGGGTCTGTGATAACTAAGCGATAGCTTTTATGACGGCTTAGCTAGAGCGTTTGCAAATTTCAGTGCGGTGCTAAGTGTAAATAACTCACTCAGTGATCGCGTATATATGCTACTTCTTCTTGGCCTCGCGACTCACTATCGTGAGTTTTGATTATATCCAATTTATTAGGAGTATCATTTCATCTATGATTGAAGAATGAATCATTTAGACCTGTTGGGCCATGCCTTGAAATACGTGATGAAGATCATGAATCAGCTGTTGGAGCATATCTTGGTAAGCTGGTTTGCAAGATGGAGAATGTATGTGTTTAATGTTTTTTATATCGTCATTTAGCTAGGTCGTGGGGAATATTTGATGTGATTCAAGTTTGTTACAAACAGGTATAGCCGGTTGCCGTGTACATGGCTATATTCATAATGGAACGTGGATCAACAGCCACCTTACTGTACCATTGGAGTGGTTTTGCTGTGTTAGAAGTCTGATTTTTGTGTGCAAGCTTCCACAACCCTGAAGTACGTACGTAAGGACATGTCGGGTACAGTGCATTTAAATTTTCCTCATAATACATGTACGTAGCTATATTTATATAGTTAGTCACCGACTGGATATTTATCTAGTCACCTTGATTTCCATACCCTGTGGTCATAGCTATGGTTAGGCTTGCGCCTAAAATCGCCTATTATGCTTTGGAGCAATGCTCCAATATTCTTCCTATTATGCTCAAATTATGCTCCATAAATTAACATTATGCTCCAAAAAATAATCTGATTTCAACACTACCTATCCTTTTAACTTACTTTAATCACACCTCTTACTTGTTTATGAGGATTAGTAGTCTTTCTGGTACCTTTACAACATTAAATCTCTTGTACAGAGAGCCATTCACAAAATAATTTTAATTATTTTTAGTGGCGCTTGATCTAATGACTGTAAAAGGGATTACAATAGTGGCTGAATATTCAGCCTAGCAGTTGTATGATAGTACATTATGTGTGTAATGGTAAGTGTGTGGCCCTTATAAATGATTTGAGTATGTTTTCATAATAAAACTGGCGCCAAGCGCTAGAAATTTGGCCTATTATGCCTGCATTATGCTTGATGCTTTCAGGTACCTATTATGCCCAAAATTATGCTGGCATAATCGGTGCAAGCCTAGCTACGGTACAGCTCTAAGGTAATGTCGCCTCACTCGCAACTTACACACTCGCCACTCGAATGCTCGATACGCTGAACTCAATCACTGTTGAGGGATAAAACACTCGAGGGTTGATGGTACTCGCATTCACACAAAGCTCGAATCACTAGGGATGTTTGCTCAAGATTTATTATTAGAACCGTACGCTATGCTTTAAATAGAATAATACTTGGGCATGCGCATAAACAGTGGCACATTTTATAATGTAGCCATGCTCACATTCCACAGCTGTTCTTTCCTTGGAACACTTGTGTGCTGATCTCACTGGACTTAAATAGGCAATCTATGGATCTTGTGATGACTAGTTTTGGGGTCTTTACCCAACTCCTCATCAGCAGACAGGGCAGACTGGGCTGAAAGACAATGCCACAGATTTATGTAGAGAACTACCTTGCCTGTTACAGTAGCTGTTTCCCACTAAAAGGCCTTACTTTCAAATAACTGTGAGGAGGCAAAGGACTACTCCAGCAGGATCCCGAAGGCCCCACTTTCAGATAGCCGTGGGGAGGCGAAGAACTATTCAGAATAGGAGAGATGTGATACTATGGACTTGTACAGTATAGAACTCAGTAAAGTCTCAGCCGGTCCTCACAGAGGGCAACTCGACTTACACGGCACTCCCCAACTAAGGAAGGGGCACCTGACCGACATACGTATACAACAACCATCCCTGGCTGTGCAATAGACTAGCCCTGGGGGAATACTATAGGTTGCTGTCGTCACTGGATTTTCACCCCAGATATCCACCTGAGAACCTGTTTAGGGTTGCATCTATTATGCTCAGAAATTTGCCTATTATGTTTTTTGGAATTGCTCCAATTTTGTAGTCTCGCGTGGCCAGACCCTCTTCGCACAGGCGCTTATCGATTAGAGATTATAAGCGCCGCGCTACAAGGGTCTGGAATACTTCATTTACTTAAAAAATACAACTGCCACCTGCGGTTGGTGGGTGTTAATTACATCACGTGATTTTTGCTTCTTAAAGCAGGTGTTGATCGAGATGTCAAGTACGCAGAGTTATAAGAACTAGAAGAATCAGCCAAAACTACTCACACAAGTTATTCAGGTATATTAGTTTCGTTTCCATACCGCAATTTTCACACATAAAAGAAAATGAAAACGGCGCACACGAGTAGTTACTAGGCAACACATGAAGTGTCAAAATATTTGTATGCTGTGAAGTATGGCCATCGTAGCGCGGCGCTTATAATCTCTAATCGATAAGCGCCTGTGCAAAGAGGGTCTGGCCACGCGAGACTACCAATTTTGTGCCTATCATGCTAGATTTTATGCTACTCCACAATCAATTACGTATGCCTACTAATAATACAGTTTAATCTATATTTCTATAAAGCTCACTTGTTTATGAACCTCCAGTTACTTTTACATACAGCATAAATTCTGATCTGCCACATACCAGTGGTGTAAGAGCTTTCAACAAAATTATTATAATTAATTTTAGAGGTGCCTAACGCATAGTGACTATGAAGGAGTTGTAGAAGCTATGCCTTGTGAATTTCTGCTGTTGAATTGCAGTCGGGGTGAGCGTATTTTATAGTTTTTAGACTATATAAATGGCACGAGCAGGCTATGCTGGCAAGTTGTGCTGCTATTATGCTGGCATTATGCTTGATGCTTTAGCACGCCTATTATGCTAAAAATTATGCTGGCATAATCGACGCAGGCCTAAACCTGTTGCCGGTAGATCCAACAGTGACTAGACACTGGAGCTTATACCCCTCACAGGCTGCAGCCTGCCGCACTTCTAGTTCTTTGCTAGGCTGACAGTATATTCTAATCATGAAGCATACTGTATAGTAGTAGAAAATCGCTACTTATACTAAATGTATGTCTAAATAGTAAACAGATGTGGCTTACAAAAACAACTTATGGTCAATAAAAATCCTTAAAAGTTCAATGGTCAGACAGGTTGACTCTAGTCTAGGCTTTTGCTGGTATGTCTATAACTGCAATACTTTAGTGTAGCCTTCTTCCCCTCAGATACCTTCACTGGGGAAGAGAGCTGGACATCAGCAAGTGACCCTTCCAGGACCTCACATTTGCTGAGAAGAAAAGGGAAAACTTCCAATGATTATATTTTTTGAAGCTGCTATACAATTTAGTCTGTTTATGTAGCTAAGTAGCCATTTCTATTAGCTATTATTATTATTATTATTATTATAATTTTAGATGCTGTTGTTGGACAATATATTTTTATGATGGATTTAAATAGTGGTTAGCTACAAAAAAGGAAAAACATGTTTTCGCTGAAAACCCATGGGAAACACACTTTCGCGGTAAACCAAGACATCGACAGAAGCCATAGCTATGCTAATTACCATTAAATTCTTATTATCAATGGACGCGACTATTAACACTGACATTAGCACTTGCATTGATGCCTAGAACAACCTTTGGTATTGAAGCCAGACCATTTTTGGCACGGGCGATTCTAGATACTGAAAGCGATAACGACCTACGCTATTAAAAAGGGTCGATCTCACAACGGGTATTGGTAAAACCAGGAGGGTAGTGGGAACGGGAGCGGGAGATTGCTTGGTAAAACCGAGAACTGGGAACCGGGAGATCACGTGCAATAAGGGATAACATCACGTGTTGACTGTCAAGCGCTATAGCTATTTGCGCGCACTGGCTCGTAAGAAAGACCGGCTTTATTAAATCGTACTGTGCAACGTGCTATGTATATGCGCAAGATGCATGCAGAGGACCTGAGAGGCTATATAACTATAGTTGTTTATCGAGGTGATGTTAACTGGATGTCGCTGTGTAGTCTGGCGTAGCCAGACCCTTGGATTTGATCGCGCGCGCAAAGCGCGCGCTGATCAAGGGTCTGGTCTGTCCAGCATACTGTACTCGTGTAAAATTACGAGAATCTTGTAAAACCAATCAGATCGCAGTATTGTTAATTAGCGCATAACTCGTACGAATTTTTTCATAAATCAATAATGTCAGAGATATCGATATCGTATCTGAAGCAGTGGCTCGTCATTAGGGATGTGGCAAATATTAAACTCGAGCAACAAATGTTTATTAAGGGTTTTTGTCTAGGGAACGATGTATTTTGCGGTCTTTTCTACCAGTTTTGGAAAGACGCTGTGTTACACCTGTTGGCCTTCAATTTCAATTAGCTTGTTATATCACAACCATAGCCTATACGGTAAATTGATTTAGAAGCAGTGATGGATCATTAGTCAATAACAACGAAATACATAGAATACGTGATATTGATACTGACGTAATACCGTAAGTTATTACACGAGTGCGCGATGCTAGGCAGACCAGACCCTTGTATTTTTTAAGAAGGGTCGGCTACGCCAGACTAATCGCTGTGTACGTGATTGAGGTGGGACTGAGGAGCGCAAACAGTGCGTTCCGGCCTGTTACAGAAGATGCACGAGATACTTTAATGCTTGCAGAAGTGTGTCAGTATTTCATAGAAGCTTGTAATAGAAAGCCGACGCTTACAGTACTTCAAGTTGGCACCACTGAGGCCGTGGCACTGACTAGAGCGATCAAAAGCTGAACCATGTACGTACGTAGCTACTAAGTCTTGTGTAGCTACGCCTTCCACTGAATGTCTGACTCAGTAATAGATAATAAAAATATAATTGTATAATTATGATCTTGAACCAGATTCGGATAAATAGAGAGGCAAAAATCGTTGTAATGCACGTGATAATATCTCTTTTGCACGTGATCTCCCGGTTCCCAGTTTCCGGTTTCACCAAACAATTTCCCGTTCCATATCCCGCTCCCCTCCTGATACCCTATAACGACTCGTAATGCATAGTAGCTATATTTGACTTAGAACTTTGGAGCAAACCGAAGACTAAGTCTCTGTCAATAGTGTTTGACCTAGCGCGTGCAATTTAGGAGATCGGAGACTTCAACTTCATACTTGTGATGCCGGATATTACGCGTACACGAACTAAGTGGCCTAGTACGTAGCTAACATCCGGTTATATTTCACGTCCGACTAAACAGAGCCGTGGTGACTGATTAACTTTTTACTGATTACCTATGCAGGATTAAGTATCCACTTCAATAAAAAGTAGCTACGCATTTTGGTAGCGATGGAACTGGCTCAGTCACGTACGTACGTATGTAGATAGCTATGTAACTACTATTTTAAATTATACGCAAATTTGCTAGTTAGCTAAAATTTTTATATATACGTATCTTGAAGTTAAATCGAAAGGTCGCGTTTTGTACGTAGCTATGCCGGTGAATCTCACCGTACTATAGCTATATGCACCATACAGCTAAACGTTTATTATTGTAGAAATTACTACTCTCTATAGGTAGCTACAGCTAGCTATTTCGTAACTTGCTTTGGTTCTGACTGTTATTTACAGAAATCATTGCTTGTTAAATAAACAGTGACAGCTCATTATTTTCATTACATACATGCCAGTCGTTATTGCTTCTTGCTTAATCAGAAATCATTAATTTGTTGTGCTTTCATTGTCTAATAGTTATACAGATTTATGGTTAGTGAGCTACTGTATAGGAGTTATAGCTACAAGTGTCCAATTAACCCTTTGCTTTTGACAATTGTATGCTATTTGCTAGCTGACTATAACAATTATATTATAAATCACTCAGGCCGGCGCTCACCTTTTTAAAGTAGAAAATGCTTCAGTTGTCAGCTGCAGTGTTGTCTAGTTACAGTGTGACTAAATTCGTGATGTAGCGATCTGCAAATAACACACATATATGCGTGTATAGCTAGTTATGTACATATATATACGTGAAATAATGCTTACCGTGTAAGTGATTTCCTGTTATTTTAATAAACGAGTTCCGCTCAGTATAGTCACGTAGCTAACTATATGCGCTTCAAGTACTGTATGGCAACTGAATACAATTGCAGTATCTTAATATTAGCCGGTGTGCAATTGGTCTTGGAGCATCAGTGCTCTGCCATGGCATTTTTTACTTTTCTTCACAACTACTCTAAATATATAGCTAGCTATATAGCTATAGTATATAAATTTTCCTCTTTCTTCTCAGCAAATGTGAGATCCTGGTAGTGTACTCCCTCACCTACATAGCTACCAGCGTTCCAACATCCTTCTTATTAACAACTGCCCACTTTATTAGCGGCATAAACAGAAGAGCTGCTTGCTTCAAGTTGTGAAGGGTTGCCACATACGTAGATTATTCCCCATACTTTTGCCTCAAATGGTTAGAAGTATTCAGCCCTGCACAAGTATAGTGGATCCTCGAGTGGATCCAATCCAGACGTATCTTGCTTGGATAGCCGCATAATCTGTTACGTATATAGCTAGCTATGTATTATAGCTATATCCCGTTAACAAAACGCATTGTGCATGGAAGAGATGGTAAATAGCTATACGTACACTGCATAGCTAGCCGCTAGTTATTTGCATGCTCTTCCCAGGAAGAGGTGTTGTGCATGCCATGGCATGCATAGTACTGTATGCCATTACGGAACAAATCAGTTAGAAAGGTGAGTGCATGTGGTACACTTATACAAAGAGGGCCTGAGTACGTATAGATTTCAAGAGCTTGTAATAATAGCTACTTACAGCGCCAAAGAGCTGTAGCCAGTTTATAATACAGCCATATATAGGGCTGCATGGAGGAAGGGTTATAGGTCTAACCTACGGACTGACTCATGACTTATGTATATATATGTTTATGGAAAGGATCAAATGTGCCAGGGATTTTATATAGACCATGCAGCCTATTTTGCAAACTTGAATAAACTCAGATGCCGGTAGCTACTTAGCTATGAAGTTTTGATGGTGAGCACCAAAGATGCATGAATGCATTACTACTATCAAGTGCACATGGTATGTAGCAATATATCTATAACTGTATACAGCTCCCATGCATGTATACTCATAATATTATATGAACTAAAGTCTGTTTGCATTCACCTTGCCAGTCATTGTACATAAAATTTAATTTCAATCATTTTATGAGATGATGATTTCATACTTTGGGTGTAAACTTGGTTAGAAAAGAAAATCAAATAAAAGACCAGCAAGTTTATTTGGTTTGCAAAGGTGACTGTTTATTTTTTAAAGAAAAACTTTCATTGTTTACACTATATATCCATACAAATTAAACAGTGAGGCTAACCACAACAGACAGTATGCTACTATGCTTAATTGAATGATATCAACATAGCAAATGAATAATTTAACTAGCTACTATAATTAGCTATGTATATAATCTTTTTAATCAATAATCTCATACCAAATTTGGTGCCTCATTGCTGGAAGGGATAAGTACAGTTTCAGTTACATGCATGGCTGAGTAGCTAATATTGTCTGATTGTTCAAAGTTATTTAGATACACTGTTTATGCATGTACGTCAAATTAATTAATGTCAATTTCTTGGCTACATTGAAGTGATAGCTGTGTAGCTATAATAGTGACTATGCATACGTATACGAGTCATGCATAATAATTTTTACCAGAAGTGTTGTTGCGAGATGCCCGACATGCACTAGTCAAAATCCCATCCAACATTTCCAGATTTCTAATCGTGTTTTGTTGTGACAAGTCAAAAATGCCATCAGATCCAATCTCAGAACCTTGAGCTGCTTAGAACATTACGCAGTTGTCTTGAAAGGCATTTACCTACGTACGTAGCTTCGTGCTGCTTGCATTTTGCTGACTACTGTGAAATTGCTCTGGGTTAGGTCTAATCTATGGACCCACTCGTGACTTAGCTACAAACCTGTCAGACCAAACAGACTACGGATCTTTCCTTTGCCAAGTTAAACAAACCCATCACCCTCTGGTTGTATTTTTAATTCTGGCTTCTGGGCATGTGTAGTAGCTATATATAGCTACATAGCTACAGTATATATAGCTACGTACGTATATACACCAGTTATACAAAATAGGGACTGTTCCTGGTAATGGCTACATACGTAGATACGTATGTATGCAACTGCACAGTTCTTTAAAAACAACACTGATTGACCAGAAATATGAAATCCCACCAATTGATGTTTGGTTTTCTATATTTGTTTATTTTGTTAAAGAATAACTTCCAGTGTTTACATAACTCATACCATTAAGTCCAAATATTTTATCTGATAAACAATGCTATTGTGCTTATACAAACTTTCTCATAATTTTATACATGCACTAGCTATGTGTAATTACTTTTGATTAACAAACTTAAATTGAATATTCACAACAGAATAAGTAATCTTACTCCTTTCCTCAATCAAGCACTGGTATGGTAGCTATTAAGCTGTTGATTACAGACTTAAACAATTTAATACGTAGCTATAGACAACCATTATAATTTTGACTAGCGACTAGCTGGCTATCATCTATGCAGTATTGCAATGACTCACACAAACACACGCACGCACGCACGCACGCACGCACGCACTCACGCACGCACGCACGCACGCACACACACACACACACACACACACACACACACACACACACACACACACTCATGATGCACACACAAACACAGATAAACACAGACATACGTGACTGTCCGAGCAAAAACCACACTTTCAAATTTACCACTTCAGAGCTTCATAACTTTTGTTGCATAAGGCATACAGACTTTAAATTTACAGGATTGGTAGTACAAACATCACTTTATCACTGCTGAAAATTTGAGATCTCTGTAGCATTCCAATGGGATTTTATTTTATGTAGTTTTCAACTTTTGCTTTATACATTAACAAAAGATTGTACTGATTTAATAATAAAACCCAAAAGAGTTGAGGAAACGTGTGATATTAATTAATAGTTGGCAGGTAACTTCAGCAATATTAGTGTAAATAAAGAAAACTATATATCAGTAGATAGCAGGAGAATTTTTCTACAAGATAGAACAACTTTTATTACGCAAAAACGTCAAATGGCTGATTTTTCAATAATTTTAGGGAATTACATGCATCCGATTACTGATCAGCTGACACTCCGGTTTCTTTTGTTTGAAATTCATCATCAGAAGGATTTAAATTAATAAACTATATAAGTATAGAAGAGTTGCCCTTTCACTTGAAGACAGACAAGTGGCAAGAGCTGTCCGGAAGTTGATTTATTTTTTCGGACAGCTCACTTATAGGCTCATTGCTCCTAGATGGGTTATGAAAAGTCATTGGGACCTGGCAACTTTGAAGTGAACAAAATCCTCCAGGGACTGTGTGTCAGATTTAAACTGGGCATTCCTTTCTACTAGAAGGATCTTTTTAACATGTTTATTCCTATTTAATGTTATTCATGGGCAAGTTATATCTAAACTTAAAGACCACCTCTTGCCGCAATCTGATATTACTAGAAGTCACAAGTTAACTTTTCAAACTATTTCTTCTACCCTTAACTCTTACCGATATTCATTATTAGTAAATGGAATATTTTTGTGGAACAAGATTCCTTCACATGTTTTTGGAAGCAGGAAACTCTATCTTCAAATTCAAATGGGCACTACATAGATGGTTATTTTAGATGTTAATTTTGTAATTTCTGTCATTTTATTTTTGTATGTATGTATTATTATGTTTGTTGTATGATTTGTTAACTAGCTAACTAGCTAACTAGCTAGATATAATGTTTGTAGTGTTTTGTTGTGTGTATGCAACTATGCATGTAAGTTAGCTAACTAGTTAGTAATTTTTGTAATGTGTGTGTATGTTTGTTTTCTGGGGAGCACCTAGTGCAGGCATTGGTCCTTTTTGTGCAACCCTTAAAATCAATAATCTAATCTAATCTAATCCTAGAAGAAGATTCATAGAAGTCTGATTTTTGTGTACAAGCTTGCACAACCCTGAAGTCTCCAAGGACATGTCAGGTATTTAAGTACTCCTCATAAGTTAGCTACGAGCAATTGCGTCCGAATATAGATGGTGGCTGAATACTGATGCTTTACTGACTCTAGCTACTATTAAAATTTTATATAGTATACGTAGCTATACCAACAAAATATGTAAACTACATAGCTAACTATTTGCCTTATATTTACTGGGTCGTACATAACTCCCATGCTGATATAAGAGTGGTGCGCATGAGACTACTGATTTACATACGTAGCTACGTAGTTACGTATATAGCTATAAACGTATATACGTACCTGCTGCTTCTTGCAGCCCCATGCAGGAATTGTTGATTGATTGATTGATTGATTGATAATTCAACTCCAGTGCTCAGCAATGCTGTTCTTCCGCACTGGAGCATATGCACACATTTTTTTATTTACCAATACTGTGAAAACTTCTAAAAGAAGATTATACACAGATAGCTAGCTAATTATTTAATTATTAAGTCTATAATAGTCTCGTAATACTGACTTAAATGATTCGGTTGAGGTAGATTCAATCATGTGGCGTGGCAAAGAGTTCCATGCATATAGTCTGGATGATGATGGCACCAAAGAATACTTGTAAATGTTGGTATTACAAAATGTTTCAGCTAATCGGAGCATATGACAAGATCTAGTTTGTAATTGGTATTGTGATATCTGTGAATGAAATTCAGGTATGTATTCAGATGGCAGGTAGATGCTCTGTTTTAAGATGTTATAGAGCATAATTAAATGAGATTGATCTCTACGTGACTCAAGTGACTCCCACTGTAGTTCGTTAAGCATTTGCGTAACACTGGCATCATATCTATTCCTTTTACATACCGAGCAGCACTCCTCTGAACTTTCTCTAATAAATTTTTATCATTTATCAGGTAGCTATGGGCTCCATTACGTAGCAGCATATTCTAGCATTGGTCGTACTAAGCCAAGATATGCTGTTTCCCTTAACTGGATAGATGGAGTTCTCAGGTTGCGTTTCAATAAAGCAAGTGTTTGGTTGGCTTTGGAGGTAATCAATTGGATATGCTTCTGCCATTTCAAATCGCTCTGAATTGTGATGCCTAAATTAAGTAAATATTTGTAATGTTAAACATTCGACAGAAGACAAAAAGTGATCATGTGTTTTGTATGATGAGGTAATCTTATTTCTTCTGGGGTGAGAAATGCTCATAGTAAAACATTTAGATGCGTTTAGTCTCATGATCATCAGCCATTTATGCTGCCAATCTTGAAGTGCACACAAGTCTTCTTGCAGCTTCTCAGTGTCAGCAGGTGTGTAAACATCCCTATACAATATAGTCATCAGCAAAGAGTTTGACAGAACTATGTAATATAGTTTCTGGTAGGTCATTTATATAAATAGAAAACAGAGTCAGGCCAAGGACTGTGCCCTGAGGAACACCCGACAAGACTGAACATCTGGGAGAGGAAACATCATCCAAAACAACACACTGTGTTCTGTCATTCAGAAATGAGGAGATCCAACTATTTACAGTACCACAGATGCCATACCATTTTAGTTTGTACAATAAACGCTTTTGTGGCACAGAATTGAATGCTTTTGCAAAGTCTGTAAAAATTATGTCTGTTTGTATTCCTGCATCAAAACAATGGGATAAGTCATGTAACAATGTAATCAGTAATGTTTCGCATGAACAGGAATGACAGAAGCCATATTGGTGGTCACTTAAGATATTGTTGACTTCTAGATGTTGCATGATGTTTGAATTTATGATCTGTTCAAAGAGCTTGAAAACAATAGAGGTCAATGAAATAGGTTGATAGTTAGAGGGCTGTTGTTTGTCACCCTGTTTGAAGAGTGGCGTTACGTTAGCAGAACGCCAACCATCAGGAGTAACTGAAACTGGTCATTAAGAATTTTAGCTTTGTCCAAACTTGTTTCATAACTAATGCCGTTCTTTTTCAACACAGGTACATTTGTGCTTCCTTTTCTTAAGGCTTTGATGTAAGACCAGAAACATACAAGACAACATACAAGTATGTACAACCGGTACCATACATCCTAATTATACACATACACATGCAACAACATAGGTAGCTATAGCTAGAGCTAGCTACATGCACTTACAAATACATATTAAACTGTAGCTACTAAATACAACACACACATAAAAACTGCAATAAATACAACAACGTATACACACAAAAAACAACAGCTATATAACCAATCAAGTCAGGTGCTTAAACAGATTGCTAGGGAAAGTCCCAATATCATGAAACATGCCAGATGGCAAGGAGTTCCACCATGCTGTCGCCCGTTTACTAGACAATTAGTACGTCCATGTAGCTATGCACTGTCCCCCAAGAAACTCCAAATAACACTTTTACCAGGAATCAAATTTTGATAATCAATTGAACATCCATCATATAATAAAAATATACTGAGCCGTACATAGCTAGTCAGTTTCTCTCTTGATTCCTACAGCACCTCTTCTCAATTCACAACTAAAGTAGAGTTGCCCCTCCAGCCAAAGACTATCCTCAAGAAACCTTCTCTCAATTTCTTTTTCACTAGCTATAGAAACACAGCTAGGCTATTTCCAAGTGTTTATCAACTAACCTCAAAAAACAGACTGTCTTTTTGCTGTTCATGCACATTTGACCAGATGACATCATAACTTGTACAACAAACAATAACAAGAGGTAGCTCTGGAATTTTCTAAAGTTGCTGTTATTGTAGCTCAGGAATTTTCTAAAGTTACAATTGTAGTAGCTATGGCTAATAGCTATTTTATGGATGAATTTCACACAGTTCTGCAGCTACGTATGATAGCAAAGCATACATAGAAACCCATACAATAAACAATAACATTGTGACAATTAAGGTTATGTATAATGTACAACTGTACAACTATACGTTGTGACAAGGTTATGAACAGTGCAGCTACAAGGCTGTAACTAGGTTACAACAAGGTTGTACACAATGTATGTACAAGGTTGTAACAAGGTTGTGTACAATGTACAAGGTTGTGACAAGGTTGTTTATGGTGAACAACCTTGTTTCAAGTGAACCTTGTAACAAGTGATCAAAACTATTCTTTTATATAGTGTTGAATGTCTTTGCATTATTGGACAGTAAGGTGGCTGGTAGACCTTGTCGCCCAACGAACCTCTGGAATGCCAGGATAAAACTGTTGACAATCATCGTGAATAGCACGTGTAGATGCACACGTGAAGAAAAATATATGTACACCTTGACATTGTTTCCTCTGTCTACGACTTCTTGAACATACAGGGGCCCTGCGAAATTTAAACATGTATGCGCGAATGGTGGATCATCAGATACTCTGCAAGCAGGTAAGTCAGGAGAGAGCAGTGAATCATACGGGAGGCCTTCTAGCTTCTTGCAGACAACACATGAACGTAAAATCCCCTTAACGATTTGTCTTCCCTTCAAAATCCAGTATCTCTCACGCAAGGCCGTGAGTGTGACGTTCACTCCCCCATGCTTAACTTGCTGGTGTACACTATCCCAAAATGCCAGCATTATGCTGGTATTTTTGACGGAGACCTAATGGAGGCTTTGATGGAGGCCTTTAAATTTTGCCCGCATATTTGATGAATGCCTAATTATTATTGAAGAGTAATACGTATTACAATACATACGTAGCTAGCTAAATGCAATTATTTGAACCGGTTTTTTTAAGAAGCAATGACGCTCCATTCTAATAAACATGCCTTTTATCTTAACCATTGCTGCTGTTCCGTAAGTACCGATAATCGAAGAATTATTTGTATAGGCATAACAATAATTGATGCATTAAGTCTAACGGATTGCCGGTAATAAACGTATAGTGACGATAATCATTAACTACATTCACATTACATACGTAGCTTTGACCAACATATTAACTGTTATAGCTACATAGCTACTCTGATCCAACAATTATTGGTACCTAAATTAAGGTTACAGGTTAATGTGCGATATTATTTTTGGTGGCATGATTATTGTTTTGGCTTAATAATCCATCACAATGCTTCATTTTACTTCATGGTCAATATCAGTGATGAATATAAGTATAAGCGATTATTGAAATCCATTTTTAAATCATGTGGGAAGCCTTTCTTCCTGGAAATTTACCACACGTGCAATTGAAATGTATGGCTTCACTATTCATCAAAAATGCCAATTTTCAGCAAGTTCAGCCAATTCTAGCTACTACTATCAATATAAAGAAATATTATCTAGGTCCTGTAGTGGAGATTTTGTGAAATAAACGCTGTACGGATTGACCGTAAAGCTTAAAAGCCTCATCGGCAGCCATCTTTTAGTGGCTCTTACAGCCGGTGGCATGAAACAAGTTTAGTCCTGAATTCACAAAGTGTTTATTTCACAAAATCTCCACGACAGGACCTAGATAGTATTTCTTTATATCGATAGTAGTAGCTAGAATTGGCTGAACTCGGCTGAAAGTTGACATGATTGATGAATAGTGAATTCCTGCATTTCAGCTCACATTTTCAATTGCGCGTATGGTAACTTTCGAGGAAGAAAGGCTTCCCTCACGATTTAAAAGTGGTTTTCAAAAATCGCTTATACTTATATTTATCACTGATACTGACCATAAAGTAAAATGAAGAATTGTGATGGATTATTAAGCCAAATCAATAATCACGCCGCCAAAAATAATATTGAATATTAAACGCATAACCTGTAACCTTAACCATCTTTGTCAAGAATATACAGGACTTATAAAACGAATTTCATATTTACAGGATAACCTTCAAGTGCATTGCCTGGGAAAGTGATTTCCAGTTATCCTTTGAACCACTCTTTGATATAAACCTTTGGTCCAAATCTAGTTGAGGCTAAAGAAATTGCCATTCTGTAACACTATAGCCAGTTTTCTGTTATAAAATTCGCTACCTGCATGGCAAGCCCACTTCTAAAACTGAAGCACTCCGTCTTGTTAGTAATATACAGCTGGTTACGTAAATGACTTTTACTGTGAAATAAATGACTAATACAGTATTAACTGTGCTCTTCTTTGGCAGTAACACACGACATGCTCTTTGCTAAGGCCACGCCTATCATTAGTATCAAGTGTAGTGAGAATCATGCAGTAGCTAGGGCTCGTTATTCACGTGAATAGGACACACACAACATGCAGGTACACGCAACCAGGCATGCAAAAACCCATTAAAAAGGTAGAATATATATATATATATATATATATATATATATATATATGTTATGTTTCAAACTCACAATCGAGTATAACAAGTCACACTATGAATACATAGCTAGAAGGTCATTGTTAAAAGCTTTGAGTTGCTTTGCGTTTGCCCATGCACACACAAGAAGTGGTATACGTAGCTATATTAGATAAAACATGGGCACTCGTTGATATACGTCTGACTGAGCCCTCAGGTTTTAGGTATATATACCAGGCAAACCATTTGTGCCCATGGTATAACTATTACATACAGGCTGTATACGTATATATTACATAAATATAGTCATATATGTACATACGTATGTAGTATTAACACTGTGTTGTGATGTGTGTAGCTAGCTACATTTCTTACATGCAGCAATGAACCATCTGAGGAACATCTACCAGATATTATGCGGTGCCATGATCCCTTTATAGAACAACTGAATGATATTGAAGCACTGATTGACATCAGAAATTAGAGCTTTGTTTTGTAAAGAACTGATACAGTAACTGCTTTACAAACAACACAAAGCTACACAATACATTATTATTATTTAGCCACATACGTATACTATAATATTATGCTTTTAGGGGAGTTAGCTATGGTAGCTACCATTTAACTTACATATCACATTATTATAGTTTGTTAGATTTTTGAGATTAAATTTCTTACATAGTTTGAAAAATTGATGCGGCAGCTATTCAAGGGCTGCCACTATTCGACACTCAAAAACATTTATACCCATAATTTAGAAATCAATTGTGGCACTGATCACGCAAGTGTGGTGCTACTATAGAAGGTGTGGCATTTAACCAAGTAAAGCCTTGAAACTTTACACCTGACGTATGCACCTTCCATTCTGCATTTAAATCTCATGTCTTAGTTCTGGTCTTGGTGGACCGACATCCTTTAGCTAATAACAAATTAAATCAAACTTGTGAGCATGTGAGCCAAAAATACCATACGTATATAGTTACTTGGTTAAATACCGTGGCATTTATTACCTGCCATGTATGTAACTAGCTAGTATCTTTTGTATGGTGATGATCTTTGCATAGATACATTGCTTAATAATCATAATCATATATACCATAAATTCAAAAATTTTGTCGATGGTATGCAGCGACAAAAATTAAACACACAAAATATTTATACCATTGAAAAGAGGAATTACTGTAGGTGCTTGCTTTATACGCTTGACGATTTGACCAAAGCTTGGAAAGTCAGTAGCTACATAGTAACCCATAGCCTTGTATTAGCCGATTAACCGCTGATCGGGTTATACAAGTAAGCACCTCCAAGTCTGCCGAGGTGAAGTCTGCTTTGGCAAGTGCTTACTGTATATTTCCTATTGTGTGAAACGATCAAACGGCTACGATTGAATTAATCAAAGTCAATCAGAAATATTCATTGTTAAACCATTTTGTTGACACCAGGACAAAAATATTTTAGTATTGCACACATTGACGTATTTAGGGAGTAGCTACATTGCCTTTAGGCATAAAGGGAAGATTTACACAAACCTTGTCTTTGTGTCTAAAGCTGGGGAGAGTTTATACCATTGTTACCTTTGTGTACTTAATGGGAACATACTACGTATGCTAAACAAATGATGTAAAATCCAAAGCATGTACATACATATACACTCTACAACAACTCCTACGAGTCCTACCAAAGGGGAATATTTTACATTGTTTATCATGATGAACAGTAAAGGTTATGGAATGAAACTTTTGAAAATTTTGCCAGTAAATACTTTTGTAAAGGCATAGCTACGTACTTGACTCTTATTATACCATGGTATGCTATTAAATAGTAATAAACTATGGCTGCTTGTAACCATGGATACTTAGTCAACCAATGCTATAATATTCTCTTCTTCTTCTACTAGGTCGTCTGTGCATGTATCAACTTTGGACTTTCTCTAAGCGATAGCCACGTCCTCCGGCATGACCAAGTTTATTTTTAAAAGTTTCTAAGAGCTGTAGTTTTTCCACAGTAGTCCGCGATAGTCGCCTGTGTCGATCCAGACAGCCATTAACCCACAGCAATCCAGTGCACGGTTGGTAACGCACTCGACTTCGACACCTTAGGTCAGTGGTCGGGGATTGAGTCACTCCACGTTTTGTAAACTTATATTTACTTTTTAGCCGACGACCGGTTGTGCTGCCAAAGTGTCATTAGCCATTACCCAGCCTCCGCTTCAGCTGGAAATAGCCGGCAAATCACTTACTTTGAAGTGTCTAAAGCCTCAGTAGCAGCAGCAGGCACTGTAAAGGGTAAACGTTTCGACTCGATAAGTGGGCGTATCCATCGAAATCGAATTGATGATCAACATACGAAAGGGAAGACAGTAAAAACAGGAATGCAACATGCAGGTAGACAAGTCCGTTTGCTGTAGCACTATCGCCATTATACAGTCAATTAGCTAACAGTCCGCAATAGATTAACCTACTCAGTGTTTATTAGCTGGTACAGCCTACTCAATTAAGGTGTTAAATAACTACAAAGGTGTTAAATAAACAATGAAACCTTACTGTACACAGACAAGCTGTTGTCTTTGTCATAACCATGCAGGCATGAGGTTGGTAAGGCATATATGTAGCGGTATGCATACGTATATAGGAGATTAGGTAGGCATAGCATACGTAGTTATAAGCATAGGCATACAGAGACTACGCAGGTATAAGAGACTGAGTATAGGCACAGGAGATTTACAGTATAGGCATAGGAGGCTTAGGAGACTTGGTAGGCATATAGGAGACTGACTATAGGTATAGGCATAGGAGACTTAGCCAGTAGTTAAGCATAGACAGGTTAGCGGACTATAGGGAGTGCATTTACACTGTAGCTACACCTGCAGGATAGAGCAAGTACATTTACAACACTAAGGTGATTGTGTGGAGCATTTGACTACATAGCTATAAGCTTAAGATCTATGCTTAGCATGCCATGCATACCTGCCACCTGCACGACAGGTTGACTATAGGTAGGCCGCATAGAAGACTATTATATCATGTACCCCTACAGGCATACACCCTATATAGGAACTACATAGGTAGCTATATATAGGCATAGGAGACTATAGCTACCATGCACAGTATGCATTTAGCTACACCTGCACGATAGGGCAGTTATAAGCATAGGCATACAGAGACTACGCAGGCATAAGAGACTAAGTATAGGCACAGGAGACTTGCTATATAGGCATAGAAGGCTTAGGGGACTAGGTAGTCATAGGAGACCTAGCCGGTTGTTAAGCATAGACAGGTTAGTGGACTATAGGGAGTGCATTTAGCTACACCTGCAGGATAGAGCAGGTACATTTAAAACACTAGGGTGATTGTGTGGAGCAGTTGAATAAGCTTAAGATCTATGCTTAGCATGCCATGCACACCTGCTACCTGCACGATAGGTTAACTATAGGTAGACCGCATAGAAGACTGTTATCATGCATGTAGGCATAGGAACTAGGTAGCTATATATAGGCATAGAAGACTATAGCTACCATGCACAGTATGCATTTAGCTACACCTGCACGATAGGGCAGGTACATTTGCTAGTACAACATAAATGGTACATATGAATCCAAAATGGCTTATGGAGACTTTGTATGTGTGTACGTAATAATATTATATACATAGGGTTTTCCACCACTTTTTAGCCTTAAACGTTCCCATTAAGCAACAATGGCATAAAATCTTCCCTTTAGACACAAAGACAAGGTTTCCCTTTAGCCTACTTAAAGGCAGAGGCGGCTGAGCTTACTCAAAGCTGTGCACGTGGGGGCACAATAAACTAGCAAGATACGTATCTATTGCGAAAAACTAGGCAACTCATAATTTTGTGGGGGCAAGTGCCCAGTGCCCCCTAGCTCCGCCGCCTATGCCTAAAGGCAATGTACCCCTTACGTACGCCAATGTATGTGTGATCAAAAATTTATCTATAAAGTACAAAACACTCACTTGTAAACTCTCTAGCTAGTATTCTCTGGTAAAAACGCTGCTGCAAAATCTTTAACATGCGAGCTTAGTCTTGTGTAAACTCAAACCCACAATCAAATATTTCTCGTGTCCATGACAACTTTATATACTGCAGAAGGCCTTTTCATACACATTTAAGGTAATCTTATGTAATTGGATATTCGCATCAGCAGCACTATAATTATAGTAGTATACGTAGCTGCGTAGCTAGTTACGGCAACACTCCAACATGACCATCTTGTGTATTGTGCAATCTGCAAATGCAGTTAGCTATTCTCTATCAACAGAGGATTAGGTGTCAAAAGTACTTGCACTGTGAAAGATGGTGTTGGCTGACATCATTACGTGCACTTTATAGTTTGACAGAATTAAGATTGTTCATGTTCAAAATGCGTATCACGACGGAGGCTTGGGGAGCCTTGAAAAAGAGCAGTTAAAAGGTTGGATATAGTAATTTTCATTACCATATTCGTGTATACAAATGGTATGCTGGGCCTTTGTGTTCTTTTTCCAACAAGGGGTGAGTATAGCGAGGTCCTAAATCAAGAGGGGCCCCAAAGTTCTAGCAATCCCAGCATTAGGGCTGCAATAATTATGCCATAATAATATTGTCATTATGCTGGCATTTTGCATAGATGTTATGAAAATCCTGCAAGTGGTCAAGTCACACTCAAACATTCTATTAAAACTGTTTACTGAGGCTACTCTATAGAGTATGTTCATGTGGGGATTTGAACTAAACTTTTATATTACTCTAATAGAGCAATCAGATATTGATTAGAAAAACACAAGGTGAGCTCAAAAACATGTTTTAACGAATAAGTGTGTACGTATGAATATTGGAGCATAATCCAGACAGATTTAAGAAAATTCTGAATTGAATAATGCAAAGAAAATGCATAATTACCTCAGCATACAGAATGAGATGCACAAACACTATAGATAATATACTATAATATTATAGGGAACTATATTGAACTAGCATAGCTAGCTATCACTTCTGTCATGTGATTGTAAAATAATTAATATAGCTGGTTAAGTACATAGCTACAATGGAGGAGGGGGAAATTTTTGATTGATTCATTAATCCTAACTTAAAATTTTGACGAATGGGCTAATTCTTTGTATATTGCTCTATAATAATATTATTGGAAAGTTGACAAGCAGATACTATTTTGATAAATTGTTAGTGAATCAGCAAATTCATCAAAAATTTTCCTTGTCAAATGTTCAGGCCATACAGTAATGAAGTTAGGGCTCTGAGCTTTTTAATAACCCACATACGTAGCTAGCTAACCAAAGTCACTAACACCGGCTCTGCTATATGTAGCTACTTCAACTCAATGTTAGATAATCCTGATAGCAATACGTAAATATATAGCTATACGTACCAGCTCAGGGTAGCTACTATACTCAGCTATGATAACATCAAAATAGCTAGCTAATTAAACTATTACTTGACAGAACTTGAATAGAATACTTATATTACGTAGCTAGCTAGCTATACTTATCATAACTATTAAGTATTAACATTATACTCAACTTTGAGGTTCTGAATAAATATAAATATAATAAGTTTTTATCAATTTTGCTATATATTTCCTGAAATGCTATAGGAGATATACGTATAGCGAGTAGCTATAAGTCCCCATGTATAACATATGTAGATAGTTTGTCTCTATAGCTATGTATGACCTACGTATGTAACTAACTAATGTACAAAGTGAAGTGATGACATCAAGCTAGAGCTGTGCGATAATCATGATAAATCGATTATCATGATAAATTGTTTCTCCATTATCGTGATAATGCAATTTTTATTATTGTGATAATAGTAAATTTCTGGACACTTCCGTATATTATACAAAATATACAAGAGTGCTAGTCCGCTAGTCAGATAATTTTAATCAGATACATATTGATCACATACGTACGTAGACTTAATATGAGTTTTCACTTTATGTACTTCATGCAACAATACATGTAATTATCGTGATAATCGTGATAATGTATTGAATTATCGTGATATAAGAATTTTCATTTCGCACAGGCCTACATCAAGCATGATTTAATTCTTCTGAATCCCAATCCAGCTAGCTATTATATAATATACGTATATATATGTATACATATACTAGCAAATGTACCTGCCCTATCGTGCAGGTGTAGCTAAATGCGCTCCTAGTCTGCTAACTTGTATATGCTTAACTACTAAGTCTCTTATGCCTACCTAGTCTCCTATGTATACCTATAGTCACTTATGCCTACCTATAGTGCATGTCCTATGCCTATCTAGTCTCTTTACATATACTGTCCTGTGCCTACACCACCTACTTTGCCAACAGGCTTGTCTATTTACACTAAGATTTCATTGTTTATTTAGTAGGCTGTACCAGCTATTGCTTCATCTTCCAATTAAGAAAAATTTGAAAAAAATTTTGAGTAAAAAAAACTCGGAGTAACTCAATCCCCGACCACTGATCTAATGTGTCTCAGTCCATTGCGTTACCATCTATGCAAAAACCCATGCAAAATAAAAAGTATTAAAAGTAAAAAACTATGCAGTGACTAAATCCCTGACCACTGATCTACAGTTTGAAAGTCTGTTGCGTTACCATCAGCACAAAAACCATAGAAAAAACCAATGATTCATGCATGACTGTTCAACATGGATGTGTATCGCGCATTAGTGTCGACGAACTATAGCTCTTACAAACTTTTAGAAATAAACTTGCAGTTGCCAGAGGACATAGCTTTTATTTCGAGCAAGTCTGGCATCGATCGATGCAGAGACGGCAGAGTGAAGAGCCTGACGAGGAAAGAATGCAGACGGACTGACGGACAGACGGCTTTTCAGTTTTATATAGTAGATATGTATGTACGTATCTACAAACATACGTAGCTATGTACATATAATATATAATAATTTATACAGCTATAGCCATTTAAGTAAACAATGCATAAATAACATTTCTTCAAAAACATATTGCTATTTTCCAATTACAATGCAAAATATTATTATTATTATAATAATAATACAAAAGCCTACTATAACAGCTAAATATATGGCCTACAGTTTAAAGTGTTTTTATCAGCAGACAGCTAGCTAACCAGCTACGTAACTCAAGGGTCTAGAATGGACTTATGTTGATCCACCTGCGTATACAAACATTATAATACCCATAACTATATACATTCATAAAATAAAGATATCACACAAAGTTTACTGGCTGTCTGTACTACGTAGCTACGTACGTATACACATAGTTAATAAATAAGAATTAGTGTGTGCCTATATTTATTGAATTACGTACCTATACTGTATAGTCTAGATTTCTGAATAACTAAGAAAATTTAACCTTGAAATTGTGTCCTGCTTTGCATTTTAGCACTTTTATAGCTAATCCATGGCAATTTTATCCAAGTCTGAAGAAGTTCCTAATTCACCAATTCACGAAAAATTTTAACATTTGATAAAATAATAAATGGTGCAAGAAAAATTAGCTATACGTATTTGCAAAATTGGTGACGTAAATGATTCCCAATAGTTATCGTAGCTATTATGTTTTTCATGCGAAGTTTTCATGCAAGCATTTATTAGCTATTGTATAGCAGATTATTTGCGAATTGAGCTCAATTCATGAAATTTTTTTCCTGTGAAAATTTGCTGAATTAAGTGCATGTAGCTAGCAGTGTTATTTAGAGCCATGCATTCATGAAGATTTTCCTTGTGAATAATGACACCATTGCACATTCGTGAAAATAACCCGCTATGTGATACGTTAAAATAGTCATGTAGTTAATGCATCTCTATAGTCATGCAGTCACTTATGCCAGAGAACAACTCATAGATACGTACAGCCA
Source organism: Spongia lamella (assembly GCA_963930835.1). Lineage (NCBI taxonomy): Eukaryota > Metazoa > Porifera > Demospongiae > Dictyoceratida > Spongiidae > Spongia > Spongia lamella. Next base: position 6,256,249 of record OZ005747.1, read on the forward strand.
TGCTGATACATAGCTACATAGCTATCATTTGCACTAATATAACAGTACTGTAGCAGACACCACGCATGTGTATTTACGTAACTTATGAGGAATAAGTATTTAAAATATGTACTTTAGCTAGCTACATATCTTTAGATACTTTTAGCCACAGGGCTTGCTTGCAAAAATCAGATTTCTATGGATCTTCATCTGTGAGTTGTCAAAAAGCATCTTAAAGCAGAAAATAATTTCTTGCCCTTTGCCTGTCTTAAAGCCAAACACGTGAAAGGGCAACTCTTCTACTTTGTAATATAGCTGGCTACATAATATTCAAATCCATAAATTTTGATTATGAATTACAAATAAAAAATATTAACCAGAGTGTCATCGGCTAAAATTATTAGGGTGCAATTACTGAAGGTTGTTATGCCCTAGGCTATTAACACCTGGGATTAATTTTTAAAAATTTTTAAAATAGTTTCCTGGGATTAATTGTTACTGCTACTATATATATAGCTAGCTAGCTATAGCAGCACATAATAATTATATACATTGCTAGCTACCGTATAGCAGGTTATTTTCCCTAGGTGCAAAATTTCCCGAATGCTGAGCTTTTGCTTTAGCAGAAATTTTCACGATTTAGAAATTCACGAGCCTAACACTCGCATTATCAAGATTTAGCAAAGATTTACGGGAATTTAGCAGATCCGTGTTACGCAACTATCACAAATGCGTAGTCTCGCGTGCACGATGCATAGAGTAGTTGGTTCACTACATGTAGAGTATTTAATTTGTGCCAGTACCTATACAGGATCATTATAATGGACTCCAGTAATAGATGAAATGTGTTGTTCTCATGTTTTCGCGCAAGCGCTTATAGCTAGATTAGAGGTTATAGGCGCCGTTCTATTCATACTTCAGTTTTAGATGGATCCTAGGATCTGATTAGCATGCTCCTTAGATAAATAATCTTAAGGCAATGCTTGCATTCCACTCATCAACGCTGGCGCCAACGTACAGCACCATAATAGCTATGGCAACATTAAACCCACAATTGAATCATATAAGCAGCCCAGCATAAATTTTCCCGAGTCGTGAGCCCATTCGGGAAATTAGGGAAAATTTACACCTAGGGAAAATAACCCGCTATACGGTATGTGATTAGTAGCTATCTATAGCTACTTGACCTTGCTATTACAGTTGTTGTAGCTAGCTAGCGATGGCTGCATTCTATCCATGCATATTCTTTGTGAGAGACTATCTAGCGACTAGCTAGCTATATGTCGGGTGTGCAACGATCAAGTTCAGCAAACTGAAACGTACATTATGCAAGTGTTTCTCTGACATACGTACATACATACGTACAACAAGGAGGACCATCATGCACAAGCCTGGATGACTTTTGGGAGGGGACCATCTGTGGCAAGGGGGGCCACCTATGGCACCATGGATGGTCCGAGCGGACTATTCATGACAGCCATACTTGGTTAGGCCGGACCATCGATGGCAACAAAAATGGCCACAGATGGTCTGGGGGACCAATATTTGGGGGACCATTGGTGGTAGCTATAGTACACACACACACCAAAGGATAACCGTAATGGCTAGGTTATGACGTTAGGTAGGTTCGTTTCACAAATTGAGAATCAATTCCAAAGGGTGTTTATAGTGCATTGGTTATGCGCATACTGGATAATAATAGATGCCTAGTTGGATTAACTTCAAGAAATCACTATAGCTACTATTGTGAATAAGTAATACCAAGCGTTGGTATAATAGTGAGCAGTACTGATTTAATTTTAAAAATTGAGTGATTTGTATACGATTTGGACCAATCATTAAGGTAAAGAGTTGATTAACATTAAGCTCTTCTAATGGGCATGCCAATATAGATATGTAGCTGTCTTGTGATGTGGTCATGGTAGTCATCAGTTACATTAGGAATGAGCTGCCACATCAGTTGGGTTGAAAACGGGTGTTATAAAAGATAGCTACCCGACAGATGTTTCCTGTCATGGGTACAGATGTTTATGGGCACCTTCGCCCATTTGGATGAGTTCACCCGCAGTTTCCCAACCCACGAGGGCAAGATGCCATTGAGCTGTACTGTACGTATGTACGTACATAATTATATTCTTTAATCAGACGCCTGAACCTGAGTATTATGCTTACAAATTAGCTATGTATATTATATGTAGCTATACGTAGCATACTATAATGATAATTACAAGCATATGATTATTTTTAGTGTATTCACATATGCAAACCTTTATGAAGATCATCCTTCACTGGCTTCATGCCACTTATGTCAGATTTAAGTAAGTGGTAATGCAAATAATCATTTGCAGCTAGGGCAGCTGTTGGTTGCCATTCCTTGGTTTTGCCACTAGCATAGTCGCACACTCCTTTGATAATAATGCATTCAATTCCAAATCCAGTGATACTGTATCCTTCCATTTCATATCCTTTGGCTTCCCTTCCAAAAGAACTAAGCATTTGTTCCCGCTCTTCTTTGGAATTTACAAGTACTGGCCTGCTTAGAACCTTACCCAGAATAACTGAAGATTTTCTATCATTCTTTGAACACACAAACTCCCACCTGTGATGTTGTCTCAGTTCTGAAATCATGTAGCTGCAACCTGGAGAATCTAATCCTCGTGGAATATAGATACCATCATCATCTATCTTGTACGTTGAGCAATCTGTGATCATAGTGGAGATTATCACATCTCCATAACGAGCATTATTTTCAGGAAAACCAGCTGCTACCCCAACTGCAGCAATGAGCAAAATATTTTGAAAATACTTGATGTGGTCTATAGCATCTCTCCCATGACCTGGCTCTACTCTTGTAACAGCGACTGGACATTTTCCAAACATTCCAATGTAAAATTTGAATGGTTTATTTGTTCGTACAACCTCAGTGCTGCCGTGAACTTCTAAAACACTTGATTGATTATTTGGTGGCTTTAAATAGCACATGGTAGCCATAAACTCACTGTCATTAACTACAATTATCATGGCCTGCACTTCATCAAGAATCTTCTTTTGCTCTGAATTCAGGTCATCATATTTTACTCTGTGTGGTTCTGCTACACCCTTTTTGTATGTTTCCATTAAATACACCATTGAAAAGCTTGGTTGTTCTAAAGTATTGCATAAACCAATACGTCAGTTTGTATATTTATATATTACATACTTAATATATAGGATTCAAACAATATTTATCATTCCTACTAATGTAAGGTTGTTAAATACATAATTATTAGCTCAAGTGATATTAATTTAATTGCTTTACATATTTCATATGCGTATGTTTATCTTGGTTCAAATTTTGTCTTGATGCCTATGTAAGTATTTTGGATTGTGTTAATTCAAATCCCCTGCAAACCTGAATATGTAACATTAATTATTATTAATATTAATTTTATAGACATTAAAGTGCCAGGAGGCCAATTAGTCATAATTACAATATTTAATTAATTATAATTAATTAAGTAAAGTACAAAACTACATAATAATATGTGCAGGGCCGGACCTAGCATTGAAATAGTGGTCAGGCCAAAAAGTAGGTACAGTTATAGCCGGGATAGATTGAGAGGAATATACAATAGTTGCCGAAGGCAACTCAGTCTAGGGGGTCTGGGGGCATGCTCCCCCAGGAAAATTTTGAAATTTGTATCCTCTGAGATGCTATCTGAAGTGATCTTTTACTTCAAAAATTGTGTTTACAATATTAGTGTTTGAATATGTAGCTAACTAGCTACTAACTACTAAACTAACTACGTAGCTAGCCAACTAATCTTGATAATATAGCTTAAGTAGCTATGCATATGTCGCTGAGCTCGATCGCCGATCGTCAAACATTATCGTCTGATCATTACAATGAGTCAATAGCTAAATCTACCATCTTATATTACTCACAAAAGCAGAATCGGCATGAGGACTTCTCATTTTATTTTCCTTGAACCCTGTGATGCAAGTATGGCAGTAGACGACATCATTAGTTTATGGCCATTGGCCCATTGCCGTTTAAACCACGCCGGTTGAAACGATTGATAGACCACCTTCGTTTTACCAAAAGCTCTTTTTGAAGTTGGTTGGTTGGTGTGGCACTGATGCAATATTGGGCAAATCAACGAAACGAGAGGATGAAGAACCAGCCGCAAAGCTTGCCATTTCCACACGTGCTCTAATGTGTAACGGATTTTAATATCTCCGTTTTTTCCAGGTTTTTTGAAGGACCAAGACTCAAAAGTGGTACGGCCAAAACCGTACCGGCCGTACTGCTAGGTCCGGCCTTGATAAATAGTTAGCATGTGAACATTTTGATACATAGTTATACTAGAGTATTCATAAATGTGACTGTTGTATTAGAGTATTTTTTGTGTTTCACTAGTCAAAACAAATTATGTATTTTGTGCAGATTATTATTATTTTATAGAACAGAATGTCATAGAATATTCCATCACATTACTTTCTGCAGTGGAAAAATTTGTCAAACAACTACGCATTATTTTTATTATTATATTATGCACAAACCTCATTTATGAGGATGAGTGTGCATATAAAGTACATCAAAGCTTATACCAATGTAATACAGCTATGTTTACTGCTAAAACCATCTAAATCTGTAATTGAAACCAAGTCAATAGGTAACGAGTTATACAGCCGAATCGAATGTGGGAGAAATAAGTAGTAGTAACAATTTAATCTTGCAGGTAGACTAATAAATTTGTTCAGATGGCCTCGTGTACATGAAGTTATCGGATGGATATGTTGGGAGAAGTTGATCGAAATTTAATTTTGTAAAACATAATAATGATTCTCTGTTCTAAAGATTGCCAGTTTAATTTGGTTAGCATAGAGGAGACACTAGAGTAGCTTGAGAAATCATTAAAAACAAAACGGGCAGCTTTACGCTGAACCATTTCAATTCTTGATATATCTGCCTTAACATGGGGTGACCAAATAACAGAGGCATACTCAACTATCCGTCTGACATAAGTATTGTATGTAAGAGATTTAATAGTGGAAGTACACTTTCTCAGATTTCTCTGTAAGAATGCACAAGTTGAGTTTGCTTTGTTGCAAATATTGATGATGTGAGCATGCCAAGACAAGGATTGGTTAACTTAATAGTGACTCCTAAGTATTTAGCTTTGGTTACTTGACATAGGTTTTGGTCATTTAGTTTATAGGATGAGTTGATTTGGTTTCTTTTGTTTGTAATAGTCAAATGCTCACACTTTGATAAATTAAGTAACATTAGCCAACAGGGCCGGACCTAGCATTGAAATAGTGGTCAGGCCAAAAAGTAGGTACAGTTACTAGGATAGATTGAGAAGAATGTACAATAGTTGCCGAAGGCAACTCAGTCTGGGGGGTCTGGGGGCATGCCCCCCAGGAAAATTTTGAAATTTGTATGCTCTGAGATGCTATCTGAAGTGATCTTTTACTTCAAAATTGTGTTTACAATATTAGTGTTTGTTTATTAAAACATGTAGCTAACTAGCTATTAACTACTAAACTAACCACATAGCTAGCCAACTAACTTGATAATAATAGTTTCATCATAATGAAGGAATGGCCATTGTCACGTTTAAAATGCCATGCCAGTTGAAACGATCGATAGACTACCTTCGTTTTACCAAAAGCTCTTTTTGGAAATTCGAAGTTGGTTGGTTGGTGTGGCACTGACGGAATATTGTGGCAAATCAACGAAACGCGAGGATGAAGAACCAGCCACGAAGCTTGCCATTTATGAACGTGCTCTAATGTGTAACGGATTTAAATATCTCCATTTTTTCAGGTTTTTTTTGAAGGACCAAGACTCAAAAGTGGTACGGCCAAAACCGTACCGGCCGTACTGCTAGGTCCGGCCTTGAGCCAATCTTGTGCCCAAAGAGCAATAGTAGATAAGTCCTCTTGTAGCATTAAAATATCTTCTTCTGAGTTTATTTCTCTATACAGAATTACATCATCAGCATAAGGTCTGATTGTAGAAGATATTTTGCTAGGTAAGTCATTTATATATAGTAGGAAAGGAGAAGACCTAGCACTGAACCTTGAGGTACCCCTGATAGTACACTACAAGTGTAACTGTTATCGTTATCCAATAATACTTGCTGTTGTCTGCCTTGTAAAAAGTCTCTTATCCAATTGTGAAGTGGTCCTTTTATGCCGCAGTGAGATAATTTGTATAGTAAACGTTGGTGGGAAACTTTATCAAAAGCTTTGGAAAAGTCCAATAATAGGAGATCAGTTTGATTGCCCACATTTAGAGATAAATTTAGATCATGAACAGTTTCTAATAATTGATTTTCACAAGAAAAGTTTTTGCGAAAATCATGTTGTTTGCTGCAAATGATACTATGAAAGTTGGCATGGGTAGATATGGAGGAAACTATTATGTGTTCAAAATCCTTGCAACAAATGCAAGTCAAAGAGATAGGCCTATAGTTTGTTGGGAGTTTCCCTTGGTGCAAAGATGCATTATAATTATATTAAAGCTAGTGCAGGTGCTATTATACTGAGACGTTTCTTTGAGAAATCTGGCAGAGATACCATCAGGACCATGTGCTTTTTGAGCATTCAGATTATATAAAAGAGACTTAATGCCATCGGCCTCAATATGAAGTGAAGAAACATCAGGTGGAATTTGATCTGTTGGACTATTATCAATTGTGAAAACTGATGAAAAGTGATCATAAAATGTTTGCCTTATCTAGATTATCAGTAAATATCTTTTTATCTTTCTCAAGTGTGGGTATACCACATTGGTCATTTCTTTTTGACTTAATATCGTTTATTGCCAGATAAATTTTGTCATCTATTAATTTAGATGCATAAGAATCATGTGCTTTACGACACTCCCTCTGAACTTGCCTTTTTAAATCTTTGTAAGCTTTCCAGTCCGAATCAAGCTGAGAAGTACGGGCTTTATTATATAATCGTTTCTTTTTACTGGAGAGACGTTTAATGTCGATACTAATCCAAGGGTGTCTAAAAGATGGTATACTCGATTTAGAAGGTATCAGTTCTAAACATATCTTGAATTGGGGTATCAATAGAATAGGCAGATATAAACTTAGATGAAAAACATTGGATTCTTTGATAAGACTGTAAGTTAGCCTGGTGCCACAAGAAAACTGTTCGAGGTCTGGGTTTAATAATGGTTGCTGCTAGAGAAGATTCAATTGTTATCACTTCATGGTCACTTAAACTAGGAGTAACCTCAACTTTTTGAATCAAACCAGGTCTATTGGTGGGGAGTCCACCATTTGAGTAAATCCAAAAGTATTAAAAGTGTCAATTAACATATTACATAACTCTAATGGGTAGGTACTACCTACAACAGAGTTTGAACTCCAATCAATATTTGGCAAGTTGAAGTCACCTGTAACCCACATAACAGCATTCTCATACTTACTACAGAGATTTTCTATTACTTTGCATACATTTTGCATATATTGTATATCTCTGTTAGGTGGTCTGTATATGGTCAATACGATTAAGACATGCCCATCAGACAGGTTAACTTTACAAGCAACTACTTCACACTGACTTTGTATGGAAATTTGTGTACAATTAATAGTATTATGACAGGCAAAAAACACTCCACCATATCCATCCGCTCTGTCTACCCGGTAGACTTGGTTATCTTGGGGAAAGATTTCGTTATTACATATATACATCAGAATTTAGATCCAATGGTTTCTGTGGTCAGGTGGGGGACTGATGACCCTCCTTCCTTATGATTTGACCATTTTTTATGCAGTAAGAATTTCCTCCTTTATTCATTTTATTGAGCTTCTCTCTCAGTAACTTATGTTCCTCTTGTTCCTTTGGTGTCAGATCTGGCGTGATAAATATTTTCCTGGATTCGATTCATCGCGTAGCTTTATACTATTGTGGAGGACCATTTTCTTTACTTTCTCTGATGGTACATCAACTTTTAGTAGCCTAGGATCTTTTTTGCCAAGTCACATAGCCGAATCCACTTGAGCATCAATATTGAGATAACGCTAAAAAACAGAGTTCACTTGATCAATGTCATGTGCCTTTCTCTCCAATGGATCATCTGAAGTACTTTCTGGAATCATTAATTTAAGCTTTCTCCTTTCCTTTTCTTTTTCTTCAGATAAAAGTGATGTAACAGTAGAATGAATAATTGTTTGAAGAGTTGAAGTATCCTGTTGAGAAGTTGAAGCATCTACGACTACGTACACTATGTACAGGGATATTGGGCGTAGGGATAGATCTCTCTTCTTCAAGTTGTTGGATTCTTTTGGTGAGCTCACTAACTTCGGTATGGAGTGATTTAATCTCAGATTTGATAGATGTCATCAAAGAGCTTATAGAAGAAGTAATAACTTTTTGGATTGAAGACAGCAAGCGAGATTCGAGCTGCGTGAAGGCTGAGTCATGCTAAAGCTCACTGGGTCTGTGTTGCCCTGCACTGAGGTGGGATTAACGGTTGAAATATCGCTTTCTTTCAAAGCCCCTGAGTTAAGGTAGAAGAGTAGTGGCTGGCCATTGTGCTTTAAGGATTTTTTCCAAGATTTCATAGCCTTCATACCAGCTATGGCTTCAAATTCTTGTGGGGAACAAGCTTGTTATTATATTCAATGCATTTTCCATACCCCTTGTTACTCTCTAGTTTAAGGAACTTATCTAAAATTAGCCTACCAGATATGCCACCACCAGAGTTTGGGGTAACGTGTTACTAATATAATGCGTTACATAATAATATTACTTTTTAAAGTAACGCAGTAATATAACACGCTATATATGTATCATTAAGTACGGTAGTACTTAATAGTAGGGATTGGTAAGAAATTGTATGGTTTCCCAATTTTTCGCACTTCATAAAACAACCTTCCAATAGGCTTTACCCGAAAAAACCAACTGGAATGGATTGGTAAGGCTGTAATGATGCTGTACCTTGGTTAAACGAAGTGACAAGTCGAATATTTCGACCTACAGCCAACTTTGAAAATTTCGAAATTCACCTGTATTTCGTCTGCCTGCCTGCCTGCCTGCCAGCCTGCCTGCCTGCCAGCCGTAAGACCCGGTTGCGCTAGGTGTAGGGCTCCAGAACTTTCACACAATAAAGGTAATTGCGGTGGATTTACGAAAATGTTGTTCCGAAGACGATTCACCCACTGCGCCATGGCGATTCCTTTTATCCTTCATTCCCTTCCTTGTTCTTCTATATTCCTTTAGCAAGGTGTGAATCTCACCTTCGAAGGTGACGATAGCCTGTTACGGCTTCTGCTTATTACGTCACGCAAAAACCTGGCTTGCACGTGATATAATTAGTTACAGTGGCACCATGGCACGATGTTTTCGCGTGTACTTTATTACATCGTGAACTTTGAGATTATAGCCTTGGACAAATAGCTTTTGCTGTTTTTCGAGTGTTATTTGCTATCACACAGCTGCTTTGCCATGTAAGCGCGTTGTTAAAAAATGCCTGAAAACAAGCATAATTATTACGTAAGCGCCTGTAACATTTGTGCGCCTGCTGAAAGATTATTATGAATGCTTAGCATGTATAAAAAGCAAACAAACTAGAATGATAAAAAATTAAAAATTTAGAAGGTAAGTAGGGATTGAATTCAATAGTGCTACAAAAAGTGAGGAAACAAGGAATAAGATTTTAGGACGAGAGAACATTCTAGCATGAGATAATTTATAAAAGTTTAATCCCTACTTTTGGCAAACCTACTGAAGTGAGCCAAAAGTAGGGATTAAACTTTTATAAATTATCTCATGCCAGAATGTTCTCTCATCCCAAAATCTTATTCCTTGTTTCCTCACTTTTTGTAGCACTATTGAATTCAATCCCTACTTACCTTTTAAATTTTTAATTTTTTATCATTCTTTAGTAGTAATATAACTCGTGTTACTTCACAGTGAGAAGTAACACGTTACATAACGAAGTAACATCGCATTAGCTACTATTTAACACCAAGTAACGCGTTACGTAGTAATGTTACTTTCTGAAATAACGAAGTGATATGTATATCGCGCTACATATTCACCATGCAGTAATGTGAGCCAAAAGTAACGTGTTACCAAGTTCATTGTCTCAACACTGTGCATCACTAACGTCAGCTCACATGTCCAACATTCCAAATGATGCGCATCGCTAAGATCACGTGGGTTATATAGTGCCACATTTTGTCATGTTTCGTGCACATTTTGTTGACGGTTCAGTTTTGTTTCACGTGTGTTTCATTTTTGCAATTTACCTGATTTATGTATGCATGATTGTGCAAAAGTAATATCTAATTTAATATATTACTAGTTACTTTTATCTCTAAGTAATATGTAACTGTAATACATAAACTGTCTTCAAAGTAAAGAGTAATATGTAATGAGTTACTTGTTAAAAGTAACGACCCCAACACTGGCCACCACATACAACTTCAATGTACTTACAACCTTGTCAGTCCTCCTAGTCCTCCTGAATACTAAGTTCTGGCAAGGCCTGGTCATCAGCACTTGTCTGAGGGCTAGTGTCAGGCGTATCATTGAGCTTCTTCCTCTTGTTTGGATTGATCTGGTCAGTAGAAGCAGAAAGGTTGCAGGTAGCAGGGGGAGTAGACATGGCCATAAACGATAATTGCAATGTCAGCATTACTCGAGATAGTGCCCCTGCAGTCCAAAAACAAGTAGAGAACGACAGCACTGGTAAAGTACGAATAACCTGTTTTGGTACTGTTAAATAGCCACGGTACAATAACATACTAGACAGATGCTCACAGCATCGTGGGGCGAGCCTGAGATATGCATGGATATAGCTATAGTAACTGATAAATGGAGACAAGCATTACAATGCATGTGCGCAATGATTCTATTTACAGGTAGGTAAACAGTTAGTAGTTAGTAGTAGATAAATAAGCTTGTGTTGTCACTGTTGTTTTTGTTTCTATAGGTATCTGCAGCAGTTAATATTTCTAAATGTCCAGCTAGGAGATGTACAAATTAATATAATAGAGCTAGGCAATAATAGTAGCAAGGAATATCAGCATCATCAGAAGTATTAGCATGGGGGTAGACTATCTATTATTACTGCACCCAAGTTTGCTGTTATTGCTTAGCACTGTATACGCATGTTACACATTACACCTGTTACAGTATGAGGCAAGAAATTTGCAAATGGACTGATGTTGATGATGTTCTGTATCTCAATCAAGTAGAGATGATGCATCTTGAAACTGTGTACTGTTCACTTGAGGGGTGCACATGACCTTAGATTATGGCTTCATTGCACAAGGATCAGTTGTACATGTATCATTGCTACATACAATAATGTAGCATACTATCCGGCTACCTTTTAATCTCTATGAGCTGCCAGCCTCATGCCCACTGATAAATCTCTCTCCTTAGCTTTTTATGTAGGCTGTAAATTCATAATTCTGTTCCAGATATTAACTAAAGATTAAACACTTTACTTCCTGTGTCAACAAAAACTGATCTTTGCAACTCACTAGCTTCAATCTTTCCATTTCTCCATAGATTCACGCATTGGTTGGTGACGGAGACTTATTAATCAGCACAGTTCTAAATGCATGAGACTCTCATGGAATTCAGTAATAAATCATGGCACTGTTCACTTGTCATTGCCGCACGTCTTCGTCTGTCATATTCTCTCCGTCTCTCTAATCTTGCTTGTGTTCAGCAGTTTCTCTGTCACGTCATCGTCTGTAGCTACTGCATGCTCCCTTTGTCGCTTGCGCCTGTCTTCCACACCTTCAATTGTTTCTATTTAAGACACACTATCAGTAATTCAAAAAAACTTTGTCACATGCTTTCCGTGACACTGATGATCCAACGACCATATATGGCCATTCAGGAAAACCTCGTGGCATGCTTTCCATGACACTGACGATCCAACAACCATATATGGCCATTCAGGAAAACCTCATCGCATGCTTTCCGTGAAACTGACGATCCAACGACCGTATATAGCAGATTTGGGATACTACAGAAAACTTGTAAGGTATCATGTTCATTTTTTATCATTTATACTCGTAAAATGACGATCCAATGAAAACTCTCGCTAGTGTGGGGCTCACTCAGACTCACCCCAATAAGCCTTTGTTGAGGGTTAACAATGGCATTACTCGAAATAGTGCCCTCTACAATCCAAAAACAAGTAGAAAATGACAGCACCCCAATGGAATTCATTTTCCACCTTGCTACAGAGTTGTAAATACCTTGCAGCTACGTACCAATCTTTAAATGTGTACTTAATTAATGTAACTATAAAACATTACAATGGCTTCTGCATTAGAAGGTGTTGATGAACTCCATATTCAGCATTAACAAGTCGCTCTCATGGCTAGGACACCCACGTAGCTATTGACTTAGCTACTTTACAAAGGTATATTACACAGCTGCCCGCTTGCTCGTGTTTTAGTATTTAGTGGACAGGAAACAAAGTACGCAGCTATTAATAAATTTAGCCCTGAGAGTTTTCCAGTGAATTGTGAATTCTATCCACATTCATGAATGTCAATTTTCCCCTTAAAAGTTTTGGGCGTAATATTATATAACTTACGTACTATGTACATATGTACATACCAGAATCTGGCTCTGAAGGAACTGGATCTGGCTTTAAAGGAGCTACATCCAGCTTTGAAGGTGCTGGATCTGGCTTTGGACCTGGAATATACATATGTACATATATAAATTAATTAATTTTTGTCAATGTACGTACATACATATGCATATTGTATGTATATATTATACGTACATAGACAGTTTGCAACCTAAAGCATGATATTTTATTGCCATATATATTATGCTGCCATTTTTGAGGGCAATAAAAAGTGCAAAAAATGGCATTAAAACTATGTAACATACGTATTAAAGAAACTGGTCCATAGAGAAGATTTTTGTCTCTAACGAACAAATCATTGTGTAAAAATACACAGCATACCTGCATATACAATTTTCTTTGCATATACACACAATACAATTGCCCTCACTTGTAATTAGCCATGTGATTAAAACTTAGACAATTTAGTTAGCTATACTTTATGTATACTCTTATGTCATTAATGCAGCATGCATGTATACATACATCAACCAAATTACAAAGTACATACAAACTCTGATTCATACGTAGGCCAGATACGTAGCTACACAATAAGATCTTAATAAATTTCTATTAGCTTCATTGAGTGCTGAAATGATACACTATACGTATATTTGAGGGGCATAGGAATCTGAAAAGTTATAGGGGGATCATGCATAAAGGGACCAGCCTATCATGCCCGGCTGATTTACCCATAATATCCTTATGATTGTGTAGTGCTAAGGAATAAGCCTTTATTTAATAATTATGAAGACTGTTTTATTAAAGTGTATTTACGTATAAATAAACCATCAGGTATAGTGTCAAAAAAAATAAAAAAATAAACCATCAGGTATAGTGACTATTCTATTAGAGTATATATCAATCTTTTGATATTCACAGCAGATACCTAACTGTATTGGACTGACCTACAGACTTGTTGTAAAACTTAATAATTTATTTACCACTGCCTGCTGTAAAGTAAGGGGTCCTGGCCCCTGTCGCCCTCCTGCTCCTATGCCCCTGGTAGCTACATTAAGTAAATGCTTGAATGGACGTAGCTATACATCACAAATACTATCCCACTAGGGATCTGTGAGAAGTTACATATGTACGTAGCTATAACAATTCATTGCAATGCTTTTCAGTGTACGTACGTACGCATACGTATATTGATAAACCCAGTTTATAGCCATGCTTGTTGTGTATCATACATTACTTATTTGCTCGAGTAGCTAAGTGGATTAAACCCACCATCTATTCCTGTTGCTGCTGTAATCTTATCAGCTAATTGCACCACATCAGTCATACCACTGCTTTTCATAACTTTCAGCAATTTTGGGAAGTGATGATCAGCTCCAGGGCCAATGACACTCAGAAAGTAAGATACTTTATCAGCTCTTGTAGGTTTTGCTGTTATAGTATCACCAATTCCAGGCATTTCAAATAGACCAGCACTTTGTACCATTGCAAAAAAATAGACATTTTCAAGTGGCAAGTATGTAAGTAGATCCAAAGTATAGTTCTTGAGAGCCTGACTTGGTGATGTCGACATGTTTCACCCTATTTGAGGCATGTACGTACATAACTGTGTACATATGCAGTTATAGAGTTTAACAATGATACTGCTACATTGCAATATTTGCAAAAGGCAATAATTACAGGGACGGATCTAGGATCTTCTGAAGGGGGAGTCAAAATAATAGCTTCAAGCATGGGTGTTTTGAGACAGCTAGGGGTCTGGAAGCTCTATAAGGGTGTTTTGTTCTGAAAACACCAAAATCATGGAAAATGTATGGTTTCAACATAATGTTTATAGAAACAACCATATAATAGAGTAGGGATGTGGTGCATGGGTGCAACCTCATAGAAGGTGTTAGCTAACTTGTTTTATTTTATAAAGTAGTGAAATGATACTTAACTTAAGAAACTAGATATATAAAAAATTAAAAATTTAGGCAAATTTTATTTATATTTTCAAAAACCTTGATGCGGGCATGAAAAAACGATGCGGACGGGGATGATTTTATTTCATGTGGCCTTAGCTAAAAACTTTTAAGCTGTGCGTGCCAATTTTGATTAGCTAGAGCAAACGTTGTACAATTAAACGCTGGTAAGCAACATTCCAATGCAGCATGACATAGCATTTAATGCATGTAGCTAGCTATATAGCTAAGTTACGTATAGCCATATGCTGGCAAACTGTCAGTACTTCAGAAGTCTTCAGTTCTTCAGGCATGGATCGACGTTTCCAGTTCTATTGTACTGTAAATAATATAGGGTTACAAAAGGGGATTAGTCAGTTGAAATACACCCTGGTAAGTTGGTTTAGAATATGTGAACAGTACTAGTATATTTATTTAATTAGGAGTATCACTGTCAATTACAAATCTTCAACTGATAAATGAGTCATGTGGACCTGTTAGATGGCAAAGGGTCAGTTGAAACATTTTTTGGTTAAATATTTTTATCCACAGTATGTTAATTTCCAGGGCTTCCCTGAACCTTTGCATTGCCACTTTGGTACCAAGGGCACCAGATTCCATGTTCCGGTTTGGGAATATTAACCCGATTCCCTTCCGATAAGTTTGGTAGTCTATCTCTTAGTCCATATCAAACTGCTGTTCAAGTATTGCTTTCAAGTCCATCACTGATGAATTTGTCACGTAGGCCTGTTGGACTAGTGCTCAGAGGTAAATGACAAATTAAAGTTTAAAGAGGATGAGTTGTGTCTTGGTAAGTTTTTTGCAAGGTCAGAACATGTATACATCCAATTTTTATATTAGGAGTGTCATTTCAAGTCCCTGATTGATGAATGAATGATCGTGTAGACCTGTTGGCCATGGGCCAGAGTGTGCAGTGAGTCAATTTGGTAAGTTAGTTTACCAGAAGCAAACTGTGTTTACACAATCATTTAATATAGGAGTGTACCGAATTTTTCAAGTCTGTGACTGACGAATGAGTCATATAGACCTGTTGTACCTGTATTCTCATGGAGTCACATGTCTTGGTAAGCTGGTTTTACAAACAAGATTTGTCCATTATGTTTATCCAGTTGTTTAAATGGAAGCATTAGCTACTTTCAGATCTAGATCTGTCACTGATGAATGGATTGTGTGGACCTGTTGGACCAGCACTCCAAGATACATGATAAAGAGGATATGAGTCTTATCGTAAGTTAGTTAACAAGTGTATACTGTATACGTACAAATTTTTGAGGGACTTAAATTTCACGAATAGGTATTTTCATGATCATAATTTCATGAATGGCTACCAGACCCTCTTATACAAGGGATACTGAATTTCAAGTATTAAATTTTCACAAACAGAGCTTGATTCACAAAATTTGCAACCCTCAAAATTTTGTACATATACGTATAATGCTAAACAAAAACACCTTGGGTATAAAAAAGTGCTTAGCCAATTAGAAGCAGCATTGCAAATAAGTGCGACCAAAAACTTTGATATCAGTTGAGGCCAAAAAGTTACTTATCAAAAATCTTTTTAACTACTTGAATGACATACAAGCATATTTTCACAACTATGATTGGCTTTGTCACTTGGCCACCTTTTCACACCATCATTATTAATAAAGGTGGCCAATGGCCACCTTTTCAACCATCATTATTAATAAAGGTGGCCAAGTGACAAAGCCAATCATAGTTGTGAAAATATGCTATAAACTTTTGTATGTCATTCAAGTAGTTAAAAAGATGGCCTCAACTGATATCAAAGTTTTTGGTCGCACCTGTTTGCAATGCTGTTTCTAATTGGCCTCACGCTTTTTTTACACCCAAGGTGTTTTTGTTTAGCATATCACTACTTTTTTGGAAACAAATGTTATTACTAGCAAGCAGCAGAGAAGTACTGCATAGGCATCATTTGTACAATGTTGTAAATTAAACTTTGAAGCTGAATTTTGAAAAACTCAGGCCTACAATTTTTTTAAACTTTCGCTACAGAGTGATACGTCAATATAGATTGTGTATCTGAAAGTTTATGCAAATAATTTCAAGTTATGGCAACTATCAACCTGCAGTGTAATAGCCTTTCTCAAATACATTCAAGTGTTTACTTCAGGCTGAAAGTAGTATGACAGGTAGAGCATACATGGCAGAAGTGCTGATACAAATTTGAATCCATGAAGAAATGAGTGAGTTATTAGACAAACAAGTGAATGTACAAAAAGAGAGTTTGAAAAAACTTCAGGGGTTCACGCGAGCTCCCGCAAGCCTACGAAAAAGTGTGCAATAAAAATGAAAGAAAGAAGAAAAAAATACGACTGCTGCGTCAAAAATTTTTTTGGAAGGAAGGATTTATAAGGCCGTATCAGAAGACTGATTGAACCAATTTTGACGAACTTCAGGTTATTGATTCTTCAAACAATGAGGTACTAATTCTTGAGTAACGGGCGAATTGGGCGGAAAGGTATGGTTCGTCGGACATGGGCGCACAAACGGCGCCATAAAACTCGCAATAGCTGGTACTTAGGAATGGTGGCGCCAACTTCCTCCATTCTCGGTTTATTGATTCTGTATAATAAGAACGTTGTGGGTCTGTGATAACTAAGCGATAGCTTTTATGACGGCTTAGCTAGAGCGTTTGCAAATTTCAGTGCGGTGCTAAGTGTAAATAACTCACTCAGTGATCGCGTATATATGCTACTTCTTCTTGGCCTCGCGACTCACTATCGTGAGTTTTGATTATATCCAATTTATTAGGAGTATCATTTCATCTATGATTGAAGAATGAATCATTTAGACCTGTTGGGCCATGCCTTGAAATACGTGATGAAGATCATGAATCAGCTGTTGGAGCATATCTTGGTAAGCTGGTTTGCAAGATGGAGAATGTATGTGTTTAATGTTTTTTATATCGTCATTTAGCTAGGTCGTGGGGAATATTTGATGTGATTCAAGTTTGTTACAAACAGGTATAGCCGGTTGCCGTGTACATGGCTATATTCATAATGGAACGTGGATCAACAGCCACCTTACTGTACCATTGGAGTGGTTTTGCTGTGTTAGAAGTCTGATTTTTGTGTGCAAGCTTCCACAACCCTGAAGTACGTACGTAAGGACATGTCGGGTACAGTGCATTTAAATTTTCCTCATAATACATGTACGTAGCTATATTTATATAGTTAGTCACCGACTGGATATTTATCTAGTCACCTTGATTTCCATACCCTGTGGTCATAGCTACGGTTAGGCTTGCGCCTAAAATCGCCTATTATGCTTTGGAGCAATGCTCCAATATTCTTCCTATTATGCTCAAATTATGCTCCATAAATTAACATTATGCTCCAAAAAATAATCTGATTTCAACACTACCTATCCTTTTAACTTACTTTAATCACACCTCTTACTTGTTTATGAGGATTAGTAGTCTTTCTGGTACCTTTACAACATTAAATCTCTTGTACAGAGAGCCATTCACAAAATAATTTTAATTATTTTTAGTGGCGCTTGATCTAATGACTGTAAAAGGGATTGCAATAGTGGCTGAATATTCAGCCTAGCAGTTGTATGATAGTACATTATGTGTGTAATGGTAAGTGTGTGGCCCTTATAAATGATTTGAGTATGTTTTCATAATAAAACTGGCGCCAAGCGCTAGAAATTTGGCCTATTATGCCTGCATTATGCTTGATGCTTTCAGGTACCTATTATGCCCAAAATTATGCTGGCATAATCGGTGCAAGCCTAGCTACGGTACAGCTCTAAGGTAATGTCGCCTCGCTCGCAACTTACACACTCGCCACTTGAATGCTCGATACGCTGAACTCAATCACTGTCGAGGGATAAAACACTCGAGGGTTGATGGTACTCGCATTCACACAAAGCTCGAATCACTAGGGATGTTTGCTCAAGATTTATTATTAGAACCGTACGCTATGCTTTAAATAGAATAATACTTGGGCATGCGCATAAACAGTGGCACATTTTATAATGTAGCCATGCTCACATTCCACAGCTGTTCTTTCCTTGGAACACTTGTGTGCTGATCTCACTGGACTTAAATAGGCAATCTATGGATCTTGTGATGACTAGTTTCGGGGTCTTTACCCAACTCCTCATCAGCAGACAGGGCAGACTGGGCTGAAAGACAATGCCACAGATTTATGTAGAGAACTACCTTGCCTGTTACAGTAGCTGTTTCCCACTGAAAGACCTTACTTTCAAATAACTGTGAGGAGGCAAAGGACTAGTCCAGCAGGATCCCGAAGGCCCCACTTTCAGATAGCCGTGGGGAGGCGAAGGACTACTCAGAATAGGAGAGATGTGATACTATGGATTTGTACAGTATAGAACTCAGTAAAGTCTCAGCCGGTCCTCACAGAGGGCAACTCGACTTACACGGCATTCCCCAACTAAGGAAGGGGCACCTGACCGACATACGTATACAACAACCAGCCCTGGCTGTGCAATAGACTAGCCCTGGGGGAATACTATAGGTTGCTGTCGTCACTGGATCGTCACTCCAGATATCCACCTGAGAACCTGTTTAGGGCTGCATCTATTATGCTCTGAAATTTTCCTATTATGTTTTTTGGAATTGCTCCAATTTTGTAGTCTCGCGTGGCCAGACCCTCTTCGCACAGGCGCTTATCAATTAGAGATTATAAGCGCTGCGCTACAAGGGTCTGGAATACTTCATTTACTTAAAAAATACAACTGCCACCTGCGGTTGGTGGGTGTTAATTAGATCACGTGATTTTTGCTTCTTAAAGCAGGTGTTGATCGAGATGTCAAGTACGCAGAGTTATAAGAACTAGAAGAATCAGCCAAAACTACTCACACAAGTTATTCAGGTATATTAGTTTCGTTTCCATACCACAATTTTCACACATAAAAGAAAATGAAAACGGCGCACACGAGTAGTTACTAGGCAACACATGAAGTGTCAAAATATTTGTATGCTGTGAAGTATGCCAGACCATCGTAGCGCGGCGCTTATAATCTCTAATCGATAAGCGCCTGTGCGAAGAGGGCCTGGCCACGCGAGACTACCAATTTTGTGCCTATCATGCTAGATTTTATGCTACTCCACAATCAAATACGTATGCCTACTAATAATACAGTTTAATCTATATTTCTATAAAGCTCACTTGTTTATGAACCTCCAGTTACTTTTACATACAGCATAAATTCTGATCTGCCACATACCAGTGGTGTAAGAGCTTTCAACAAAATTATTATAATTAATTTTAGAGGTTCCTAATGCATAGTGACTATGAAGGAGTTGTAGAAGCTATGCCTTGTGAATTTCTGCTGTTGAATTGCAGTCGGGGTGAGTGTATTTTATAGTTTTTAGACTATATAAATGGCACAAGCAGGTTATGCTGGCAAGTTATGCTGCTATTATGCTGGCATTATGCTTGATGCTTTAGCACGCCTATTATGCTAAACATTATGCTGGCATAATCGACGCAGGCCTAAACCTGTTGCCGGTAGATCCAACAGTGACCAGACACTGGAGCTTATACCCCTCACAGGCTGCAGCCTGCCGCACTTTTAGTTCTTTGCTAGGCTGACAGTATATTCTAATCATGAAGCATACTGTAGTAGTAGAAAATCAGTTACTTATACTAAATGTATGTCTAAATAGCAAACAGATGTGGCTTACAAAAACAACTTATGGTCAATAAAAATCCTTAAAAGTTCAATGGTCAGACAGGTTGACTCTAGTCTAGGCTTTTGCTGGTATGTCTATAACTGCAATACTTTAGTGTAGCCTTCTTCCCCTCAGATACCTTCACTGGGGAAGAGAGCTGGACATCAGCAAGTGACCCTTCCAGGACCTCACATTTGCTGAGAAGAAAAGGGAAAACTTCCAATGATTATATTTTTTGAAGCTGCTATACAATTTAGTCTGTTTATGTAGCTAAGTAGCCATTTCTATTATTATTATTATTATTATTATAATTTTAGCTGCTGTTGTTGGACAATATAATATTATTTTTATGATGGATTTTAATAGTGGTTAGCTACCAACAAGGAAAAACATGTTTTCGCGGGAAACCCATGGGAAACACACTTTCGCGGTAAACCAAGACATCCACAGAAGCCATAGCTATGCTAATTACCATTAAATTCTTATTATCAATGGACGCGACTATTAACACTGACATTAGCACTTGCATTGCTGCCTAGAACAACCTTTGGTATTGAAGCCAGACCATTTTTGGCACGGGCGATTCTAGATACTGAAAGCGATAACGACCTACGCTATTAAAAAGGGTCGATCTCACAACGGGTATTGGTAAAACCAGGAGGGGAGTGGGAACGGGAGCGGGAGATTGCTTGGTAAAACCGAGAACTGGGAACCGGGAGATCACGTGCAATAAGGGATAACATCACGTGTTGACTGTCAAGAGCTATAGCTATTTGCGCGCACTGGCTCGTAAGAAAGACCGGCTTTATTAAATCGTACTGTGCAACGTGCTATGTATATGCGCAAGATGCATGCAGAGGACCTGAGAGGCTATATAACTATAGTTGTTTATCGAGGTGATGTTAACTGGATGTCGCTGTGTACGTGATTGAGGCGGGACTAAGGAGCGAAAACAGTGCGTTCCGGCCTGTTACAGAAGATGCACGAGATACTTTAATGCTTGCAGAAGTGTGTCAGTATTTCATAGAAGCTTGTAATAGAAAGCCGACGCTTACTTCAAGTTGGCACCACTGAGGCCGTGGCACTGACTAGAGCGATCAAAAGCTGAACCATGTACGTACGTAGCTACTAAGTCTTGTGTAGCTACGCCTTCCACTGAATGTCTGACTCAGTAATAGATAATAAAAATATAATTGTATAATTATGATCTTGAACCAGATTCGGATAAATAGAGAGGCAAAAAATCGTTGTAATGCACGTGATAATATCTCTTTTGCACGTGATCTCCCGGTTCCCAGTTCCCGGTTTTACCAAACAATTTCCCGTTCCCTATCCCGCTCCCCTCCTGATACCCTATAACGACTCGTAATGCATAATAGCTATATTTGACTTAGAACTTTGGAGCGAACCGAAGACTAAGTCTCTGTCAATAGTGTTTGACTTAGCGCGTGCAATTTAGGAGATCGGAGACTTCAACTTCATACTTGTGATGCCGGATATTACGCGTACACGAACTAAGTGGCCTAGTACGTAGCTAACATCAGGTTATATTTCACGTCTGACTAAACAGAGCCGCGGTGACTGATTAACTTTTTACTGATTACCTATGCAGGATTAAGTATCCACTTCAATTAAAAGTAGCTACGCATTTTGGTAGCGATGGAACTGGCTCAGTCACGTACGTACGTAGATAGCTATGTAACTACTATTTTAAATTATACGCAAATTTGCTAGTTAGCTAAAAATTTTATATATACGTATCTTGAAGTTAAATCGAAAGGTCGCGTTTTGTACGTAGCTATGCCGGTGCATATAGCTAAACGCTTATTATTGTAGAAATTACTACTCTCTATAGGTAGCTACAGCTAGCTATTTCGTAACTTGCTTTGGCTCTGACTGTTATTTACAGAAATCCGGTTAACTATGTAACTACGTAAGAACTGAGCCGGTTTGCACGCAGGCGAGAAGAATGGCCTGACGTATGCCGATATATACGTACGTACGTATTATAAATACCATTGCAGATCTCATCGTCTGACCTAAATTGTAATCAACTTTTCAGACACGTAACTTGTATTCTATCTAGTTAACTTCTGTTGTCTAGCTATGTATATAGACTATAGCTATGGCTACTAGTTGTAGCGGTTTACCCATGCAGCTTATAGCTAACTTTCAGTCCTTAAAAGAAATTTTCGCAGCATAGTGCATGCTGAGGTGAATAGCTTTATTATGATTTATGGTTAGTGAGCTACTGTATGGGAGTTATAGTTACAAGTGTCCAATTAACCCTTTACTTTTGACAATTGCATGATATTAGCTAGTTGACTATAAGTTATATTATAAATTACTCATGCCGGCGCTCACCTTTTTTAAGTCAGTAGAAAATACTTCGGTTGTCAGCTGCAGTGTTGTCTAGTTACAGTGTGACTAAATTCTTGATGTAGCGATCTGCGAATGACACACATATATGCGTGTGTAGCTAGTTATGTACATATATATACGTGGAATAATGCTCACCGTGTAGGTGATTTCCTGTTATTTTAACAAACGAATTCCGCTCAGTATAGTCACGTGGCTATATACGTAGCTAACTATATGCGCTTACAGTATCACAATGAATGCACGTAAAATTATATATATAGCTACGTATATATGTACTATAGCTACTACAATCTATATGTACGTTACCAGGGGCGGATCCAGGATTTTCTGAGAGGGGGGTCTGAACACAGAAGTGTATCTCTGAAGCAGGGGGTCTGGGGGGCACACACCCCAGAAGCTATAGGGTTTTTTGTTAGTACAACATCAAAATCATGCTAATTGTAAGACATAGAGCATATTTAAGTAAATACAAGGAAGTATTTAGCCAAATATGGAGGAGGGGTGTGGTGGGTGCAACCCCATGGAAGATATAGGTTGTTTTATTATATAAAGTGCTGAAATGACACATATTTCAAGAAATAATGCATTTTAGTGTGTTTTTATACCAATACATCACTCTTTTGGCTTCTTTGATATATTTCTGTAGGGGGGGTCTCGAGCCCCCAAAGACCCCCCTGGATCCGCCCCTGGTTACGTGCATGCACATCAATATACGCGCGTGGATTAGCTGTAGCTACGTACGTACGTACGTACGTATATAGAGTAAAGCATCAGTATTCGGCCACCGTCTATATTCGGACGCAATTGCTCGTAACTTATGAGGAGTATTTCATTCCTTGGAGACTTCAGGGTTGTGCACAAAAAATCAGACTTCTATGAATCTTCATCTAGGAGCAATGAGTCTATAAGTGACCGTCCGAAAACATCTTTAATCGGAAAAATAAATCAACTTTCGGACAGCTCTTGCCACTTGTCTGTCTTCAAGCTAACCAATAGCCCATTTTCAGTAACTCAAAAATATGTAAAGCACAAAATGGCTTCTTGTTTACCGCCAAAGCGTGTTTTCCCATAGGATTCAATGTATTTTGATGTCATTTTTAAACACGTGGTACTTCAATATACGTTAATGTATCTGAGCATACCACAGGTAATCAGAAAGGCTCTTTATGATGATTCTTGTTGGTAACTGATATGATCACAAATAACAAAGTTATAAAGCGTTAAAGTGATGGTTAATTTATTACATCATTTTGCGGGAGTTGTATGCATGGATACTGACTGTCTATTGCTATGGCTAGTGTAAGTTTCAAACTCATAAATCTGTGTGTAGCTATATACCGTATAGCGGGTTAATTTCGAAGAAGAAAGTTTCGAACAAGTATACCAAATTTATGTTTCAAAGAATTTATTTTCGTACACCAGTTTAAATTGTAGCTATAGGGTTTTATTACTGCATATAAATTTTGGTGGAATTTATTTTCGAAGGGAAACAGCTAAACGAAATATCCGAAAATAAATTCCCTTCGAAAATAACCCGCTATACGGTATAGAAAGTAAGGATAAGCTGTAGAATCAGTGTAGATGTATATATAGAGTTACTACCGTTAACTTAGCTACTTGCACTCTTTTCTGTCTATAGCTAGCATCCAAAATGCCTAGTAGCTAGCTACTGGTAATCTTTAAGCACACAAAGGCTGTAGATCCTACAGTACACATGCATAGGTTTCCCAAAGAGCTACCATGTAAGTGACAGTGGCTGGACGCTCTGAAATTAAAAAATTGACCTACCAAAAGATCCAAGAGCTTGCAGTCGTCACTTTCCAGATTGTAATTTTACTCTTTGACATTAGGAATGAAGTTTGCTTCACCCAAAAAGTAACCTGCACCCTGTCCATATACGTATATATAGCTATATGCCTTTGCCATCTACAAAAGGCATGAAGGCAATAACTCTCCTTCCAGTAGCAGTTCAAGGCATGTGAAAGTCTTACAGTCCTGTTCATATCTCTTAACATCCACTCTCAGTTGTAGAGATGATATGTATACAACAATATATGTTGCTTTGATGGCTAAATTCAAAATTTAGCTTCAACTGCCGAGTCGATTTTGAAAAACCTACGTTCCAGTGAAATAAATAGAATAATTAATTCTGCTGTAACTCTGACCCACAAGCCAACCGAAAGATCTCCAGGCTGCAATTATTTTGATAATTCAATATACGTATCAGGTTGTATAACCAAGCAAATAATTCAAGCTAGGCAAATTACTTAGAATCATTTTATGTGTCTTTTGTGAGTAGATCGTAGCTAGGCAGCTAACCGTAGGTTTTCCAAAATATGGTCACATAGACTAACCCTAATTATAGGGTGTTGGTAAAACCAGGAGGGGAGCGGGAGATTGCTTGGTAAAACCGGGAACTGGGAATCGGGAGATCACGTGCAATAAGGGATATCATCACGTGTTGACTGTCTATAGCTATGGCTCGTGACACCGGCTTTATTACTATTTATATATGCAAGATGCAGAGGACCTGAGAGGCTATATATAGCCATACGTAGCTATAGTTGTTTATTGAGGTGATCAGTGTTAACTTCATGGATGTCGCCGTGACGGAGGACTAAGCAGCGCAAACAGTGCGTTCGGGCCTGTTACAGAAGATGCCAGAGATACTGTAAAGCTTGCAGTAACGTGTCAGTGTTTCGTAATAGAAAGCTGCCGCTTCTAGTTTGCATGGCACCATGCACTAGCCGGCAATAGCGCAATCAAAAGGCGTATCGAGACCGCTTTTTTCTGTTTTTATTCGTGGTACTCTAGACTAAGCTGAGCCATATACGTACGTAACTACTGAGTACCATAAGTCTTGTGTATACGTCCTCCACTGAGTGCCTGGCTCAGTAATATATAGGTAAATAATCGTATATGATCTTGAACCCGGCATATTCGGATAAATGGAAAAGCCAAAAATTGTTGTAATGCACGTAACAATATCCTTATTGCACGTAACAATATCCTTATTGCACGTAACAATATCCTTATTGGACGTGATCTCCCGGTTCCCAGTTCCAGGTTTTACCAAGCAATCTCCCGCTCCCGTTTCCGCTCCCCTCTTGGTTTTACCAACACCCGATGACGGATACTGTCATGCTACAACAGGTCTCCCCAAAATTGGTCTCCCCGGACCACCCATGGCAGCTGCAGCTGGTCCCCCGGACCATTTACAGCACTGCAGATGGTCCCCTCGGACCAACGATGGCACCATGGTTGGTCCCCCTTTGCCATAGTTGGTCCCCCATGATTCAGCATTGTTTTCCGTTAAAAAATGTATAGCTATATAGTTATAGCTATGTATTGACTGTTCTTCCCGCGAAGTTCTTCATCAATTGCAATTCTCAGTACATGCAGCCAAGCGCTTTAGCTAGCTAAACGATATAGCTAATTTATATAATTGAAAAAAGTATAGTTTAGTCGATGCATGCATGGACTAAACTTTGCGGGAAGAATTACGTACCTAGCATAGAAATACTATATAACAGTTAAAGCACCGTCTTAGCTCGTCATGTACGAAAAATACAGCACTCGGGGGGAGTCTCGAGGTAAATACAGCACTCGGCTACAGCCTCGTGCTGTATTTACCTCTCGACACACACCCTCGTGCTGTATACGTATTGGGTATTGGTAAAACCAGGAGGGGAGCGGGAGCGGGAGCGGGAGATTGCTTGGTAAAACCGGGAACTGGGAACCGGGAGATCACGTGCTGTGATAGATACTATCAGACTTTCATCATCACGTGCGTATAAAATCTCTCATATCATCGCGGGCGTGTGTTGAGTCAAGAGCTACGTATATGCGCACTGGCTCGCGACAGTATATATTTGTTAAATGAACACTGTGATCTATGCGTGAGACGTGTAAAGGGCCTGAGAGGTGAGCTGTTGGTTTGTTGGGGGTGTTTTTGCTGGATGTCGATCGCCACACTGCCGCGGACCCGGCCGGATGATGGAGGACGAGGATTTGGAGCAAAAACAATGCGTTCCTGTTACGGAAGATGCCAGAGACAATTTAAAGTCTGCAGAGGTGTACCAGTATTTCATAAGAGCTCTCAACAGAGAGCTGCCGCTTAGCCGGGTTGGCACCACCAGTGCAGCCAAAAGCTGGAAGCATATACTTGTATGATCTTGGACCAGATTCTGATAAATCGGAAAGCCTTAAGAAGAAGATAAGGTTAGATATGCAAAAGTTATATAAACAAGTACTATCTATATGCACGTGCCATGTATAT
This sequence comes from Spongia lamella, assembly GCA_963930835.1. Taxonomy (NCBI): domain Eukaryota; kingdom Metazoa; phylum Porifera; class Demospongiae; order Dictyoceratida; family Spongiidae; genus Spongia; species Spongia lamella. The sequence continues at coordinate 6,283,098 of OZ005747.1, forward strand.
ACTAAGATGTATCAGTTTCAGTTTGAACTCCGCAGTAGCTATCATTGTTTTATTACAGGTGTGATCAGTATAGATGGGTGCACATAGCATAAAACATGAGTCATGTGAAATAAAGAAAAAGAGTAGTGCAATTGATTCAATAGATAAGAAAGGTGGAGATAACAGTGGGGTGCTGGAACATATTTTATGTTGCACTATCTTTGGGATGATGCTGTATTTCAAGCATTTTGTCACGAGAATAGCAAAAGTACATGTAAACCTTTCGTAAGATCGGCACCACATGTGAAGGACTAGGTGAGAAACCATGTAAATAGCTATATATATTATTAAAATAATTATCATGATAATTATACCAATATAGATATTGGGAAAAGATCTGTTGAAGCCACACAGGATGATTTACCAAGGGTTAGTGAATCAAGACAATGGTGGACCCTGACATATCATATTTGCTCCCCAAGATAAAAACCAAGTGAGAAATTTCAGGAAAGAAGTTGATGACAGAACAGGTTATCCCATGGCCCATGATGCTATGTTTAATACATACCACAACCTGTGATATCAACTGAAGATGAATAATCATAAAGCAGAACCCAGTAATCATAATCATGTATAGTAATGAAAAATACAAATTGATTTAGATAAAGGAATACCTCAGCTAATTAAAGTTTTGGAAGGAGAACAACATTTGATTGATTTAGCAGTTACAATAGTAAAGAAGGACTTTTGCAAGAAGAAAGAAGAAGAAATTAATCAGTACTGCTATTGCCTGACCCCATGGATTGAAGGTACAACATTCACAGCCTTTTATGGGAATATGCAAAGAGAATTCAATATGTACAACTGTTCCAAGTGCGACGATTGGTTTCACAGGTTTTGCCTTACCAAATGTAACATTCTCATTCCAAAGTGGAATGCTGAGTTTATCTGCAAAACATGCACCATTCCAGAATCTTTACCATGGAGACATGACAAGTTCATTAACACTTGTACATCTGACAATTTTCTTACAATACTGTTGCTACACTGCAAGCAATATGAAGCATTCACAAAGTCCTTTGGTGATACTGTATAGTGATGCTGAAAATACACTCAAAGCTGCTATCATGTTGATGCTTAAAGGGAAGGTGTCAGAAGGAAAAACACTGTTCCTACATTTACTTCAATCATCATTGAATCTGACAATAAATGGATCAAAGTATAACTATTTTGGTGGTGAGAACGATAGGTGTCTTTGCCTATTCACTCATATCTGGAAGTTGATTGTTAAGCAAAATGTACTTCAGAGTATTGTCCAAATCAAAATATAGAAATAACTAAGTATCCGTCAACCTTTTCATTTCACACAAAATTGGATAACCTGCAACAATTGTTTCCAGAACCAGGAGATACAGTTGGTTACTGTGGTGCAGAATTTCAATGTCAACCATCAAAGAATTCTATTCACGCAATTACTGACCGTCTAGATCTGACTGGTAGAATAAGAGAAAGCTTTTTTGAATGTCATGGTGTACCACAGATTATCTCATCTTCATTTCTTAGCAAGAATCCATTGGTGATACCGATTGATATTCAGTCTCTTGATAGTAAAGGCATAATGAATCTTCCACATAATTTGACAATCTATGGTCATCAATATCAGCTTGCAGGCAGTACACTTTGCAGCGGCAGTCACTTTATCGCAATTTACTTTTGGTATGGTCAAAGATTGTACTATATGATGGCATGCAAACTAAAAGTTTTTCACCAGACCATTTAACCAACAAGACAGGATCTTATGCATATTACTTTAAGATGGTAAACTGTTAGAAACTGTTAGAACTTACTAAATATGTAGCTACATATATGCTTTCATTCTTGCTTGTATATGCAACATGTATTTAATATTACGTCTGCAATTGTGATATCTGTATGATTTAGCTGTTTTAGTACGTATGTGAAACAACATGCAGATGACTCATCATATACATGAGAAATTTTACTTATATATACAGTGGTAGCTGATGCTTGTATATATAAGCTTATCAGCAATGTTAGCATATATACAACTGCAGGTGTATAATGTACGTATGCATGTGGTTCATCCATTATGTTATAGTCTGATGCTATTAGCTACCAATAATATATTAGCAAATGAGTATTTATTAATGAAACAATTGGCTATTTTCAATGCTGAAATCATCAAACACGATGTATTGAGTGAGCTATTAACAATGTTTTGCATATTAAAGAGTTATTTCTGAGACCATCATCACAACAACAAGCTCCACAACAAAAGTCATCCTTGCTAATTCTTAATTAACTTCTTTTAACTTTCACCTGTATACAAATATGTAAACGAATGGTTACGTATAGTATTACCTTTGCGGGTACCAAAATAATCAATCAAATAAATTTGCAATTGTAGGATTTTCACATTTTAAACTAGCAATTGGTTCGGTACCTACAGTGATATTTTCATCAACTATAGTATACATTTCACATTGGTGAGGATAAATTATAATTGCTGGTTGTGTACCACCATGAGCTGAAATAAGTTCACACAGTATTTTGACATCTTCCATACAGTTAACCACAAATGAGGCTGCAAAAGAATGAGGAATTGTATTATGTAGCTGATCAGAAATAATACAATCTCCCATTGGCCCTATCTCCTATTGGTTTTTATCTCGGGAAGCAAATATGACATGCCGGGGTCCACCATTGTCTTGATTCACTAACTCTTGGTAAACCGTCCTGTGTGGCTTCAACGGATCTTTTCCCAATATCTATATTGGTATAATTATCATGATAATTATTCTAATAATATATTTAGCTATTTACATGGTTTCTCACCTTGTCCTTCACACGTGGTGCCGATCTTACGAAAGGTTTACATGTACTTTTGCTATTCTCGTGACAAAATGCTTGAAATACAGCATCATCCCAAAGATAGTGCAACATAAAATATGTTCCAGCACCCCACTGTTATCTCCACCTTTCTTATCTATTGAATCAATTGCACTACTCTTTTTCTTTATTTCACATGATTCATGTTTTATGCTATGTGCACCCATCTATACTGATCACACCTGTAATAAAACAATGATAGCTACTGCGGAGTTCAAACTGAAACTGATACATCTTAGTATATACATGGCACGTGCATATAGATAGTACTTGTTTATATAACTTTTGCATATCTAACCTTATCTTCTTCTTAAGGCTTTCCGATTTATCAGAATCTGGTCCAAGATCATACAAGTATATGCTTCCAGCTTTTGGCTGCACTGGTGGTGCCAACCCGGCTAAGCGGCAGCTCTCTGTTGAGAGCTCTTATGAAATACTGGTACACCTCTGCAGACTTTAAATTGTCTCTGGCATCTTCCGTAACAGGAACGCATTGTTTTTGCTCCAAATCCTCGTCCTCCATCATCCGGCCGGGTCCGCGGCAGTGTGGCGATCGACATCCAGCAAAAACACCCCCAACAAACCAACAGCTCACCTCTCAGGCCCTTTACACGTCTCACGCATAGATCACAGTGTTCATTTAACAAATATATACTGTCGCGAGCCAGTGCGCATATACGTAGCTCTTGACTCAACACACGCCCGCGATGATATGAGAGATTTTATACGCACGTGATGATGAAAGTCTGATAGTATCTATCACAGCACGTGATCTCCCGGTTCCCAGTTCCCGGTTTTACCAAGCAATCTCCCGCTCCCGCTCCCCTCCTGGTTTTACCAATACCCTACGTATTTCCCGTACATACTCGCGGCAGTGCTTTAACTATACCATATTGAACTACATTTAGCAAGTGGTACAAAAATACCTGAGTTTGCAAGTAATGCAATGCCTATGTCCTCACGGGCCTTTCTCATATCAGCCCTTAAAATTGCATCTTCACTAATGTCATTAAAATTAAGTAGCTAGTTGCTCTGCACTCATGTACAACCTTACCCTGCTCAAAAGATGTGTTGGTTTCTCAGATGTTTTACAGGAGCGATTAATAACGCCTGCTGTGATGCAGCAGGCGTCGTGATGAATTCAGTGCTATCAACGTCGGTGTTAAACAGTTTATTTCAGAAGATGATACTTCCTGGCGCTATATGCACGCGTATTGTTGTGGGGGACCACCTATGGCAGAGAGGGACCGATTGTGGCAACTTTACATTGTCCGGCCGGACCACTTGAGGCGCCTTGGTTGGTCCGGCCGGACCATTTGAGGCGGGGGCCATCTGTGGCGTGACAGTACCCTAATTATATCGTAGCTACGTTCGCGTTTATGAGCGGAAGTCGCTTAATAAAATAACAGGAAGTCATGCATTATGCTATATAAATCCAACATATTTAGCTTCGTAGGAGTCGTCATTCGTAGATCGATACATCAATATTGTTACACTGTAACTAACTATACTGCAGCTGACAACCACGAAGTATTTTCTACTTGAAAAGGTGAGTGTCAGAATGATTATATTATTAACTTACATGCAGTAATTATACGTATATCTAGCTAATATCAATTATATCATGCAATTGTCGGAATCAAAGATTTGCGAAAGTTTCCTTGAAGTTAAAATTATTAGGCCTAAACTGCATGTGTAGCTACGCGTTAAACCTGCTACATCTAGCTAGTGTATAGCTATAATATACAGCAAATGTTAGCGGCTAGAATATATGTAAGATAGCTAGGTGACTAGGTGTCCGAAAAAGTTCATTGCATGCAATTCGGGTCAGACGATGAGATCTGCTCTGAACGAGTTTGCTGTCGTTATAATATTAATAGCTAGCTACGTACGTATCTTACAAACTCATGCACTCACTGTAGCTATAGTTATAACTAAAAATGTTAACCTTCGCTGTAAGGTAACGCATATAGGAGTTTAAACCATATAGAAAACTCCTATAGCTACCTACGTACGTATCTACGTATCCGAGCGACAATCCCATTGTTATTATCAGCGCAGTACACGCCTAGGCCAAACTACTTAGTTATATTGACAGAGTTATAAAACTTAAGTCTTCACTCCAAATTTAACGTAAATCCTACATTTTCCGTTATAATAAAATAACTTTATGATGTAATAGCAAGAGTTCATAATATAATATTATATCAAAGGACTATTAGCTAGATACTAATATCGCGGGCCACACCCTTATAACTTAGGTCGTTATCGCCAGCCATGCAAGTTCTAAGGTCAGTGTTAAAAGTGTTAACCGCAGCAGTTCAATTCAATAAGTCAAGTAAAGAATTTAATTGTAAATAGCATATCTATGGCTTCTGTGGGGCGCCTTGGTTTACCTCGAACGCGCGTTTCTCATAGGATTTCTGAGAAAGCTTAAATTCCATAGGGTTCACATCATTCTAAACATGTGGTACTATAATATCAGACCTCTCAACTTGAAACCATTGCAACCGTGAGAGTGTAAGTCTGCAACCCAACTTGAACCATTTATCCCTATGCAACTATACGTTCATCCTAAACGTAGAGCCTACTTTCATGAGGGTTCAAAAATCCCCAATAATATATTTGGCATACATGTGTCATGTACCGTATAGCGGGAAAATTTGGCGGGGGAAAGTTTGGCGAATTTGGCGAATCATCCGTGATTCGCCAAATTAAAACCATCCAAATTTTTACTTATAATTATTACCTTATGGCTGAATCTATCCATTCGCCAAACTTTTCCTCGCCAAACGCTCATAACAGTGAAATTCGCCAAATTTTCTCGCCGCCAAACTTTCCCGCTATACGGTATACAGCATTTTAAAAACTACATACCTATGTACATAGCTAGCTATATACCTACAGCTATAACTAGAGTGCCTAGCCTAGCTACGTAGCTATAAGGTAAGTGTCTGCAATACGAGACAGCTGGTATTATGAGACTCTTTTGTTAATGTTGCAAATAACCACAGTTCATAGCTAAAACTTGCATAAAATCAGTACAGAAGAAAAAGAAGAAAGTGAAGGAAGTAGCTAGTAACACAGAAGAAAGTGAAGCTGAGTGCCCAAAGTGTACCCTAATTTATGGGGAAACCGAGATAAATGGTAATGCTGTGACCTATGTGAAACATGGTTTGATTTGAAGTGTGCTAATGTTTCAAAAACTGATATTCCTGAGGAATATTATTGTAGTGACTGTGTCTAGAGGACTTTTGTGGTTTTATAGCATCAATGTACCCATATATACATAAGTTTGTTAACATTTATACCAGAAAATTGAACTGTCCCATTTTATGATCCACTGTCTCATAATATGCAGCAATTATACATGAGAGGAAATGGTACAATTACATCATAGTAGTTAAAGCTACATCCTTTATTTCTTTGTAGTTTGATGCAGACATGTTGATGAAAGTATGATCCAATTTTCACTGTTGTACATAGTTTCTACATTTCATAGTAGTAACATGAAATAAGTTCTGCCTCAAAGTTGTCTCATAATACCACCACTGTCTCATAGTTACCCACAGTGGTCATGCAATAAAACTTTACAAGTTCTCATGATTAAATTATCCTTTGAACTTCATTTTTGTGTGGTTTATAGTAAATGAGATGGTGAGTATCTGGATTAAAATTGAAGTCCCTGTAAGCTTCCTTTGAGTAGTAATATTGAAGTGTTCTTAAGTGTCCCATAATAGCAACACTTACCTTATAGCTACTGCTGTTTACTGCAGATTATTCAACTATGCTATAGTATACTCATGTACTGTATGTACTTTATCGCATATTAGCTACATAACTACATGGGCTCCATTTTTAGCCTGTGTAGTATAACTCCACTTCTTTCTACATAAGTAACTATTCACACTGCATCTCTTGTGTATTTTTGTATTCCCCATGATTGTTACTGTTACTGATGAATGATCTGCCAAAGGTTTTAATCTTTCTTTCCATCTGCAACTGTTTGGCAGCAATTTCAACAATGCTTAGTATACGTACCACTAGCTATATTTTGATAAGCTTATAGCTACTTGAACAGTATAGCGTCTCATTTCTACCCTATAAATATCACTGAATCTGATTAACACCATCATGCACGGTTTGAGTCGTATGGTAGCCTGGTTTCTTGAAATTGTTTTCGTCCGCCAAGTCGGTATGTGTGTTTGGCGGACGTCGGTATGCGTGTTTGTTTGTGTATGTGCGTGTGTGCATGTGTGTGTGTGTGTGTGTGCGTGCGTGTGTGCATGTGTGTGACTGTGTGTGTGTGTGTGTGTGTGTGTGTGTGTGTGTGTGTGTGTGTGTGTGTGTGTGTGTGTGTGTGTGTGTGTGTGTGTGTGTGTGTGTGTGTGTGTGTGTCTGCCCCCAGGCTATTAAAACCATTCACGTGAAGTGAAGCCTGAATAACCAATCAAACAAGTCCTACTGCTTTTCAGTTTCTTTATATGACACCGGCTTGCTATCAATATTACTGATGGGCAGGGCCTTAGTAACGGCGTCGTGAGTTACTGCTAAAGAAGAGCAAGCTAGGTAATGCTGTGTTAGCCGTTCATTTCACAATAAAAGCCGTTTAACCAGCTGTACATTACTAACAAGACGGAGCACTTCAGTTTTAAAAGGGTTGCAGAGCTTATAAAAGAAGACTATAGCCTATAGTTTTACAGAAATATTTTCTACTTTTAAAAGGTTTTAACACTGAAGTACTGCAGTATAAGCCAGTTTATCATCTTTGCATTGATATTGTTCTTTTTCACATCTGCATCGTCCATTGACACATCAGAATTGTCCAATGGTGATTGTTGCATGGCGCGACCTTCAGGGCCACCGTAAGAAATGATTGGGTGACCCATGACCCACCTATATAACCCACCCTCCTAAGCTGGCCTTGCAAGAGACTAGAGTAATATATACATAGCTACAGGGTATGGAAATAACCATGCAAGGTGCATTATGGAGTCTCTCTATCTACTGGTGGGTCATCATTTGGTGGTTGGTCTTGCAGAATTAATTTGGCCATGCAGTTGTAAGCCTCAAGCTCCTCTATCACAGTATGCTTCCATTACCAGTTACTGATATTGTTCAACAGTTAACTAATAGCACATTAAATGTAAATCCAGCAAATTCGCTTTCAATTCAAATCAAGTGCATCCATAAAGCTTAATAAAAAATACAGGGTATAAAATAGGCATAATAACCATGCACAAACATACGTAGTTAGACAATGATAATAGTTAGATTATGATAATGCTACTCATAAATGAAACACACAATACACAACAATGTGCAACTGCAACAAACCATGTGCACACACAATCATGTTAAAGTTATTGTGCTTTCCATTAACAACTGATTGCTGTTATCTCAGTTGTATTACTGTAGTTAATTTTAAGCATGGAAAGTTATGATAAGGGAATTGCATGTCAGAGACAAGGAAGTAGCAGGCAACACATGGCAGGTGCTACCTGCTGCCTGCCTCGTGTTTTCTTACACTATTAGTAAGCAGCAGGCTGTGCTCACCAGGTGGAACTCTACAGTCAAGGAATCCTTCACAGCAGCCCATCACAGTACATCAAAGGTTAATGAATTTTTTACAATTTTGCAAAGTATATACTGCAAGAACATTTTGGTGAAGACCAGGGCTTATTGGGGTGAGCCGTAGCAAGCCACACACTAGTAAATTTAATGTGTGTCAGTTGTATATCCTTACGTCACTTTAATCTAAGTGCTATGATTTTGTAAAAACAAACTGAATGTTGGCAAGAATGATCCCTTGATCCATATTTCTATGTAGGAAGCTTGAAACTGCTGAGAGCCAGTGAGGGGGTTAAATGGTATATCAATGCATGTCATAGATGTTGACGTCACTAAATAATTACATTTAAAAATTTAAAGGCTAGAAATTACATTGGCCCTGAAGGTCGCTCCATGTGACAATCGTCATTGGACGATGCCGATGCATGTCAGTGTGACGATGGACAATGTTGATGTGACAATGGACGATGTTGATGTGACAATGGATGATGTTGATGTGACCATGGACAATGTCAATGTGACAAGGGACAATGCTGATGTGACCATGGACAATGCAAAAGTGACAGTGGATGATATCGATGCAATGATAAAAGCTTGTCATCATTTCTCGACTGCTCTCAGCTATAATATATCTGAGCTTCATGGAACTTTATTGGTTATTTGCATTAAGCTTGATGACCATTCAATGCAGAAGCTCAGACACGTTATGGGTGGAGGACGGGAAACTACACTTTCCTTTGGAGTGGCCTAACCTCTCAGACTCCCACTCATACAATTTTCACTTAATTGAGTGAGAGGCTCCTGTTCAAATTTGCATGTCTGGCATGACCTTATAGCTACGTTACCTAATTAAATCAGTTACAATGTACATAGACACTATACCGTACAACTTACTATCCACCTCTGGACCATCCTTATTTTAATTACACGCTATAATTAGAGCCACAAGATAATTATTTCAAAGTACTAATTATATATTATATTCCACTACCATATGCACAAATTTAGGCAATTTTGCAAGATAAAAATTATTATAATTGCATAATTTATAGACCTGGAGATAGGCTAATTACTAAAGCTTCACAATTAATTGATAGTGATACTTGTATTTGATATTGTTTTATACAATGATAGTGCACCCTTAGCAATTGCACGTATCACATATGGCAGAATAAGGGTTTGGACCAAACTTTTCAGAGAGGGACCAAAATTTTCATAGAAATTGGTCCAGGGGACCAAATTTTTTGCTGAAAAGTTTGGTCCCTTACCAAAATTTTCTGGACTGGACAAGTACGTAGCTATAGCTAAGGATTTAATTTGTATGAACTGCATGTTGTTGTTCAATGCTACCACATGCATATATATACATAATTATGCATGGTAAGTGGTATTAATGTACTTTTTAAAATGGTGTGATTTAATTAAGCTATATAAGATTTGCCAAACCAACAAATCAAATTAAAATCACTCCCACTAAACAAACCATGTAGCTGTATAGTATTATTATTGCTTTGCAGTGTATATTATGTACTACGTATACATAATATTATACTGTTACATCCTAACTGCATATGCATCTATGCATACAACAGGGTGAAACATGTCGATAACTCCAAGTCAGGCCCTCAACAAGTATAATGTGGATCTACTTGAACATTTGCCACTTGATATTACCAAATTTTTTGAAATGGCAAAAAATGCTGGTCTATTTCCACTGGACACTGGTGATAATATAAAAGCAAAGCCTACAAGAGCTGACAAAGTGTCTTACTTTCTGAGTGTCATTGGCCCTGGAGCTGATAGTTACTTACCAAAATTGCTAAAAGTTATGAAGGACAGTGGTGTCGATGATGTGGTGCAACTAGCTGAAAAGATTGCAAAAGCAACAGGAATGGATGGTGGGTCTAATTACTAAGTAATGTGTTTAATTTGCTAATGACATGGGTTTATCAATGCATACATGTATACACTGAAAACCATTTCCATATTTTGTAGTGTTATATACATACATTCAAGTATGCTGTATAGCTACTTTTATATAGATATTTGTTTGTTAGAGACAAGTTTGATTCTATGGCCTGGTTTCTTTTTAATGCCATTTCCTGTACATTCACACATTTTATTTCCCACAAAAATGGCAATTTCTTATTGCATATGAGTAGAATGTGACAAATTACCATGTTTAGGTTGCAAGCTGTCTATATACATATGTATATATTCCAGGTACACAGTCAAAGCTAGGTTCAGGTCCTTCAAAACCAGATTCTGGTAAGTATGTACAGTGTACATAATTATGTACATGTTATTTTGAGTTATATGTATACATTAGTAGCTATATGCATACAAAAAATCTATATCAGTCTGAAGTAAACACTTGAATGTATTTGAGAAGGACTATTACACTGCAGGTTGATAGTTGTCATAACTTGGATCCCCTTTGAATGATTTGCATAAATTTTCAGATACACAATCTATATTGATGTATCACTCTGTAGTGAAAGTTAAAAAATAATCTCGGGTTTGATTTTTTAAAAATTAAGCTTCAAAGTTTAATTTGCAATATGCTAGGCAAGTACAAGTTATGCCCATGCAGTATTTCTCTGCTGCTTGCTAGTAATAACATCTGTTTATACTTCCAAAAAGGTAGTGATATGCCAAACAAAAATACCCTGGGTGTAAAAAAGTGCGAGACCAATCAGAAGCAGCATTGCAAATAGGTACGTATGTGCGAGCAAAAACTTTGATATCAGTTGAGGCCAAGAAATTACTTATCAGAATGACATACAATAGTTTATAGCATATTTTCACAACTATGATTGGCTTTGTCACTTGGCCACCTTTTTCACACCATCATTATTAACTAGACAGATGTTTCAACATCAGGGGGCGAACCTGAGGATGCATGCATGAAGTTAGTAGTGTATGTTATTATGAGTTCCTTTGCTGAAGCCTGCAGTGAAGGATTTACCACAACCAATGAGCTATTGGCATGAGAGAAACACTAGCATAGCATAATTAACACAAGCATCATAGTAGAGTTGAGTGCGCTTCACTTTCAATTGTAACAGTGTGGAGAGTAAAACTGCAGACAACGAGTAGAATGCAGTAATATACGGAAACATTGGGATTTCGTCATTGGTCGGTGCGATGTCTAGCTTCCCTTCTCCGCTGCAACAACATTTGTCGCTGCTCTGTAGACATCATGGCACGCCGACGTCTCTTTCCATTGTTCGTGCATGGTTGACCCTACCAGCCTAATATGGAACGTCAGGACATGAAGACGGATATTTTTGCAAAACAAAGCACTTGTATGGAAGTATCCGTAAGTTTATCGTGTTTGTTTGTACATGAACCACCGTACCAAACTACAGTAGTGTGTTGCAATGCCGTTTTTCGCCGCGGTTCTTCGCGCATGGACCACCGTACCGTTTTCCACGTTAGAGCGGGGCTCGCTCAGGCTCGCCCCAATAAAGGTGGCCAAGTGACAAAGCCAATCATAGTTGTGAAAATATGCTATAAACTATTGTATGTCATTCAAGTAGTTAAAAAGATTTTTGATAAGTAATTTCTTGGCCTCAACTGATATCAAAGTTTTTGGTCGCACATACATACCTATTAGCAATGCTGCTTCTGATTGGCCTCACACTTTTTTTACACTCAGGGTGTTTTTGTTTAGCATATATATTACGTATATACTGACATGAAGTTTTCCATTGAAATGTGAACCGTGTGGACATTCATGTGTAATAGTATAACAGGTAGAGCATACATAGGAGAAGTGCTGATACAAATTTGGCTGAAATCCATGAAGAAATGAGTGAGTTATTAGACAAACAAGTGAATGTATAAAAAGAGAGTTTGAAAAAAACTTCCGGGGTTCACGAAAGCTCCCGCAAGCCCCGGAAAAAGTGTGCGATGAAAATGAAAGAAAGAGAAAAAGCAGCAACTGCCGCGTAAAATTTTTTGTGGTGACAGGAAGGCATTTATAAGGCTGTATCAGAAGAATGGCTTAATCGATGTCTATCAACTTCGGGATATTGATTCTTCAAACAATGAAGGTACTAATTGTCTAGTAAACGGGCGAATTGCAATTGGGCGGGAAAGGATGGTTCGTCGTGGGTAGTCGCACAACGGGCACCATAAATCTCGCAATGGCTGGTACTTAGGAATGGTGGTGCCTATTTCCTCCATTCTCGGTTTGTTGATTGTATATAGTAAGAACGTTGTGGGTCAGTAATAACTAAGCGATAGCTTTAATGGCGGCTAAGCTAGAGCGTTTGCGAGTTTGAAGGCGGTGCTACGTGTAAATAACTCACTATGTGGTCACTTTGCTGTGCTTCTTCTTGGCCTCGCGACTCACTATTGTGAGTGTTATTAAAATTCACAACAATCACATACGTATTATATTTTCATGAAGGAAACTTTTCATGCAATGTTCACAAAAGTTGTCCTGTGCGTACAAAAATCTCAAACTGCTCAGTATGCGTGCATTCATGCAATTGGCACAACATTAATTACTTTACATCCAACATTGTGAAACTTGTCATGTCTGTTACCAAATGGAAGTACAAGGCCAATCAGAAGCAGCATTGTAAATAGGTACGTATGTGTGACCAAAAACTTTGATATCAGCTGAGGCCAAGAAGGCACACTGTACAGGCACACTTTAGGCAGCTGCCACTGTACATTTCAATTAACAAAAATCTTATGTACAAGTTTGTCAAAGTGAACACAAGCATAGTGTAGTAGGTTCAATATTATGCTCATGTAATAAGTTTATATGGAATCACTGTTTTATTAGAGTATAGTCACTTTTATAGTATACACAATAACTACTGTACTGACTGTACCAGATAACCTGACTGTTCTATTAGAGTATATTAATCTTTTAGTGTTAATGCTTTTGCTTACTACGTATTATGCCACTAAACAAATTTTGGGTAGGTAATTGCCTACGCTGCATACCCTATTTTGGTACCCCTGTATCTTATTTAAAATAGCTAATTATCTTAGAAACAAAAATCAATTCTATGGTTCAGTTCCTTTGATCTGTTAGTTTTAACACAACTTCGATTCATTTACATTTTGTTTCATTGCCCTCAAAATGAGGACAATAAAATTTATTTAATAGCTATAATAAATATTTTTGAGGGCAATACCATATAACGGATTATTGCGCGCGCCTGGTTTCTTGAAATCGTTTTTGTGAAAACGTCGGTATGTGTGTGTGTGTGTTTGTGTGTGTGTGTGTTTGTGTGTGTGTGTGTGTGTGTGTGTGTGTGTGTGTGTGTGTGTGTGTGTGTGTGTGTGTGTGTGTGTGTGTGTGTGTGTGTCCGCCCCCCAGGCTATTAAAAACCATTCACGTGAAATGAAGCCTGAATAACCAATGAAATTAGTCTTACTGCTTTTCTAAGACACTCGCTATCTATATACTGATGGACGGGGCCTTAGTAACGAAGCGCGTCGTGAATTACTGCCGAATAAGAACAAGGTAATGCCATGTTAGCCGTTCATTCCATAGTAAAAAACCGTTTGAACAGCTGTACATTACTAACAAGACAGAGCGCTTCAGTTTTTAAAGTGGGCGTGCCGTGCGGGTTGCGGAGCTTATAATACAAGACCAGCCTATAGTGTTACAGTAAGAATTTCGGCTTAAAACAACTTTGTAAAAGTTTTATCACTAAAGTACTGGAGTATAAAGCCGGTTTAAACAAAAATTTAATTTGTATGCGTTGCTACATGCCCCTTAGTGATGAGTCTTTGCTCACATGAATTACTTGTGACGTCATTAATTACTATTACAATACACTGAATAGTAGTTGATTAACAGTGGTTTAACTTACACATCGCCTGGTTTTTAGATGGTAGAACATCAACTTGTTTTTGAAGGAGTTTTCTTTTCGAATTTTTCGAAGAGCGTGCCTTCTACGAAAATAAAACTCTTTGAAATGAAACTGATCACATTCCCACAATATGCCACAGTGAATTCAGATTTCTTCACCATGTACCTGACCATATAGCCATCTTGTGTTAGGAGTATTTAGACATCCAGTTGCTAAGCTGCCCTATACCATAGCTTATTATCTATGCCTATACAAATGGACTATCGTCAAAGGTAGTATATATAGCTACCTTCAAAAGCGAGTCTGGAAGGCGATACTAATAAAACGGAGCTAAACACAGGCACTTTCCTCAATTTGCTCGAGTACAAGCCCAGGTGGCAAAGTGTGCCATTGAAAATAGCATGAAACCAAGCAGCTACGTCGATCTTGTCGAATAAAGGCGCACTCAGTTAGCGCGCAAATATCGTGCATACGGAGAATGTTGTTGACAAGATTAGAAAGAGTACAAAAATAAAACCTTTGAAATTTAATTTATTAGTTGTTCTACAAAAATTTCTGCTTCGAATATTACCTGTTATATGGCAAATTATTTTATGCCCTTTCCATTTTATTGCCCTTAAAAATGCAACTATTTTTATCATCGCACATGATTAAAACATGAAATACCATGCTTTAGCTACGTACGCATACGTAGATTGCAAGCCATCTATGTATATGTATGTACATACATTGACAGTAAATAATTTACGTATGTATGTACATATATTGCAGGTCCACAGCCAATGTCAGGTCCAGGTACTCCATCTGGTATGTACATATATGTATAGCTACGTACATACATATGTAGCTCGTATGTTATTTACCCTATACACATTAGTACATGTACATGTATACAGGAAACTTTTTAGGAGAAAAATTGACATTCATGAATGTGCTCACAATTCACAATTCAATGGAAAAATTCATGTCATACTTAAAATTATGTATTTCTGATAATTTCACAGCAATCACATAGCTATTATTGTATATATTAGAGCTGAAACTAATTCGAATTGTTTAGGTATGTACGTATTTGCCTGGTTACACTGATATTCGAATACCTGAAAGTATTCGGATGTAATGAATGACTTCACATTATATAATTGTTTCTAGCACATATTTGGTTAATTTAAATATATCTAGACTTGTAATTAAACGAATTATAATTAATTCCAGCATAAATCAAACATTTTAGTTATTAAATACGTATATGTTTGGATATTTGCTCGCTCTACTGTTCAAACTACGTATTCGAACACTTTTTTATTAGTACAGTAGCTATGTGTGCATTCACACAACTTCCACAACATTTACCTATGTCCCAACATTGTGAAGCTTTCCATTTCTGTTAACTACCAATTTTTAGATGTCAAGACTCAAGACCAAGGTAACTTAGTGATTTAGATCCCAAAGCCCCAAGGCTGTAGCATCCCGAGCGCAGCAAATGTGCTACTAAGAGCTTGAGGGTTTCTAAATCACTTAGTTACTGTCGATCATGTCAAGGTGGGTATCTTATTTGGTGCATTAATACAAACAAACAATAAGCCAACTAACCCCAAGTTTGCTGGTATTTCCTCGAGAATTTCTTTTTAGCCAGTTCTTTACAGTGCCAAACGAATACAATGAAACATGGAACTGTGACCCCACCTGCTTATTTTAATTTGGCCATTAATTCATTTTTAGCAGGTTACTAAGTTGTTAACTTATGTAGTTACCTACTAATATGTAACTAGAAACCCTACAAATACGTAGCCCTAGTGGAATTCTAATCATACTAAGTGATCAAAATTAACGTACCTTCGTTATATACGCATCATTTAAAAATTATTGCAACATTGGCATATTTAAGCTGTAAAGAAATTCAACACCATAACAAGTATATTTTCACCTCTTAAAGTAAACATGTTCATTTATTCATCCTGTTTATGCCAGTTAGTCTAAAAGGTTACAATTTGGACCAAAATACAAAATGTGTCACTAGCTAACACATAGCTAACATCTGCTGTTATTCAGACGTTATTGGAGTGACAAGTTTTTCCCCTGTGAAGAGCGTTTTTAAAAAGACATACCTTCCAACCCTCCATGAATTTAGGAAGCAGAGGGGACTCAGAACACTCTGAATTTCACTCACTTCTTATGTATATAGGAATGCCTCCACGTGAGCATCCTGTAGTGTACAAGTGACCCTCAGGTCTGCACAACTGTGCATATCTCCATCGTACTCAGACATCATTCCTGTGACCAGTTTTCTCCTATGAATATTGCTAGTGCTCTGGCCTGATGAAATCTTGCATACTTGCATACACATATTTTTCTAGAAAAAATTGTGTGTGATACGTACATGCAGGGCCTTATGGGTGTGCACATTGAGTTGTGGTACTTTACTTTCATCTCTATTGCTTTCTGGTTTATGTCATTTTGAAAGGTGTTCACAAAAGATCTTTCAAAAAAGTTCGAAAAAGTTTCAAAAAGTTCACAAAAGTTCTTGTGACTTTTCTTTATCAAGACTCACGATAGTGAGTCGCGAGGCCAAGAAGAAGCGCAGCAACGCGACCACTGAGTGAGTTATTTACACGTAGCACCGCCCTAAAACTCGCAAACGCTCTAACTAAGCCGCCATTAAAGCTATCGCTTAGTTATTACCTACCCACAACTTTCTTACTATATAGAATCAACAAACCGAGAATGGAGGAAATAGGCGCCAGCATTCCTAAGTACCAGTCATTGCGAGTTTTATGGCGCCCGTTGTGCGACTACGCACGACGAACCATCCTTTCCCGCCCAATTCGCCGGTTTACTAGACAATTAGTACCTTCATTGTTTGAAGAATCAATATCCCGACTTTCGTAGAAATCTATTCAGCCACTCTTCCGATACAGCCTTATAAATGCCTTCCTGTGACCACAAAAATTTTTACGCGGCAGTCGTTTTTTTTTCTTTCTTTCTTTGCTTCTTTCTTTCATTTTCATCGCACACTTTTTTCGTGGGCTTGCGGGAGTTTTCGTGAACCCCGGAAGTTTTTTCAAACTCTCTTTTTATACATTCACTTGTTTGTCTAATAACTCACTCATTTCTTCATGGATTTCAGCCAAATTTGTATCAGCACTTCTCCTATGTATGCTCTACCTGTCATACTATTATTAGTCTGAAGTAAACACTTGAATGTATTTGAGAAGGGCTATTATACTGCAGGTTGATAGTTGTCATAACTTGGACCCCCTTCAAATGATTTGCATAAACCTTCAGATACACAATCTATATTGATGTATCATTCTGTAGTGAAAGTTAAAAAATAATCTTGGTCTTGAGTTTTTCAAAATTAAGCTTCAAAGTTTAATTTACAATATTGTGTGCTAGGTAAGTACAAGTTATGCCCATGCAGTACTTCTTTGCTGCTTGCTAGTAATAACATCTGTTTACAACATCCTGCAAGGTGTAATAAAAAGTGTGAAACCACTCAGAAGCAATTAGTTTTTAGCTGACTTCTTGAATGACACTAGAAACATTTTTCATAATCTCGGGCTTGAGTTTTTCAAAATTAAGCTTCAAAGTTTAATTTGCAATATTGTGTGCTAGGCAAGTACAAGTTATGTCCATGCAGTACTTCTCTGCTGCTTCAGGGGCGTGGCCAGCCATTTCTTGATGGTCGGGCAATGGTTCAAGCATGTAACTAAGTATATTGTTATATATTAATGCATACATATGCCCACTTTCATGTGAGCATTTACTTCCTTTGAAAAGTGTATGCACACTATCCTAGCTATGATGTAATGTATAACAAATGCTGCTGCATGAAGCTATAGGTACTCGATCATAAGATCCAGGAAACTATCCAGCGATGATCACGACTATACCAGCTCACGTGCCTCTGGATTACTTGAATGGGCATCTACTAGACATTGAAAATATATATCAGTAATATAATGTTTGAAATATTGTAACTACACAAGATGGCATGTATACACAAGGCCAACAGTAAGGAGGCACCCCGTTTTTCACACAAGTCCTTAATTTTATAACCTGGGTGTTGGGACACATTTATACATGCATAATTGACCTTGATATCCAGCTGTCTCAAAGCTCCAGTCTGCATGCATGTCGAAGGCTGGAGGATTCATCAGTAATTCTTCTATATGACCCTTGTAAATCAGTGGACAGTCATTGGGCTCACCTGGTCAGGTACTTCGGCATGTACAAACCATTCAATTGCATGTCTTGTATCATAAAATACCTACGGTACCTGCTCACAAAACATGAATCAGGTGGGGCGACAATGGTGATCCACTATGGCGCATCATTGCAGTCCACCATATTTGCGACTCCATTTTAATGTCATTAAACTAATGGATCACGTGACCTTACTTTTGTCACACGACTTGTCACCAGTGTAATAACACTGCCGATACCACTCCTCTCAGTGCATGTTAAAAGAAGTAACGTTGATTTTACAATAGCTACATTATATATTTTTAAATCTTGATGGTGCGGCACAGATCAGTGACGTTCGGGCAAATGCCCCACCATGCCCACCCCTAGCTACGCCTCTGCTGCTTGCTAGTAATAATATCTGTTTATGCTTCCAAAAAAGTAGTGATATGCTAAACAAAAACACCCTGGGTGTAAAAAAAGTGCGAGGCCAATCAGAAGCAGCACTGCAAACAGGTGCGACCAAAAACTTTGATATCAGTTGAGGCCAAGAAGTTACTTATCAAAATTTTTTTAACTACTTGAATGACATACAATGGTTTACAGCATATTTTCACAAATATGATTGGCTTTGTCACTTGGCCACCTTTTTCACACCATCATTATTAATAAAGGTGGCCAAGTGACAAAGCCAATCATATTTGTGAAAATATGCTGTAAACCATTGTATGTCATTCAAGTAGTTAAAAAATTTTGATAAGTAACTTCTTGGCCTCAACTGATATCAAAGTTTTTGGTCGCACCTGTTTGCAGTGCTGCTTCTGATTGGCCTCGCACTTTTTTTACACCCAGGGTGTTTTTGTTTAGCTAACAGTTACGAAAAGTACAACCCTCATTACAGCTAGTGTACATAATACTACCATACACGACAAAACATTTGGCTGTGAATACATATTCTACATTGAATGGCTAGTGCATGAATAGTTTACTAAATGAGACATGTATTTTTAAAAGAAGCTGCTAGCTATCTATGTTTTTATTTTACATATGCTAACCATGAAGCTTTTCCCTCTTGAACATTTTGTTGTGTACGGTATAATTTCATTAGACAGCCAAATTTACACGATATAGTAAAAATATTTGAGGCACACATTAAGTTTAGCAAACTTTGGAATGTGAGGGTTTTATGGCTTCTAATAGTACAGATAAAATAATGGTTTTAGCAGAAATAGCTACATACGTACACACGTAGCTACTCAACTTTGCTATAAACCTATATAGCTACAAAATTAACATTAGCTATGGAATATGGAAAAATTGAATCAATTATGCACTTTTTCCTACATGCTTACCAAAAATCATGAAAGTCATTGACTATATTTTTAACACTGTTTCAGTGTAACTTAGAAGATAATGAAATAATAAAATTACCTACGTATGTAGTTGATCGCTATATAGCTACGTACTATGAACTGCTATTATATGTGGTTCAAGATACGTAACCTGTACTAAAAGTTAAAAACATATATACGTATACGTAGCTACGTAGCTGGAAGCTAACTACATACGTAGCTAAAACTTCCTTTTTCATTAATTTACGCAGGCTTCGACTGTTCCAAAGCAGCAACAGTGCTAAGGGATAAACATGCTGAGCTATCAACTCTTTCATATGCAGATATGGATAGCAAGCTTTTTCAATATCGTGTCATTACAAGTAAACAAAAAGATCTAATTGATACTCTGACTGGAAATGCAAAAATGGAAAAAGTTCTTGACATAGTAAGAGTCAGCCTGAAAGCTAATCAGACCGCAAAATACAAAGGATTGCTTCAAGCAATGGAGGAAAGTGAAGATACACTTTTGAAGGACAAAGCTCAGGAACTTGGTAAGTGGATTGATAAATGTGCGTATATAATTCAATCCTTATTACATGTGTACATTGGTACATGTCTAAAATATACATTGATGAAATAAAATGTAGCTATATTAATATAATTAAGCTGACTTTCAGTTAAGAACCTTAATGCCAGGCATCACTAATATGCTACGTATGCCAGAAGTCATGACCTACAACTCAGTAAGTTTCAACCTTATTGCTTATATTCAGTCAGCAAACCCCACACATTTAATTGAGACTTCAAACCACTGAAATAAAATTCAAAATCAAGAAATCAGAGCAACTTTACAGATGATTCTATCTCGTACACAATTTGACATCAAAACTGGTTGTGAAATAAGGCATGCCTATAATAATAAAATGGTGTGGGCACAATTAACATTCAAAATATATGTACAGTAGCATTCAAATTTCTTTATGATTGGACACATATTCATTTAATCAAAGTGAATACATGCAAACTAACTACGTACATACGTAGCTACGTAGTATTAAATAAGTGACCAGATTTAAAAAGGATCTTATATATATACATATATGGCTATGTACATCCAATTTTTCAACTTGAGAAGGTAACATTATGTTGTAAGCTATAATATGTGCACGTTGAAATTTGCTCTTTTATGTGTCTAATAAGTTTGATGATACAACACTGTCTACATAGCTAACAGGGTTTTTGATACATGTATTATAAGATCTCTTTTGTTTAGCCAGCCACAATAATTATAATGTACAGTTGCCAGGTAGAGATGGGACGATAGTCACGACACTGTGATGCATCAATGTATCACAATGCATATATATAATGGTTCAATATGGCTGTATATCGATACTGTAATTAATAATGAGTATCGATGCATCACTGTGTATCGATCAATAAAATTAATGTTGTGTGTAATGTATAAAAGATTTTAAAATGACATCTTTTGTTGAAACTGATATGAGAAAACCATGTAGCTACGTATCTTATGGTAATATTTTATAAGATCATATCATTGCTTTCAGGTATTACCATAGAGAAAGCTCCAATGCTTTAAAAACAGTGATCATAATACGTACATTTGGCATGATGCCATCAATACTCCTGTACCCCATACCTATACTGCCAGGATATTATAGTAATGCAGGGCCGGACCTAGCATTGAAATAGTGGTCAGGCCAAAAAGTAGGTACAGTTACTAGGATGGATTGAGAGGAATGTACAATATTTGCTGAAGGCAACTCAGTCTAGGGGGGTTTGGAGGCATGCCCCTCAGGAAAATTTTGAAATTTGAATGCTTTGAGATGCTATCTGAAGTGATCTTTTACTTCAAAAATTGTGTTTATAATATTAGTGTTTGTTTATTAAAACATGTAGCTAAATAGCTGCTAATTACTAAACTAACCACGTAGCTAGCTAACTAACTTAATAATAATAGTTTCATCATAATGAAGGAATGGCCATTGTCACGTTTAAAATGCCACACCGGTTGAAATGATCGATAGACTACCTTCATTTTACCAAAAGCTCTTTTTGGAAATTCGAAGTTGGTTGGTTGGTGTGGCACTGACGGAATATTGTGGCAAATCAACGAAACGCGAGGATGAAGAATCAGCCGCGAAGCTTGCCATTTACGCACGTGCTCTAATGTGTAACGGATTTAAATATCTCCGTTTTTTCAGGTTTTTTTGAAGGACCAAGACTCAAAAGTGGTACGGCCAAAACCGTACCGGCCGTACCCTTCCTGTGTCTGTCAGTTGGATGCCGTGCCACCCAATCAGTTGATTGTGGTGGGGGTTTTGGTAAGTGCACTGGGGTCCCACTGCGTAACATTTCTAATAACAATTTATTTATTTCTTCTAAAAATGAGCACCGTGCCCTAAGGCAAGTTTAACAATCATTTATCTTCAAGAGGGGGCCTTTTCCAAAGCTTGGGTGAAGGAGCCACAGAAAGGTTCTGCATTAGATAGGAACCTTTCCACCCAAGGAAAGAAACAATTTGTCAATTATTATTGTTGTGCGTTAATGGTAGTGATCGTGTAGAGTTGCTGTATAGACAAAGGACTGCTTTGAGCACATGTAGTTATGTACGTACCCATTACACATATATACTTACGGTACTTATGTTTTGCAAATACTTAGCTGTAAATGCACGCATGCACGAGTACACTGCACACGTGTGCACTCAGATGTGAATATATGACATATATGTATAATTTTGAAATTCATGCAGTGTACTGGCTAACATGATTATACTTGTATGACTATTATGAAGTAATGAAACTGGTGGGTGTTTATGTATATATGTGAATGCGATCGTCACTTAGGTCCACCTGCTAGTACTTTGGACAAGTTGGCTAGTTGTTGTGGAGGGGTCTGGATGTAAAGTTTATAGGCATTGCTTTTCCACCTACCAAGCATTTGTATATGAGTATCGGATATGTTGGCAGCTTTTGCTGAAGTAGCGGCACCGATGCGGAAACTATGGGTGTTAAAATCTTCTTGGTTCAGGTGTAATTCTTTGAGAAGACTATCGAGAATTGAACTAAATATTTGACGGGTGAGCAGTCTTCCATCATGGAGCATAAATAATGGTCCCAAAGCATTTCCCCTTAATGCTAAGTATGGTAAAATGGCAGTCACTGGACATATATTGTTGTTTGTCCTACCCAAATAGACGTCAACACCTTGACGAAATGGGTCAGTCTTTGACTGCTTTATCCTGATACGTACCATTGTGGGTGCTGACTTGTTGTTCACTGCTATATCCTGTACTGATAAGTGGATATTACTGTCATATGTGTCTTGAGCTGGGACGGTCAACTCGCTGCTCTGCAGAAAGCCAAAAAAGGCAATACAGCAGGCCGCCCAGATCATTGTGTTGTTATAGGATGGTGGCTTTTGTTTCAGCAAGGTGAATATTGCCTTCATGATGTCCAAGGTGATTGGTCTCCTGACCCATGGTGGCTTAGAGATGGTGTGGGTTTTTTGTATCCCTTTCAGAACTTGCTGAAGACGTGGGGTGAGTTGCTGATTAAAGATGGTGTGTTGTCCGGTAGTTATATGCATATTACGGATGGCTGAAAGGTAGACTTTGATAGTAACATGGGATAGCCCCGAAGTAGCTATATATGTGACAAATAAAAGGAGTATGTGCTCGTGTGCTGAGAGGGGGGACTGGTGGATGGCAGAACAAAACTTCAGGTAACGCTCTTGCCCTGATGAGTAAGTGGTTCTGGTGGCTGGGGAGATACCGTGGTGATAGTATTGGTGAACCATTGTCTGAAGGAATTGGATGTCCAGTCCGGTCCCTTTGGAGACATAATGTTGAGAAGCGGAATTGGGAGTGGGGTTGGTAACTGTTTCATCTGTGGGTTAGAAAGATGGAACTGTGTTAAATTATTTCTAGAAAGCATGTCAGCTCTAGAATTATTTACCCCTGCAATGTGCTCTGCGACTATGTGAATATCAAATGTTGCTGCAAAGAACCACAAAGATCTGAGTAAGTGCATTACCGTTTGGTCTTTTGAAGAGCCCTTTGTTATGGCTGCAACTAGGCTTACCTAAGGTTGTCACATTGAAACATTGTGGTACATCTAGCGAGGTAAGGCCCCCATACTGCACAGCTCATTACTATTGGTACTAGTTCTTTGGCCATGATTCCTACTGGTTCCCACTTTATTGGCCATTGCCATTGAAACCAATATTGACCCGAGCATGCGCCACAGCCCGGTGTACCACCAACAAAGGTCTGAACGGAAATCTTTGTTTAGCCTTGTAAAGAATGTCAATTCTCTCAGTTTTGCTGCTGACTGGTACATCCTAGCTACAAAGGTTCTTCCACTCCTGACAACTTTGGTAGCATGCTGAAGGAGACCTACGAGGGATAGGATCTCTCTCTTAGTGGCTACTTTTCTATGAAGCCATCTTAATAATTCTTGATGAATGCGCTGTAGCTTGTCGTCTGGTAGACGAATTTCCATAAGATGAGTGTCTATAAGGATTCCAAGGAAAGTGAGTGACGTTGATGGGCCTTCGACTTTCTCAGTTGCTAGGGGGATACCGAGCTCCTTGCACACTTGTGTAAAGATATCCAAGTTGTGTTGACAGATGGATGAATCAGGAGGCCCAACCAAAAGAAAGTTATCTAAATAATGCATGGAAAATGACACACCTCGCTGCTTAGTAATCCACATGAGGAGGTCTGCAAGAATGTTGAAAAGTTTGGGCACGGATCTAAGCCCAAATGGGAGACAGGTATCGATGTACAGAGACTGTTTCCATTCCATTGTGAGGAGATGCCTATCAGTAGGGTGTACTGGGAGAAGGCGGAATGCATGCTTGACGTCAACTTTTGCAAGAAGCGAGTTAGGACTGGTTTCTATGATTTTTGCAATAGCGTCATCTACTGTGACATAAGAGAGGCTGCATAGGTTCTTAGGAATGCCGTCATTGACACTGGTGTTTGGGATATGAAAGATCAGTGATCAGTCGCCATTTGCCTTGCTGATTACGCTTGGGGATAACTCTGAATCAACTAATTTGGGTATTCTGGCACAATATTTTGCTGAAGGGGCCTGCCATTCGATGATTGACAACTTCTGCTTTGAGGTAGTCATCTATTACCTCTGGGTTAAGAAGGGCACCTTCCAGGTTTTTATGTGCACGCTTTAATGGTGCTGTAGGGTTGTTATATCCGATGCGAAAGCCATATTGTATCCCTGAGAGGAAAAATTCGGCTAGTTCTTCGAGTGGATATATCTGTAGGGCTTCAAACCATTTAAGTACAACAAGAGGTGTGTGAATTAGGCGGGCTGAAGCTGGTACTATCATTAGTGTAGGGGCTCCTTCCATATGTTTGTTCCACTCTTGCAACCAGGTGTGGTAGGTAGGAAGTGATATATTATAATATTCTGTATCGTCAATTGGTAGTGTAGACTCCAGCACTAATTTGTAAAAATGAAATGTGATACGTACATTTTTTCTTTTGGGGGGGGGGGCATGTGCATGCACTAGTTAAATAGGTAATACAATCGGAATACATGTGATGACTGTGTTGGTATCAGTATAATACACATACAATACATTTCAGGATGTCCATGGGTATACATATGTATGAAACATAAGGAAACATCATACAGGTACATACATACATATTATGTACGTACACAGCATTGTCTTGCAATCATGCATATTAGTAATTTAGCAGTAATTAGACAAAGTGAATAAGATCCCTGGTTCCTAGTCCACATTAGTTCACTGTTTTGGGTATACGAGGCTGTTGGGATTTGGGCCTGTTGGGACAAAAGATGGCTTTATGGCACTTGTTGGTTATTTTGGGATCATGTCGGCACCAGTAGCAGGAGTGATCATAACGGCAATTGGGATGTTGACACCCTGGTTTTGGATTTTCATTAAAGCTGTAGCACACTGGTTTTCCAATTCTTGGTGGAATTACGGGTTGGTTTCTGTAGGGTGTCCGTTCTCTGTGTGTATTGGGTAGAGTTTCACAATCGCCGGACTGGTGTGACAGGCTGAAACAGTGGCTACAACGTGACGTGCAGGCTCGACCTGAAAATGCAAGGTTCCATAGAGTTGAATCTGCTATAGCCCACTTGGCAGAGGGTATGGCTGCTGCTTGATGCCTACAACGGCGGTCGTACCCTAACCAGCAATCACCTTGGTACTCTTGGTATGCCTGGATAATAAGGCTTTGATAGCCTAGGAGATCTATCACTCTTGTAGGTTGTTTTCATGATATAATGGCTATGTAAGTTCCAAAACACTGCAGTCACTCAACAATGCCCGAAACTATTCGTCGCTTAGGCGGTTTGCTTACTGCTGATTGATCGTCATCTGTAACAAGATGTCCGAGACTTTCTGGCAATAATTCGGCCATCTCAATGAAACTTTCCTGTTCTATCCGCTTGATAAGTTTTCCGGAAATGGTGTTCCAATATGAATGACATTTGGATCTTTTTGCTGGTAACTTGATGGTAATCCATTGTCTGAAATAAAAGGAGTAGATTGCTGATTAAGGGTGGTCTCTTCTTGAGATAAAGGAGGGTCTTTAGTAATTTGAGATACATGAGCAATTTGTGATGGTGAGGGAAGTTGACCAATGGCTAAATAACGGATTATGGAGTTTTAGCTAATAGTGAATTGATTCCATGCGATATCGGGTCATTGTTAATTATATGCAAGTGCATGGTTCTAGCTGTACATGTAGCTATTGTATATAACAATTGTTTTATGGTCACCTAGCTGTGTCTTAGGTGTGAGTAAGCAGAGCGGTGTCACACAAAATTATACGGCTGTACAACTATACAACTATACAACTGCACACATAGCTACACTTATAAGATATTTTGTACTAAGTTGTTTACCACGCAGTGGCCGGGGGGTTGTTTACAAATTCCTAAAATTTCCTTGGCATGTTAACACGTAAGCTGGTACAGCCTACTACTACAAGGTGTTAATTAAACAAAGAGACCTCAGTGTAAACAGACAAGCCCCAGAAAATAGCCGACATGCAGGCACAAGAGCTGGGACCCGTACAATAACATTAGCTCAAGTAATTTTGTGGCACGGGAGAAATCTGTAGAATTAGCGGCGTCGCGGAGCAAGCAACAATTGATATCACGCGTCATCGCGTGCACATACTAGCAACGATATAATAATCATATATCCATGTAACTGGTTAAAGTATAGCCAACATACGATTTAGCAACTTACGAGGAACATCCGCTTGGGAACTGGGAGTGTATCTAGAGTCGCCGTGCGAGGAGCCGGTGCCGGTGCTGGTGCCGGGTAGTGCGTCCAGCACGGCCTTCACGATACTTGGCATGTCATGATCCGTTAAAGGGCAACCAGGGTCTTCAGAGGTCGACTGGTGATCGGTAGATCTGTGAGAGGAAGGATTCCTTCGTTGTCTCTTTTGCTGCGGAGGGCACATTGAGCTATCCAGCACTTCTGGGGTGGGAGCGTATGAAATTCTTTGGCGAGTCATACTACGCAAAACAGGAGTGATGGATAAAGGGTCGTTCCTCCTTCGAGAGGCACCGCGAGTCCTTCGACAAGGGGGCATCTTTTTCCAGTTACGTTGGATGACAGAAGGTTTTCTTAACAACTTACACCTCAGTGCACACACATATAACTGATCGCGCATGCGCAATATTTGATTTTGTGCCAAGTAGGTTGCTAGCTATATGGTTTGATTGCTTTGACTGTTTAGTTATAAGCACGGGTCTCTCCAACATTAACCTCGTTTAAATTCTTTAAACTCCATGTAAAATTTGACCTAATTTTTAGTTTTTAAACTTTAAGGGGGCTCAACACTGTTAGCATATGGCTTCACTTGAAAATTTAAATGCTTCATATCTCTAAGATGATCCTAGTGATTAATATCATTTTACCTATGAAGAACACGCTGCTCATTCTCTACAGTTTGGTGCAAACCCGAAGATCAAGCTCCTTGTAAATCCGAAGTTACAAAATAATTGCTCAAATTGGAACTAGAGCCATAGCTTTTGCTACAGAGTCCTAATTTTGTAATATTACACCCATTATTGTTATACCTACAAAAGAGCGAAATAGATTTGTGAGTACCCTTTCTTGTTTAGCAGATTCTAACATTCAGGTTTTTTAACATTATCTTACCTCATATTTGCGTGGATGCCATTTCTCGCCTGAACCAGCTATCAAAAATCGACAAACGCTCTTTTGTAGCAAATTTATCGATGCCTTTCCGATAAAAATTTGATATCTTTCGGATAGAAAATCACGGACTAGTTTCAATTTTTGTGAACTAGTGTAATAGCTGAGCACGCCCGATTATATACCAAGCCACAAAAATTCCGTAACCCAATGAATAAGCAGAAGTTTACGGGAAAGTTGTTTACAGTTCATAGGATTTAGTAGTTCATAGTATTTATAATAGCACTTACCCAAATTGCTATCACATTTTGGCTTATTTTGCAAAGGAAGGAGTATTATGTAGCCACGAACAATTTCGCTTCTTTCGCTACAGCTGCTTCACTAATTGGTACTAATTGCAAATTATGTTATTAGCGCCTGCTCAACCATGCGGATATGTGAAGCCATATGCTAACAGTGTTGAGCCCCCTTAATAACTTCTTTATTGAAATTATAGCATTTCAACACAAATTTCATCATATACCTAGTTACAGTTATATCACAGTAGGAGTAGGATATCTTTGTTATTACACGAGTCCAAGGCGAAGCCAAGGACGAGTGTTAATAACAAAGATATCCTACGACTACTGTGACATAACTGGCTCCTTTCCCACCAAAGACTTCAAAAAAGCTTTGACTTATAAAAGAAATTGCTGATGTGTTATGATGTTAAACGCTACACAAAAATCTGTAAGTTTTATTGAATTTCTTAGGAGATTCTAAATATAATTTGCATAGATAAGACTGCTAAGTACATTCAAACATTACATAAGGTATGGTCCCATATTTATAGTGTATCATTCAGTACTCAATGAAGCTAATAGAAATTTACTGAGATCTTATTGTGTATCTGGCCTACCAGTCAAAGCTTTCTACTTTTTTATTTACGTATATTACTGACATATGTATAGAATATACGTATATAGATATTGTTGGTAGCTAATTGCCAAAACAAAATATTAGCTATAGCTACATACGTAGCATGGACGAAGTATTCACAAGTGAATAATTATTGTTTATTTCACAGCTTATGCTTACTAGCTAATCGAATTTACAAGTAGCTATGCACATAGTATGGAGAGGCAAGCATGTAACTGAAAAGCATTAGTGCAATGTTGGCTATGCATGGCAGCTACGTAGCTGCTGTAGTTACCTTTAAACTTCATGACACACATCAATCCACATAAGCACAGAATTAGCTCTACAACTGTTCTTGAGTATCAAAGTTGTGAGCTACGTATGTAATACGTATCTGCAAAAATAGAAAAAACACTGCATGTGTCTCAAAAATTTGTACATTTTACAACATTGTTGGTAAATGACAATTATGGATGCGCACTGCTTCAGGGGTGGGAGAAGCAGTTTCAGATAGTTGAGGCACACAGTACAGCTGTGCAGCACCTTAATATTTACTCTATTATCTATGCTTTGCTCTGTTAGTTATTTTCACCTACAGTACATACGTACGTATGTATAGTCTGTTTGCGTTCACCTTGCCAGTCATTTCCCATGAATAACTTCTGTTGTGTACATCCTATGACTACAAATTTTATATTGTCATGAAGCCATTCAATTGTTGGAAACATTAATAAAAGAATCGCTCTGATAGGCCTAAAAACAAAGGGGTATATAATATATGACCTGACAAATATTCACCATACATTTCCTATGGAGAATATTCCTTTGTAGTTCATGTACTGACAAATTGTAGGCAGCTGCCACTGTACATTTCCAATGACAAAAATCTTATGTACAAGTTTGTCAAGGTGAACGCGAATATACGTAGTATAGTAGGTTCAATATTATGCTCATGTAATACGTAAGTTTATATGGAATCACACTGTTTTATTAGAGTATAGTCACTTTTCTAGTATACACAATAAATACTGTACTGACTGTACCAGATAACCTGACTGTTCTATTAGAATATATTGATCTTTTAATGTTAATTTTCAGCAAAAAACTTCTTGTTCTGTTCGCATTACGCTTGATGCTTTTGCTTACTACGTATTACATCACTAAACACATTTTGGGTAGGCAATTGCCTACGCTGCATACCCTATTTTGGTGCCCTATGTCTTTTTTAAAATAGCTAATTATCTATGTTTCTTAGACAAAAATCAATTCTATGGCCTGGTTTATTTGATCTGTTAGTTTTATTAACACAACTCCCATTCATTTACATTTTGTTTCATTGCCCTCAAAATGAGGGCAATAAAATTTATTTAATAGCTAGCTAGCTAGCTATAAATATAATAAATATATTTGCTTATTAAATTATTTTTGAGGACAATAAATTATTTTATGCCCTTTCCATTTTATTGCCCTTAAAAATGCGATTATTTTTATTGCACATGATTAAAACAAGAAATACTGTATTGTCTTGGATTATGGCCCGGGCACTTATTTCTAAACGGCAACTTTTAGCCCTGGCTACTAAACGAGATTGGCAAAAATATGGTGTTTAATGCCCTTACCCCCCAGTGACTAAAGAGGAACCAGGCACTTATACAACACCGCCCATAACTCGAGTTAAAAATTCCATGCTTTAGCTACGTATGCATACGTAGATCACAAGCTGTCTATGTATACGTATGTATGTACATTGACAGTAAATAATTTATGTACGTATATGTACATATATTGCAGGTCCACAGCCAATGTCAGGTCCAGGTACTTCATCTGGTATGTACATATATAGCTATGTACGTACATATGTATAGCTAGTATGTTATTTACTCTATACACATTATTACGTGTACATGTATACATGAAAACTTTTGTGGAGAAAAATTGACATTCGTGAATGTGTTCACAATTCACAATTCAATAGAAAAATTCATGTCATACTTAAAATTATTTCTGATAATTTCACAGCAATCACAAAGCTATTAGTGTTTATATTAGAGCTGAAACTAATTCGAATAGTTTAGGTATTTGCCTGGTTAATATTGTTCACTTACCCTGTATAGTAACAATTCACTGTGTCCCACTTCGTTGTCATGACAGCACTTACTGCCACCATCAAACTCTTGGTTGTGGTGGGGTTTGGCGGGTATACAGGGATCTCAACTGCCAAGGGATAATTAATCCTCCAAATATATTTCTCAATGTCTAATATTTCCATTTTTAATTGGGATCAGAAAACATTGGCTTAACTTTATACATAACAAATCTTGGGTGTGGGGAAAAAGCCTTTCAGCAATTAATTTACCCATGAAGGTTTTTTCCTAAGAGGCCATCTACTAGCAGTAGCCTAGATGAGACCCTCTACTATCACATTCCTGCTATTAGGAATGGAGATGTTGCTTTAAGCAACAGTGACACAGCTGAGCTGTATCAAAAACAAACGGCGGCGGCAGCATGTACAACACAACTACACTGGTCTGAGACAGTGGTGGCAGTTACTAATACCAGCCTGGACTCAGAGAGCGGCGGTTGCTATTCTTCAGAACAGCTACACTGATGGCGGCGACGGCTTGTACAACACAACTACACTGGTCTGAGACAGTGGTGGCAGTTACTACTACCAGCCTGGACTCAGATAGCGGCGGCTGCTATTATCCAGAACAGTTACACTGGCGGCGGTGGCGGCTGCTGCTATTATCCCACACAACTACGCTGGTGGTGGCTGATACTGGTCTGAGATGACGGCAACAGCTGCTGTTATCCAACACAGCTACACTGGTGACG
Source organism: Spongia lamella (assembly GCA_963930835.1). NCBI lineage: Eukaryota > Metazoa > Porifera > Demospongiae > Dictyoceratida > Spongiidae > Spongia > Spongia lamella. The sequence continues at coordinate 6,314,851 of OZ005747.1, forward strand.
GCTGGTACTGGTTTGAGGTGACAGCAATGGCTGCTATTTTCCAACACAGTTCCGCTGGTGGTGGCTGATACTACTACAATTATTATTGCTTCTGTTGGAGTAAGGTAGATTACCTGTAGCTGAAATAACTAAGTATTGGCATGTACGCACACAAAGAAATTGTGTATTAGCTAAATTTTGGGAGTGGGTTTGGGTTGGAAGAATTCTTGCTATTGTGGCAGTCGAATCCACTGTACACACAGCACTCAAATTCACACCTATTTACACGTGTTACTGTGCATGCCAATATTCCAATAATGGCCCATTGTCACATGAATGCATTTATGTGATCAACACCTTGACTGATGGTAGACAACAACATGAGCAACATCGTTCCAACATTAACTTAGTTTAATTACAGTAAACTTCATTTAATATTGTTCACTTACCCTGTATAATAACAATTCACTGTGTCCCACTTTGTTGTCATGACAGCACTTACTGCCACCATCAACCTCTTGGTTGTGGTGGGGTTTGGCGGGTCGTGGGTGTACAGGGATCTCAACTGCCAAGGGATAATTAATCCTCCAAATATATTTCTCAATTTCTAATATTTCCATTTTTAATTGGGATCAGAAAACATTGGCTTAACTTTATACATAACAAATCTTGGGTGTGGGGAAAAAAGCTTTTCAACAATTAATTTACCCATAAAGGTTTTTTCCTAAGAGGCCATAAAAAGGTTTTACTTTGCAGAAGGAAGACCTTTCCACCCAAGCATTTGTTAGTAAGATGAGAAACAACAAACAAAGAAATGGCAACTAACTGTGAACTACATAGCACACATGGTAATGGTATACGTATGCAACTAGTACGTAGGTATATTATAAACAGTTAGAATTATAAGTTGCTAACACAACGCTGGATGTATCTAGACATGCACACAGTTGGTATATTTAGTTTTATGAATCTCTACAATTTCCACATGAGCGGAAACAATTGTAAATTATTTTTTTAAAGAACCTTCCAAAATGTCAGGCCAGGTCCAAATTTAACCTGATATTGGATGCCATAGCTAAATCGCAATGTTAGCTTGCTATATATTAATGGTTGGCTTTATTTAGGAGGTGTTAACTAATGAGTTAAACAGTGCAACAAATGTAACATTTTTGTGTAGACCAGTGTACAGATGATAGGTAATTACTACTCTGCAAGGTGCTAAATAAACAATGACTCATGTCAGTTAGGTGGCCCTTTTGTCTTTTTGATCGCTGATGTCCCAATGTTATAATTTATATGAGTTACACGTAGGGGTGGCGATATTTCCAGCATTTACGAATACATAGCAACGTACAGCAGTAGTAACATTTACACCTACAGTGACAACAGATAACAGCAGTACAGGGGCAGAGGGAGCAATTTTCACATTGGTCCGGCAAATTATAAGCAGCATGTGAAGCATTAAATAGGGTGGTCTTGGAGCATGCCTCCCAGGAAGATTGATGCTCTGAGATAATTTTTTTTTTGACATCTAGCTACACATCATGTAGTACTACATTGTTACGTACCTTATTTATGCTATATGCTGATTTTGTCCAAAACTTGCATATTATTTATTTAACACGCATTATAATTAATTTTGGAGGCGCCTAATTTGGGACGAGATTTTCCGTAAAGAGAGAGACCAGTATTTGTTTTCAGCATTGTTATTATTACATTTAGAGCAATGGTTTTGCGCAAATAGTAAGTTTTATCTAACAACAGTTTGAGAATTGTAGGTTTCTGCATAGATTATATGAATGGTTTCTGTAACTTTGATCCAGCAGATGCCAGGTCTGCTGGACCTATTCCGGCGCCCCTGCAGTGGTGTTTGCACATGGTGGCAGCGGCATTCATATGGTGACGGCAACATTCATGAATAGAGATGCAATAAACTTCCAACATGTTAAACATACCAGGGACACTATTTACCCATGATGACAGCCACATTTAAATATATGGTGCAGTAGTGGCATAAAAAAGGTACAAGAAAATGGTGGCAACCTTTATATAGCATGGCAGAAACTGTCTATGTAAATGCTCTGAAGCTGTGGGCAGATTTAGGTGTAAGACTCAATAGTGTAATTTATTGTTGTTTTTTTTGACATGGGGAAAGCTCACTGATGTCCCAATGATCAGGAGTGGTCTGTATAGTATGTAAGGATGGGGGACTGCTTAACCAGTAGGTAGTGCTGAGCGGTATTGATATTTTCACAGACAGTACGGATTTGCTTGAAATACTGCGGTATAACTAAATCATTACAGTATACAGTATGTAAATGGTCCTAAAGACTATTATCACAAGATTCACTACTCTTTTAAAGAGATGTGGCGCTGTGCAAGGGAGGTGATACAGTTCTTGCCTTTAGTACAGCTATAATAATAATATTTATAATCTTAAAAAGAATTGTTTGAGGAAGAATATTGTGAAATATCTGTACTTCACAGTACTGCAGTATTCAAAAAATTGACGGTATAAGAAAATAATATGGCGGTATGATTACAAAGCCAGTATATTGCTCGGCACTACCAGTAGGTATGTAGGGTTAGCTTGCATTGGGGATGTCACAGCATAAAATGTTTTATCATGTCTTGGAGAATTATGTCACAACATGTGTATCACAATGCTTTCTCCTATGCCTTGCTAATCGGTGCATGGTAGGCGTTTTCCTGTATTCTGTTAACAATATTGAACGACAATATGTTTGTTCATGATTTTCTTTTGCTATAAAGCTTTTAAATCAATAAACTGTGCAATTTTAAGAGTTGTCTGTCATGGCATAAAGCAACCTATGTCAAATCATATCGTGAAACTGTGTCACAACATGTCATACACACGCATGGCACAACTACAGTGGACACCTTAACAGTTAAGGAGTAATCTGACAAATGTTGGACAAGTGTGGAGGTTGGCCGATATTGTTGTGCTTTGATCTGACATAATACCTGGAGATAATAACAAAGAGCAAGGTAACCACACTCCAAAGGGAAAGAAACTCCTCCTTGGGTTGGTACTATGTGGTATCTCCTAGCAACCAGGTGTAATGTATTTATAGGATACATAAATAGACATGTATAAACAAAGGCTTATGTGACACCCACCTATACATATATAATTTGTTTTTTGACCAGTCTTCGATGTATGAACATAATTCGCCTTGTAGCTACAGCAACATTAGCCAAGAAGTTTCACACTATAGTTAGCTATGTACACTTGATAAACTTGTATTCTAGTTATATTTCTGCTTAGTTTGCCAGACGCTTCTACATAAGTACATAGCCATTCATAACAAAATTGATTGAATACGTTAGAATACAATAGCATCTTCGGGGATATATACTTCATGCTTGATTGGAAACAACAGATGATACGATGATGGTAAGCTTGAATGTATAGTAAGCGCTCACGTTAAGTGATAGTTATCTAGATGGTGCATGAATTTATTCAAATACAATAGCGTTTTTATTGGCTGATCTATTTTTTTGGTACAGTGGGACCTCCATTATCTGAACAGCTGTGTGCCAATTTAATTTTGTTCGGATAAGTGAATTTGTGAAGCAAGTGATAAAATACAATACAACACATTTTTACATTCTGTATTGTACTCCGCCATGTAGCTAGGTTTAGAAGGCCACAAGCCATAACTCAGTAGATCCAGTAACACACATGTGGCAAAATATTATATCCTGCATGGATTTCAGTACGAAACCACTTATCACATTAATGACTTTGGTAGCTGCACTGTACTGGCTTTGCCTGCCCAAAGAATTACCTGGGAAAATTAAACCTTATAAGGTAAAGCTTATCTGACAAATCAGGTAGGGCAATTTCACAATCACAAAGGACATCAATCAAAATCAGTAGCTGCTGTTAGTCTCCATTACACATGCAGCACTCAGTAAGGTGGCAAAACAAATGCACTAATAAATTAGAATACAAAGCCGATTTTGTAAATTGTCTCTGTATACAGTAATATGCTATAGTTTAGTAGTTTCTTTCCTATTAGAAGTAAAATAGTATAGGGCACTGTTCAGATAAGCGAGAGTTCCGATAATGAAGATTCGGATAGTTGAGGTCCTACTGTAGTGTTATCAAACAGGCGGCCTACAAGTTGGTGAGGTACAGTGCTTTCATAAGTTTCACATACCAGAAACTGGTACAGCCATGTACGTGCCGGCCCTGATTGATCAAAATACCTTTCTTAAAATTCCACTGGAATCGCACACAAACGTGAAGTTCTGTACTTGGGTTAGAAACATAGATAATATATTCTACTACTATATACAAAAGATTGATAGTGTGACACAGCTTAGATAATATATATTATCTATGGACACAGTGGCTTACCGACCACAAACCGCGAAATAAATTTTTCACGGTTCCCGCCAAACAGGTACATACCTACTATTAAACTAAACAAACTTAGCAAACCTCTATCGTTAACCTGTTACCGTGGTTGACACCCGGTGATCGGCTAAAACTTGGTATTTCTTCGGAGAGAGATATTTGAAAGCGCTGGAACAATGATGACGATACATCACCAGTGCACGTGTCGGTTTGGCTGAGATGGTTTATCTCTGTGTATGCTGCTCCCCGTGCTGTAGAGTAGTTTCTTTTTTCTTGATGAGACCGAACAAGAATTCTTGCTATTGTGGCAGTCGAATCCACTGTACACACAGCACTCAAATTCACACCTGAGGGGTCCTTCACTTCAAAATTTCATCGACGAAACTTCGAAATTTGGATGAAGTCCACACAAATTTCTAATATCGAAATAAATTTCTAAATTTCTAGCAACTTTCTAGTCTCGTGTGCCCGACTTTCTGGAGATGAAACTTAAAATTGCTTCTTTCAGAAGGGATTTCTCTTCTATTATCTAGATATACTTACTGGTTAGGCACTGAAAGTCTATTGCAGATTGCGGCAGATTGTCTTAGACAATTTGCGGTCAGTTATAATTGTATCGAGTGTTGCCAGGTGTATTGTAATCAGATTGCTCAAGCGAATCAAATAAAGAGAGGATTCATGTATATTTAAACACGCAAATAGATATAGTCTAGCTATGTAGCAATAAATTCACACAAATAACCAGACATTTCTGAACTTTTCTGATGCATATTTCTAAATTTCTGATTCAAATTTCTAAATTTCAAATTTCTAAATTTCCAACTTCCATCGACAACATTTCTAGAAGTGAAGTACCCCTCGTTCACACCTATGTACACGTGTTACTGTGCACGCCAATATTCCAATAATGGCCAATTGTCGCATGAATGCATTTCTGTGATCAACACTTTGCCTGATGGGTAGACAACAACATGAGCAACATTGTTCCAAAGTTTAATTACATTAAGCTTCATTTACACTGATATTCGAATACCTGAAAGTATTCGGATGTAATGAATGACTTAACTACATTATAGCTATAATTGATTCAAGCGCTTATTTCGTTAATTTAAAGATATCTAGACTAGTGATTAAACAAATTATAATTCCAGGCTATTTCTAGCATAAATCAAACATTCTTGTCATAAAAATGAGAAATACATACGTATGCATGTTGAATCATGTTGTATGTTTCATTCAGACTAAAATGTTTATCCTAATTGCAAACTACAGAATACAAGCTAGACAATTTCATGATTACATGTAGCTACGTACATAGATTGTGCCAACTCAAACCATTTCTGCAGGCTCAGTCACAAATAACCAAAAGCTAGCTACCACCATGAATATGATATCCATTCAACATAATTATGTACTTTAGCCTTCTCCTCATAATTATTGCAATCCTGTTAGCTCATTCCAAGGCCCATACAGATAGCAGTATGGTACAAATATCATACGTAATTAGTAATGGCGGGTGTGTATTATCCATGTATCTATTATTGTTGCATGTTGACACCTTGCATGGAATATTAATACCCTGATCAGTTAATGATGAAGAATGAACAAAACAAAGGCTATGGGTTCTAGGGAGTATGGTAATTGGAATATGAAATTATCAAGGCTATGGCTACACCCAGTGGTTTAGTCACTTGGTTGATCTCTGTACTGTTAACAAGCTAACTGGCAGACAGAAATCTACTGTAAAGCATTTGAATATAATTACAGCATTGTTAGTGCTGTACCAATAGATTTCCTGTCTTGCAGTTTGATATTATAGAGGAAACTTTGAGATGTATGTACGACGTATCAAAGTTTATGGCTTGTTGACTAGACAAAATCTCAGTGTGAGATTGGTTTTGCTTGGACAGTCACTATAACATTAAGTACTACAGTAGCTACCAAACTTGTGTATATAACGAATTAATGATACTTAGGTATTGAAATTATATTTTTTCCACAAGCATAGTAGCTAGCTAGCTACGTACTACTGTGTATTTTCAACTTGTAGCTAATCCTGGTCAACCATCACCAGCAGAACCTACACCACCTAAAAAAGAAAAATCTCTGGAAGGTACATATATTGATACATTCATATTACATACTTAAGTAGCTACATAAACATTTTAAACCATGGTAGACTTTAGCAAGAGTGCGCCTGCAGATTTATTGTTTGTGACAGAAAATTAAATACATGCATATCTACATACGTACGTAGCTATACTGTACATATGTACGTATATAGTCCACTAATTATCCTGATCAATTGTATTTACCAAATCATACACCACCTCCAGGCAGGGGTGTAGCCAGACTCCCCTTGATGCCCGGGCACACAATTTATTATAATACACCATATAGCTACGTAGCTATCTATACCATGCTGGTTCATACGTGCATTTATTAATAGTTGTTGTTAGCAAGTGCACGGCACGGCACAACTAGCTACATAGCTAATCTAGTGTAACAGCATGAGGTGTATAAGTAATGCATAAACTATACAAACTGCTTGAGCCATTCTACGAAATATGCATGAATTATTAACTATTGATTGTGGGAACGCATCCAGATGATCACGTGTGCCACACATACATCTAAGCTATGAGCAAAACTTCTTTCCTTCACTGATATCAGCCACATAAAGACAACAATTGGTGCTCCAGTCTTGTAGTTAATACTGCTGTAGAAATTCAAAAGCTACGCCTGACGTCTTTTCTTGAAAAACATCTTTTACGGGGTTAGTCTCACATACATCCAAAATTTCTTCATTTCCATACGTAGACAAAGACGGTTGATGTGCAGTTATCACTTAACTCTTCTAGCCACGTTGCATATCATTGGTGGGTTCAGCCGTTGGAATCACACAATGAGCTGTATAAATGGGAGTGAAGAAAACAAAGCTAAACTAATTCAGTCACTTACTTGTATTTCTGTAACTCTCTTTAAAAGTTGAACCGTGTATTTCTTCTATGGCCATTTCACAAATTTCCAGTACTACTTTGCTATTTCCAGTACTATCTTGAAAATTTTAAATGCATATCTCGTGAGCTATTTTAATTCTAATGAATTCAGTCTGAGTGTCATCGAGTGTTTCAGTACAAGTGTTTATCAAGCACTAGATTCACCACTAAATTAGGATAATGCTACTAGCATTACAATATAAGTCATTATTTGCTTCCTTTTAAGTTTTGGTCTGATTCATCATCGAGTCATGTGACTCTTACTGAGCTGGTGATGGTAGGGCCTGGGAAGTTGATGGTAGGGCACAGGCCCTAGTAGGCCTGGGTCTGGCTATGCCACTGCCTCCAGGAGGAGCTTCTGGAAGATATCTTAGTTATTAACACTCATCCTCAGCTTTGTATGTAAGATGGGTGGGAGTGATTTGCCTGATGTGTATGCATGAGCCTGAAGTTGAGTGCATGCATAGAGGCATATTACTACGCATGTTATAATTATAATTATGTATTGTAATGCTTTAATTACCATGGTACATAGCAATATTGGTACATAGGTTGAATACCACAATTAATTATCACAATTATTGGTAAGGTTATAAGTATAAATTGCGAAGATAAGTTACGTAGTTGTCACCTGGTTTATAACTATACATCTCCCTTCCCAGAAACCCTACAGTTTATGTACATACATACTTGCAACACATGTTATGTAATTACCTTATTTGGGGCCTAATGACTAATAACAAATCCTTACAATTGTTTTGAGTGGTCTACTGTATAGCGAGAAATTTTCAAAAGGTTAAATTTTCGAAAAAGGCTGAGTTTAAAGGATTTTGAAAAAATAGTTTTGAAAATCAGCTATATAGCTATAGCGAAGCGCAATTCAATTTTGTTTCACTTAATGATCATACCGCAATTGCAATACCTTCAAAATGTAGCATTTTGGATGACATGTTTTTCTTATTAGCTTAGCTCGTGGTTTAGCTACGTATATAGTTTACAATTTTTCAAGACGACATGCTAAATCGATTGTGCGCAATAATAATAATAATTACGGCATGGCATACACTAGCACAACACTAGAGACTTACAGATTTGATATGGACTTGGTTATAATTCGTGGACACTATACATATACAAAGATATATGTCGGAAACTTCATTGATAGCTCTTGGTAAGGATTTCATGAACAGCACTATTTGCTGGCAGCTTCTGTTGCTGAGCTCAGCATTGAATTTGCCAGACCGTCCGGTTCTGGCAGAATACTTTCTATCTTCTTTCTATCTTCTATACTTTCTATCTTCTTTCAATATACACGTGAAATATTTCAGAAGTGCCATCATCACGAAACTGCTTGTAATTAAAGAATAATTATGTAGCTAGGTAGCTAGCTATTTCGAAAAAATATTTTCAAAAATGCCTGAACATTTTCGAAATTTTTGAAAATAGAACCCTTCGTAAATTTCCCGCTATATGGTATGTGGGAGATAAACAACCCCTCCACTTGCCTTATTATTACTTGTTATTAAACTTGACCTTTGGTCTCGTGTAATAACAACTCGTTCTAGTAATAATTAATTTCAAGTTAGTAGAAGCGCATATCAGTGTGAACATTCCACAGCCAGTGCAATATGTTATAGTTATATCACCAGCATGAGTAGGATATCATTGTTATTACATGAGACTGAGGGTGAAGAGAAGTTATAGTTATATCACAAGCATGAGTAGGATATTTATTATTACACGGGACACAGAGTGAAGCCCGAGGTCAGTGTAAATAACAATGATATCATATGAGTGCTTGTGATTTATATCCCACTGCCTTTGATCATAAACAAATCATAAGAGATTTTTATGCTAATACTGTAGCTGTAAATTATACATGTACGTATAGGTTTGAACAACATTTCTAATGTTTCTCAGGGTAATAACTACACTTTCAGGGTAATAACTACACTTTTAATGTTTCCCAGGGTAATAATTTTACTTTTAGACTCTATTTGGCACACACAGGCAGGGACATAAATCTCATATATCCCGGCCCGCACTACTTATGTCCCTCGCTCTCAGGCACAAAGAAACATAAATACGAGAAATACAATATTACCTTATTTTTCAACAGGTTACACGGTGTGCTTCATTAATTTGTCACATTCACCAAAAATATCGCTTCGCCATGGCCATAACTTGCATAGAAGAATGAGGTGGAAAGGTAAACTCGTTAACTAGGAATACACGCAGGCGCTTAAGTAGTTGCTATGGTGTTTGAAATTTAGCATCTTTTCAAGGCTAGTATCGCCGTGTCAACAAAGGAAGCAAAGATACATTGTGTAAGAATGTTTTTTTAATTATAGAGTCTAAAACAGTTATACGCATACACCAAGGAGTGTACAAAATTTATAAACCCTCAGGTCCTTAGTAGTGCCCTCGCTGCGCTCGTGCGCTACAGCCTCGGGCCTTCGGGTTTATAAATTCCGTCGACTCCTTGCTGTATGCAATTAACTATTATTTAATTAAAGGCCTACATATAGCCATGGCCTGGTGCCAAAATGCAAGCACTATTTATTATACATGAAACTTATCTACAACTTATAACCTTTCTACCTACGTATATAAAAACTTATAAGATATGTTAAAGAACTCGCTGGTTATGAAGCAAAGAAACAGCGCATCTTCTTTTCGCCAGCAAAAGCCTTCATAACTCATGATCACTGCATCAGCTGTCATTTTTTTATTGCAATACCTGAAACTTTTTTAGATGCAGAATCACGTGAGAAACAATATGGTTGAAACCATTTTTAGATAGGAGCTATGGCAGCTTATTTATGGCTGTCTTAACATCCAGGTGATTATATATGTATATTTATATATAGCAAAAAGGAAGAAAACAAGATCTTTTTCTATCTTCAAGCTTCCCTTGAGGAGGATGCTTTTACCTGAGCTCCTTGCCTAGTTGATCACCTCAATCAGAATTTAATGGTGAACAAAACAATAAAACTATGGGAGTTTGTTTGGTTGCGTGTGTGCTGAGCCAATACATTGGCTTAAGCGAGTTGTGCAGTTCATGTTTCTCAGGGAGATCACTGAGTAATTATCACACAGCTACAATCACTATACAGCACACTTTGTTTCTTGATGTATGGCTTCAGTGAGATATAACAATTTATTCACTGGCATTTCCATTTAATCTGAGGTGTAAAAGTGATACATAATATACATACGGTACACTTCATAAAAAGTTAACGTTTCGTGATCACGTTACGATTACGATACAAGTTATTACGAAACGTACTTGTGTAATTACAATATGATACGATATGATTCGTACTTAGCTTATTGCATCAGGAAATGTTAGGACTCAGCCAAGGGAATCTCCAAGGGAATCTACCAAAATTCATCACATTATTAACCGCAAGAATGTTGCTAAACATCTATGCAAGCCAAACAAAAGACTTTAGATGGTAACAAAACAGCGTTTATACACTATTAATAATCATTTTATATCTTTTCTGTATGCAGCGATTATTCACAAACCTGTTTTCAAAATGCGTATACACGCGCACGATTAACAAACGATGCCAATCAACAATACAACCAAGTTTTAAGCCTGTTTTCTTTGTATTGCATTTCTACAACACTAAACAAACCTAAGTATCGCTATAACTTTTCTCCAGAGACAACTATTTTTACCTGACACAAACAATACTCCATGAAAGGAACCCGGGTATGTTAGTAAACAGCCCAATAGTGGCGTGACCTTTCTATAATAAGCACACCGGCTACTGAAACGCACAAGAAACTTGTTAGCAAGTCCATCGGGTAAGTTATACCGTCGATATGGCGTCAACAGGGGTTTAAGAATTAATAAGTATGCGTAATTACTAGTAAGTACACGTACTTAATTACGAAAGTAAGTTCCGTACTACGGTACAATTACTCGCACTACGGATCGTACTATGATCATACTACGGTACGAAACGTAAGCTTTTTTATGAAGTGTACCGTAGTAAGTACATATGTATGTATAATAGCTTTGTATATACTTATCCTCACCTTCTCCTCAGGCTTGTGAAATAAAGATATTGTATACACATACATACGTAGCTATGTATGTATGTACCTGGGTTATACATATAATATACTTCATATGAATTAATACTTTGTTATTAACACTCATCATCAGTTTTGCTTAATTGTGATATCATACTCATATCTGGGGATGTGCATATTATGCTTTTAAAATTTCCAATTATTCGTTCTGGAATTTCTCCTATTACTGTATGGCGCAAAATTTTGATGGGGGATGAATTTGACAAATTTTTAGCAATTCATCAAAATTTTACTCGTCAAATCTTCCTGACCCCAATTCATCAAAATTTTCCACTATCAAAATTTTGTGCCATACAGTATTCTCATAATTATTCTCTGGAGTCAGTGGAGTGATGCCAGGTACAGGCAACTAAATTACCTATGTAGTTATATTAGACTAGCAAGTACCATATAAGCAGAAATATTGACAGTGACTTTAATTTGGCGATTTGGCAAATCGCCTTTGAGTTGTCAAATTAAAAATCACCATTACATGTACATACGTACGTACCTTGCGCATTTTCAACTTTTATTTCTCACTTTTATTTATTGCTTCACAGCAGCTTGCCCAATAGCTATGGCGAGCTGCTGTGATGCAGCATGCACTAACTTGATTATTTATCTCCCTTCTGCAAAACAACGTGCAAGCTACAGAAAGCATTCTTGGGATGTGGGCAACTAGCTATACTGTGCTCTTATTTTACCACTACGGCGTAACGATCGTGTAAGTTTATGCTTTCTCTCTCTCACAATTCTGTTAGTGTGTAACGGACATAGTATAATATCATCAATAGTAAACAAGCTTAGTGGAAGCCACCATGCACCAGTAGCATTACATGGCCTTCGATGGTGCTTGCGACTTAGTTCTTTCATAAGCCTTACGGTAACTGTCAAGATAATTGACCCATTATAGACTCAGTTTAATCATCAGTGATGCTAAGTTATGAAATGCAAAGCTTGCTTTTGCTTCATGGCACTTGACTGTATAGCTTACATGTGCACAGAATCTTTCCTGTTTCACATTAATGTTTACTTAACACATCATCACCTTTCGCACATCAGCAGCTCGATTATGTTGATTTGTTCTTATAATTAAGAAGTTTGGCACAGTCTTTGCACCCATGACTCTCAAAGTTCGAGTTCCATAGGATTCTGTACATTTTATGGCCCCCAGGCAGCCACTGGATGTTGCACAATCCTTGTTAATTGCAACTCATTAAAGTTCTGTAAATATTTCAAGCTTGCACTGAATCGGTCTATTATTCCGGATTATTACTTATACTTTGAGTCTTTGTGGTTCTTATTATTGTGGAAATTGTTTCAGAATGTGCACGTGCATTCCTATGTAGTTATAAATCAAGACTCACGATAGTGAGTCGCGAGGCCAAGAAGAAGCGCAGCAACGCGACCACTGAGTGAGTTATTTACACGTAGCACCGCCCTCAAACTCGCAAACGCTCTAGTCAAGCCGCCATTAAAGCTATCGCTTAGTTATTACCGACTCACAACGTTCTTACTATACAGAATCAACAAACCGAGAATGGAGGAAATAGGCACCACCATTCCTAAGTACCAGCCATTGCGAGTTTTATGGCGCCCGTTGTGCGACTACGCACGACGAACCATCCTTTCCCGCCCAATTCGCCCGTTTACTAGACAATTAGTACCTTCATAGTTTGAAGAATCAATATCCTGAAGTTCATCGACATCGATTCAGCCATTCTTCTGATACAGCCTTATAAATGCCTTCCTCACCACAAAAATTTTTATGCGGCAGTCGTTTTTTTTTCTTCTTTGTTTCTTTGTTTGTTTGTTTCTTTTATTTTCATCGCACACTTTTTGGGGGGCTTGCGGGAGTTTTCGTGAACCCCGGAAGTTTTTTTCAAACTCTCTTTTTATACATTCACTTGTTTGTCTAATAACTCACTCATTTCTTCATGGATTTCAGCCAAATTTGTATCAGCACTTCTCCTATGTATGCTCTACCTGTCATGCTATTATTAGTCTGAAGTAAACACTTGAATGTATTTGAGAAGGGCTATTACACTACAGGTTGATAGTTGTCATAACTTGGACCCCCTTCGAATGATTTGCATAAACTTTCAGATATACAGTCTATATTGATGTATCACTCTGTAGTGAAAGTTTAAAAAAAATCTCGGGCTTGAGTTTTTCAAAATTAAGCTTTAAAGTTTAATTTGCAATATTGTGTGCTAGGCAAGTACAAGTTATGCCCATGCAGTACTTTGCTAGCAATAACATGTGTTTATACTTCCAAAAAAGTAGTGATATGCTAAACAAAAATACCCTGGGTGTAAAAAAGTGCGAGGCCAATCAGAAGCAGCATTGCAAATAGGTATGTGCGACCAAAAACTTTGATATCAGTTGAGGTCAAGAAGTTACTTATCAAAAATCTTTTTAACTACTTGAATGACATACAATAGTTTATAGCATATTTTCACAACTATGATTGGCTTTGTCACTTGGCCACCTTTTTCACACCATCATTATTAATAAAGGTGGCCAAGTGACAAAGCCAATCATAGTTGTGAAAATATGCTATAAACTATTGTATGTCATTCAAGTAGTTAAAAAGATTTTTGATAAGTAACTTCTTGGCCTCAACTGATATCAAAGTTTTTGGTCGCACATACCTATTTGCAATGCTGCTTCTGATTGGCCTCGCACTTTTTTTACACCCAGGGTGTTTTTGTTTAGCATGTACATTACGTATATACGTAATATAGTCATATTTACATAACTGTAGTAAATTTTGTTGTGTCTATTTTATTGTAGAACTTCCAGTTGGTGCTTTGTCAATCAAAAAGGATGATGATGATGATGATGATGATGATGGTGTAATTGGTAATTGCAAATCTGTGTATTATACGTAAATGCCAGGGTACATACCTAGCTACGTACATAACAGAGAAGAGAGTACATATCAAACATATGTAGCTATATGATTACATGAAGTCTTTCTGGTTTCTTTAACAATGTAACAGTTAAAATTTTTCATATACATGTCATAGCTACGTAACTCCATACAAGAGGAAAGTTGCATCAATAAAAATTCTTGATGCAGCTTGTCCCTTTAATTTCTTGTATGAAGCTACGTATGTAGCTATATGAAAGATTATAATCATTACATTATTATATGGTTAAATACTGGATTTCACGTCAAATTAAGCTTTTACTATCTATGACATAATACTTCAACCAATGGCTTGGGTGACTCCAGAAAGCTATGCTTTATTTACTGTTTTTTGGCACCTTCATATGTAAACATCTTGCACGTGATCACATTTGAGCTCACCATGTGTGCAAAGCTTCCATTCATCCAACATCTCGCATGTCTAGCCATATGCACCAAGTTTTCATTCATCACATGTGCATACTCTTCAGCACCAGTATATACGGTACAGCTAGTTTACAACTCGTGTCATTTTCTAGTGTGTGTAGTTCGAGGCACCAGTCAAAACTCGCATGCCACACGTGAGTGAGCCAATTGCCCGTGTGGGATTAGTACACATGAGTCTTAGGTTTTCTTGACTGTGTATGGGAGTAATTCACATGTCTCATTACAAAGCGAACAAGAATCGGGACTCCTCTATAGCTACCATTCCAATAACTGGACACTAAACAATGGCACAAGAAAGATATAGAAATTGCATGCACCAGAGCTCTTGCACATGTTGTATCACAAAGCGCACATGATAAAGTGCTTCAATTAAAGCACTGGAGCTATTTTTGTGGATCCTCATGTAACAGGCATACGCTCTGCATATTAAGTAGCTATGTATGCAAATTAAATCTCAGAGGACGTGATGGCGATGTGATAAGGAAGTGCGAACAGACTTATGTAGGCCTATACATTTCTCGATGCACAACACACCCTCTCTTGAGTATTTACTACTTACTCGTGAGCACTGCTATAGGGCATGCCTCTATATTCGAGTACACTTGGCGGGCGGTAAATATCTTTACATGCATTCTACTACACGTGCATAGCTCGTGTACTTAAACATGAATTTTGTTCGGGTCCCATGCGAGAACACAAGTACAATTGTAAACTTGGCCGTGAACTGTACTGAACTTAGATTTACATAGTAAATCATATGCTCTGATTTAGTAAATCATATATTCCGATTTAGTAAATTGTATGCTCCGATTTAGCAGATGTATCGATGTATATATCACAGGAATCGATTTATAAATCACATGAAAAATAGTCGTATTACAAAAATACATCTACAATTTTGTTATGCTCAATTTTGACACAAACGGCACCCCATAGCTTAGCCATGGCCGATTCCTGTAAAATACATTTACACATGTACGTAGATCTATTCAATAAAATGAAATCTTTTGGCACCTTCAAGCACGAACATCTTGAAAGATAATACCTCATTTGAGCTCACCACAAATGCCAACAGGTTAAAATCAATTGTTTGGCATGTCTGTTGTCAATGGCCTCCCAGTTCAACATCATAATTCACATGTTCTTCAACACCAGTGCCCCATCCAATTAGTGCTGATCAGTTACAAGTACATACATGGAGATATAAAATTATACTGATTCATCGATGGAAAATCAAGTAAAAGAAAACATCCGATAATTGGTTATCTACAGACAGCGTTTAAGCAGTAACTTACTCTTGAATTTCCCCCCATTTAAATTGAAAGACAGGAATTTGAATAATCCTGAATTTCGTTCACATTTTCCTGTGTGAGTTCTTTAATAGCATACTAGCTGCCTTCTCTATTATGTACTCTCTCTATTACCAAAATGTATTAGCTAGCTATCTTGTAAGCGATGAATATTAGAGAATCTGTAATACTCTGTGGCTAGGAACATTAAGAAGTTAAAAAGATACAATAATTGTTCCATATCAGAGGCATATTTTTGGTGATAAAGAAACTTCGTTCTTGCTTATTGGCAGAAAAATATTATTTGCAGTGCCACGAATGGGTCATATGATGTCATATTGCCAATCTGATTTAATCAGTGTATAGATTATATAATAGTTATACGCATACACCAAGGAGTCTACGGAATTTATAAACCCGAAGGCCCGAGGCTGTAGCGCACGAGCGCAGCGAGGGCGCTACTAAGGGCCTGAGGGTTTATAAATTTCGTAGACTCCTTGGTGTATGCGTATAACTGTTTTAGACTCTATTTAATAAAAACATTCTTACGCAATGTACCTTTGCTTCCTTTGTCGACACGGCGATACTAGCCTTGAAAAGACACTGAATTTCAAACGCCATAGCAACTACTTAAGCGCCTGCGCGTATCCCCAGTTAACGAGTTTACCTTTTCACCTCGTTCTTCTATGCAAGTTATGGCCGTGGCGAAGCGATATTGTTAGTGAATGTGACAAATTAATGAAGCACACCATGTAATCTGTTGAAAAATAAGGTAATATTGTATTTCTCGTATTTATGTTTTTTTGTGCCCGAGAGCGAGGGACATAAGTAGCGCGGGCAGGGATATATGAGATTTATATCCCTGCCCGCGTGTGCCAAATAGAGTCTAATTAATTGTTAGTTTAGAAATTACAATTTTTCAAAAGTAGCTAAGTAATAATTTCTAAAATAATTCAGGGTAGAAAGGGTATCAAAGAATGGTGGCTATAGCACATGAACTGTAAGCTTTTCAGCTTGGTAACACAAAATGTGACTTTAATCAGCCAAATAATTTGATAGCGAGGGGTCCGAAACGCAGCAAAATTGCGTACGAGATTACATAATCTTTGCAATTTTACCAAAATTACACCAGGACTACACCAGGTTTGCACAGGGATTACACATATTTGTAATGCAAGAATTGACTGTAATTTTTTAGTATTTATGTAATTTATTAATTAGTAAGTAGTATTTATGTAATTTAATGCAATTATGTAATTTATTAATTAGTAAGTAGTATTTATGTAATTTAATGTAATTATGTAATTTATTAATTATTTAGTATTTACGGTACAGCTCGATTATAACTTTAAAAAAACTCGCGTGCGTAATTACACATGCACTACACGAACAGCAAAAATATTGTGGCGTGTTTGCGAGTGCACGAGAAATTGATGACGTCTCAACTGCTCGCAGAGTGTTAAAAAACTCCTCGCGAGTCTAAATAAACTTGTGCACTTGACGCGTGGAGTCTGCTCGAGTATAGTACAAACGCATGTAAACGAGCAGCAATGTATGTGCGTACCTTGAAATTGGCCGGGAAGGTTACCTGAAAGTCCCAACTTCTTTAAGATAAGGTTCTACGTGCCCTTCCATTATCTCTTGTTAAGAACAAAAACGAATATCACGTGTGCATGTGATTCTAATAAGTTTATGCGAGATTTTTTGTGACTAACACGTGCTTGTCAGCAGGCGCATTTATTTAACAGACACAATGACTGACAAGATCGATTGGAATAACGGTAACAATGTTTTATGTTTGCTTTTTAGCCTTCCCATCTTTAAATCACTGGCGTATGCATACTAAATGTGCACGTGTCCTTTGTCCCAGTATACTCGTGTGGTGCAGCTTACAGGTTACTCGTGGCAATCACGAAGATAACGTGCGTGTAGTGCATGCAAAATTCTCGTGCAGTTGTGTACAAACACGCGAGTTTTTTAAAAATACTCGAGTAGAGTTACAAAATACACGCGTGTGGGTGACACGCGTGTTTCAAGTTATAATCGAGCTGTACCGTATGTATTTATGTAATTTTTTGTAATTTTTTATTACTCGATCACGCGATAGATTACTAAAGGTTACGGATTTGTATTAACACAGATTACAAAGATTTTAAAAGATTACACTGGGATTAGCTACAGGCCGAGTGTACGAGATTACAGCCATGTTGTGGACCCCCGTTTGATAGTGTATATACATGCATGTAAATTGTCTTCATTCTATATGCTTGTGATGTAATAATTATTGTGTATATCGTGATATATGTATATTCATGTTGTGAATAATTATGAGGAGACATGCTACGTATGTGATATAAAAATATTGGTGATACACATCGCTACAATGGACATGAAAAACTAAAAATTAAACAATTGTTAATTTCAAAAAACTTGAAAAAAGTGAATAGGGATCTGAAAAATATTCAAATTAGATGCATATGGATTGTGAAAGTACGTATAGCTATGTACCTAAACAAAATGAGAGTGTGTGATTCCGTTATACTGTATACGACAAAACATTTGAGGGGAGAACTTTTGCGGTTCATCAACAATGTGCATTATGTAGGGAAAACATTTGCGGTTTGCAGCCTTAAAGCCCACGCATGCCTCTGCAATATGGATTTTAGAGTGTGCGCAAATTAGAATAAAGGAAAACTGAAGCAGGAAAAGTTTCAATGGTAAAACATTCACGTTTTGCTAAAATCCGCGAAAACTGTGAAAGTTTTCCCCCTTGTATGTTTTGTTGTATACAGTATTTGAGATCCCTATTTTGGCTGTTGCTAATTATATAGATAACTGTACCACAGTCAAAATAGGGATCTTAGATTCACAAGTTCTAGGTACTTTCACAATCCTGAGTGCTTTTTTCACAATCCCTATTCAATTTTAATTTACTCATATAATCATATGGCTATCTACGTACGTATGTACATACTATTTTGTTATATGTCTTTCCTAAAATGACTACGTAATTACGTACATAGGTACGTAGCTAATCACTACGTATATGTACATATGTACATACAGTATAATATTAAGATGATAAAGTTTAACCTCTGATGTTTATGTAGTTGAAAAACTTTGGAGTCAAAAAGAACTGAAAGAAAAGTTTGGTACTAAAAAGGCTCCAGTTCCTCTTACGTGTCTTACAGATGATGAAAAGAAGGAAGTGTTGCAAAAAGTTGTGGTTTTATTATTGACTGTAAACAAAAATGAAGCTTTGGCTACTCGTAATTACTTGGAAGCATTTGATGAGCGTGGAGATATATACGAGTTTACAAATCGTGTTGTTTTTGGTGGTGGGAAAGTAAGTCACCATGCCATTTACTACATTGGTAAATTTGGAGCTTGTCCAGCTGCTATTACAACTGTTCCACCTGGTTCAGAAGTACGTGGTGGTACCGTCACTGCTCCCATGATGGCTTATGAGACCTTTTGTAATATTGGTGCCATTATTGGAGTAGGTGTTGCTTGTGGAGTAAAAGAGAAGGTCAAAATGTGTGATATTCTTGTGTCCACTCAAATTGTTAATTATGATCAAGGGAGAGCTCAGCAAGGCGGAATTGAATCAAGGGGAACAAAACTTAATGCGTCTCCCTACCTCAGGGATTTATTTAATAAGGATGTCACGTGGCCAAATGATTCAATCAAGCAACGACTAACTGGTAGTAAGATGGGTATTCCTGAGATTGAACGTGGAGTAATTTTGAGTGGACCATACCTCATTGATGATCAAACATTCCAGGATATGTTGGTTCAAGGATTTGCTTGTAAAGCCATAGGAATTGAAATGGAAGGGGCTTACCTTTTTGCAACAACGCAAGGGACAGCTACAAATGTTATCATTGTAAAGGCAGTATGCGACTTTGGAGATGGAAACAAGCACAAAATGTATCAACCCACTGCGGCATTATTAGCAGCTGACTTTGTTCACATGATACTTAGTGATCCTCAGGTTCCTGATATGATAAAAGACAATAAAGGTATTATTATTTTGGTTATGTAAATATATTTTATGTATGTAATCATACTACATGTGACCGAATTTTGGAAACCTACGTAGCTACTATCTTCACATAAGTGAAATAATTAGATCTAACTTTGCAACCCTGTAACTCTAACCCATGAGCCAACCAAAAATATTTCTGCAATTATTCTGGTAATGCTAACAGATATATCAGGTTGTCTAGCCAAACATATACGTATTTCAAACTAGACAAATTACTTAGAAATATTTTGTGTCTCTTGTGTTTAGCTAGATGGTAGCTAAGCTTTCCAAAATGCGATCACATACATAATATACGTATGTAACACTTTCACAGCACAAACCAGGCCACTATATGAGGCCATATTATAGCGTATAGACATAGTATACGCTTATATACATACTAAGTGCATAGGTGATTTCGTATTCATATCGTATTAGTTGTAATGGCACTCAAGTAACCAATACGTAGTCGTAATTACTTCCACAACGGTTTGTATACAACCGTAGATGATATGTATATACTGAGGATTAAACCCCCACCCTACTCATCCTTGCCTGATTCGTGTATCGTTTCTAATCGGCATAAATTCATTGCATAAACTGATTATTAAATAATGCATTCATATTTCAAATAATATTAACAATGACCTAGTAATTGAATAAAATTTAGCTATTTGTGTGGATCCTCGGCGCGTTACAGAAAAGGCGCACGCTCTGCATATTAAATAGCTATGCATAAGTTAAATCTCAGAGGGCGTGATGGTGAGGTGATCATGTAAGGAAGTGTGAACAGACTTATGTAGGCATATGCGTTTCTTGATGGTACAACATGCCGGGTGTACCTCTATACTCGAGTACCCTTGGCGTGCGGTAAAGGTTGTCATTATTTTACGGAACGGCACGGCATGGCACGGCATATTCCGGAAGCATTTAAAACATTATTTTACGGAACGGAACAACAAATTTAAGGGAAATATAGACTTTTGAACAGACTTACACTTTAAATGACTTTATATAGACTTTATAAACAGTGAAAAAGGGAAAATGTCGACTTCTCCAGCCCCATCACGTAGCACGTACACGTGCGTTTTGATTTTTGTGTGGTTAAATTGACACACTCTGTTCTATTAATTAATAAGTTAATGTAGTTCGCTCACCTCTGACATGCCTGACACTAATCAGATAATCCACTACCGTCAGATGATGGTGGTGGGGTTGGTAGTTGTACAAGGACTCTGTCTGCCTAGGGGAACCTAACCAATTAGAGGCTGGGATTTAACTCGGGGGAAGTTTTGTATGTATATCAATTGGCTTGGAGGGTAC
This sequence comes from Spongia lamella, assembly GCA_963930835.1. NCBI lineage: Eukaryota > Metazoa > Porifera > Demospongiae > Dictyoceratida > Spongiidae > Spongia > Spongia lamella. Next base: position 6,336,302 of record OZ005747.1, read on the forward strand.
TTCAAATGGCTTGGGGAATATTCTAGCTGCTTGACATGGCTTGGGTGTATCAGGCACCTAACCAACTTATAAACTGGGACCAACTCACAAGCTGGGATGTAAAGACCAGGTTATTATGAATGGCTTATGGGATATTCCGGCCATCAATATATATACGTAGCTTGGGCGTATAAGGGGCATCAGTTAACATGGGAAGGCAGCCCTAATAGAGTCCTCGTACTGTCACATCCTGGTCTATCAGGATGGAGATGCTGAATCGTGGTTCAGCTTAACTAGCAGACTCCTGCTACATTTTTGCTCAGCTTAAATAGCAGACTCCTGCTCCACTTTGCACAAAGGGGTGAATGGTTTATGACACACGGGGTAGAATTATAACACTGTGGTGGGTTCGTACCAAACTTTTCATAACATTTGTAGTACTGCTTGGTTGCAAACCCTATGGGCGGCTCACATGATACCTGCAATGACAAAGAAAACTGCACACAAACAGGAGTTAGGGCGTACAGCTACACAAGCATTCATAATCATGTGCAGTGACAGAGTAGCCATGATAAAACAAAGGGGGGGGTAGGGGGTCGGGTCGGGGGAAGAACAAATTTCACTGCTGTTGACACGGGCTGAAGTCACCTCACTTATTCACGCCTGAGGCACGCGTTAAGTGCTGCGCATGCGTAAATAGCAGACTCCTGCTCCACTTTGCACAAAGGGGTGAATGGTTTATGACACACGGGGTAGAACTATAACACTGTGGTGGGTTCCTGCCAAACTTTTCATAACATTTGTAGTACTGCTTGGTTGCAAACCCTATGGGCGGCTCACATGATACCTGCAATGACAAAGAAAACTGCACACAAACAGGAGTTAGGGCGTACAGCTACACAAGCATTCATAATCATGTGCAGTGACAGAGTAGCCATGATAAAACAAAGGGGGGGGGTAGGGGGTCGGGTCGGGGGAAGAACAAATTTCACTGCTGTTGACACGGGCTGAAGTCACCTCACTTATTCACACCTGAGGCACGCGTTAAGTGCTGCGCATGCGTGAACTCTTGTTAATGCTCACTAATGTCTCTAGTTAATACCCCCCTTCTGACTATTTCAATCGCTCTTACATTAACTTGGTTTAAATATGCCATGTAAACCTCATTTAATGTAGTTCGCTCACCTCCGACATGCCTGACACTAATCAGATAATCCACTACTGTCAGATGATGGTGGTGGGGTTGGTAGTTGTACAAGGACTCTGTCTGCCTAGGGGAACCTAACCAATTAGAGGCTGGGATTTAACTCGGGGGAAGTTTTGTATGTATATCAATTGGCTTGGAGGGTACTTCAAATGGCTTGGGGAATATTCTAGCTGCTTGACATGGCTTGGGTGTATCAGACCATAGAAAGGCATGCCATGCTCATGGCTTTCCACCCAAGCACAGACCCAGGTATAGATGACATGAGAGCTGGATGCTTATGCCAGACAGACAGATATCCTTTCATAATACACACAAATATACTTACATATACCCACATACCCACATACGTACATACTTATATATACATATACACGTATGTATATACCTATGCGTATCAACACATGCCCTGAAGGTTCTATACACACTGTATTCCTTAGTTGATTAATGTTTTCCGTGATGTACATATTTATCCAAATACACCTATAATTGAGTAAGGTTAGTGTAATCAATAAGTTAGTGCAATCAGTAAGGTACATGAGGGGTGTGGGGGGGTGGTGGTGGTTGAAATTGCAGCAATAGTAGCCCATGATTCACCGCAGTGCTGTGGAGACAGAGAGAGACATGTTATAGTAAATCCAGTGGAGAACTGTACATGGGAAATATTAAGAGGGAGAAACTTTTGTAGATGTCATGATTTGAACTATCACACACAAAGATTTTCCAGCATGCAAGGTTTCCTGTATATGGCATTTTTGCATACCTTTAGGAAGGTCCTCAGACACCAAATGTTAAAGAGATTCAGGTTAAGTAGATGCCAGAGACTTTGACAATCTAGCCAGATCCTTTGGTGACAGCCGCACATATTTAAGGTAGGCATCGCTTTTCCACCTGCCAAGAGCTTTTTTTTTAGATGTGAATCACTTACTCTGGCATGTTTAGCGGATGTAGCAGCACCAATTCTAAAACTGTGTGTATTAAACTGGCGATGATCCATGTGTAACTCCTGAAAGGCTTTGTTGAGGGCTGAACTGAATGATGCTCTGGTGAGTGATTGGTTGCTGGGTAGCAGAAACAGTGGTCCCGGAGTGTCACCTCATACAACTAGGTACTGGACCAATGCATCCACTGGGCAGACCGTATGGGTAGTTTTCCCTAGGCATATTGTATATAGTCCCTGCCCTGAATTGGTCATTCTTAGATTGCTTTAGAGTAATTTGTATGGATGTAGGGGATGTACGATTGTCTAAGGCTACATCTGATAATAGTAGGTCAGTAGAAGAGTCAAAGCGGTCTGGGGAAGACGTGGTGAATTCGCTAACTCTGAGGAGTCCGAAGTAAGCGAGGCAGCAGGCAGCCCATATCATGATGTCTTTGTAATTTCCAGGGTGGTTAGATAAAACACCGTGAAGGCACTCCATAATTGGAAAAGTAATAGGTTGCCACTCCCTAGGTTGATGGTTTATGGAACATGTCTTGCGTATGCTTTTTTAATACATAGTTTAGTCTTGGGGGGTCCTTAGGATAATAGATCAACTAGTTGTGATATGACTGTATCGCACTGCTGGGAGGTACACTTGTATCGCACTGCTGAGAGGTACACTTGTATCATTGCGTAGGAAGCTTTAGCTTGGCTAAATGTGTTACGTACAGCAGCAATGTATCTTCGCAAGCTGGTATAGGCTGTTGGTTAATCTCCCTGCAGAATGCGATGTAGTTGCGGAGGCCGGCTGTATAAGCTTTCTTGGTAGTGGCTGATATTCCCAGATTGAAGTAAGCTTGTGCTGCTGCACTCAGTTGGGACATCGTGAATGATGGCGACTCTGCAGCTATGGGACATGAGGTATTGTTAATTATAATTATGTTGTGGTTAAGTAATGATAGTACATAGATAAGCATATGGTGCATCAGCATGTGGATACATCTGCGACACATATGTATACAACAAAGGATGAGTGTGTTAATAAATGTATGATAGAGTTTGTTGGAACAACTGAAGAAAACCTGGGGGTTTCCAGTCAAGTGTGTAAGGAGAAATTAGCCTGAAGGCAGAAGGGGGTATAACTGTGGGATGTTGTGTCAAGGTAGGAGCAACTTCGAAGGCCTGACGCATGTTGCCACGAGAGAGGTGATCAGCCGTTACATTAATCACACCCGGCAGGTGAGAGGCGGTGATGTAGATGTCAAAATGTGCAACAAAAATGATAAGGGGCGGAGTAGGTGCATTACAAACTTGTCCTTGCTTGAGCCCTTTTTAATGGCAATGACGAGGTTAGCATTGTTGCATTGAAAATTAATGTGGTGCTTAGCCAAACGAGGTCCCCAGACAATGCATGTAAATATAATCGGTATGAGTTCTTTAGCCATTATCCCAACCTCGTACCATTCTGGTGGCCATTGCCATTCTAACCACTGAGGGATGTTGAAGGGCCCTCTAGTTTGTTGGTTGCTAGTGGTACCCCCAATTCGGCACATAAGGATACAATGTGTTAACGTTGCGTTTGCACACTGTGGAGGCTGGTGGTCCCATTGTTAGATAGTCATCCAAATAATGAATGAGGTAGGAAACACCTGCGTCCTGAGCAATCCATGCTAGAAGATCCGCAAGAATGTTGAATAGTTTCGGTGCCGATCGGAGACCGAAGGGGATACAGTGATCAATGTATATCTGATCTCTCCAACTCATGATCATCCCTAGTAGATGTCGGTCTGCAGGATGTACTCATGGGCTGCTGGAATATTATGCACAGTGATAGCACACATGTTCATAGCGACAGTTCCGGAAGGAACATCCTTGGCCATGTTGTTCATTCCAGTGTCGGCAATATACCACCGGCGATACGGCATTTGTGGTCGCGGGTCAGGCAGGCTGGAGGTTGGGCTTGAGGCGAACTCGCAGTCCTTTGATTGGTGAAATAAACTGAAGCAATGTCTACAGCAGCTTGCTTTGGCTTGACTGGTGAAAGCTAGATTCCAATATGTGGTATCAATATTGGACCATTTGCAGTTTGGTTGGGAGGCAGCTTGTTGCCTGAACCGCCTGTTGTAAGCTAGCCAACAATTGCCCTGATATTCGTTGCTGGCTTCCAACATAAGAATCTAGTAGCCCATCAAGTCAGGTACACATTGAGGTTGTGTTCTGGCAATGATGGATAGATATACGGCAAAAGCTTGAAGCCATTCTGAAATGTTATTGATCGGGCGTTGCTTAGCTTTAGATCCCACTGTCTCCCCAAAATTTAAATGGTTCGGTACAAGATCTGCCATTTCTATGAATGCGCCGGACTCTATCTTTTGTACAAGGCTTGGTGGGACTGGTGGGATTGATGAACCAGAAGTTAGTGCTGGAGTCCCCAGATGTGTAGTAGGACAAGAGGCCCTTCTTTGGTTTGGTAGGAGAACATCGACATGGTCGAGATCAAGACCTGAGGGGGGGGGTTACAGAATAGATTTAAGGTGTTACAGCAATCTAAGTAGGTGCCCGTATGGTATGCTTAACAAACTACAGTGGGAGTCACTTGAGTCACAGAGAGATCAGTTTCGTTTAATTATGCTCTATAACATCTTAAAACAGAACATCTACCTGCCATCTGAATACATACCTGAATTTCATTCACAGATATCGCAATACCAATTACAAACTAGAACTTGCCATATGCTCCGATTAGCTGAAACATATTTTTTTTTTTTTTTTTTTTTTTTTTAATACCGACATTTACAGGTATTCTTTTGTGCCATCATCCTCCAGACTATGGAACTCTTAGCCACGCCACCTAATTGAATCTACCTCAACCAAATCATTTAAATCAGTATTATGAGACTATTATAGACTTAATAATTAAATAATTAGCTAGCTATCTGTGTATACTCTTCTTTTAGAAGTTTGCACAGTATTGGTAAATAATAATATGATATAAGTGACAATAGTGGTGGTCTACTCAAACACTTAGGTGTTGGCTATTATTGCATGCTCGCAATACCATGTATACTACACTACTACAGTTACAATCGCAGGTACTAACAACTCGTCAATACCACAATGCACATGAAACTACTACTAGCTACTCACCGAGGTGTGGATTGTCTTAGCTGTCATCTGTTGAGCTAGCGCCTTCCTTGGAAAAGTTACTAAGGACGGAGTCGACGATTGTTGAAATATCGGCTCTTGTCAGCGGGTTTGTATCAACTTCTTCCATGTCGTCTTCACTATCCGACTCGCGATGTGTGGTAGCCGCGCGTTGGCGCTTCGCCCGGGGTGGGTTGGCACTAGCACTCTTCCGCTTCGTGGCCGATTTGGTGGTACGGGGCATCAGTTTCTTCTTGTGTACGGCTCGCGTCTCTTCTGTCAGCCGTTCTCGTCGACCGGCGGGTGGTAACACGTTGAGCTTCTGACGTCTTCGAACGGACGCTCATAATCTTCTTCCCGGTGTTCTTCTTTGCTCGTGACATATTCATGTCACAACTTAGTCGGGGGAAGAACAAATTTCACTGCTGTTGACACGGGCTGAAGTCACCTCACTTATTCACACCTGAGGCACGCGTTAAGTGCTGCGCATGCGTGAACTCTTGTTAATGCTCACTAATGTCTCTAGTTAATACCCCCCTTCTGACTATTTCAATCGCTCTTACATTAACTTGGTTTAAATATGCCATGTAAACCTCATGTAAAGTCGTTACTAGATTCCCCAAGGCTGGAGAAGTCTATATGTACACTTTTCTGATGCCAGGAAAAAGGTACGGTACAAATCACCCACAACTTAAACAACGCACGCGTGCCCCGCGCGTCTCACACGCGTGTGCTGTGTATGTCACACGCGTGTGCTGTGCGTGTCACACGCGTGGCATTTTATTGTTACGGCTTCACACGCGTGCAAATTTGATGATGGACACGCAGTAACACGCACCCGCAGTTTTTGCACACGCGGTAACACGCACACGCAGTTTTTGCACACGCGGTAACACGCACACGCAGTTTTTGATACACGCGAACACGCACACGCAGTGTATGGACTGCTCACTTTATTTCAACTCAACTTCACTGCAAATGAACCTGTACATTTCTTGCCTTGCTATCTGCGAATCTTGGCAGCCATTTTGACTCTGCGCATTTTAATAATTTTGTCGTAATAGCTACAGCGCTTAAGGCTATAAGCGCCTGTCCGCTTGACCTACTTAACTTGTTAAACCGGTTTTCTGCCTCGTGCCGTCGTTGTTCTCATTGTTGTTTCGAGTGTCTTCACGAGTCGGGTCTTCTCCAGTGGGATCTGGCAAGGGTAAGACGTCGTCTGTACATCAGGTGTAACTTAATTACAGTTGCCAAGTTCCTATGTAGAGGTCGAAGAGCTGTACATGTTGGTAGCCTTCGAAGAAGATGGGGAAGTTTGTACCATCCCATAACTACTCCAAAATATTGAAGGATCAAGTATTGTTCGACTGGTTTTGCACTCAACCACTGAGTTTTTCCAGTTTTACGTATAGGGAGAATGTATGCCACGGCAGCATTTTACACGCGTACAGCATCAGTATACTACACGCGTGTACCGTGTACAGCTAGTACTCGCGTGTACAGCATACTACACGCGTGGTACACGCGTGTACAGCATACTACACGCGTGGTACACGCGTGTACAGCATACTACACGCATGTACACGCACGGTGTGATACCACGCGTGTTGTTGTGTAAGCTTTGTGCGTGTGTCACGCGTGTCTTCTGCGTGTGTCACGCGTGTCTTTTGCGTGTCGCACGCGTGTCTTCTGCGTGTCGCACGCGTGTCTTCTGCGTGTCGCACGCGTGGACTGTTTAAGTTGTGGGTGATTTGTACCGTAACTCCATGGCAACGTCCATGTGACACAAAAATCAAAACGCACGTGCACGTGATACATGATGGGGCTGGAGAAGTTGACATTTTCACTTTTTCACTGTTTATAAAGTCTATATAAAGTCATTTCACTGTTTATAAAGTGTAAGTCTGTTCAGAAGTCTATATTTCCCTTAAATTTGTTGTTCCGTTCCGTAAAATAATGTTTTAAATGCTTCCGGAATATGCCGTGCCGTTCCGTAGAATAATGATAACCTGCGGTAAATATCTTTACGTGCATTCTACTACGTGTGCATAGCTGGTACTTGAATAAAAATCGCAAGTTTTGTTCAGGTCCCGTGTGAGAACACGAGTGTGATTGTAAACTTGGCCATGAGCTGTACCGTATAAATCATATTGTTTCATCGCTGATAACAATATGTCTGCAGAATACTGCAGACATGACCTGTTTTTGTATAGCCACCCAGTCACAATTTGAATAAAGCTATAGCACTGCAATACAATGCTGTAATAATATGGCAGATGAAATGATATTGAAATTACAATATGAATTATTGTGGTATATATGTAGCTATAGCTAGCTAGCTACATAGATATACGCAAGTAGCTATGTATTACATTAGTTACTGTATACGTATTGTTTATTATTGTAATGTGTTGCCAAAGTTGTAAATATTTGCTTATTATATACGTATAAATGAACGAGCCTCTTGTACCCTACGGCTATATTATAGTTTATTTTAGCTTTTTATTTTACGGTACAGCTCAAAGGTAACGTCGCGCTCGCTCGCTCGTCTCTCGAACGCCATCCACTCGAACCTCGAAACTCTTCATAAACCACTCGTTGTATATCGAGTACTGAATCACTCGAATCAGCCTCGTGAATTATCCATCGATGACTCGCTCGAAAATTTATAACTCGCGAGATAACGGACTCGACTACAGTCTAGTCTCGCATAGAAACTTCTGGAGAGCGCGGGCGCCCCTACCCAGTTCAGGGTGGAGGTCTGCACAGAAATTTACTGTTTGATGGACCAGACCCTTCTTTCCCTCCCCAATATAAAAAGAAAAGAAGCGGTCTGGCTATGCGAGACTAGGAGTCGACAAATCGCTCGAAAACTATCACTCGACCGCGACTCGCAAACGACACAACTTCTAGTCAAAGTTGTGACTGTCGTTATTCCTTCTGTTTAGTTTGATACCAGGTATGATAGCTCATTGATTTAATACTTGGTCAATACTCTTGAGATGGGCGTCAAATAGAAGGAAATCATATGCATGCGCAATAGCCATTCCAGCCACGTTTTTGTCGCCATGTCTTGTATGCCTTCTCGTTCAAAATTTCGTAGTACAGCTAGTAAGTTGACCATATTTGTACGTACGAGGACTCGAAAGTACAACAATATGGCAGGATTGTAATAATTACTCGAGCGAGTATGTCAGTACTCCAGCGAGTATGTTACTCGAGCAAGAATGTGCACTCATACAGCCCTCGTCACTTGTGTAATATCGATTTGAGTGATAGCTACTCGATGTGTTGTAAAGCTCGACACTCGATCGAGAGAAGCTGTTTGCTCTAGAGCGACTCACGAGTGAGTGCGACATTACGTTTCAACTGTACCGTAGTTTCGTAGCTTGGGCTGCATCTATTATGCCCTGAAAATTGCCTATTATGCTTCTTGGAATTGCTCCAATTTTGTGCCTATTATGCTAGATTTTATGCTACTCCACAATCAATTATTCTACTAATAATACAGTTTTCTATAAAGCTCACTTGTTTATGAACCTCCAGGTAGCTACTTCTACATACAGCATAAATTCTGATCTGCCACATGCCAGTAGTATAAGAGCTTTCAAAAAATTATTATAATTAATTTTAGAGGTGCCTAACACATAGCGACTATGAAGGAGTTGTAGAAGCTATGCTTTGTGAATTTCTGCTGTTGTGAAATGTTAAATGGCAGTGGTAGTGAGTGTATTTCATAGTTTTTAGACTGTGTAAACGGCACAAGTAGATTTTAATTATGTAGTTTGCACCCCGCGTCATAAATTTTGCCTATTATGCTGGCATTATGCTTGATGCTGTAGTACACCTATTATGCTAAAAATTATGCTGGCATAATCGACGCAGGCCTATTCGTAGCTAGCTACTAATCAATTTTAAGTAGCTCTTCATGACATGAAAGTAAAAAATCTATATATAGTCACATTGCAATATGGCAATAAAATTAATTTTAATACACTCAAAAGCAATACGCAATAATATTATGTGGTATTGTTTCAATCCCATATTTGGTATAATTAGATTATGTACGTAGTTACGTACATCAATACTCACAATAGTGAGTCGCGAGGCCAAGGAGAAGCGCAGCAACGCGACCACTGAGTGAGTTATTTACACGTAGCACCGCCCTCAAACTCGCAAATGCTCTAGTCAAGCCGCCATTAAAGCTATCGCTTAGTTATTACCGACCCACAACGTTCTTACTATATAGAATCAACAAACTGAGAATGGAGGAAATAGGCGCCACCATTCCTAAGTACCAGCCATTGTGAGTTTTATGGCGCCCGTTGTGCGACTACGCACGATGAACCATCCTTTCCCGCCCAATTCGCCCGTTTACTAGACAATTAGTACCTTTACTGTTTGAAGAATCAATATCCCGAAGTTGATAGACATCTATTCAGCCATTCTTCTGATACAGCCTTATAAATGCCTTCCTGTCACCACAAACATTTTTACGCGGCAGTCGTTTTTTTCTTCTTTGTTTCTTTATTTCTTTCTTTTATTTTCATCGCACACTTTTATGGGGGCTTTCGGGAGTTTTCGTGAACCCCGGAAGATTTTTTCAAACTCTCTTTTTATACATTCACTTATTTGTCTAATAACTCACTCATTTCTTCATGGATTTCAGCCAAATTTGTATCAGCACTTCTCCTATGTATGCCCTACCTGTCATACTATTATTAGTCTGAAGTAAACACTTGAATGTATTTGAGAAGGGCTATTACACTGCAGGTTGATAGTTGTCATGACTTGGACCCCCTTCGAATGATTTGCATAAACTTTCAGATATACAATCTATATTGATGTATCACTCTGTAGTGAAGGTTAAAAAAAAATCTCGAGCTTGAGTTTTTCAAAATTAAGCTTTAAAGTTTAATTTGTAATATTGTGTGCTAGGCAAGTACAAGTTATGCCCATGCAGTACTTTGCTAGCAATAACATGTGTTTATACTTCCAAAAAAGTAGTGATATGCTAAACAAAAACACCCTGGGTGGAGAAAAAGTGTGAGGCCAATCAGAAGCAGCATTGCAAATAGGTATGTGCGACCAAAAACTTTGATATCAGTTGAGGCCAAGAAGTTACTTATCAAAAATCTTTTTTAACTACTTGAATGACATACAATAGCTTATAGCTAGCATATTTTCACAACTATGATTGGCTTGTCACTTGGCCACCTTTATTAATGGTGTGAAAAAGGTGGCCAAGTGACAAAGCCAATCATAGTTATGAAAATATGCTATAAACTATTGTATGTCATTCAAGTAGTTAAAAAAGATTTTTGATAAGTAACTTCTTGGCCTCAACTGATATCAAAGTTTTTGGTCGCACATACCTATTTGCAATGCTGCTTCTGATTGGCCTCGTGCTTTTTTTTACACCCAGAGTGTTTTTGTTTGGCATAGTTAGTTACATAGCTGTATAGCTATACAAGTCTTACATCCACACAACACTGTAATTTCACTATTGATGTTTTTTTTAGCTGTGTGAAAAAGTGATGGACTAAGTTTCTAAGAAGATGACTGTTAGTTTTGTAGTTTGTGTTTTAAAGGAACATTTATTAAGCTAGTCTGTTTCTATTCTTTTCTATTTTGAATATTTAAGAAACATGATACATATAAATTACGTACGTACACTTTGTATATTAAAATGAAATCCTTTAAGATAAATGCAAATAGTTACAGAGATCCTGTTTAGACAGGATGCTACAAAGGCCCACACTTGTTCAACTGATGTAAAGCTAACTGTACATAATTTTACTATGTATACGTAGCCACCTTATCATCACATTCATGGTGCTTAAAAATCTTTTCATTGCACATGGAAGTATAAATATTATTTCATGGCACTTAGCTACAAGATCAGAACATGCCACATCCTATGAGACCACAATACCCCTGGCCCCCAGTTGCAAGCATATGCAGTGTTGCTCATGAATTCAGTTCATGATAGTGGATAACTACGAGCATAGTTTACCTACGGTACAGCTCTCGACTAAGTTTACAAAAACACGCGTGTCCTGCGGCGTGCCTCGACAAATCTCGAAGAAAACTCGCGGGTTGTTCTCGAGCGCACGAGTGTTACAACGCACGTATAAATACTTCATGCACGTCAGTAGTGCTCGCGAGTAATTTCTAACGAGTGGTGAATGCTCGCGAGTAAATCGTGTCGTGCTCTTCAGTGCTCGCGAGTAATCACTGACGAGTGGTAAACACTCGCGAGTAAATCCAGTCGTGCGCTTTCTCGTGCAGTATAGACTTACACAAGTTTGTCCGCGCTTGCTTTATCAAATCACGCCCTTTTTAGGTTCAACATGTTGGAGTGCATCTCGGGAAGTGTCTTCTTGTAATGATTTCGCAAATAGCGCCAGCTCCTTCACTTAAGCGCCTTATCACGTGCGCTTTGTGTTAGAACACGTGCGCTTTGTCTAATAACACGAGCAAGAATTTAGCTGCTTGTCCTGTCTCAGTCTCGTATCATTTTGACTCATTCGCGTGTTTGGCATTCAGTTTGGAGTGATACGTACGTAGTATAAGTAGCTACATACAATGATTCGCGTGTAGCGCACGAGGTCTGACTCGCGTGCAGTACGCCATGTTCGACTCGCGTGTAGCACTCGATGCATGACTCGAGTGCATTGCACGAAGTATGACTCGCGTGTAGCAGCAGCGCACGAGGTATTACTCGTGTTCGGTGACACGCGAGCGCCGACTAATCGCTCGAATAAAATTGATAAAAACACGCGTGTGTGGTACACGCGAGTGTAAACTTAGTCGTGAGCTGTACCGTAGCTAGCTAGCTACATAATTACATATATTAGTAGCTAGGGAGTAAACAAAGTAGCTAGTTAAATATTAGTAGCTACGTCTTATACATAATTACATATAGAGTTGTAGCTATTGTTTTCTTGTGCATGAAGCCGATTATTAGTGCCGTTTTTATGCATGGCTATAGTCATAGCATTCTTTGCAGTTAACCATGTAGCTAATATATAGAGCCATCATGCTGCTTAGTTTGCAAATGCAAAAGGTTGCGCTATTATTCAACTTCCGTTCGCGTCGCAAGACTAACTTTATCCTTATAAGCTTGTCACCATGCATGCAGCGGTTTTAACTTGCTTCTATAGCTCTCGTTTTCTATCTACGTTATAGTTTAGTAGCTATTCCACTTACGCCGTGCAGGACAGTGAAAAAACCTGGGGGGACCACTTGCAGCAAGGCGGACCATCTGTGGCAGCCATACTTGGTCCGGGGAGGACTATCCATGACAACAAAAATTGCCACAAATGGTCCGGGGAATCAATTGTGGCGGGGGACAATCTGCGGCGTGACAGTCCCTAGCGCGGATCACTATTAGACGATACTACTAATCCGACCCCTACTAATAGCTACATACAGGCCGGTATGTCAGAAAATCAGAAACAGCCAGCTGCAGTTCGCCCAGTTGGATAGAGACACAGGTGGGATGGAGCTAGGAACTGGTCACGGAAGGACAATTGGAGAATCTGGGTGTATAGCTATGGCCTCAAGACTGAGATCTTGAGGAAACGAGAATCACTGCAACTACTAAGTAGAGGAAATTCATAGACAACACGAAGATAACCAAAAAGTGGATGAGCCGTAAAATTGCCATCATGACTATATGCCATACTGATCGCAGGCCTAGGCTCATGAATGAGCAAGAAAGGTAGTCTAACTACCCGGTCTCGCAAGCCAGACTGCTTTTTTGGGGAGTCCCCCACACGAAAGAAAAAGCTATCTGGCGTGCGAAACTAGTATAGCTAGATGTACTCGAGACAGCAACATCCTTGGAAGTACCCTAGTAGTTAGAGCATTGGACTGCTGATCGAGAGGTCCTAGTCTCGGTCCCTCAACTGTTGTAGTCTCGCGTATAGTCAGACCCTTGTAATAGAACTTGTATCGATCTATTACAAGGGTCTAGCTACAGCTGCTGCTTCCTTGAGCCGCAAGGAACTTTACTCATATTGCTTCAGTCCACCTAGCTGTATGAATGGACCTGCAGCTGTCACCGCGTATGGCTGGGCGTCGACTCGCGTCAACCAAAATCCACCTGTCCGAAAAACATCAATATTTGGGCAATCGCTTCTATTTACGGCGAGATTTACGGACAGCCCTTGGCGTTTATTTATCGCAAGGCTAACAAAACTTTTGTTGCATTCACGTAAAAGGGCAACTCTTCTACTTTCTATAAATACATAGTTTAATTTAAAGTAAATCCTTCTGATTATGAATTACAAATCAAAGAAACCGGAGTCTCAGCGGATCAATATTCGGATACACATGCATGATTGCTTGAAAATTTGAAAAATCGATCAATTGAATTCACGCTTGTAACTTTTACAATATAACTTGTAGTATAACTTGTAATAACTTGTACAATATAACTTTTACAATATAACTTGTAGTATAACTTGTAATAACTTGTACTTTTACAATATAACTTGTAGTATAACTTGTAATAACTTGTAGTAGCTATAGCTCTTGTGCTCTCTACTGATACCTAGTTTTCAAACGTTCCTTTACAATAATGAAAATTTGAACTTGTTTTAATGGTATGACTCACAAAGTCGCCCACACATTAGGTATCAAAAGGACATCAAAGGAGGGTAGGCTTATGAACTTTGGAAACGAGCAATAGTGTATATTATTTAGCGCGTGACCTTTAAACTATGAGTGCAAATAATAAAAACTATATATTAGTAGGGAGCACAAGATTTGTATTACAAGATAGGATGATTTTGATTTCCATTGTTTGTATAAGCCTCTCATGTGTATAATAGCGGCAAATAGCCCACTAAGTGGGCATGAAAAAACAAAAGAAACTAGATTAAATTTAAAAATTTTCAATTTCAAAAAAGGCAATATAGGGATCAAAAATGCTACTAACTATATAGAAATCAGTAACCTAGCAGTATAGAGATCAAAAGGATAGAAAAAGTTAAAGATCAAAAAAGTATGGAAACAAGAAGGATATTGTAACTACATAGATAGGACTGTTATTCTAAAGTATTTGCAATCCCTATTCTGACTGCATCAGGATTACTAATAGATTCCTCTGAAAGCAATCAGAATAGGGATCACAAATGCTTTAGAATAACAGTCATATCTATGTAGTTACAACCTCCTTCAGTCCTTCTTGTTTCCATACTTTTTTGATCTTGAACTTTTTCTATCCTTTTGATCTCTATAGTGCTAGGTTGCTGATTTCTAGTAGCATTTTGATTCCTATTCCCTTTTCTGAAATTGAAAATTTTTAAATTTAATCTAGTATAGCTATATAAGATTTCCAATGAGTTAATTTAGAAGATATTTTTAAAGTAGCTACGTACATACGTAGCTACATACATACTTTTAAGAATTTGAATGGAAGTACGTACTAGTAGCTACTTATAGGCATTTTCATTTATGTAGCTACGTACGTAGCTATATGATAATATTTGAATTAGCTGTAGAGTAGTTATCCGTTTTTACAAAACCGTGTAATGATGTACATACAGTGTACGTACGTATGTACATACATGAAAAGATGCAATTCTAGGGCTTTTTTACATGCTCAATATTGGCAATGATATTTTATGGATACTTCTACTGTGTTTGTCTGCTGCACATTATAGTAGAAAATACCATATTACAGCGCGTGTTGAAATCTGTCACTAAAAACCGTGAGTATAACTATGTATACATTCTCATTATCATATATAATAAATCCACTGCAGTTCTAAAGTTGTTCTGGCTTGTGGCACTTGGCCTAATAGCAATATACATTTATAGTGTAGCCACCTTTGCATATTTTGCTAATGAATTCCATGATCCTGACAGTGACAGTGTTCAGTACTGTGATTCTCTTTTCCAATGTTGGGTCACACTTTTCCACTATATTCTAATTGGTGGGGTGAGTTGCTTATTATCTTTTGAAATATGTAACTATGTACATGTGTAAGTATATGCTGCATTTTAGAGTCCAAATTTACCATCAAATTTTAAAGATTTTGCTATCAGAGTAATCATATTTGAAGTGACATTCTACATTATTATTACGATTGTTGGAATTAATATTGTCTATGCTATTATAATTGACACCTTTATCGAACTAAGAGAGGAGGTAAAAATGTTGTTATCACACATTTTACGTATGTATAATTGTGTGTATATTTGGCTATACAATTATAGTGGTGGAAAATAGAAAGGGACCACCAACAAATCTGTTTTATCTGCCAGAAATTTAGTGCTGAATTTGAAAAAAAGGCCCAGGTACGTACATAATGATATTACATGTATGGTTTTGCATTACATACATACATAATTATATTGCTTGTAGGGATTCGATCATCACATCTTTAATGATCACTACATGTTTAATTACGTCTACTTTAAGTTACACATAGACAAGGTTAAAAAGCAGATTGAAAGTCAGAAATATAATAATTATATATAATGCCATGGAATGGTATGTCAGAAAAAAGGTATAGCCATATGCATGTACGTACGTACGTACATACTATGTATTTGCATGTATTGTACATTATTAAGACATACGTATTACATACATACGTACATACGTATGTAGCTACGTTTTAATACATACGTACACAGATTAAGGAAAGAAAGACAGATTTTTTCCACTAAATCGAGCTAGGTGTCTAAATCGTACATGGACTGAGAAAAAACTACGTGAAATAAAAAAGGCAGTGGATGATTTAAAAAGTAATCAATAGTTCTACGTATATAGTAGCAAAGTTATACTTAACTTATGTTGGTAAAGATCTCGAATAATGCATCTGCATATGTACGTATGTACATTAGTGCCAGACAAAGTGTTTAAGTACTTTTTAACTATAGAAGCATGATGTCAGGTTTTGTATAATGTTTTAGCTTTATTTACATGGCTTTCCCAGTTCCCACTGTTATCAATTAGAAAAGAGTTTATTAATAATTATTACATAGTTGATTATCATAGTGACTATTTTATGTACATAGTTTAATTTTGAAACTACTTTTAAGTTAATTAATAACCCTTTAACCCGCAATCGCCAGTATACTGGTAAGCACACACGCAACCAAACAAACTCCCATAGTTTCAATCCTAACAGGCCTAGAATAATAGTTTTTACATTGTTTTGTTCACCATTATAGTCCGATTGGATCCATCAAGTCGGCAAGAATCTCCGACAAAAGCGTCTTCTTCAGGAGCAGCTTGAAGCACCAAGAATGTACAAAATAATCATCTTTACGCTCTTTTATGCTACATCCTGTTGTTAAAACGACCATAACTAAGCTGCCGTGGCCCCCATCAAAAAATACTTTCGACCATCTTGTTCCTCACGTGATTCTGCATCTAAAAAAGTTTCGATTACCGTGATAAAAAAAATGGCGGCCGGTGCAGTGAATTACGCCGGCGAAAACGATGCGCGCTGTTTCTTTGCTTCATAACTAGCGAGTTCTTTACCATATCTTGTAAGTTTTTATATGGGTAGAAAGGTTATAAGTTGTAGATTAGTTTCATATGTAACATATAGCGCTTGCGCTTTCACACCATTCCACGGCTTTTTCACACCATTCCTTTGAATGCCTTATTCGGGTAATATTGCGTTTTAAAAGAATATGCGGGTTAAAGGGTTTGTAGTCAGCTGTCACATTTAACATACATATTAAGCATTCTATTGTAAGCATGACAAATACCTTAAGTATGTAACTACGTACATACGTACTTGATTACTCTGAATAGTAGCTACGTATTTACACCATAGCAACGTACATTATGCTTTGGCTATGTAGCTAGCTACGTACGTATGTGCATGATTTTAAAATGAATGATCATTTTGAAATAGTTATGTTACTTTTAGTAACAAATCTGATACAATCACGTTACATACCATGTGCTTTTTGTTATCATTATATTTAGGAAGTACTTTTGATTGTACTGTTGCAGCAAAAAATCTCAGAGAGAATGAGCAGTTAAAAATTATTCCATACAGTCCCATGCAAAACCTACTTTATGCTAAGCGTGTTATTACACATGATGAAAAAGAAAATCTTAATAATATGACTAACGATGATGAGAAGATGTCTAAACTTACTGACATTTTGATAAAAAGTCTGAATCAAAAGATGACCAAAAAATACAAAGGCTTTCTTGAATCAATGGAAGAAAGTGAAGACATACTATTAGAGAAGATAGCTGAAAGTCTTGGTAAGTGAACCAAGTATGAGTCAACCTTTATTCTCACATTTGCATGATTTAGCTACTTAAAATTATGGTAGCTAACTGTTTTCTGTAGATCTACGTAATTGTGCTACAGTATTTTAGTGTATGTAGCTACGTACATACCCAATTGCACGTAGTTAGCTAGCTACGTAGCTAACTAGTATACTGTACAAAGAATGGAATCCAATCAGCCAGAAAATGCAGCTAAGGGGCTTTTCTAGATGTATAGGGGGCTTATCTTGTAAGCACTAACACTGTTATAGTCTATAATCATTTAACTACATACGTAGTTGGCTATATAATGTAGGATTTTGATTTTGTATTCCAAAACCTAAGGAGCAAGAATTACCTAGAGTGTGAATGCCCCTTAAATGTAGCTCTGCCTATTGTAACATTTATTGCTAATGCACTTTAGTTTAGAGATGAGACAATACTGAGATGCATTGATGTATCACAATACATATAGCTAGCTAATGGTTCAATACGCATATTGATACTGCAAATTGAGTATCGGTGCATAGAATGTCTGTGCCACATAACTATGTCACTGTAGATTGAAATACTTTAACTTACATACTGACAGTGTTATAATTATACTGATAATGTTTTAAGACTGTAATGTTACTGTTTTATGTACATAGCTACAGTATAATTTTAGCTATGGCATTAAAGATGACCTTTTATATCTTAGCTACTTGTACATATGTACACATAACTGAGTATGTGTTGAGTTTATTTTATGTACAAAGGTGGATCAAAATCAGTTCCAGATACGTAGCTACACACTTTTTGCTGCATTGATGTATGAGACATTAACTGACTGCTTTATGTATGTTGATAGCTGTACATTTTGCTTTATGTTTAGATTTCGGTATTTTTATATTGTGTTTGCTATGTACGTACGTATATGTAGCTACATACATACGTAGTTTTTAGAAAATATTAGTAATTAAGATTTTGCTACCTATATCAGCACATACGTACATCAGTGTAGCTAATTTAGTGATATGCAATATATGATAGTACATCGTGCATTGTGATAGAAAATTTCATATCATGATAATTATGACATGAACTTTTATATCTTGATAATAATTATTATACTAATTTCAGTATTTCCCTTCATATAGTTCATTGTGTGAATAGTGCTCTACATGTTATTATAATAATGTTGTTACTAAATAACAAACTTGTTACTTATGAATATCTTCATAGTTACTATAATGCTTCATGGCATGCACAGGTACATATCGTGATATATACGTATTGTATCGTGATAAAAATGGCTCCTACATATATCGTGATATGAAAATTTTGTATATCGTACACCTCTAGTACGTAGCTATGTTTCTAAACTTACAATCAGTGGGTAATAAAGACAGATGACCTCAAAGGCATCAGAAGGCACTCAGCACTGGTCATTACAATGATTACCTTTGTATAATACGTAAATAATACGTACTAACAAAATTAATCATAGTCTTCTTCTCGCAAGACTAACAGATCACTGACAGTGGTGGAGGAACCTGGGAGGCTATTCAAATTCTTGGGACAGATTTGTATGAACTGGAAAAATTAACATTTCTATGGAGTGATTGAGGGGTCCAATACTCCCAAAAACTTGTATGAGATTTCATATTTCAAGATTTTGGGCAAGATTTCAAGATTTCAGTGAACAATTTTGACTTATATTTCAAATTTGATTAGATTTTTATGTTAAGTTGTTTTGTGTAACATCAATATCCAGAAAAATATGGAGAATCTGCAAGATTCTAGGAGCCTGTATGATATTTTCACAGAATTTTGGACCACCTCGACAGTGATAGTAAAAATAGGGGCAGTTCACACCTCCAATTCTGCCAAGTTAATGGCCCATGAATGTGTTTTTGGAATATCACAATGCACAAAGCTCAGATTTTCAAAGTGATGTTAATTCTACTAACCCTGTACATGTGGATCTTGCATGTCTTTTTAAACAAAAGTGTACTGAAGTGACAAAATTGGAAGTGTGAACTACTGTAGGCTGGCTTTTGCTCGGACAATCACAAATCAGTTAGCTACGTACGTAGCTATGTCTTTTACATGCACAAAAATTTTCATTTAATTGTGGTTTTAGTACTTATTTTTAATATGTTATGTAGCTACGTACCTGTCAGCTGAAGTCTCAGGATGAATATTAGCCTTTTTAGCTGGCTCTTCAGAAAGGTATTGGCAATCGATCATTATGCCGTTATTTGCCACTTATAAACACTCACTTATTTACATGTGATCATACTGATTTAGCATGACACTGGCACATGTAGCTAGTAACTAAAAGTCTTGTACAAAGTAGCTAGCCACAGCTAAGCTATGTATGTATGTATAGTTATGTTAATCGAGGTGTCCAAATCGAAACTCCATAGAAATCTTGTATGGGTTCCTAGAAATCTTGAAATCTGAAATCAGCAGTGCATATTCTCCATAGTTTTCTGTGATACACAAGGCAACATACGTAGCTAATTAATAGATAAATCCAAATATTAAAAATATGTACATAGAGATCTAATCAAAAAATGCAAAATAAAAGCTGAATTCCTGGCCAAAAAATCAAAATCTTTAATTTTTCACAACTTACATTTTTGGGAGTTTCAGGGCCGTCGATGTTAATGCATGTTGAAATGTACATATGAAACTATGAATAATATACGTAATAATGGTTAAGTCATGTTTTTAAGTGTAATGGTGAAACCTGGGGGTTAATTTGTACTTTTTAAAGTGGAGGGGCTCCACCCCCTAGTACTGCTTCTTATCCCTATGGATGACTTATGAACATACATGCGTAGATAATTAGTTATACGTATGTTAACTATAGCTACGTAATAAGTAAAAAAAGTCTCATCTCAACCAAGACTGTAAAAGACCTGATGGAAATAAAATTTTAATAATCACAATTCAAGCCGCAAAAGATTAACTTAACAATTTGTTAATAAGTTGTGGCCTGAATTGTGATTATAAAAATTTTATTTCCATCAGCAGTTACACTACACAGGCCTTGGCCGCCCATTTTGATTTCACATCTTTTATTAGTACAGTACTTGGCCACTTTTTTACAACCTGCAGTTGCATGATGTTTTCACTTCATACGATATAGCTACAGCAGAACTAGCTTGTGAATGAGACAATGAACATTCAAGGGAAAAATTGGTAGTTCCATGAATATGGTTTAAGTCGTTAAGATCTTATCACTATTATTCGGTAGTTTCACAAACCTTTATGATATGCAAAAAGGTTTGTGAAATGATCATAGATGCTTCCAATTCTTTTTCTTAAATCAAAACAAGATCCTGTAATTTTATGTTCTTTAGGGAAAATCTTGTGTTGTAAAAATTCAGGAATAATAAGGTCTAATTCAAGAAATAATTGTAGCTTTAATTCTGCTTGGTATAGTAGAGCATTCTGTTGTATTTCTACAGTTCTACGAACCGCTATACCAATAAGTAAATTGATTAGTGTAATGGAAACAACCACATTGAATACTACTATGGTGATATATGTAGTTGTGGGATACCGAAGTGTATTTTCCACTACTTTATTTGCTATAATGATAACATTAAGATCTGATATGGAACCATAAAATGCAGCATACATAAATGGCTTCAAATGGATGGTTGTAGAGTCGTTCTTCTCCAATAATTATGTATAAAGCTAACCCAAAACCGATAACATAATATAAACCGACCAATAAGACTTTTACAATTTTGAATAGTAGTTCATAGAACATGATAGTGTACAAGCCAAAAACATTTAAGTATCGAGAATAAAGGTTTAAGGCCACCCAAGAATAGAGAAGAGCTGTAACTCCAGCCGACCACTTTGTGGGTTCGGTAGTTAAGAATGCTATTGTAAAAATGACAGCTCCCACTTCAAAAATAAACTGTCCAGGATGAGATACTTTTCTTAGCTTAATAAAAAAGAAAACTTGTAGTATAATAACAAGTGCATAAAGGGAATCAGCAGTAAGGATAATGATTACTAGTGAGGGGGGTATATAACCGTCATTGTCAGTTGTAGCATTGAGTTGTTCAATAGTACTGGCATTCTTTCTTGGTGGATCGGATATGCCTATTAATAAACTTAGTAGAAGTGTAAGCAGTACCAATGCCCCTGCTCGTATTTGAATGTAGAGTCTACCATACTTCAACCATTTTACATTTAGAAATGTCAGTAATAATGGGTGGGTAAAAAGCTTTTTTCTTTTGTACTTAATCATAGTTCTAATTACATTCAATTGTTCAGCATTATAGGTATTGTCAAAGGAAAAAAGAAATTGCAAATAACACAAGATGATAAAGAATAGACCACTATGAGGCTGTTTTGAATCTACAGTATCTGTAGGCATATCCAATATGTACTTGAAATCATAGTGTTTCCAGTACTTGGGATTTGTTGGATGCAGTTGAGCAGAAGTTATGCTGTTGCCCATCACAATTTCAGCTACTTCGGGAAGGTTTTGAACAAGATGAGTCATAGGTGGCGGATGCATGGGAGAGATAAAGTCCAAACATTCTTGCCATCTGTTGTGTTTTACTACAACACTGGTTACATCATAATCCTTGTTGATTATAGCAAGATCAAAAAAACTTGCTTGTTGGCAGTTATGCATTAATACCACCCCCCCAGTTAAGAAGAAATTTAACAATTGCTGTGTGACCACTTCTAGCTGCTGAGTGTAGGGGTGTATCTTTATTTCGTGTAAGGAGATCACTTTGAAATGGGTGTCGTTCAATTAATTTTTTTACAACACTCAAATGGCCTCGAAGACAAGCATAATGAAGTGGTGAGAAACCATCAACGGTACTTTTAATCATTGCACCTCTATCTAATAATAATTCTACATGTTTTAATTGACCCCTATTAGCTGCATCATGTAATGGAGTACAAAGCTTATTATCAGCTTCTTTGATGAGATGTAAAGTATTATATGAATCTAATAAAAGAGATAACAGGACAGTGTTACCGGTAGCGGCTGCTAGGTGAATTATGTTTTTCCCTAGGTTGGTGTTCCCAAACATGGTTATCTGCGGTCGTTTTAGAAGCTTCTCTGTAGTATCAAAGTGGCCTAAACTAACTGCCACGTGAATTGGAGTTAAACCGTCTTTGTCACTGGCAGTTATTAATGCAGGTGCTTGTTTATGATTGATGATTAAATTGATGATATCAACTTTATGATATTGAACTGCAACATGAAGTATATTTTGGTCATCATTGTTCTGGATGCCTAGGTTAGCCTTTTCAATTAATGCTTTGGCGATACCAAAATCCCCTCCACCCATTATCACTACATGAAGTGGGGTGTTGCCATTGTTGTCAATCTGATTAATATTTGCTCCTTTACCAACCAGGAGCTCAACAGCTTCTGCATTACCAAACATTGCAGATTTGTGAAGAGGAGTTTGTTCATCATCATCAACCGCATTAATATCACACCCACTACTCACCAAGTATTCAATAACTTCTAGTCTGTTGTCTTTTGCAGCATAGTGAAGAAGAGTAAACCCAAATTCATATTTGTGATCAATCTGAGAAAGATCAATTGCTTTTGTCAACTCATTGAGATTCCCTTCAGCAGCAAGCTCTGCAGGCTGTAAAAAATTTATTCTTTTAACGATGATTAAAGGTTGCTTATCATGGTGTATACCACCAGATTCTAAGTTTTCTGAAGTTTCACAGACTTCCATGTACGTATTAGAGTACGTAGCTATATACATAGCATGAAAAGAAATATCAACAGACATGTATCCAGCTACATTATATACATGTTATAAAGGGAGTAGCTAGCTATATATGTGGCTACAAGTAAAGTAAACTATTAATCAAAAGCAGTTACATACTGTACATCAGGTTTTATCTTCGAGGTTCTAATTTTTGTAAAATTTGCAAGGCACATGACTTCACAAATTGTAATTCTTAAGCATCTCTTCAATGATTTCCTTCCAAGTACGTATGTTACGTAGCTACATACCTCACTACTTCTAGCCATGTAGCTATCTTACATGTATGTAGCAACAGCAAAACGTATCTCGACTAGTTAGACAAGATTATGTACCAGCTGCTTGTGGTTGTTTTGAACTTCTGATTGGTTCCAATCATAACCATCAGTTATGTATAAGCAGGTGATTTTAGCAACAAAGCAGATAGCTAGATATACGTACGTACTTGACCAAACCTCAGCTTGTATGTAAAATAAATTATTAAAGAGTCAATTGTGAAGGATTTTGCACTCAGATTTGATTACATGTGCAACATACATGATGATATACACGATCACATGTTGCGACAAATGCCAAGTTTGCAAATTTCATTAAAGCAAAATTAATAGCTATTACTGCTAGATGGTAATTGCAAAATTAAGGCAAACTAACTAGCTAGCTACGTAGCTACTGTATGGTATACAGTATGTGTATAGGATATTTAAAGCATAAAAACACATGCACACATGCACACATGCACACACACACACACACACACACACACACACACACACACACACACACACACACACACACACACACACACACACACACACACACACACACACACACACACACACACACACACACACACACACACACACACACACACACACACACACACACACACACACACACACACACACACACACACACACACACACACACACACACACACACACACACACACACACACACACACACACACACACACACACACACACACACACACACACACACACACACACACACACACACACACACACACACACACACACACACACACACACACACACACACACACACACACACACACACACACACACACACACACACACACACACACACACACACACACACACACACACACACACACACACACACACACACACACACACACACACACACACACACACACACACACACACACACACACACAAACACACACACACACACACCTTAGTTCGAATAACCACGTATGTAGTTCATATAAATGTCCTCCACTAGTAATTCGTAGAATGAATTTTATCGCACCTGTCATTTGAATATATACCTATGGAAAAATGGTGTATAAACCAAAGTACAAATATGCAGTAAACAGGATGTCACATGTCACATACTAGTCATTCCTATGACAACCACATTTATTAAAGTAAGTGATATGCATTTAATTACAAACTCGTAGGTCCATGATTAACCATACAATGTATACTGATCATGGTGGTTTATTAATTAAACTTCTTAAAATTATATGTACGTACCTTCTTCATACATTGAGGTTGACAGATGGTGATTTACATGTGAACCTACAGAGTTGTATGTAGCTATATGTGACTGTCCGAGCGAAAACCAGCCTAGGTTTCACACTTCTGATTTTGCCAAGTTAATGGTCCATAAAATCTTATTAGAATGCTACAGAGAGCTCAAATTTTCAGCAGTGATAAAGTGCTGTTTGTACTACCAATCCTGTAAATTTAAAGTCTGTATACCTTATGCAACAAAATTTACGTATGAAGCTCTAAAGTGGCAAATTTGGAAGTATGGTTTTTGCTCGGACAGTCACACATGTCTGTGTCTATTTGTGTTTGTGTGTACATCGTGTGTGTGTGTGTGTGTGTGTGTGTGTGTGTGTGTGTGTGTGTGTGTGTGTATGTGTGTGTGTGTGTGTGTGTGTGTGTGTGTGTGTGTGTGTGTGTGTGTGTGTGTGTGTGTGTGTGTGTGTGTGTGTGTGTGTGTGTGTGTGTGTGTGTGTGTGTGTGTGTGTGTGTGTGTGTGTGTGTGTGTGTGTGTGTGTGTGTGTGTGTGTGTGTGTGTGTGTGTGTGTGTGTGTGTGTGTGTGTGTGTGTGTGTGTGTGTGTGTGTGTGTGTGTGTGTGTGTGTGTGTGTGTGTGTGTGTGTGTGTGTGTGTGTGTGTGTGTGTGTGTGTGTGTGTGTGTGTGTGTGTGTGTGTGTGTGTGTGTGTGTGTGTGTGTGTGTGTGTGTGTGTGTGTGTGTGTGTGTGTGTGTGTGTGTGTGTGTGTGTGTGTGTGTGTGTGTGTGTGTGTGTGTGTGTGTGTGTGTGTGTGTGTGTGTGTGTGTGTCAGTCATTGCAATACTGCATAGATGATAGCTAGCTAGTTGCTAGTCAAAATTATAATTGTTGTCTAGGTATTAAATTGTTTAAGTCTGTAATCAACAGCTTAGTAGGTACCATACCAGTGCTTGATTGAGGAAAGGAGTAAGATTACTTATTCTGTTGTGAATATTTAATTTAAGTTTGTTAATCAAAAGTAATTATTACCCATTATACATAGCTAGTACATGTATAAAATTATGAGAAAGTTTGTATAAGCACAATAGCATTGTTTATCAGATAAAATATTTGAACTTAATGGTATGAGTTATGTAAGCACTGGAAGTTATTCTTTAACAAAATAAACAAATATAGAAAACCAAACATCAATTGGTGGCATTTGATTTTTCTGGTCAATGCTGTTTTTAAAGAACTGTTCAGTTGTATATATATCTACGTATGTAGCCATTACCAGGAACAGTCCCTATTTTGTATGACTGGTGTATATACGTACGTAGCTATTTCTATCCCACTGAAGCCATACTTCAAAGATTTTTACTGGAGTATATCTAACATATACCATGGGGTATATCTAGTATATACCCCAAGCCATAGAAATGTGTTGACACTAGTCCCTTTGATGTAGACCAAGCCTTAGAAAGGTGTAGATGCTTGGTCTATTGATGTTTGGATTCCATAGGAATGTGCCATAAACATAAAACTCGCAATGGCTGGTACTTAGGAATGGTGGCGCCTATTTCCTCCATTCTCGGTTTGTTGATTCTATATAGTAAGAACGTTGTGGGTCGGTAATAACTAAGCGATAGCTTTCATGGCGGCTTAGCTAGAGCGTTTGCGAGTTTGAGGGCAGTGCTACGTGTAAATAACTCACTCAGTGGTCGCGTTGCTGCGCTTCTTCTTGGCCTCGCAACTCACTATCGTGAGTCTTGATCTTAAAGAAGTTAGACTTGCAGGTAACCTTCAAAATCATTATCATCGATTTCTTCAAAATTAATACTACTTGATTTCCGCTTTGTCTGTAGCATACTACTTTGTTTCTCCAGCTTTCCGCAACAGTTATACTCTGTTAATCCTAGGCAATAGGGCGAATTCTCAGAACAACGTGTATAATCAGCCATTCAATAAAACAGTTATTATCGCATCACGTGGCAAAAGCCATATAAGTTAGTGGGCACATCAAAGAAAAGATGCTTTGTGGGATAGAAGCCAGTTAAACCCCACCTGCACTCGTAGGATATCCTAGATATTAACACGCGGCCTCGGCCTTGTGTAATATCTAGGATATCCTACTCGTGGTGGGGTTTAACTAATACATATACTGTAGCTATGTAGCTATATATAGCTACTGCACATGCCCAGAAGCCAGAATTAAAAATACAACCAGAGGGTGATGGGTTTGTTTAACTTGGCAAAGGAAAGATCCGTAGTCTGTTTGGTCTGACAGGTTTGTAGCTAAGTCACGAGTGGGTCCGTAGATTAGACCTAACCCAGAGCAATTTTACAGTAGTCAGCAAAATGCAAGCAGCACAAAGCTACGTACGTAGGTAAATGCCTTTCAAGACAACTGCGTAATGTTCTAAGCAGTTCAAGGTTCTGAGATTGGATCTGATGGCATTTTTGACTTGTCACAACAAAACACGATTAGAAATCTGGAAATATTGGATGGGATTTTGACTAGTGCATGTCGGGCATCTCGCAACAACACTTCTGGTAAAAATTATTATGCATGACTCGTATACATATGCATAGTCACTATTATAGCTACACAGCTATCACTTCAATGTAGCCAAGAAATTGACATTAATTAATTTGACGTACATGCATAAACAGTGTATCTAAATAACTTTGAACAATCAGACAATATTAGCTACTCAGCCATGCATGTAACTGAAACTGTACTTATCCCTTCCAGCAATGAGGCACCAAATTTGGTATGAGATTATTGATTAAAAAGATTATATACATAGCTAATTATAGTAGCTAGTTAAATTATTCATTTGCTATGTTGATATCATTCAATTAAGCATAGTAGCATACTGTCTGTTGTGGTTAGCCTCACTGTTTAATTTGTATGGGTATATAGTGTAAACAATGAAAGTTTTTCTTTAAAAAATAAACAGTCACCTTTGCAAACCAAATAAACTTGCTGGTTTTTTATTTGATTTTCTTTTCTAACCAAGTTTACACCCAAAGTATGAAATCATCATCTCATAAAATGATTGAAATTAAATTTTATGTACAAACGGCAAGGTGAATGCAAACAGACTTTAGTTCATATAATATTATGAGTATACATGCATGGGAGCTGTATACAGTTATAGATATATTGCTACATATATACCATGTGCACTTGATAGTAGTAATGCATTTATGCATCTTTGGTGCTCACCATCAAAACTTCATAAGTACCAGCATCTGAGTTTATTCAAGTTTGCAAAATAGGCTGGTCTATATAAAATCCCTGGTAGGCTTGCGCCGATTATGCCGGCATAATTTTGTGCATGATAGGTAGCTGAAAGCATCAAGCATAATGCTGGCATAATAGGCAAATTTTCTAGCGCGCGGCGCCAGTTTTATAATGAAAACATACTCAAATCATTTATAAGGGCCACACGCTTACCATTACACACATACTGCATGTACTATCATACAACTGCTAGGCTGAATTCAGCAACTAGTGTAATCCCTCACCCTTTTACAGTCGTTAGATCAAGCGCCACTAAAAATAATTAAAATTATTTTGTGAATGGCTCCCTGTACAAGAGATTTAATGCTGTAGAGGTACCAGAAAGGCTACTAATACTCATAAACAAGTAAGAGGGTGACTAAAAGGATAGGGTGTGTTGAAATCTGGTTATTTTTTGGAGCATAATGTTAATTTATGGAGCATAATTTGAGCATAATAGGAAGAATATTGGAGCATTGCTCCAAAGCATAATAGGCAATTTTAAAAGCATAATAGGCACAAGCCTAATCCCTGGCACATTTGATCCTTTTCGTAAACATATATATGTTCCGCACGGATGCGTAACTTGCCCGGTTGCATAACCGGGTGTCCGGATGCGTAACCTGTGAATCTCAACTGTCCTGTTACGCAACCGGGCAAATAGCTTACCCGGTTGCGTAACCGGGCAAATAGCTTGCCCCATTGCATAACCACGCAAGCATAATAGTTATACAGCTATGAAGGCAAATTAGCTAGCTAGCTACAGTACTTAGCTATACCACGCTGCTTGTACATATTTTTAAATGACTTCTCCATGGTCGGCCAATTAACTATAGCTTTAAATGATTTTTAGCTTTAGCTATCCAGTTACGTATCTGGACAACTACGTAGCTTAGCTACCTGGTTGCACAACCACGCATGCATGTAATAGCTGGCTATAGTTATATTACATGCAGACAGACAATATTGCATGCAGATAGGCATGCAGGCATTGCTATATCCAGCCAATTATTTCAGTGTAGCTGGTTGTGATTTTCAGCTATTCAGTTAGCTACACAACCGCGGGCAACTTGCCTGGTTACACGTACGTATGAGGTGTATTGTACATTAACTGCTTGCAAGGTTGATGCATTAAAAATTGCTAGAAAGGCTTTCTGGTTGCTGATCATTGCTTCATGCAAAACAGTTAATCAGCTATTATACATATATAGCTATAGCTAGTTTAAACTTCATGAGCTGCCGCATCATATGTAATCTAATGTTATACAGTACAGGCTTCTTCAACAACTAAAAACATCTGCATGTATAGCTCAATCAAATTCCAGTATAGCCATTAAATTCTGCAGAGTAGCTAATCCGTTTTAATGCAGTGATGTCGCTTCCAACTGGTTAATTGTATACTGATGATCACCTCGATAAGTTTCGATTTATTATACTGGAAAGTAGTACTCAACCACGGTCTGTAATCTTCAAGGTTTGAGCAAGAGCTTCCACTAATAATTGCATGTTTGTTCAGCACGGAGTTCAGCTCAGCATATAAACTCGAGACCATGATCTGAGTTACTAATATAGTGTATGTATTTAGTCAACCGATTGCGTAACTGGATGCCCGGTTGATTATCGGGACATCCGGTTGCGCAACCGGACAACGGTTACGCATCCGTGCGGAACATATACGTAAGTCATGAGTCAGTCCGTAGATTAGACCTATAACCCTTCCTCCATGCAGCCCTATATGGCTGTATTATAAACTGGCTACAGCTCCTTGGCGCTGTAAGTAGCTATTATTACAAGCTCTTGAAGTCTATACGTACTCAGGCCCTCTTTGTATAAGTGTACCACATGCACTCACCTTTCTAACTTATTTGTTCCGTAATGGCATACAGTACTATGCATGCCATGGCATGCACAATACCTCTTCCTGAGAAGAGCATACAAATAACTAGCGGCTAGCTATGCAGTGTACGTATAGCTATTTACCATCTCTTCCATGCACAATGCGTTTTGTTAACGGGATATAGCTATGTACGTAACAGATTATGCGGCTATCCAAGCAAGATACGTCTGGATTGGATCCACTCGAGGATCCATATACTTGTGCAGGGCCGAATACTTCTAACCATTTGAGGCAAAAGTATGGGGAATAATCTACGTATGTGGCAACCCTTTACAACTTGAAGCAAGCAGCTCTTCTGTTTATGCCGCTAATAAAGTGGGCAGTTGTTAATAAGAAGGATGTTGGAACGAACGCTGGTAGCTATGTAGGTGAGGGAGTACACTACCAGGATCTCACATTTGCTGAGAAGAAAGAGGAAAATTTATATACTATAGCTATATAGCTATATATTTAGAGTAGTTGTGAAGAAAAGTAAAAAATGCCATGGCAGAGCACTGATGCTCCAAGACCAATTGCACACCGGCTAACATTAAGATACTGCAATTGTATTCAGTTGCCTGACCAATGTGAAATTGCTTCCTCCACCCCTGTATATTTACTTTTACGTGCATCCATTGTGATACAGTACTTGAAACGCATATAGTTAGCTAAGTATATAGCTACGTGACTATACTGAGCGGAACTCGTTTATTAAAATAACAGGAAATCACTTACACGGTAAGCATATGTACATAACACGCATATATGTGTGTTATTCGCAGATCGCTACATCACGAATTTAGTCACACTGTAACTAGACAACACTGCAGCTGACAACTGAAGCATTTTCTACTTTAAAAAGGTGAGCGCCGGCCTGAGTGATTTATAATATAATTGTTATAGCTAGTCAGCTAGCAAATATCATGCAATTGTCAAAAGCAAAGGGTTAATTGGACACTTGTAGCTATAACTCCTATACAGTAGCTCACTAACCATAAATCTGTATAACTAGTAGACAATGAAAGCACAACAAATTAATGATTTCTGATTAAGCAAGAAGCAATAACGACTGGCATGTATGTAATGAAAATAATGAGCTGTCACTGTTTATTTAACAAGCAACGATTTCTGTAAATAACAGTCAGAGCCAAAGCAAGTTACAAAATAGCTAGCTGTAGCTACCTATAGAGACTCGTAATTTCTACAATAATAAGCGTTTAGCTGTATGGTGCATAGCTATAGTACGGTGAGATTCACAGGCGTAGCTAATACTTACAAAACGCGAACTTACGATTTATAACTTCAAGATATAATTTTAGCTACGTAACTTATCTACGTAGCTAGGTGACTGAGCCAGTTCCATCGTTACCAAAATGCGTAGCTACTTTTTTATTGAAGTGGATACTTAATTATTATTATTATTATTATTATTATTATTATTATTATTATTATTTGTCAAGAGACTGGGTGGCACCAAAAAGCATAGCCTGTACGAGGGCGCTTCCCACTAATCCTGGATTAGGTAATCAGTAAAAAAGTTAATCAGTCAGTTTAGTAGGACGTGAAATATAACTGGATGCTAGCTACGTAGCTACTTGGCCATGAACTTATCTCGTGTACACGTAATATCAGGCATCACAAGTATGAAGTTGAAGTCTCCGATCTCCTAAATTGCACGCGCTAGGTCAAACACTATTGACAGAATGCTTAGTCTTTGGTTCACTCCAAAGTTCTAAGTCCTATATAGTCCTGTATATGCATTATGAGTTGTTAGATCGACCCTTTTTAATAGCGTAGGTCGTTATCGCTTTCAGTAGCTAGAATCGCCCGCGCCAAAAATGGTCTGGCTTCAATACCAAAGGTTGTTCTAGGCAATAAGAATTTAATGGTAATTAGCATAGCTATGGCTTCTGTGGATATCTTTGGTTTACCGCGAAAGCGTGTTTCCCGCGAAAACATGTTTTTCCTTGTTGGTAGCTATAACCACTATTTAAATTCATCATAAAAATATATTGTCCAACAACAGTAGTTAAAATAATAATAGAAATAGCTACTTAGCTATATAAACAGACTAAAGTGTACAGCAGCTTCAAAAAATAAAGTCATTGGAAGTTTTCCCTTTTCTTCTCAGCAAATGTGAGGTCCTGGAAGGGCCACTTGCTGATGTCCAGTTCTCTTCCCCAGTGAAGGTATCTGAGGGGAAGACAAACTTAGAAGGCTATACGAAGGTGTTGCAGTTATAGACATATCAGCAAAAGCCTAGAGTAGAGTCAACCTATCTGACCATTGAACTTTTAAGGATTTTTATTGACCATAGGAATGTATAACCTTAGTGTAGGTAGAGTCATCACAAGTTGTTTTTGTAAGCCACATCTGTTTACTATTTAGACATACATTTAGTATAAGTAGTGATTTTTCTACTACTATGTTTCATGATCAGAATACGTATATTGCCAGCCATAGCGAAGAACTAGAAGTGCGGCAGGCTTTGGCCTGTGAGGGGTATAAGCTCTGGTGTCTGGTCGCTGTTGGATCTACCGGCAACAGATGTGGCAGCCTTTTCAGGTGGATATCTGGGGTGACGATCCAGTGACGACAGCAACCTATAGTATTCCCCCAGGGCCAGTTCCATTGCACAGCCAGAGCTGGTTGTTGTCTATGTCGGTCAGGTACCCCTTCCTTAGTTGGGGAGTGCCGTGTAAGTCCGGTTGCCCTCTATGAGGACTGGCTGAGACTTTACTGAATTCTATACTGTGCAAATCAACTGTATCATATCTCTCCTATTCTGAGTAGTCCTTCACCTCCCCACAGCTATCTGAAAGTGGGACCTTCGGGATCCTGCTGGAGTAGTCCTTTGCCTCCTCTCGGCTATTTGAAAGTGAGGCCTTTTAGTGCATGGGAAACAGCTACTGTAACGGACAAGGTAGTTGTGTACATAAATCTATGGCATTGTCTTTCAGCCCAGTCTGCCCTGTCTGTTGATGAGGGGTTGGGTAAAGACCCCGAAATTAGTCATCACAAGATCCGTAGATTGCTTATTTAAATCCACTGATATGAGCACACAAGTGTTCCAAGACAAGAACAGCTGTGGAATGTGAGTGTGGCTACAGACTCCTTACCCTAGACTGATGAGGAGAGGGATTTATTCTCATATAATACTAAACAATACAAAAGTTGATGGAGCTCAAGTCATGGAGGGTCTCACTGTTATTACAATCTCATGTCTTGTACCGGTGATGACGAGACAATGTGGATATGCCTGGGGAAGAGGAAACAGTGGTTATGTACCCCCGAGAGGGCCACCTGCTGATGTCCAGCTCTCTTCTCCGGATTATCCCCCCATACCTCGCCTAAGTGGTTAGAAGTATTCCCTGCAGGAGTAGTGAATCCAATCCGGTTGTCTCCTTGAGCTTGACCTTGGTGTACGGAAGAGTCCCGCATACCCAAACCATGTAAGTAGCCATACACAGAAGGTCTGCTCCATCCAATGAGGATGAGTTATTGTAGACACCATCAGCCTGAGAGGGTAACTTGCTGATCTCTAGCTCTCTTCCTCAGATTATCCCCCCATACCTCGCCTAAGTGGTTAGAAATATTCCCTGCAGGAGTAGTGAATCCAATCTGGTTGTCTCCTTGAGCTTGACCTTGGTGTATGGAAGAGTCCGGCATACCCAAGTCATGTACGTAGCCGTACACAGAAAGGTCTGCTCCATCCAATGAGGATGAGTTATTGTAGACACCATCAGCCTTCCTGGTATGGCATCACCTCTGTTATCAGAAGTTCTAATTGATGACACTACAAACTTTGTGATAAAGATAGAAAGCATTAAAAGTGATGGTTCAGGTAATTGCTATGTTTGATTTTAGCCATCAAAGCAGCATTTATATTTACTATCATCTCAATCACTGGAAGTGGATGTTGACGAGAATTCTGAGGTAGCTAGCTACGTAGCTATGTACCTAATGACAAGACTGCCAGGTTTTCACATGATCTGCTACTGGAAGAATAGCTATTGCCTTTTTTGTAAGCGGCAAAGTTAGCTAGCTATACGCACAGGGAGCAGGTTGTTTTTAGATGAAGAAAACTTCTTTCCTATATAATGTCAAAGAGTAAATTGTTACCGGAAAGCTATAGTCTTATTTACATGTAAAATTTGACAGTCTTGCAAATTTTTCTTAACATACTAAACATAGTATTTTACACAAGTTTTATATGTAGAAATTCCTAAGGAATTCAATAACACTTACAGATTTTGAATAGGACACATAGAAAAAGAGATAGATATCATAATAGCTAGCTAGGTGTATTTTGTGTAGTTTACTCAGGCCCAGTCACATTTGTAGAGTTATCACGTGCCTGAAAAGTTACTCTTAGATCTTTCAATATAGCTATCAACTTCTTTAATGCCCACATGTACAGATTCCAGCCACTGTCTCTTACATGCTAGCTACCTCTTTAGAAAACCTATGCATGTGTGTGTCATTTCTGAGGTTGTCTATTTCAGGCGAAGTGTAAATATACATAATCATTGAATGTGATTGATTAAAGAGATGGAGTTTTGTGCATTATGTCAAATTAATTTGAAGCTTTATTTATAATAGTAGTTTTACTAATGACTAGCTAGCATTTTCCAACTCAAGAGTAGCAACAACAACACAGGTAGCTTAAAAGTACACATGAGCTTATTAACACCCCAACAATTTTGTGGGGTGTCAAGAAAAACTGAAAGTGAGCCAGACCACTTTCTGGCAAGGATGGTCAGACACTATAGCTACGGTACAGCTCAAGTGTAACATCACGTGTGCTCGCGAGCAACTCGAGGGGAGCACGCGAGTCACTCTATTACAGCACGCGAGTATCTTAAGTCCAACACGCGAGTCCCTCAGATTCAACACGTGATTCCCTCAGATTCAACACGCGCGCATGCCTTGGATACTCACGAGTTCAGTGATTCTGGAGCTACCAGTCATATTCAAGATACTTTTGTAAGCTAAAGCACAATACCTTATAGATTGGAGATATTAAGCATGGTGATAAACACCTGGACTGATCCTCTATGGGCTTGCATCTCTCGCCTGATCGGCCGGCTGGCTATACAGTGATTTACTAACTCCTAGGCCCTGCCGGCATGCACGTAAATTTCAGTTTGGTGTGGTCATAGATTTTTCATAGATATAGGCTTCCTTTATACCTGTATACGTATGTACCGGTAAACCTCAGGGAAGACTAAGTGGATCAGTTCACAGCAAATCTTGAGGTCACGTGATATCCAACATGTCTATGACACTTCCAGTCTCAAGTTTCTTTGTTATTAAGTGCTGAAGTTACCTACAAAACAAGGGCACATAGCTAGCTAAGTAACATTATGGAGATTCACGGTGATCACATGCACAAAGGATACTCAGTACCTCAAGATATCGCTGACCCTTCTTCTTCTAATCTTTCCTTGATGGCAGAAATACGTATTCCAGCATTATAAAGATCAACAACACAATTTCTGGTCTGTGTGGACAATCTTGGCATTTCGAACAGTAGCTAAATCCAAGGCTAAATTGAAAAATACCACTGGAAATTTACTTGAATTCTAACGTGGGCCCCGCCACGCTATATTGAGTAGGGCCATATAGATCGTCTGAGGTGGGGAATTTGAAAGAATCTACGTATGGTGGGGATCGACTGTAGCACAGTTTTAGTTGATAAACAACTAGCTAAACGGAGTGGGCTGGTTTGCTTAACACTGAACAGGCTGACTAGCGAGTACACACGAGTGCAATGCCCGCGAGTTCTGAGTGAGTGACTCGCGAGAGCCTTGCTTGTGACTCGCGAGAGCCTTGTGTGTGAATCGCGAGCCAACTACGTGTCACTCGTGCGAGTCTTGTGGGTACATGCGACGTTACACTTGAGCTGTACCGTATGGCTCTGCAATATGCTCAAAATGCTCAGAATTGGCTGTTTTAGAAAACTGCAATTCTCCACTACGTATATGATGTCAATAAAATTTCTGCTCAACTATGTTTCCAAAACATGTTTTTGTGGTCAGTTTGACACATCTTCAACATTATTGGTGCAGATTTTGCTTATTCATAAATTTTCAGTATCTGCAATATGCTCAAAGTGCTCAGAATTGGCTGTTTGAGAAAACTGCATAGCTAGCTACAGTACAGTTCAACTATAACTTCACACTCGTGTGACAATCCACGTGTGATAACACACAGCTATTTGCATGTGAAATGCAAAAATTTCTCGTGGAAATCATCATTTACATGAGATGGGTACGTGTAAATTTACAGGAGACGTGAAGTGCCATGACACGGAGGCATGTAAATTTACGCAAGATGTGAAGTGCCATGACACATGTCATTTACACGGTGACATGTGGTCTTGGGCTCGTGGCCATGTATGTACAAAGAAATCCACAAGAATCATTGCACAAGGCACACGGTGATGCAGTTGCACAGGTTATTCATCGAATTATTTTGATAGTGCTTATTATACGACTGACTCACGTGCGTATTCGGTTGTCGGCCATATTGAGTGTCAAACAAGGAGCGGCCTCTCGACATCTCTTCTCCTGATTCGCTTCGTGCGTGTGCGCCAGACAATAAAAATGGCTGACCTTGTCACGTGACGCATTGGTTTTTATAAACACATACAACGTGATTAACAGTACATGAAAAGTGCTGAAGAATTAAAGTAAACAACAGGCTATAATCTACTTATATCTGTGCTGTACGTAGGGATACTGACTGTTCAAATTCGATTGAGAATTCCTCTGTAAATAAATTAAAATATGAAATATCGAAATCCCAGAATTTGAAAGGTAAAATTCTATTTTTGCAAAAGCCAAGTAACAAACGGATTATTAGTGTGATTT
The DNA here is from genome assembly GCA_963930835.1 of Spongia lamella. NCBI lineage: Eukaryota > Metazoa > Porifera > Demospongiae > Dictyoceratida > Spongiidae > Spongia > Spongia lamella. The sequence continues at coordinate 6,373,095 of OZ005747.1, forward strand.
TTTGATCTGTTAGAATTATTATCAAGACTCACGATAGTGAGTCGCTAGGCCAAGAAGAAGCGCAGCAACGCGACCACTGTAGGGAGTTATTTACACGTAGCACCACCCTCAAACTCGCAAATGCTCTAGCTAAGCCGCCATTAAAGCTATCGCTTAGTTATTACCGACCCACAACATTCTTACTATATAGAATCAACAAACCAAGAATGGAGGAAATAGGCGCCACCATTCCTAAGTACCAGCCATTGCGAGATTTATGGTGCCCGTTGTGTGACTACGCACGACGAACCATCCTTTCCCACCCAATTCGCCCGTTTACTAGACAATTAGTACCTTCATTGTTTGAAGAATCAATATCCCGAAGTTGATAGACATCCATCCAGCCATTCTTCTGATACAGCCTTATAAATGCCTTCCTGAGACCACAAAAATTTTTACGTGGCAGTCGTTTTTTTCTTTCTTTCTTTCTTTCTTTCATTTTCATCGCACACTTTTTTCGTGGGCTTGCGGGAGCTTTCGTGAACACCGGAAGTTTTTTTCAAGCTCTCTTTTTATACATTCACTTGTTTGTCTAATAACTCACTCATTTTCCATGGATTTCAGCCAGATTTGTATCAGCACTTCTCCTATGTATGCTCTACCTGTCATACTATTATCAGTCTGAAGTAAACACTTGAATGTATTTGAGAAGGACTATTACACTGCAGGTTGATAGTTGTCATAACTTGGACCCCCTTCGAATGATTTGCATAAACTTTCAGATATACAATCTATATTGATGTATCACTCTGTAGTGAAAGTTTTAAAAAAATCTCGGGCTTGAGTTTTTCAAAATTAAGCTTCAAAGTTTCATTTGCAATATTGTGTGCTAGGTAAGTACAAGTTATGCCCATGCAGTACTTCTCTGCTGCTTGCTAGTAATAACATCTGTTTATACTTCCAAAAAATTAGTGATATACTAAACAAAAACACCTTGGGTGTAAAAAAGTGCGAGGCCAATCAGAAGCAGCATTGCAAATAGGTATGTGCGACCAAAAACTTTGATATCAGTTGAGGCCAAGAAATTACTTATCAGAAATCTTTTTAACTAGCTACTTGAATGATATACAATAGTTTATAGCATATTTTCACAACTATGATTGGCTTTGTCACTTGGCCACCTTTTTCACACTATCATTATTAATAAAGGTGGCCAAGTGACAAAGCCAATCATAGTTGTGAAAATATGCTATAAACTATTGTATGTCATTCAAGTAGCTAGTTAAAAAGATTTCTGATAAGTAATTTCTTGGCCTCAACTGATATCAAAGTTTTTGGTCGCACATACCTATTTGCAATGCTGCTTCTGATTGGCCTCGCACTTTTTTACACCCAAGGTGTTTTTGTTTAGTATATCACACTACAGTAGATAAAAAAGTATATGAGCTGAGCAATATTATGATCAGCCGCCTACGCAAGACTAATTGTTTTCCGCTATGTGAGTGTATAGAATATTGGAATAAATATTTTCGTTTTATTTTCATTTTAGCCCTAGCTGTATGTACTCATAGCTTGTGGGTTAGAGTTACAGGACCGCAAAGTTATTATGTTCTAATTATTTCACTTGTGCATAAATGGTAGGTTTTCTAAAATTCGGTCACAAATTGTTTTAATACATGTGATTAGGCTTGAGCCAATTATGCCAGCATAATTGTAAGCACAATAGGATTGCAAAAGCATCAAGCATAATGCCAGCATAATAGGTAAGGCCACTCCAAATTGATTTCCTGTTTCCCGTCCTCCGTCCGCATGGTTTTTTTGTCAAGCCAGAAATTCCATTATTCCATAAACTGACGTTTTCTAAGTATCATGTGATTGTTAAAGTCTGGATTCTTTAAAACACTAGTGAACGCATGGCGCAGTCGAGCACGATGGTTAACCTGAGCTATATTAAATGCTGCATGTGCAACTGAGGTAGTATAGTTAACATGGATTAATCATAGTTGTGTTAAGTCACATTATGTTAAGTATGACTTCCTAAATTTGTAAAATTGGATGTAGCTATATGTACGTAGGTGGAGGGTTTTCACAAAGCCAGTCATAAATGTGCAGTATGCTTATAGCTATTAAAAATATTTTCAAATTCGATCACATACGTATGTAAGTACCTATAAGCAATTCTGGATCTATGCATGCAAATCTATTTTAGTACCATAGTAGCTAGCTATGTACGTACCTGTTTTAATAGTTAAGCATATTGGCATACGTAGCTATATGTATGTAGCTACGTATGTTAGTTATTTTCTGTAAATGATTTTTATTATGCATAATAAATAGCTATCATTTGCAAAATAGAGAGAAACATGGCTGTGAAATTGTCACCAAAAGATGCAGTTAAAAAATTTGGTGTTCGTCTACTTGACAATTTTCCACTTGAAAACTCGCGTATTTTAGACAAGGTAGATGGTGCTGGCTTACTTCCTCTGGATTATAAAGCTACTATAATATCAAAAGCCACTAGAACTGAAAAGGTGGCTTTCTTTAAAGAAAAGGTTCTTGGGTCTGAAGCTGCAGCAAAGATACACTTACCTAAATTGCTTGATGTGATGGATAACTGCGGTGATGCTACTGCAATAGCATTGGCTAAGGATATTCGAGAAGCAACAGGATTGATAAAGTGTAATTAAATTATACAAACATGTCAATGTTTGTACGTATGTACTTTGTGTACTTAATGCATACAATACATGTTCTCACTTAATAGCTAGCTAGCTATAGGTACTTACATATTATATTTCCAATTATTATTTTATGAACATATGTAGCATACAAACTTCAGTTATATATGTAGCTATTTGTAAGGACATGCCTATGACCAAAATGTATCAAATTCAATACATAAATTCAAGTTATATGACATGCGCTAGAGCCCCAACAGTCACATATACGTACGTACTTCAATATAATATGTAGGGGGTGCTTTGCATTGATGAAACGTCTTTGTTATAAAAGTGAGTGTTAAAAAGAAGACCTACTGCTTGTTAAAATCTACATCATTTAAATATGAGAAATACATACTTATGCATGTTAAATCATGTTGTATGTTTCATTCAGACTAAAAATTTTACCATAATTGCAAACTACAGAATACAAGCTAGACAATTTTATGATTACATGTAGCTACGTACGTAGATTGTGCCAACTCAGACCATTTCTGCAGGCTCAGTCACAAATAACCAAAAGCTAGCTACTACCGTGAATATGATATCCATTCAACATAATTATGTATTTTAGCCTTCTTCTCATAATTATTGCAACCCTGTTAGCCCATATCAAGGCCCATACAGATAGCAGTATGGTACAGATATCATACGTACTTAGTAATGGCGGGTGCGTATTATCCATGTATCTATTATTGTTGCATGTTGACACCTTGTGTGGAATATTAATACCCTTGTGAAACATTAGATCAGTTAATGATGAAGAATGAACAAGACAAAGGCTATGGGATCTAGGGAGTATGGTAATCAGAATAGGAAAATTATCAAGGCTATAGCTACACACAGTGGTTTAGACACTTGGTAGATCTCTGTACTGTTGACTGCTACATATTATAGCATTTGAATAAAATCATAGCATTGTTAGTGCTGCATCAATGGAGCTCCTGTCTAGTTTTTTGCATTTTGATTTATAAAGGGAAGTTTGAGCTTTATACGTATATGTAACAGTTTTCATGGCTTATCAGCTAGTTAAATCACAGGTGTAGCTAAGACTGGTTTTGCTTGGATGGACAGTATAACATTAAATATTAAATACTAGCTATGTAGCTACCAAACTTGTGTATAATGACATTTAGGTTTTGCAAAAATACATTTTTTCACAAACGTAGTAGCAGCGTACGTAGCTACATACATAGCTAGCTATGCAATATTACCATCAACCATGATGGTGAGTACATAGCTACATTATGTTAGCTATGTATGTATAAATACAGTAGCTATGTACATATATATAGCTACTACTTTGTATTTCCAACTCTAGCTAATCCTGATCAAACACCACCAGCAAAACCTACACCACCTAAAGGAGAAGAGCCTGAAAAAAGTATAGTGATACATACTTTAACAATTGATATTACGTACTTATACACGTATGTAACTAACTAGTAACTAGTACGTAGCTATACGTACATACATAAACAGACTTTAACAATAGTGTGCATGTGGATTTATTAAAATTGTTTTATTGTTTTTGCCTGTGAAGTGTGTATGTGTGTGCTTGTGTTTATCTGCCTTGTGTACAAGTAAAAAATCCTGGAATAGTGCCAACTTTACAGAAATTTTGAAATAAACAACACAAGGCACCAATATGCTTACATGTTGCAGCAGGTCCTATGTCCCAACCAGTGACCGAAAGAAACAATTGAACTTTGTAGGTCCTGTCTTTATTCATCTCAGGAAGACAGTGAGCCTGTATGCAAAGTCTTTCATTTAATTTCGACACTTCAACTTGTTGCAGGTGTCCACACCTAATTAAATTTACAGCTGATTGATTAATAGCTTTAAAATTACTATAGCTTCGGGAGTCACACACACTTCTTGATACAAAGTAAGTGATGATGTGAGCATTATTAAATGATGGTACTTATTTATATAATTCTTTGATATCAATCCAACTTGTGTCTGGGGGCATAGTTTTCTTTTTAGTATCACCTGACTTGCTACTAGTTTCCGAACTACCTTTATCTGGGTCAATAACAGTGTCAGCCCAACCATTGTCTATGTAAGCTCTAACCCTACAAAATAAAAATATATTAATGCGAGTTTTGTGTTGTTTTCTGTGCTTGATTAGTTGTTGTATTTGTGTGATAAACTGTTATTGTACTTATATTAATGTGTCACATTTGTATATTGATTGATCCAGCTACACTATTATTTTGGCATGGAAAAATGGCCAGCCATGATGATTGTTGAGTCAGAGAGATAAATTATCAATCAATATGATATATTATTGCTCTGCTTCTATAGAATAATCTTTGAAACCAACTAACCTGGTTACCAAGTCGGCTTTCTTTCCCTTTAGAGGAGCACCTCTGCAAGCTAACCAGTGCTTCAATTCAGGTATCTTAAGATCGCCAGGGTCTCATCCACAAAGGGAAGCGCCAGAAATGTCTTTTTATTCTAATGCCATTGCAGACAATGATCAGGAAGTGCCTTGGGAAGCGCTGAACCATTTCAATACTCTAATAAACACGCAACCCCCCATGCCGTATTTTGTAATGGTCTAATTTTTCATTTTGAAAAGGTGCCATTATCACCTGAAAAGTTACGACTAGCTACGTACCAACCTTTAGATGTTTTGGTACATTAACTTCTTTAATGCTCACAGCCTCCATCCACTGTTTCTTACATACTAGCTACCCCATTAGCAAACCTATGCATGTGTTTGTCATTTCTGAGGTTGTTTTGTTTCAGGCAAAGCATAAATATACAAAATCATTTAATGTGATCGATTAAAGAGATGGAGTTTTGTGCATTATGTATGTCTAAACCTGAAGCTTATTTATATGATGGTATCATTAAATACGGTAGTGCTTAATAGTAGGGATTGGTAAGAAATTGTATGGTTTCCCAATTTTTCACACTTCATAAAACAACCTTCCAATTGGCTTTACCCAAAAAAAACCGACTGGAATGCATTAGTAAGGCTATAATGATGCTGTACCTCACTTAAACGAAGCGACAAGTCGAATATTTCGACCTACAGCCAACTTTGAAAATTTCGAAATTCACCTGTATTTCGTCTGCCAGCCAGCCAGCCAGCCAGCCAGCCAGCCTACCGTAAGACCCGGTTGTGCTAGGTGTAGGGCTCCAGAAATTTCACACAATAAAGGTAATGGTGGCGGATTTACAAAAATGTTGTTCCGAAGACGATTTACCCACTGTGCCATGGCGATCCCTTTTATCCTTCCTTGTTCTTCTATATTCCTTTAGCAAGGTGTAAATCTTACCCTCGAAGGTGATGATAGCCTGTTACGGCTTCTGTTTATTACGTCATGCAAAAACCTGGCTTGCACGTGATATAATTAGTTACAGTGGAACCATGGTATGATGTTTTCGCATGTACTTTATTACATCGTGAACTTCGAGATTATAGCCTTGGACAAATAGCTTTTGCTGTTTTTTGAGCATTATTTGCTATCACACAGCTGCTTTGCCATGTAAGCACGTTATTAACAAGCGCCTGTAAACAAGCATAATTATTACATAAGCGCCTGTAACATTTGTGCGCCTGCTGAAAGATTATTGTGAATGCTTAGCATGTATAAAAAGCAAACAAACTAGAATGATAAAAAAATCAAAATTCAAAAGGTAAGTAGGGATTGAATTCAATTAATAGTGCTACAAAAAGTAAGGAAACAAGGAATATGATTTTGGGATGAGAGAACATTCTGGCATGAGATAATTTATAAAAGTTTAATCCCTACTTTTGGCAAACCTACTGAAGTGAGCCAAAAGTAGGGATTAAACTTTTATAAATTATCTCATGCCAGAATGTTCTCTCGTCCCAAAATCTTATTCCTTGTTTCCTTACTTTTTGTAGCACTATTAATTGAATTCAATCCCTACTTACCTTTTGAATTTTGAATTTTTTTATCATTCTAGTGTAATAAGCGTTCACGTTAAGTGATAGTTATCTAGATGGTGCATGGGTTTCAGTGCGCAACCATTTATCACATTAATGGCTTTGGTAGCTGCACTGTACTGGCTTTGCCTACCCAAAGGATTACCTGGGAAAATTGAATCCTGTAAGGTAAAACTTGTTGTTTTAGTTAATCAAAACTAAAAGTAGTTTTAGTAAGACAATTTTATTTTAGTTAACTAAAACTAAATCTAAAACTAAAAGTAATTTCACTTCAGTACTAAAACTAAAACTATAACTAAAATAAAATTCAAATCGGTACTAAAACTAAAATTTAATTGTATTTCAAAAGATTTCATAAAGATTTAAAAGTTTTTATAGGTATTTCAGAGATTTAATGAAGATTCCATAAAGATTTCATAGATTTTATGCACAAAACTTTATAAAGAATCACTAAAACTAAATCTAAAACAAGAGTATTTGGTAATTTTATTACAACTAAAACTAAAACTAAAAATTTAATGTATTTGTAAGTGTTACTAAAACTAAAACTAAAACTAAAAGGAATTTATAAATGTTAAAATATACTAAAAGAATTTCATAAATCTTACTAAAACTAAAACTAAAACTAAAAGAATTTCATAAATCTTACTAAAACTAAAACTAAAACTAAAAGAATTTCATAAATCTTACTAAAACTAAAACTAAAACTAAAAGAATTTCATAAATCTTACTAAAACTAAAACTAAAAGAATTTCATAAGCATTACTAAAACTAAAACTAAAATGTTTTATCTAACTTGCTATAACTAAAACTAAAACTAAAATTACAAGATCTTACTAAAATAACACTAAAATTTTCAGGGCCGGCACGTACGTACATGACTGTACCAGTTTTTTGCATGTGAAACTTATGAAAGCACTGTACCAATTTGTAGGTTGCCTGTTTGATAACACTACAGTAGGACCTCAACTATCCGAATTTCCATTATCCGAACCCTCCCGAACAGTGCTCTACACTGTTTTAAAAAAATCAAAATACTGTGCTGATAACAATTATATGCTTACTTCTAGTAGGAAAGTAACTATTAAACTATAGCATATTACTGTATACAGATACAATTTACAAAATAGGCTTTGTATTCTAATTTATTAATACATTTGTATTGCCACCTTACTGAGTGCTGCATGTGTCTTAATAGTAATGGAGATTAACAGAAGCTGCTGATTTTGATTGATGTCTTTTTGTGGTGGTGAAATTGCCTTACCTGATTTGCCAGATAATCAAAATACCTTTCTTAAAATACCACTGGAATTGCGCACAAATCTGGTGTTTCATACTTGGGTTGTTGCTAGAAACATAGATAGTATATTCTCCTACTATCTATGCTAGAAACGATTGATAGTGTGACACAATGGTTTACCGACCACAACTGCGAGATTTTTTGAGGTTCCCACCAAACAGGTACATACTTACTATTAAACTAAACAAACTAGAAAACCTCTAGTTTAACCTGTTACCATGGTTGATGACACCTGGTGATCGGCTAAAACTTGGTATTTCTTCGGAGAGAGAGACTTGAAAGCACTGGAACAATGACGACGATACATCACGAGTACACATGTCGGTTTGGCTGAGATGGTTTATCTCCGCATATGCTTCTCCCCATGCTGTAGAGTAGTGATTTTGTCTTGATGAGAATGAATAAGAATTCTTGCTATTGTGGGAGTCGAATCCACTGTACACGCAGCACTCAAATTCACACATATGTACATGTGTTACTGTACATGCTAACATTCCAAAAATGGCCCATTGTCACATGAATGCATTTATGTGATCAACACCTTGACTGATGGTAGACAACAACATGAGCAACATTATTCCAACATTTAACTTAGTTTAATTACATTAAACTTCATGTGTGAACTAAAAAGAATTGGCAGTTTGCAGAATTGTGTGTACAGTCTTTAGTGCACTGTATTAGAAAATTATAGCACAGCTGTAGATTTAGAAGTTAGGGATCTGCGACACACATTACACAGAGGAAATAACCACTTACACTTGCAACAATACTGTCATTTGACTCAGACAAACCAAAGAAGACCAAATCCTCTTCATCCATTTCATCAAGAGATTCCTAGAAACAGTTTAGCTATATAAAAAAAGGTTGTATCACTATAATTATTCAATATATTCAACAACTTTTATATGTTACAGTTGCAAGATGACCATGAAACATGCACAAGTTGCTTAAATTACATGTGCTCAACTTGTGAAGACAAAGCTGCAAATTTCTTAAGTCAATCCTACGTATTATGATTCCATAATCTTTTTATATTCTTGATAGCTATATCCACTCTATTATACTGTTAGCTACTAGTAGAATAAGACCAAATTCAACAATCACGTGACCAATTATTATTACACCAGAAAAATAATTAGCTAGCCAATAAATTGATATTAATTTTATCGGTAGGGTAGTGAAAGAGCTCTGTGCGAGATATATCATAAGCACTGAGTAGATCAATGTTACGACTGGGCTCTGTGCGAGATATCATTGCAATGTAAATGCTGAAGCACTGTAACCACTGGACGGACATACCTGCTTTATTTATGTGGGCCACGACCCCAAGACCACACACGTCGCCATGTAAATGACATGTGTCGTGGCACTTCACGTCTCGTGTGAATTTACATGTACCCGTCTCGTGTAAATCATGATTTCTATGAGAAATTTTGCATTTCACAAGCGAATAGCTGCATGGTATCATGCGTGGATTGTCACGCGAGTGTGAAGTTATAGTTGAACTGTACTGTATTCGACGAAGGTTGAGGGAAGAAGAAACTGAAGTTACGTTACATAGCTTACAGCATTTGCGTCTTAAATTCCAAAGCTTTCGCACTATTAATGACCTTGCTAAAAGACGAAAGCCAAGGCTGCTAACGAAAGAAATGAGGAACACAATAAAACAAATTATAAAGAGTGATGATGAATTGACTGCCAGGAAATTAAAAGCAAAGTTAGCTGGAGAGTTCCCTAGCCTACCTAACATTTCATTGGCAACAATTAAGCGCTGCCAAAAGGAATTAGGATGGGTTTGCACCCGCCCACATTATTGTATAGTAGGTATATGCTTACAAAGTTATGTGAATGCTCGCAAGTAACTCACGAGTGAAAATTATAAATTGTGTGTCAAGTGAGGATCACACGCAGTACCTGCGCGAGTCACACGCGTGTACTCGCGATGTTACACTAGAGCTGTACCGTACGTAGTGTTCAGTTTGGTGTACATATGTACCTAGCTATGCATTGTGTATTGCTGTGGTTATATCAAATACATAATTATGGTTTGCTACCCAAAAATATAATTTTCAGCACAAATCAAGTATTTTCACAGTAAAATGGTATATTCAAACAGTTTGTAAATATTTGCTCACTTTACCATTCAAACTATAGCTACGTATCTATGTATATTCATACGCTAAATTTGATATTCATTTCAGCCCTATACATTTAGAACTGAACACTTGGTCTTACGTGTATTAGTTAGCTACATAGTAGCTCAGTACCTATAGCTACAGTACTACTGGTCAAATGCTTTTTACTGTAAAATGAATGGCTAATAGCTACAGCATTATACCTTGTTGTTCTTTGGGTGGAATTCATGACACACTTTATTACAAGGCCAGACCTATCAACAATATCATTAATTTATTTTGTTTTATCAACAAAATTAATGTCATATAACAAATCTGAAAGTACGTATGGTACAGCTCAATTTAAACTTGACACTCCGTGTACCAAACTCGCACACGTTCTATAGAATTATTTGAGTAACTTATTCAAACTCGCGAGTGGTTCACGTTGTTGTTGTATCTACATGAGAATAATACACCTGCTCTCAAGCTTTTTCGTGAGTAAATCTCATCACATACGAGTCTCGTCACGAGTATGAAGAAGAATCTCGACAACAATCTTTCGGCTTTTGTATATACAGAACAAACCTTGTTTTATTTTAAATAAACAGTATTGGCAGCTGGATTGTCCACGCCGTTGCACGAGCGCCATGGCGCAATAACCAGCTAACAATCACCATAATGTGCTCTTTCACTTACTAAAACTCATCTTTTCAGAAAAACTATAACACGCAATAGTCCATGACGGAACCATATAAGTACCTCAGTAAATGAACATCTAGTGGGCTTGGCAGCTATAGAATAAGGGCATTGAGCAATGTAAGGTGTGCCACTTATAATAAATGCCGATGATAGTGTCTGCAACTCACTAAGTGCCTCCAATAATATTTTCAGAAATGTATCACATGCACAAACACATGTAAAAACGTGCCTATCATTTGATCTCGCATTTGACAATGTTTGAATTTACAGTTACTTCTGCTATTCAAGATTTCCATGTTTACAAAGCCATTTGGGAGAATCCTGTGCCTGAAGAAAAATTAAACTGTCGGCATGAAGTGGGAAATCCACATAACCCTCTTGTTGTGGCAGTCATTAAGCTAATAGATGGAGAGGACACGATTGTAGGGCACGTTCCTCGAAGAATATCTACCACTTGTAATGCTTTCATTCGACGAGGTGGTACTATTCAGTGCTCTGTCATTGGTAGCAGAAGGTATAAAGTAGATTTGATCCAAGGCAGACTCGAAGTGCCTTAATTGTAAGCTTCGGTTCGTGGTTTCATCACAGGAATTTTGCAAAAAGACCAAGACTTCGGTTTGTTCTGTGCTATCGAACACCACATTCCTTTTTCTTCAACGTCCAAGGGCTCCTACTTTTTCTTCAACGTCCAAGGGCTCAAGAGCCTCAAGTTGTAGAGAGCCAGATAGATCCAGTCAGCAAGACTGGGTCTTCATCTTTGTCTTCACCAGTAAGAGAACCTTGCTCAGATGTTCCGTTTGACAAGGACAACCAGACCAGCACAAGCTTAAGCCAGCCTGTGGTGGAGAATAGTATAGTTGTGGAAGAAGTTGTTTGCTCCCCGCCTAAAAAAGGACAGAAGAAATTCAGAATTGATTATCATGGGAGAAAAGCTAACTGACATCGAGATAGAGTTTGCACAAAGGATTCTGAAGTCACAATTTCCAAATATTAACATACACATTATATGTATCAATGTGTGTGAGCAGCTTCTCTGTACACTACTTTAAAATTATCAAATAGCAACAGTGCAGGATGGTTCGATGCAAGCTTCATTTCCTCCCTCTTCATCTTGATGTAAGGCAAAACTATTTCATCAATGTAATCTTGCATTGTGCTCTCATTGCAGTGATTGCACCAGTGTGTGCTTGAATAAGTTACATGTCAGTCACTGGGAAAATTGACTTGTGTAAGGCAGCGTGGTGTTTTACCTTCATACACCAGTTGGGATGGTAAAATATCACCTTCCATTGTATTTGCAAAACAAGCAGTGATCTGCCTTTTGTCACCTTTACCAGCCAAGTCTACCCTTTTGCTCCCTTCAACCCCCATGGTCCATGATGCTGGGGGAATATAGTATATGGCAGTCTGGTCCCAGTTGATAATCAGTGCAGGTGGAATATCTTCTAAATCAACAATCTGTTTGATGTCTAACAAAAACTGCTCATTGAGACTGTCAAAGCATTCAGGTGCAACCTTGTTCTTACTACAAGCCCATCCCCATGCAACTCAACAAACCCTGGGCCCAGCCTTGGTTATTTCAATGCCTCCAAATCCACCCTTCTCCTTTAGCAAATTGGCATCTTTGCTTTTTACAATACCCTCTGCTTGATGCCATAACTACTGTAGTATTAACAGCAGTGCCTCGCTCACGCTGATATTTAATATAGTCTTTGACTTGTTTATCCAACTCGTCACCTAGTAGGAGTGGCTTGCCCATCATTTTCCGTGGCAACTCTTTAACAACTTCATTTTTCTCATCTTTTGGGAGATCCTTCACAAAAGACTGATATTCATTCTTCGGTTGCCTTACTGTAGATTCCTTCAGCGGAAGACTAGGACATGCTTTGGCATAATACCGCAACATGTTGGTTATTCTGAATTCAGCTGCTCTTTTCCCTACTTGATATCGCTATGCGTCTGTTAAGTATCAGTAAGTTCCCTTCTGTTTTTGTAACGCTTCACTTTTCATGACGGCCTTTGTGACATTAGCGTTAGCCAATGTAATGGCTTCTGTTGGCAGTTTATTAGATAGTGAGTCATGTGGATCTGATAAAAGAACTTTGGCAGACGAAGAACAGGACTGATCATCAGCTTTTGGCTTCTTAACAACCAGAAAATACTGCAAAATTGACATGTCTTCACAGTGCTTCACTTCATTCCTTGCCGGATCTCATTCACATGCACGACACAGTAAAAAAATACTAAACAGCTTAGTTTTAGAGGTGCTTATTCAGTGAGCCTAAAGTTTGACGAATTAAATGTTAATGAATTCATACTGATTCGTCAAATTTGTCAACTTTTTCTTTCATCAAATTTTCCTGTTGTACGGTATCTCTAAGAGGGTAGCTACGTATAACTGTAATTATTACTGTAAGTGATGTTTAGCAGTTGTATAATGAATAGAGTGCTTCCAATAGTTCTGTATTGCATGTAAAGGTGACTGTGGTGTGAATTACCTATTACATACATAGTTACGTTTTAATAAGAATTTAGATATTAGCACATGCAATAACATGCAAATGAATGACAAGTATGTACATAGCTACGTATAGCTATATATACTTACATGCAAATGTTTATACATAATGATTATGTTTTTAAGTCTTTTGTGGTATGTGCTTTATACACAATACTTATGTAATTTGCAATTGCATAATTACTACACAAGTTGTGTATGTAGCTACTAAAAGTAAAAGTGTTTTTATAATCATACAGGTTTTGACTGTTTGGCTATGTCAAGATATCTCACAAAAGAATGGGTTGCATTATGTGGCCTCCCATATGACAGCATGAAGCTACAGCTTAAGGCAAATGGTGTAATTACAGATCAACAAAGAGATGAAATTGATGATTTGGTGGGCACTAATAAAATGGATAAGGTTCTTAAAATTGTGCAAAACGGTCTGGATCTGAAGCTGCCTAAAAAGTACCGAGGATTTCTTAAATCAATGGAAGAAAGTAAAGATGATACCTTAATAGAATATGCCAAAAGCCTTGGTGAGTCAGTTAGCAGCTATAATGTACAGTTGTTTTATCGTTTTATCTACGTACGTATGTACGAGGTTCTGATTTTTGGGAAATTTGTGAGGTATCATGAACTTGCAAATTTTACCAACTCTTTTGAAAATATTAGCTATAAACTTAAGGTATCCTTCTAGTGTTGTGTCATTACAAGTGGCAGCAGCAATTATAGGACCATGTTGGACTGTACCATATCATGGCAACATACGTAGCAGCTCTTCTCTCATAACACTTGACAAACCACTTCGTAAACATACGTAGAATCCTGATCAACTGTAAAGGATTTGACTTCATGCTCCATCACATAAACAATGAGAATCAATTATGAGTTACAAGATTTCAATGATCATGTGATGCAATGTACTTGTCCAAATTTTATAATAACAAGTATTAGCTGTAGTACTGTATATAAATAAATTATAAGAACAAACAGGTATTAGACTAAGTGTATTGTTAATGTACAGTCATGCAGCTAGCCAGCCAGCCATTATTAAACCAGGCGCGCGCCGGCCACAGGCCGGCGCGCGCCTGGTTTCTTGAAATCGTTTTCGTGAAAACGTCGGTATGCGTGTGTGTGTGTCCGCCCCCCAGGCTATTAAAAACTACTCACGTGAAATGAATCCTGAATAACCAATTAAATTAGTCCTACTGCTTTTCTATGACACTTGCTATCGATATTACTGATGGGCGGGGCCTTAGTAACGAAGCGCGTCGTGAGTAACTGCCGAATAAGAACAAGGTAATGCAGTGTTAGCCGTTCATTCCATAGTAAAAGCCGTTTGAACAGCTGTACATTACTAACAAGACAGAGCGCTTCAGTTTTGAAAGTGGGCGTGCCGTGCTTGTTGCGGAGCTTATAATACAAGACCAGCCTATAGTGTTACAGTAAGAATTTCGACTTAAAACAACTTTGTACTACTTTTAAAAAGTTTTATCACTAAAGTACTGGAGTATAAAGCTGGTTTAAACAAAAGAATTAAATTTGTATGCGTTGCTATGTGCTCCTTAGTGATGAGTCTTTGCTCACATGACTTACTCGTGACGTCATTAATTACTATTACAATACACTGAATAGCAGTTGATTAACAGTGATTTAACTTATACATCGCCTGGTTTTTAGATGGTAGAACATCAACTTGTTTTAACTAAGTGGCTATATACGTATATTAAATGCTAAACAAAAACACCCTGGGTGTAAAAAGTGCGAGGCCAATCAGAAGAAGCAGCATTACAAATAGGTATTTGCGACCAAAAACATAGATATCAGTTGAGGCCAAGAAGTTACTTATCAAAAATCTTTTTAACTACGGTATAGCTCATGACTAAGTTTACAAAAACACAGTGTGCCTCGACACATCTCGAAGATAACTCGTGGGTTGTTCTCGAATGCACGAGTATTACAACGCACGTATAAATACTTAATGCACGTCAGTAGTGCATGCGAGTAATTACTGATGAGTGGTGAATACTCGCAAGTAAATTGTGTCGTGCTCTTAAGTGCTCACGTGTAATCACTGACGAGTGGTAAATACTCGCGAGTAAATCCTGTTGTGCCCTTTGTCATGCAGTATAGACTTACACAAGTTTGTCTGCACTTCCTTTATCAAATCAACATCACGCCCGGTTTAGGTTCAATATATTGGAGTGCATCTTGTGACACCTTGACTTGGGATGATCTCACAAATAGCGCCAGCTCCTTGACTTAAGCACTGTGTCATGTGCGCTTTGTCTTAAAATGCATGCAAGAATTTTAGCTGCATGCCCTGTCTCAGTCTTGTGTCATTTGCACTCATTTGCATGTTTGGTATTCAGTTTGGAGTGATACGTACGTACGTACATAGTGTATGTACGTAGTATACGTACACTGACTCATGTGCAGCACACAAAGTCTGATTCGCGTGCAGCACACGAGGTCTGACTCGCGTGCAGCATGCCATGTCCGACTCGCGTGCAGCACGCCATGTCTGACTCGCGTGCAGCACTCAAAGTATGACTCAAGTGCAGCGCATGAAATATGACTCGCGTGTGACACGCGAACTCCAACTGATCCCTCAAATAAAATTCAAAAACATGTGTGAACGGTACAAGTTAGTGTAAACTTAGTCATGAGCTGTACCGTACTTGAATGACAAACAATAGTTTATAGCATCTTTTCACAACAATGATTGGCTTTGTCACTTGGCCACCTTTATTAATAATGATGGTGTGGAAAAGGTGGCCAAGTGACAAAGCCAATCATAGTTGTGAAAATATGCCATAAACTATAGTACATCATTCAAGTACTTAGTTTAAAAGATATTTGATACGTAGTTAAGTAACCTCTTGGCCTCAACTGATATCAAAGTTTTTGGTCGCACATACCTATTTGCAATGCTGCTTCTGATTGGCCTTGCACTTTTTTTACACCCAGGGTGTTTTTGTTAAACCAGGCGCGCGCTTGGTTTCTTGAAATCGTTTTCATGAAAACGTCGGTGTGTGTGTGTGTGTATCTGTGTGTGTGTGTGTGTGTGTGTGTGTGTGTGTGTGTGTGTGTGTGTGTGTGTGTGTGTGTGTGTGTGTGTGTGTGTGTGTGTGTGTGTGTGTGTGTGTGTGTGTGTGTGTGTGTGTGTGTGTGTGTGTGTGTGTGTGTGTGTGTGTGTGTGTGTGTGTGTGTGTGTGTGTCCACCCCCCAGGCTATTAAAAACTATTCATGTGAAATGAAGCCATAATAACCAATCAAATTAGTCTTACTGCTTTTCTATGATGCTTGCTATCGATATTACTGATGGGCAGGGCCTTAGTAACGAAGCGTGTCATTAGTAACTGCCGAATAAGAACAAGGTAAAGCAGTGTTAGCCATTCATTCCATAGTCCATAGTAAAAGCCCTTAGAACAGCTGTACATTACTAACAAGACAGAGTGCTTCAGTTTTGAAAGTGGGCGTGCCGTGCGGGTTGCGGAGCTTATAATACAAGACTAGCCTATAGTGTTACAGTAAGAATTTCGGCTTAAAACAACTTTGTACTACTTTTAAAAAGTTTTATCACTAAAGTACTGGAGTGTAAAGCTGAAAGAATTAAATTTGTATGCGTTGCTATGTGTCCCTTAGTGATGAGTCTTTGCTCACATGACTTACTCGTGACATCATTAATTACTATTACAATACACTGAATAGCAGTTGATTAACAGTGATTTAACTTACACATCGCCTGGTTTTTAGATGGTAGATCATCACCTTGTTTAGCATATCACTACTTTTTTGAAAGTATAAACAGATGTTATTACTAGCAAGCAGCAGAGAAGTACTGCATGGGCATAATTTGTACTTGATATTGTAAATTAAAGTTTGAAGTTTAATTTTGAAAAACTCAGGCCCAAGATTATTTTTAACTTTCACTACAGAGTGATACATCAATATAGATTGTGTATCTGAAAGTTTATGCAAACATTTGAAGGGGGTCCAAGTCATGACCAAGGCCGTAGCAACCAGTCCGGCCAGTCAGGTTTTGGCCGGACCACTTTTTTCAGAATTAAATATTATTTTCATCAAAATAGCTTTTATATGAGCAGATGACTATAATATATGATTTCTAGGCGTATTAAACTCACCTTGTGACACTACTTTGGCTAGAGTTGTGTACAAAAGTAGTTGCAAAATATCGGCCGCCCACGCAATCGAGTAAGCCCACAGCTGCATAGGGTGTGCAGACTGCTTGTTTTACCTGTTAGTGCTGTTACCACAATAAAATCACTATAGTTATAACAAAATGCAACCGTGGAAAGAAGAAGTCTTAATGGAATTGTATTCTAATAATTCCGAACTCTTGTTTTTTTTGAGAAATTTAGGAGAGGTGAAACCAGCCGGACCATTCTCAATGGCTTTGCTACGGCCCTGATGACAACTATCAACCTGCAGTGTAATAGCCCTTCTCAAATATGTTCAAGTGTTTATTTCAGACTGATAATGGTATGATAGATAGAGCATACATAGGAGAAATGCCGATACAAATTTGGTTGAAATCCATTAAGAAATGAGTGAGTTATTAGACAAACAAGTGAATGTATAAAAGAGAGTTTGAAAAAACTTCCAGGGTTTGCGAAAGCTTCCGCAAGCCCACGAAAAAAGTGTGCGATGAAAATGAAAGAAGGAAAGAAAAAAATGATTGCCGTGTAAAAATTTTTGTGATGACTGGAAGTCATTTATAAGGCTGTATCAGAAGAATGGTTGAACCGATTTCTATCAACTTTGGGATATTGATTCTTCAAACAATGAAGGTACTAATTCTCTAGTAAATGGGCAAATTGGGTGGGAAAGGATGGTTTGTCTTGCGTAGTTACACAACGGGCGCCATAATACTCGCAATGGCTGATACTTAGGAATGGTGGCACCTATTTCCTCCATTCTTGGTTTGTTGATTCTATATAGTAAGAACTTTGTGGGTCGGTAATAACTAAGCAATATCTTTAATGGTGGCTTAGCTAGAGCATTTGCGAGTTTGAGGGTGGTGCTATGTGTAAATAACTCACTCAATGGTCACGTTACTACGCTTCTTCTTGGCCTCATGACTCACTATCGTGAGTCTTGATTACCTTAATTGAACAGTCACCCGAATTTTTAAAGTAAACTTTATCATAGCTTTGGGTAATATCCGGCTAGTTAACTAATAGGCCTAAGCCCATAGTTGTGCTGGCATACTTTTGAGAATAATGGGTAGCTACGTAGCTACGTATGTATGTAGTTTGTTTTGTTTGGAAGTAACTGAGAATAATATGAGAATAATCAGATATTGATAAGTCAACAGCATGCTTGGTAATTTTATTAATGACTTAACCAGTAGTACGAATTATTAATCAATGATATGGTTTGTGATGTTCTCTTGTTATTTCTTGTTTGCAGCTGAAATTTATAGAAAGTATACGGTACAGCTAAAAGGCAAGTTGACACCCGCATGCGGGTTGCTGGTTGAAAAAACTCGGGTCACACCCAGAATTCACAACAAACAGGTTCGGGTGCCTGACGGACGCGGTTGCCTATAAAGGTTATTACGTACCTGTGTCAGGTAATCTGAAACACCTGTCGGGTAACTGCAACCAAGAATCTATACTGTTTGTTTCTATACAACTAATAAAAAGAAATTACTACTCACCAATTACTACTCACCATTATACATCTTGGTATTTATGCCTCAATTTATTACACTAGCTACTATAGCGAATCCTCCAGTGAATCCAACTCAATAACTGATGGCTTCGACTATTATCATTGTGAGGAAAGCCTTTGACTTATCCAGTGCTCAGTATTACATTGGTGAGGTGACTGCATGCACGTAATTGGCAATTGGCTAACATATAAATGCTGTGGGCGCACTGAAGAATTATAATTATCTCTCTATGTCAGTTTGTAAAGTGAAGTGGCCTGTGCAGTTTATGTAAGAAAACCAGTTATCCTTCTTGTGTTGATTTTCAAAGCATGGCTATACAATTAACCCGTACAGGTATAAATTTGCCCGATGCATCAAGTGCAGCATTGAAGGTACGGCAGTCTATATATACATATACATGTAAGTGGAGAGTAAATAAACTAGCATAAATTAAGAACTGAGGATGGTGAGAGGAAGCTGTGTGATTACCTGTCACAGTTATCCTACGCGGTTATCCTTTGCCGTGCATGTATACCCGTACATGTAGATGTGTGTGCGGACTATGCACACATAAAAACGCATGTGATTTGCCCACGTGAATCAAGTTGCCTTTGAGCTGTAGCATAGCTAGCTAGTGATTATACAGTCATCACTATGTAAAAGTTATAAAAAGTGTGAGATTTTAAAGAATAGCTAATACGATGGACTTTGATCAATATTTGTAATAACTAGGTGAAATTTTTGAGAAATTCTGGAAAGAATAATATACACTGATAAATCTTATAGGCTCGGGCTTACTATAACTACCCAACTACGTACATATATACATAGCTACTACAGTACATAATCTGTATTACATAAGTAGCTACATATGTACGTATATTCATACTTACAGGTGGCTCCAAGTCTGTCCCAGATCATTGAGTTATCTACGTACTACTTGTTACTGCAATCAGCAGAGACATTATTTTGATTGTTAATAACTACGTAGGCTGTTGTGTTATCAATATAATTATTTAGCTGTTGTGCATAGTAGTTACGTGCATACATAGGTTATTAACTATTATATTTTTGAAGGCTCACATTAAAGTAATTATACCATGATCATGTTATTGTGTGTATGCAACTTCCTAAACATTAGGGGCATCAGTATTAATTCAAGTAGGTAGCTAGCTAGAGCTATAGCTACTTGACAAATTTTTTACAGTTTTAGTTCTGGTTCTATTTCTGACAAAAAAATATAGTTCTAGTTCTAGAACTGGAACTTAAATAAACTTGCTGGTGCTAAAATTATTTTAGTTACATGTAACTACATAGCTACTGAAAACTGGAACAACACTATAATGCACACACATAGCTAACTAGCTAATTATATAATTATGTTATATAGTTAATAATGAAGCAGCTATGTAACAGTACCGTACAACAGAGAGAATACATAACACAAAAGTAATTACATCATGACCGGATTTTGTATAGCTACGTAACTACCTTCTACGTAACTACACACAAGAAACACATACTTAGCTATAATAATTATTGATTAGCTTCTAAGAACTAGAGTATATCGATCTTTTGGTATTAATTTTCTGTGGTTCTAGCCAGATACATACTTCCTATTATGCTTGCATTATGCTTGATGCTTTTATCTACCTTTTGTATTGTTGCTTACTTTTTAAGCACAATAATCAATAATCACAATGACAGCTAGTTAGTTACAATAAGGAGTACTGGCCATACAACAACCTTCAGTACTGTACAGTTCTCTATATACGTAGATCCTACCTGTTTACAATAACATAAAATCACACATACATGATACATCAACATCATCATATTTAAGATGTGTTAAATAGTCCTTACACATATACCACAGTTCCTCCCTCCTTAATAGTCACTTGGAGAATATCTGTTTGGAGGTCTATGCAGCCTATCTGGATAACATCGAGAGGCTTGCTCAGGGTGGTGGTTCGTCAAGCTTTGAATGTACAGTAAAGATACCCCATTCACCACTGTCAGTTGTAACATCATCAGTTGTTGCTACTTCTACATATTTAGTTTGTTGTGGGGTTGGATGTCTTTGAAACTTTTGTTGTGGCCTACCACTGTTATTTCTTTGTGCTGGTTGTTGTTGTTAATCAGTTGCTTTGTGTGAATTGCACACTTTGGCAGTGTGTCCCATTTTGCCACATTTTCTACATTATTTTTTTGATCTCTAAAGTGACAAATGGAAGGTAAATGGCCAATTCTACCACAGCAGTAACATTTCTTTGTAGGCTTATACCATTATCATAGTGGGTTTGATTTGCAAGGTCCTAATTTGTGCGAATTTTGTGAGGAATCACGAGCTTGCAAATTTTAAACTGAGATACGTAAGTACAGACTTTTCTATGTAGTTGTCACGCAGTTCGCAATTTAAAATTAGCAAATATTACTGCTAGTCTATAAAGTTGAATGATTCGCAAAAATTGTGCCTCGCAAAATAAAACCCGCTATACGGTATAGTCAAGTATGTTTTTAAGACAATTTATAAAGGTAAAGGCAAAAGGCAATAAGGTACGTATGCACGTATTTATTTATCTTTTCTATTTTCTTCATTAGCTATTTCGTGCAAGCTTAAGGTTAAAGGTATGTAAATTATACATAGATATATACTATGTACCTAATTATTATGTTCGTATATACGTAGGCACCAGCCAATTAAGCATATGTAATTAGGAATTTAAAGCACCAAGCATAATGTCAGCAATTGGTAAAAACTTAAAAGTACGGGAAATTAATACCAAAAGATCAACATACTCTAATAGAACAATCACAAGTAATAATTATTATACTCTAATATAACAGTCTAACTTAAAACACAGTAACATATTTTTTAGGACAAATTTTGCACACAACCATTGAGTAAAATTTATGAGCACATATGACAGGTAAAAATAAAATAAGTAGCTAACTAGCTAATGATTGTTATGCTGGTCCCATTGAACCAAGAAATGGACCTGCAAAATCAGAAGATAAATCTGGTCATGGTCACCATGCTATCAGTACATTTTTGGTGGAGCATTTCTAATGCTAAGAACAGTTGCTCAAAATTACATATGTTTGTCAATTGATGGCCACCATGTACGTATATAGCTATCCAAGCAGAGACTTCATAATATACACTATTGCAGAATGGTTGATGTAAACCACCGCTAAAACAGCTGCTTGACATGAACCAGCTACGTACACGTAGCTATGTACAATAACATGTATGGCCTAACATGCTAGACTCAGTACTTGCATTGTAAAAAATAAAGTTCTCATATACATACACATTAAATGGTGCGATAAATGACATCATAAGGTGCTAACCACACTGTTATTGTGGTGATTATAGAACCCATAATGTTGTTTAACTATCACACCATGCTATGCACTGGCATTTCATTTATTAAAGCTTAGAAGAGGTATACGAGAAAACTCATCTACATTACAGTGTCTTACTGTGTTTCTAAACTCCAACTCGTGGCTGTAAGTACTGAAAACATAGCTAGCTATCATTGTCCAACATTGTAATTTTGCAACATCAAGCGTTTAGACCTTTATAGCTATATAGCTAGGTCTTAGCTAAATGGTCATGAAGAGTTTACGAGCAGTTGCTTTACATAATATAATTATTATGAAATTATGGCCAATGAGTAGCTACATACATAACTAATGGAATTTTTGACATTACCTATGTAGCGACCATTCACTAGTGCCAAATCTAAATCTTCCTTTTGATCTGAAAATAATTTCATTCTGGAGCTGTTAATATTCTGAAAGTGTAGGCAATGAGGCGTTATGCTCATCAGGAAACAGATTGGAAATAACTGCTACAATAATAGCTAGCTATAGTATCATAGGAAGATGCATCACATGCACAATCAAGATTGATGGATATATAATGTACTAACACTTCTGTAGAAGTCAATTTATCTATGTAGCTATAATTCCCGCATTTTGAGACTCAGCACTCCGCTTACAAAAGGCTCCCTTGGGTAACAAATTGTTTTAGGAATGCATAGTTACGTATGTAAGTATATACCCATGCATGCATGATAGGTAATTCACTAGGCCTAGGTTTTGCTACATGTACAGTGGGGGGGGGGGGGGGCATGTAATCCTTCTGGACCCTGCGTGGTGTCTCTAGTGTCCCTGATGTCTCCGTGCAGTGTTTCCAGTGCGTCTAGTGTATAGGGGTCCAAGGTGTCTCCAGTGTCCCTGTCCTTCTAGTGTCCCTGGTGTTTCTGCATGTCCTTGATGTCTTCAGTGTTAGTGGTGTCTCTATAATATATTGTGTCTCTGGTGTCTCCAGTGTTGTTTGGTGTCTCTAGTGTCCCTGCAAGGCCTGCATGGTGTCTTTGGAGTCTACAAATATCTCTGTTGTCCCTTAGCCATAGCTATTTAGCTAGATTCAGAATTGCCAGTGATTAAGATGTCACCAATGTAAATTATAAATACAACCATGGGGAGGCCTTATAAAATATTGGACATGAAGCAGGATGCTGATGCACAGAACTCGCATCTTCTATTGATGTGCATAAAAATAATGGAATTACGGGTCATACGTAGCTAATGCCACACCAATTGCAAGTGGTGTAATCAGTGATATTCATAAAGACCACAATAAGTGTTTCTTGTTCCATATATACATACATAGTACATATATATATACATGTTTAATTATGTAGATTTAATTTAGTAAACTGTTTCATACAAGATATAAGATATGTAGCTACGCATAATTATGTAATTTTATAGTAAGTGTATACGTATGTACGTATGTAGCTGAGTAGTGCTGGGCGGTATACTGGTATTTGTAGTTATTCATGGTATGTAGCAGTATCTTTACTCCTGAGTTAGCCACATTAAAGGGGATAGCTAACAACCAATTGCAAGTTACAAGTTCTAAAAACTGTGCCTGCATGATGCCATAATATTATAATCATGAATTATAGTGCTAATTATGCCCACTGAAAATGGGCAGATTGTTGCAGTTATATTAATTGAGAAGATTGCTGGCTTATAGAAACTGCATGGCACAGGTAGTTAGCTATACCAATCTGCACCCCGTAGTACAAATAATGATTAACTAAAAGGTAGCTGCAACAAATCCCTTGTGGAAGGTTGATCAATCAGTTCTAAAAGATGAAGATCTACGTAGCTACGTACGTAGCTACATATGTATCTACTCAGCTATAGTGCTGGGCGGTATGGAAATTTTCAACTCGGTATCAGTATGAAGAAAATACCCCGGTGTACCGGTATTTCATGGTATTTAAGATATCGCAACTTACACAGTAAAATGCAGTGGAAGGTACATTATACGTAGTAGAACATTTCAAGTCATTGTTATCTCAAAAAAATGAGATAAAATAGTACCCACAAGGGAAACTTTTTATCAGTTTAACTGGTTATAAATACAAATTTACACCTTCCATACAAATAGGTGTTTGTTAAAGTGTTAACCTCACTGTTTAGCCTGTTTACACTAACTTATGGTTTCCTGGACCACCTCTAATTCACAAAAATGTAATAAAGAAAATACTGGTATAAATACTATGGTAACAGTAGTACAGCTTTGCGGGGGCGGATCTAGGATTTTGAGGGAGGGGGCTAAACCTAGTGGTGGATCTTTGAAGCTTGGGGGTCTGGGGACACAGCCCTCCAGAAGCTATAGGCTATTTGGTTTTTGAACTATTAAAATCAAAGATTTAGAGCACATTTGATGAATTTTTTAAAAGAGCTAATAAAATCCATGTATAATTGAACCAGGGGTTGTGGTGGGTGCAACCCCTCTGAGGGCATAGGCTGTTTTATTTTGTAAAGTGTAAAACTGAATGATACTTAATGCAAGAATTAATGTGTTTTAGTGCATTTTTATATCAATACATAGAGTCTTTTATATTCCTTGAGGTTGCAAGGAGGGGGGGCCTATAGGCCCCCTAGCCCCTCTAAATCCGCCACCGCTTTGTATGTAGCTATGCAATCATTGAGTGGTCAATCTTTGTGGATAGCTACTTTGTAAACAGTACACTGCAAAATGTGAAGTATGAAATTCATACAAAATTACCACAATGAGCATACCAAATTCAATTTTGGTATGCTCATTGTGGTGAATTTCATACTTTGCATTTTGCAGTGTATGTTTAGATGATTTCACTGATATTAGTTTGATGTGAGCCAGCAATTTCTTCCCATGAGAGGTGGTCCTTTCCCACTAACCACAAGTAAACTGAGGTAGCTATAAACAACTGTTATTGGTCTTCATGCATATACATACACTGTAAAAATGAAGTGTGTATACCACACTAAATGGTGTGATAAAAATGACAGTGTAGGATGATAACCACATTATTAATATACCCCGTCACTGTCATTAATCACACCATTTACATAGTGTGGTATGTACACTTCATTTTTTACAATGTATTGTAGACCCAAAACTTTGAGATTCATCTGAACAATTAACTATACAATTACATAAGCTTTCATTACGTATTAGCTATAGCTACGTAGCTACTTGGGGAAAATTTATGTTTCTTGAGTGAAAAGGTCCATTCCATGTTTGGTTTGAGATTGATGCATATACATGCGTGTACATAGCTATGCATGTAACAAGCCATTAAAGGTAGACCTTAATATACCACAGACATAGCCATATATGGAGTCTAAATAAAAAGCCTTAAGATGCCTCAGGCTAGTGTCTCTGATGTCCCTCAGCCTGAGTGTCTCCAGTGTAGCTACCTGCTGTCCTTCATGTCTCTCTAATGTCTCTGGTGTCACTGGTATCTCTAGCCGAGTGCCTCTAGTGTCCTTTGTGACTGTAGTGTCTCCAGCGTGAGTGTCCCTAATATCTCCATTGTTCCTGGTGTCTCCAGTGTCACCAGTGCCTCTGGTGTCCAAGTGTTCCTGGGTCTCCAGTGTCCTGATTTCTCCGCACACACCAGAGACACTAGATACATTGGAAATGATACCAGGAACAATGACCGGAGACACCAGGAACACCGAAGACATGATACATAGGACATTGGGAGACACCAAGAAAAATATACCTGGACACCAGAGAGACTGGAGACGCTAGAGACACCTGGGACAATGGGGACACACAGAAACACACAGAAACACTATAGAGTTGATGAATGAAACACCAGAAACATTACAGACATCAGAAACCAGCATTGATATGTGAATCGGGTGCACATATCAAGTATATTCCTTGTGCTTGTGTTGCAACTACATATTAAATACTAGCTAGATTATTAAATAAAATTGAATTTTAAACTGAGGGAGTAGGGATCACAATAAAAAGTAAAGAACAAGTAGTTAGCAAATAAGTTATCACTCACCACCCAGCATTGTATACTGCATGTGTTTACTCAAGTATACAATTGCAGCTGGGTAGCTATGTACATGCATGCACAAATGAAACACATTCTCTGTTATCATTCACCACCCAGCGTTGTATACTGCATGTGTTTACTCAAGTATACAATTGCAGCCGCTGGGTATATAGCTAACTATGTACACAATGATACATGCACAAATGAAACACACCAGAAACATTACAGACACTTAGGGACACTAGATACACACCAGAGACACTGGAGAAGGACACCAGAGATACCAGAGACATCAGAAACACCATGCAAGGACACCGGAGACACCATGCAGGGACACTGAAGAAGGATACCAGGGACACTAGGAACACTATAGAAACAATAGGGATATTGGAGACACCAAGAACACCAGAGATATCAGGGACACCGGAGACATCAGAGACACTGGGGACTGTCACCTGTAACACTAGACACCAGATACTCTAGCTGGAGAAACCATAAGGCTTTTGTTTTGTAGTGGAACACGTGATCATGCAATCAACAGACTTACCACACACTTACATCATGCATTAGCCTATGCACAGTAGTTACACCAGATGTTTCATAATTAGTCGTTTATAAACATAATTGCAGTTTGTACTTCATATATTCTTGTATACTACGTATAGCTATTCCATAAAATTATTATTGCTAAAGACATGTCTTTAATGGCTTGCTCTACACACGTAACTAGTATGTTATAGTTCCATTATCAAGGGAGTTTCAACGTTTGGTAAGCTATATTATGCCTATATATAGAATAGCTGTATACGTTTACGGAAGTTGCTTGATAAAATAACAGGAAGTCCTGCATTAATTATGCTACGTATATAAATCAAACATAACTTCGTATGAGTCGTTATTCGTATAGATCGCTACATCAAGACTGTTATACTGTAACTAACTATACTGTAGCTGACAACCGTGAAGTATTTTCTACTTGAAAAGGTGAGTGTCAGAATGATTATGTTATTAACTTACATGCAGTAGTTATAGTTAGCTACGCACGTATATCTAGCTAATATTAACTAGACAGATGTTTCAACATCGTGGGGCGAGCCTTCGCGAAGTTTGGCGACATGTATGGCTGTATGCATAGTTAACATTATACATGCCAAGGTCATGTTGTGTTAGTGAGATATTATTAATTGTTTTCTAAGGCGATGATATAGCCCGGCTATATATAGTTTAAAAGTAAGGTCACACTTTTGTGTAAAAATTAAGTGATGAAATTGGAATGATCATGACTCCTTCAATAATCACAAGTGACAAGATCAGTGACTGCATGGTGATGCTGATAATTGTCTATAGTCTTGATGAAGCACACTCTATAGCTAGACTACATGACTCTTGCATAATTACATTAGCTATTGATGTATAGAACTTTGTATTAAATTAGTGCAATTAGTCCACTTTGTTAATTAAGCGCTTTGTCTCTATGCATATAAGCGCATATATCTATTTATAGCAAGTGCTTATATAATGGCGCTTAGATTGGAAATATTTTCGTCATAACTTTATTTCTTTGCCAGTCGTGAGTAGTGATATATCTATACTGAGACCTTGTGATAGGTGTCTAACTGAAGTAGCTACTATACATATTAATTTGCGACAGCGTAAGCGCGTAGACGCTATAACTGTGGAGTAGCTAGTTAGCATAACTGTTTGCCACAGCGACAGTTGTGAGTAGCGATAGAAAGAGACCGCATGACGGTGTCTAACTGAAGAACCACATTATATTTGCATAGGCACGTAGACCATAGTCTATAATTTATAAATAGCTAAGTAAGCGTGTATAACTGCTTACCATAGCGCTTACAATTAGAGTAACGTACGTCGTACCATCGGAATGCAGTGATTTCGACTCGATACACCATTTATGTGGGGCTCGCTCAGGCTCGCCCCAATTATATCATGCAATTGTCGGAATCAAAGATTTGCGAAATTTTCCTTGAAGTTAAAATTATTAAGCTGCATGTGTAGCTACGCGGTAAACCTGCTACAGCTAGTGTATAATCTATATAGCTACGTATATATACAGCAAAATTAATGTTAGCGGCTAGAATACTGGCATGCAAGATAGGCCGGTGTCTGTAAAAGTTTATTGCATGCAATTCGGGTCAGACGATGAGATCTACTCTGAACGAGTTTGTTGTCGTTTTAATATTAATAGCTACGTATCTTACAAACTCATGCATTCACTGTAGCTATAGTTGTAGCTATAGTTATAGCTAAAAAGTTAACCTTTGCTGTATAAGTTAACGCATACAGGAGTTTATACCATATAGCTAATATGGTTAAACTCATATACGTAGCTAGCTACGTACGTACGGTACAGAACTAAAGCAACGTCGCACTCGCACGCGAGTGCGAGTGCTGTTACTCGCGAGTCAAAAGACATTACTCGCGAGCACTCTTAGATTTTTATATGAGTGCCCGACCTCGCGAGTGGTATAACTCGCGAGTGGCAAAGCTGTTACTCGCGAGTGGCAAAGCTGTCACTCGCGAGTGGCAAAGCTGTCACTCGCGAGTGGCAAAGCTGTCACTCGCGAGTGGCAACGTTGTCACTTGCGAGTGGTAAAGCTATCACTTGCGCTGCGAGTGCTCCATGCTGCGAGTGCTCCATGCAAAGATGACTCACAAACGACTAGCATTCGAATGAAACAGATTACGTACATTATACAATAACTTACTCAAACAAGTTCTTTCTCTATTGAATAGAATACCCTTCCTTCCATTCTTTTATAAGTTGAGTACGTACATTTTTAACAAACATTCATAAAAAATTGAATCGATAGTCGTTCAAAAACTTAATTGTATTCTCTGACAAAGCCTTTTATTGTTGGTGAATTATCTTGTTGGTGAATTGATATTGTTATGGCGAAGCGCAAAAGATCTCAAGTCATGAGTGAAGGTTAGTTTAAGCGTAATTTTTGTTGAATAAGTTGGTTATGATTATTAGTGATAAAATGGTGAGCATTAAATAGGGACATTAAACCTTGTTGGATACTGGCCCATATACGTACAAGCGATAATTCCTTGCACGTGTGGCTATACCATGAAAGACTAGTGTAACGAAATCCTTCAATTCGTGTACAGAGCTACGTACGTATGTCATGCAGTACTGTGTACGTACGTACGTAGGTTCACTAGAATTAAACTTCTGGGCTTGCTATTATCACTCGCGAGTATAAGGATTAGTACTCGCGAGTATAAGGATTAGTACTCGCGAGTATAGGGATTAGTACTCGCGAGTAGCATTACTCGCGAGTGACATACTCGCTAACGTAACTCGCGAGTGTGAGTGACTTGACTCGCGAGAGACATTGTGTGCACTCGAGAGTTTAGCACTCGCGAGTGTGACGTTGCTTTAGTTCTGTACCGTAGTTATCTACGTATCCGAGCGGCAACCCCATCGTTGTTATCAGCGAAGTGCACACGCCTAGGCCCAACTATATTGACAGAGTTATAAGTCTTCACTTTAACGTAAGGATCAGTTGGAATATACGGCACCTAAGGATTTCGATTCGGGGGCGGGCGCTGATTAATTACGTCAATTCCGTGATTCGATTCATCACCAATTTGTTTCATAATTGCTACGTAACTAGCTAGCAATAACTAATTAGCTATGTGTACAACATGCAAATATACAGAGAAAATTAAAAAATCATGTTCATATACTTACACAGAATAATAGAGGAAAGCACACCAGTCAGGAAATTTGGGTATTGCCAGTTGGTTGGTGGATACTGGCTTCACATTCGTAGCTAGCTACTCCTGCTGTTGGGTATAGCTACATGGAAATTGTACGATAAAGAATTGCCACTACATTAATTGCTCCCCATCATCAATGTCAACGTGGTTCCTGGCACTATCGTTCATACAGACGAATGCCGTTAGATCCTACCATGCACTGGCCATGGGACACACACACAAACAGTGGAGTCATAGCTACTGGAATAGGTGCAAAACTACACTGAAAAGAATGAAGGGCTGTGTGGCACACCAAATTGCCAGCAACCTTGCCAGTCGATGAGGCCGGATCCTCGACGAATTAATTGATGTGGAGGAATAAATTAGAAACCAATCATTATTAAAATGTCAATGGAAGTGACGTAATTAATCAGAGCGCGCCCCCGAATCGAAATCCCTTAGGTGCCGTATATTCCAACTGATCCGCAACATTAAACCCCACAATTGAATCTTATAAGTAGCCCAGCATAAATTTTCCGGAGTCATGAGCCCATTCGGGAAATGCGGGAAAATTTGCACCTAGGGAAAATAACCCGCTATACAGTAGCTACCAATGCATGTCACACTATATGGCATCAATGCATGGTTGCCCGTATACCAATGCTTGTCATGCATGTCACACTATGGCATGGTACCAATGCATGTGGTATTAATACATGTCACAGTGTGGCATGGCACAAATGCACGTACAACAATGGCATGGCACCAATACATGTCACACTATAGCTATATGGCATGGTACCAATACACGTCACACTATGGCATGGTATTAACATACACATCACACTATCGCCGCATGGTACCAATGCACATGTATAAACATGATAGCAATGCATGTCACACTATAGCTACCATAATATGTGACCGGGCCTGCAAAAATCAACCATGTGAGCGCAAAATACACCTAGTTAGAAATTCATGAACATCTTCTGTTCTATAAGAAGTATTTTTATTCTGTAAGCTTTAAAAGATCCCCCATTAAATTCTGCATTAGTGGTAAAACATTTAGCTTGTTAGTATAAATAGAGCATAAGTTATGGTAAGATATATTTGAAAAAACTAGGTGATTTTTGTGCGACTAGATGGTTGATTTTTGCAGACCTGGTCACATATGTCATGCAATGGTCCAGGACATCTGCCTAAAACATATTGCATTTCCTTTTTGTGATTGTCACCCTTTTGCAGGATAGTTGGGAATTTCCTTAAAATTTCTTGCTACAGTATAGGGAATTTCCTCTATAGAATTTACTTTAGCCATTGGTTATCACATAGACCATGTAACCTTGACATTTCTTGCATGCCATCTGTGGCATGTAGACTTTCTGGTGCAGGGCATAATTATGACATTTAGAGTACCTATAACATGTGATGGATTAGTTATGTACCACACATATAATATTAGGCCTGCGTCAAATACGCCAGCATAATTTAAAGCATAATAGGCTTACCTGGTGTGCTGGCATTTTGAGATAGTATCCTGGAATAAATCGTAATTTTTTAGTAAATTGCCTCAAGATGGCGCTCCATGTGACAGCAGACATAGCAACAGCTGTTGCAAAGTTCGTGATGATGATATAGTAGTAGTATATACATACATACGTAGCTTCAACAGCCTTCCAAGGGTAGCTATGTACTACGTTTACTGTATAGTACATTGTGGTGAGTTGTAATTAAAACCATAGTACAGTTGATGTATGTATGTATGCATGCATGTATGTATGTATGTATGTATGTATGTATGTATGTATGTATGTATGTATGTATGTATGTACGTACGTACGTATGTATGTATGTATGTATGTATGTATGTATGTATGTATGTATGTATGTATGTATGTATGTATGTATGTATGTATGTATGTATGTATGTATGTATGTATGTATGTATCTCACGGGGTGCCTTTGGTTTACCGCCAAAGCATGTTTTCCATAGGATTCAATGTATTTTAACATCATTTTTAAACACGTGGTACTTCAATATACGTTAATGTATCTGAGCATGCCACAGGTAATCAGAAAGGTCTACAATCACTCTTTATGATGATTCTTGTTGGTAACTGATATGATCACAAATGACAAAGTTATGAAGTGTTAATTTAATTTATTTTCTCATTTGTGTGGGAGTTGTAGGTAATCTTTTAAATTAAGACAGTTGAAGCTAAATTTTGATTTTAGCCATCAAAGCAACATATAATGTTGTATAGCTACATATCATCTCTACAACTGAGAATGGATGTTAAGAGATATGAACAGGACTGTAAGACTTTCACATGCCTTGAACTGCTGCTGGAAGGAGAGTTATTGCCTTCATGCCTTTTGTAGATGGCAAAGGCATATAGCTATATATACGTATATGGACAGGGTGCAGGTTACTTTTTGGGTGAAGCAAACTTCATTCCTAATGTCAGAGTAAAATTACAATCTGGAAAGTGACGACTGCAAGCTCTTGGATCTTTTGGTAGGTCAATTTTTTTAATTTTCAGAGCGTCCAGGCACTGTCACTTACATGGTAGCTCTTTGGGAAACCTATGCATGTGTACTGTAGGATCTACAGCCTTTGTGTGCTTGAAGATTACCAGTAGCTAGCTACTAGGCATTTTGGATGCTAGCTATAGACAGAAAAGAGTGCAAGTAGCTAAGTTAACGGTAGTAACTCTATATATACATCTACACTGATTCTACAGCTTATCCTTACTTTCTATATATAGCTACACACAGATTTATGAGTTTGAAACTTACACTAGCCATAATATAGATAGTCAGTATCTATGCATACAACTCCTGCAAAAATGATGTAATAAATTAACCATCACTTTAACCCTTCATAACTTTGTTAGCTATTTGTGGTCATATCAGTTACCAACAAGATCATCATAAAGAGTGATTGTAGACCTTTCTGATTACCTGTGGTATGCTCAGATACATTAACATAAATTATATTGAAGTACCACGTGTTTAAAAATGACATCAAAATACATTGAATCCTATGGGAAAACACACTTTGGCGGTAAACAAGAAGCCATTTTGTGCTTTACATATTTTTGAATTGGCTGTCACTATTCACTGGACTGGACTACTGGACTGGAATACTGGACTGGACTACTGGACTGAAATTATTTCCTTTTTTGGACAAGATTCTGTGGTTTTTCAAATATTTGATACCTGGAGACCTCAACTATTTTTTTAGAATTTCTGTGATCTTACAATGTCAACAATACAATGACTTCATGACATGTTTGACTTGCTTTTAGCAATGCATTAGCAAACAAGCTTATATGATAACAATTTTGGGACCAAATCTAGTATTATTGACTAATTAATGATGTCATATATGGAGTCCGATAATTAGAGAGATTACTGTATAGCCAGTGTATGTGTGTAGTACAATTAATATTGTTAGTGAGTAGTACGTAATAATTAATACCTACGCTAATATATATAATGTTAAAACTTTGATGGTAATTCTGCAACTATATCATGGTATAAGTCCCCGTGAAACTGACATATGCATTAGCCATTTTCAGTCAGCCGAGCAAAGTCTATTTTAAGTATTTTACAATGGGGCAAGTCTATATCAATAGCCAACCAGTTGTTTTCAAGTGTAGCTATATGTATTAGCTACTATCATGAAGTTATTATATTGTTGTAGACTGTAAGATTGCAGAAATTCTATGATTGTTTAAAAAGAACTGAGATCTCCCCCAGATGTAAGAAACCATATAGACAACTTGTCTAAAAAAGGAAAAAACTCCAGTCCAGTAGTCCAGTCCAGTATTCCAGTCCAGTAGTCCAGTCCAGTGAATAGTGACAGCCTTTTTGAATTACTGAAAATAGGCTATTGGTTGGCTTGAAGACAGACAAGTGGCAAGAGCTGTCCGAAAGTTGATTTATTTTTCGATTAAAGATGTTTTCGGACTGTCACTTATAGGCTCATTGCTCCTAGATGAAGATTCATAGACAGTGGCGTAGCTACAGTGGGGCACTGGCCCTACCATCAGCTTCTCTGGCCCCACCATCAGGATCTCAACTTATCACGTGAACTACTATCAATTTGCACACAACTAGCTAATTCATAAGTAATAACATTATAATATGTACCTTAATCCATTTGTTTTTAAAAGCCGAATGTCTATAATTTAGCTAGCCATAGGCTCATGAGATTGCTGATACAAGCGCCATTAAAATATTTTAAAAGAACATTTTGACACGCGCGCATCTAGTCATCCAGCAATAAACACGTGATAGTATTAATTTTAATATGGCGGGTAGTATGTAATATCGGCAAAGTGATTGTGAGGTGAAATGATTGAAGTACTGGAGTTGATTATTACAGGGAGACGGAGGAGTGTACACCATTTCTCCCAGAATCATGCCATTCTGATGACTCTGTCTGGTCGCAGGCTCACTGGCGCGGATGCATGAGGCTCAAGCCTTAGATGGATGAAGACGAGGATGAAAGAATAGGCTGCCACAATTGTATATAATTCTGAGTGAGTATCACCGAGCTTTTAAATAGATTCAAATACTTTAGCACACACAGTGATTTGAACTGATGCACACGTGATGAATCGTCAGCAGACTCAAAGATTTATTGATTGCAAGAAAGAAGCAGCATCTTGTCGGCGAAAGTATCTTTAATGCACAGTGTATAAATAACTATAACCGTGCACACGTAAATATCCTTAGCATATAGCTATATGATCACTGACTGAGCTGCAGGAACAGCAGCTAGTAGCTAGCTGGCTTTATGCATTTCTATAGTGTACAGTAGGTTACAATGCACCTTCTGTTTAAATAATGTGAATAATTATATTTAATCATACTGACGGAATGCACGAGATCTTTGACAAATATACCCAAACAACTGGCTGGAATTGTGAACTTGCAATTATAATGTGGCCCCACCATCACACTTAGTCTGGCTATGCCACTGTTCATAGAAGTCTGATTTTTTGTGCACAACCCTGAAGTCTCCAAGGAATGAAATACTCCTCATAAGTTACGAGCAATTGCGTCCGAATATAGACGGTGGTCGAATACTGATGCTTAACTCTATATACGTACGTAGCTACAGCTAATCCACGCGCGTAGCTATATTGATATGCATGCATGTAACATACATATAGATTGTAGTAGCTATAGTACATATATATGTAGCTATATATATTTACTTTTACGTGCATTCATTGTGATATAGTTAGCTACGTATATAGCCACGTGACTATACTGAGCGGAACTCGTTTATTAAAATAACAGGAAATCACCTACACGGTATTATTCCACGTATATATATGTACATAACTAGCTACACACGCATATATGTGTGTCATTCGCAGATCGCTACATCAAGAATTTAGTCACACTGTAACTAGACAACACTGCAGCTGACAACCGAAGCATTTTCTACTTTTAAAAGGTGAGCACCGACCTGAGTGATTTATAATATAACTTTTAGTCAGCTAGCTAATATCATTTGGACACTTCTAGCTATAACTCCTATACAGTAGCTCACTAACCATAAATCACAATAAAGCTATTCACCTCAGCATACACTATATGCTGCGAACATTGCTTTTAAGGACTGAAAGTTAGCTAAGCTGCATGTACAACTAGTAGCTATGGCTAGTCTATATTACGTAGCTAGACACCAGAAGTTAACTAGATAGAATACAAGCTACGTGTCTGAAAAGTTGATTGCAATTTAGGTCAGACGATGAGAAAAATACGTATGTATACTGGCATACGTCAGGCCATTCTTCTCGCGTGTGTGTAAATCGGCTCACTTCATACGTAGTTAACAGGATTTCTGTAAATAACAGTCAGAGCCAAAGCAAGTTACGAAATAGCTAGCAGTAGCTACCTATAGAGAGTCGTAATTTCTACAATAATAAGTGTTTAGCTGTATGGTGCATACCTATAGTATACTAGATATAATTTTTTTAGCTAGATACATGTACGTAACTTATCTACGTAGCTACGTGACTGAGCCAGTTCCATCGTTACCAAAATGCGTAGCTACTTTTTTATTGAAGTGGATACTTAATCCTGGATAGGTAATCAGTAAAAAAAATTATCATTCACCGCGGCTCTGTTTAGTAGGACGTGAAATATAACCGGATGTTAGCTACGTACTGGGCCACTTAGCTCGTATACGTGTAATATCCGGCATCATATTAATTATGAAGTTGAAGTCTTCGATCTCCTAAATTGCACATGCTAGGTAAAACACTATTGACAGAAGATTTAGTCTTCGGTTCGCTCCAAAGTTCTAAGTCCTATATAGCTATATGCATTTAATGCGAGTTGTTAGATCGACCCTTTTTAATAGCGTAGGTCGTTATCGCTTTCAGTAGCTAGAATCCCCTGTGCCAAAAATGGTCTGGCTTCAATACCAAAGGTTGTTCTAGGCAGCAATGCAATGTGCTAATGTCAGTGCTAATCGTCGTGTCCATTGACAATAAGAATTTAATGGTAATTAGCATAGCTATGGCTTCTGTGGATATCTTTGGTTTACCGCGAAAGCGTGTTTCCCATGGGTTTCCCGCGAAAAACATGTTTTCCTTGTTGGTATATAAACAGATTAAATTGTACAAAAAATAAAGTCATTGAAAATTTCCCATTTCTCCTCAGCAAATGTGAGGTTATGGAAGGGCCAATTGCATGCTGATGTCCAGCTCTCTTCCCCAGTGAAGGTATCTGAGGGGAAGACAAACTTAGAAGGCTAC
The DNA here is from genome assembly GCA_963930835.1 of Spongia lamella. NCBI lineage: Eukaryota > Metazoa > Porifera > Demospongiae > Dictyoceratida > Spongiidae > Spongia > Spongia lamella. The sequence goes on from OZ005747.1 coordinate 6,409,899, forward strand.
ACTAAGGTGTTGCAGTTATACCAGCAAAAGCCTAGACTAGAGTCAACCTGTCTGACCATTGAACTTTTAAGGATTTTTATTGACCATAGGAATGTAGTATATGTAGGTAGAGTCACAAGTTGTTTTTGTAAGCCACATCTGTTTACTATTTAGGCATACATTTAGTATAGGTAGTGATTTTTCTACTACTATGTTTCATGATTAGAATATATTGCCAGCCATAGTGAGGAACTAGAAGTGTGGCAGGCTTCGGCCTGTGAGGGGTATAAGCTCCGGTGTCTGGTCACTGTTGGATCTACTGGCAACAGGTGTGGCAGACTTCTCAGGTGGATATCTGGGGTGATGATCCAGTGACGACAGCAACCTATAGTATTCCCCCAGGGCCAGTTCCATTGCACAGCCAGGGCTGGTTGTTGTCCACGTATGTCAGTCAGGTGCCCTTTCCTTAGTTGGGGAAGACCAGCTGAGACTTTACTGAGTTCTATACTGTACAAGTCAACGGTATCACATCTCTCCTATTCTGAGTAGTCCTTCGCCTCCCCACGGCTATCTGAAATGGGGCCTTTGGGATCCTGCTGGAGTAGTCCTTTGCCTCCTCGTGGCTATTTGAAGTGAAGCCTTTCAGTGAGAAACAGCTACTGTTACAGTAACAGGCGAGGTAGTTGTCTACATAAACCTGTAGCATTGTCTTTCAGCCCAGTCTGCCCTGTCTGCTGACGAGGGGTTGTAAATGTAGCCTGAAACACCTGTCGGGTCACTGCAACAAAGAATCTATACTGTCTGTTTTGATACAACTTAATAAAAAGAAATTAGTACTCACCAATTACTATTCACCACTAGCCAGCTACTATAGTGAATTCAACTCAATAACTGAAGGCTTCAACTATTATCATTGCGAGGAAAGCTTTTGGCTTATCCATTGCTCAGTCTTACGTTGGTGAGGTGACTGCATGTACGTAATTGGCACTTGGCTAACATATAAATGCCGTGGGCACTACCAAAGAAATATAATTATCTCCCTTTGTCAGTTTGTAAAGTGGAGTGGCCTGTGCAATTTATGTAAGAAAACCAGTTATCCTTCTTGTGCTGATTTTCAAGCAAGGCATGGCTATACAATGACTCGTACCGGTATAAATTTGCCGATGCATCAAGTGCAGCATTGAAGGTACAGCAGTCTATATAATATATATAAGTAAGTGGAGAGTAAGTAAACTAACATGATTCAGAAGAGCTGAGGATGGTGAGAGGAAGCTGTGTGATTACCTGTAGGGATGGGTGGTGTTGACAAATATCATACGTATCATGGTATTTTAATTATAACTAGTGTGGTATTACTAAATACCTATTAAATCTATGAAATCAACCATGACATATTATTAAACAGTTGAACTTAGTAATAGTTACACACCCGTAATAGGCCTCTTCGAGATTTTAAAAACCCTCAATAACAATTACCGAGGCGCAGCCGAGGTAATTATTGACATCACCAAGGGTTTTTAAAATCTCGAAGACACCTATTACGGGTGTCTAAGTGCTTTAGAACATGGAGTGTAAGCAGCGGAGGATATTGTCAGGCCCTTTCAAGTCAGATCTCTCGTTTATACAGGTAATCTTAGGCACAGTGATTGGCCATCATCGCTTAGTTTTACCAATGTACACGTACGTGATAAGCTTCTATTCAAGTTTAAACAATGTGTATGCATGAAGCCTTGCTGTAAACTGCTGTTTAGGATTGTCACACCTCGCCGAAGCATGCAGGCTGGTTTTTATACATTGAAAGACACAAATTACCCACCTTTTGCAACGTAACTCGATAAAAAGCTAAAGCGTACATCAAAACTATCATCGTTACACACAATTATACAGCTACTTACATTAATGTAGGTGCCTTGCATTTTTGTTAAGGCGCCCATAAACGTTTACGCACTGACTCAGTCACCCCATGCAAAGCCTGAGGCGTGAATAACTTTGTGGTTGTAAACAGGTGTCTTACTAATAAGACACCTGTTAGCAGGTTTCTTTGAAGGTAATAGACCTACACACATCAAAGGAAAATGCACATACCATGTTCTAATTGTAATGATACACTTTATATATTTTTAGGGTTCAAGTTGAAAGGCACATAATGATTTATTGGTATAAGACATATAATTGTAGCCTTTATACTTGCACACACACATATGTTCACACTGAACCACGCATGAATCAGACAGTTCTGGTAAGTTGTAATCACTCATATGTTTTTTGGTAAGAAAACCAACATGTCAATTTTGTCTGGTTTCATGGTTGCCCTAAATGGTGACAAGATATTTCCTGCTGTACTAAATAGTCTCTCGATGGAGAAATTGTTGCACATATACATAAATATTTTTGTGCAACTTTTCCAAGTATAGGAAAGACAAACTTTTGGGCTTTCCACCACATAAGTGGATCTTCTTCAAAATCTAGCCTAGTCTGTCACCTGATAAATAGCCTTCAACCTCCTTTAATATTTGTTGCCTATGTTGCTCCTCTTGGCTTACAACAGGGGTAGCATGTTCTTGTTCCTCTTGTTCTCTAATATTGGTTTCATGGTTTTTGAACAAAGTGCCAAGGTTACGTTTCTTTGAGGCCGATGGCTGGAGTGAAGATTGTTCTGCATCTTGTGTATCTGCACATGCTGTATTCTGCTGAACTTCATAGCACACTATCGCATCATCTATCACTTTCTGCTTGATACACAGCAACTCACTTTCTTCTAAATGCTCACAAAGTGCTTCACCTTGAACCGGGGATCTAAATAATTATGCAGAATTGGTTTACTGTGTCATCTAATTTAATGTAATGGCCTTTGATATCTTCCACTACGCGGTGCTTGATGTCCTTAGTTAATTCTGTATCTGTGATGTCTTCTTTCAGCAAATCAGTATCTAGTATGTGCAGCATTGGAAGGACGGCTGATACTGTCACATAGCGTTCCCCAGATAGGATGTCTGTTAAGCTCGATAGTGGGGAGATGGCACTGTCGATTGCTTGCAGAACATCAAGATCCTGCCATGTAGGTACAATATGACTAGTGCCATAGTCAGAGTTCAGTATCAATCTACGTAATTGCTTCCTTCTGTTCCAAAATTCTTGATACCATTTTTGACATGGAACCCCACCTGGTAGGGCAATCCTACAGGTAAAACCATGAATGAAAATTGCTACAAGCATACTTTAGTCTTTAAATATTTCCTACTTACTGCAACTAGGAAATGTTGCTTGATATTCGGGTTAATCTGTGCTTTTGTTAGCTCTCTTTTTCTCTTCCAGCTCATGGAAAAAGAGCTTACAACTTTCCGACACACTCCAAATGCTCGGCTACATCGACTATCATGTTGCACAGCTTTGGTGACAGCAAGATGTAAGTTGTGACCGAAGCAGGGAAGCCTCAGCCAGTCTAAAAATCCTTGCAGCAGAAATGATGCTGCTTCCATTATCCGTTGTAACACAAATTTGATTAGCAGCATCCAAGTCCCACATTGCCAGAGCTGCCAATTTTAAATGTATTTTGGCCTCCTCACTTTTTACCAGCTAGCTGCAATAGTACAAATCAAGCAGACACAAAATTAAATAAAGTCTCCATATAAATGCTATTGTATTCAAATATCGCAACCAAAAACATCCTAGCTGTAAAAAAGGAGTGGCCAAGAACTAAAAAAGGCTTGGATAAAAATGACGTGAGATCAAAATGGGCGGCCAAGGCCTGTGTAGTGTTACTGCTGATGGAAATAAAATTTTAATAATCACAAGTCAGGCCGCAAAACATTAAGTTATCATATTTGTTAATGTTTTACGGCCTGACTTGTGATTATTAAAATTTTATTTCCATCAGCAGTAACACTACACAGGCCTTGGCCGCCCATTTTGATTTCACATCTTTTTTATCCAGGCTTTTTTTAGTTCTTGGCCGCTCCTTTTTTTACAGCCAGGGTGTTTTTGGTTGAGATTTCACTTCTATTTTAGAAATAACAGGCGTGATCATAAAATCGGCTATGCTGCTCCAATTTACAAATCCATCAAAATGGTCCGCTTTTAATGTTACATTAGTGCCTGATAAGAATTTCAGAATGATAGCACTTTCCGGTAGGCGTGTCAACAAATTGGTTAAAAGTTTTATCGACTATCGCTCATATTTTCCTCAATTTTACTGCAAATTGTACCAAATTTTGTGGAGATGTAGGGTTTAAGTAGCGCTACTTGTGCACCAAAGTTTGTTGAAATTAGTGCACAAGAACATAGTTTTCGTATGCTTTTATTGTTTGGTGCGAAGAAGAAGAAAAATACGAAGAAAATCCGACATGTTTCAGGGACTCGTATCTCAGGAACTGCTGGGGCTATTTCTTTCAAAGTTGGTATGTAAGGTACTGTATATGAAGACATTAAAATATGTAGATTTGGTAGAAATACGTAGGTGCCATATTTTTTGAGTTATGACAGGCTGAAATCGGCTACTTGACCGGTTGCGTAAATAACACACTGGTGTGTCCGCACGTATTTCTTGGTTTCTTGGCCGCTGACACACTACCGTATGTCTTGATATTAGATTATTAGTTTTCTTATAGCTAGGTACTTTGAGTGGCAGATATTAGCTACAATATTCAATTCAGTAGCTACACCTTTTAAACAGAAGTAGCTAAACTTGTCTGATTAAATATTAAGTAAACTTTTGCAGAACAAATCAAATAATCGTATTGTATTCTAATATATTCGAGCAAAAAATAAAATGTTAATCCAGTAATTGAATGAGGTTAGTGAGTAAATAAGTTAACCTCTAGTTTATATAATTATATAGAGTGTGAGTTATTTAGAAATGTGATAAGCTTATTTGCTGGCTATATGTGGAGAATGCCTGCTTTTCGACCTCCCACGCAATTACTTAGATAGAAGGCTAGACCCTGTTAATCAAGACTCACAATAGTGAGTCACGAGGCCAAGAACAAGCGCAGCAACGCGACCACTGAGTGAGTTATTTACACGTAGCACCGCCCTCAAACTCGCAAATGCTCTAGCTAAGCAGCCATAAAAGCTATCACTTAGTTATTACCGACCCATAACGTTCTTACTATATAGAATCAACAAACCAAGAATAGAGGAAATAGGCGCCACCATTCCTAAGTACCAGCTATTGCGAATTTTATGGTGCCCGTTGTGCGACTACGCACGACGAACCATCCTTTCCCGCCCGATTCACCAGTTTACTAAAGAAGTAGTACCTTCATTGTTTGAAGAATCAATATATATCCCAAAGTTGATAGAAATCGGTTCAGGCATTCTTCTCATACAGCCTTATAAATGCCTTCCTGTCACCACAAAAATTTTACGCGGCAGTCGTTTTTCTTTCTTTCATTTTCATCACCGGAAGTTTTTTCAAACTCTCTTTTTATACATTCACTTGTTTGTCTAATAACTCACTCATTTCTTCATGGATTTCAGCCAAATTTATATCAGCACTTCTCCTATGTATGTAGCTCTATACCTGTCATACTATTATCAGTTTGAAGTAAACACTTGAATGTACGTATTTGAGAAGGGCTATTACACTGCAGGTTGATAGTTGTCATAACTTGGATCCCCTTCAAATGAATTGCATAAACTTTCAGATACACAATCTATATTGATGTATCACTCTGTAGTGAAAGTTAAAAAATCTCGGGCCTGAGTTTTTCAAAATTAAGCTTCAAAGTTTAATTTGCAATATTGCGTGCTTGGCATGTACAAGTTATGCCCATGCAGTACTTCTCTGCTGCTTGCTAGTAATAACATCTGTTTATACTTCCAAAAAAGTAGTGATATGCTAACAAAAACACCCTGGGTGTAAAAAAAGTGCGAGGCCAATCAGAAACAGCATTGCAAATAGAATGCATAGGCATAGGAAGATGTTTTATACTGGGGGGCCAAACATATTCTCAGTTACTGGCATAGCCACAAAAGTATGATGCTAAAATAACTTTTACTCCCATTAGCTATGCTGTGCAAACATGCTAAAGCTAGGGGTCTGGGGCATGCCCCCCCAGGAAATTTTTGATGCCCTGAGATTGATTTTGGTGGCATTTTATGCAAGAATGATAAGAAATGATTTCACTGACCATACGTGTATTGGGAAGTTTTCAAGGCATAAAATTTTCAAGGATCTCTGCACTTTTAACTTTTTTGCGAATAAATTTTTGAGGATGCCTATTGCACCAGGCACTCATTTCAGCTATATAAAACTATACAAGTAGCTAAATTTTCGAGGTTGTCAGCTAATCCGTGAAAACAACAAAATTTGTTCACCCCAGTCGAAAATTTCCCAATATAGCTACGGTATAGCTAACTACATGTATTGTAGTTATATATAGCTACGTATCTCCCAGAGGATATATAGATGATATGCATGGTACTGCTACTGCTACCTAGCTATAGACAAATTAGCTATAGCTGGCTACACTGCATCCATGATAAAACTTTGCATTTAATCAGAGAGGTGGCTGCCACTCCGCAACCTAAAGCTGGCACAAACTAGAGCAGAGTGCCTCTACGAGCAATTGCGAATTCCTATCCACTTATTGTGCGATCCTATATCAAGCCCTCCTATCAATTTATTTTGCTCAGTGCATGCTGGCTGTTTAGTCACTTATAGCTACGGTACAGCTCGATTATAACTTTAAAAAACTCGCGTGCGCAATTACACACGCACTACACGAACAGCAAAAATATCGTGGCGTGTTTGCGAATGCACGAGAAATTGATGACGTCTCAACTGCTCGCAGAGTGTTAAAAAACTCCTCGCGAGTCTAAATAAGCTCGTGCACTCGACACGTGGAGTCTGCTCGAGTATAGTACAAACGCATGTAAATGAGTAGCAACGTACGTACGTACCTTGAAACTGGCCGGGAAGGTTACCTGCAAGTCCCAACTTCTTTAAGATAAGGTGCTATGTGCCCTTCCATTATCTCTTGTTAAGAACAAAAACGCATATCACATGTGCATGTGATTCTAATAAGTTTATGTGAGATTTTTTGTGACTAACATGTGCTTGTCAGCAGGCGCATTTATCTGACAGACACGATGACTGACAAGATCGATTGGAATAACAGTAACAATGTTTTATGTTTGCTTTTTAGCCTTCCCATCTTTAAATCACTGGCGTACGCATACTGAACGCGCACGTGTCCTTTGTCCCAGTACACTCGTGTGGTGCAGCTTACAGGTTACTCGTGGCGATCACGAAGATAACGTGCGTGTACTGCACGCGAAATTCTCGTGCAGTTGTGTACAAACACGCGAGTTTTTAAAAAATACTCGAGTAGAGTTACAAAATACACGCGTGTAGGTGACACGCGTGTTTCAAGTTATAATCAAGCTGTACCGTATATAGCTAGCTAAATAGCTACGTACTTATGTAGATAATGGTCCGGCAATACCTAACTGAATTTTTGTCCATTCTTACACGTATACATCAACCTACTTAGTACTTACCATGCAGTAGTGGTAGCTAGCTAGCTATCTATCTAGTGATTTAGCTAATTATTCTTAAATTTATTGGAGTTCATAGATTGCACAATTCATGCTCAATCCATGAATTTTTGTGCAAAGCAACTATCATTACTTTGCACAGGGATTGTGCAAATCCTTACTTTACACATAACATATATAGCTACCATATATCCACAAAAAGTCCCATTTTGTCGATGTTAGGTTTGAAACTTAATTGCATTGTTGCTTGTGCTACATTGTAAACTTTACCTCTAACATCCACAGTTTCTTATACCCTATACTGTAGCCAGTGGGTTTAATGCAAGGAAAATTTGAAAGGTAACAATAATTGCTGGAGCTCTTCTACAGTAAAAAGCCTGGCACAATAATGATCTTAGTAGCAATAGGGTCTTCATAGATTCCAACTTACGTAGCATGTCCTTGTGAGAGCGATCCAACTTACCACATTCTTCCCCAAAATGACAAGAGCGCCAAAGTATTAGACTACAGTAGCTTCGTATCACATAACCAACAATTTTTATAAATCACCTTGACACCCTGCTTTTACTTGTGTGTTTCCCCAAGGGATGTCATGTGTCTTGTTATAATCAATAGCACTAAATATACGTATGGGGGCACTGATACTGGTGATGTGTGTGATGCAAATCTGCATTCATGCGTATGCCTAGTTTATAAGAGTTTAGCTAGCATTAATAAATTGATCGATACTCTCTAATGGAACAGTCGCTAATATAGTCTCAACTCCGTATTATCCTCGGAAGCATCATCGTCATCCTCTTTCTGGTCTTTACCTTCCTCCTCCTCGTCATAGTCGGCCTCGCAGTCATGTTTTCTCTGCCCTTTCCTCAAGCAAAGGCCAAAGGATCTGGGATTCAAGGCATTCTCAGATGCACTTGGCTATTGTAGCGGATCATTGCCAGCATGTATGGCTCCACTCATCTTGAGGACTACTTACAGTTATTCTTGCATTAATCTCATTGTTTCCTGTAAGTTGGCAATTACTTTGGCGGTGGCATCCCTCCGCGTTGTCCCCACTCATATCTAGTTGTTTGTATGTATATATGTATGAAGTATGCAGTCTGCCAGCTTGCCTGCTGCCAAAGGTAATCCGGTCCGATTTATGTGTGAAACTGCTGTTAATATGAAGATTCACCCACTAAGCCATGATTTCTTTTAATCCTTCACTATCTTCCTGTCTCTTTCTGTAGTTCCTTAGAGTCAAGAAAATCACAAAAAAGTGTCGGCAAACTTGTATCTGCTGCTTATTACGTTATTACATCACACAAACAGTCGCTTACACACATGACATAATTGGGGAGAGCCTTGGTGAGCCCCACCATATGAGATCAACAGTGAAATCTGTCTTCTTGCTTGCTTGGTTAATATGTCATCCCTAATTATATGGGTGAAAGCTGTTGAAGTGCAAACCAACATGGATGACCATTAAGTGCGAACCATAGCAAGTGCATACATAAGTATACCATCCAAGTGCTAACTATAATTTATATATAAGTTATTTTCTGTAATATAAACATACGTACGTAGGTGACTATTAGATGTTATACAACATAATATTATAAGAAATAAAATTTTCCTCTACACTTTGTTAAAAAAGCATTAGCTACTATATATTTACTTTTCTTTATACATAAAAGCCTGTAACTCACTTTAAAAAATTTTAATCATACATTATCAGTAGTTTTTAATGTAATGTATGCACCAGTCGCATGGCAATAGCGATAAGCTCTTCTAAAAACAATTATAACATTCTCAGATGTGCCCACAGTGGTTGGCAGCAACCACTACGCAGATAAAAATTAATAACCACCACTCAGATAAAATGACCACCACTACGAACTCACTGACCAGTACTAAAATATCAGCATGAATAAAAATGCTTAGTCTTGCTAGCCACTTTAATTACTCCAACAAAATGTCTTTAAGATTCTAGACACAAATTGAGCATAGATACGTATCATACGTAGATCATCATCACTTTGGTTCAGAGATTTAAAACACCCTTTATGTAACCACCTCTCTTGTAAACCTGGGCATATCCCTTCACATTGATTAGAATTTATTGAAAGCCAGTGGTTAAGATTTACAAACTGACTCAAATGGACATTAAATTAATAAAAGATCAGTATTCTAATCTACGTACGTATGTACGTATGTGTTTCTTAACCAAGAGTTGCTTCCTATGCCTATGTATTTAAGTATGTATGTACCTGTATGTACGTAACTACATACATATGTACGTATGTGCATGCATATGTATATGTACACACATATATATGTGCATATGTATGTATACGTACGGTGGCATATGTACGTATATACGTATGTACGTATCTATGTATGCACGTACATACGTATGTACAGCCCCTTGTATGTATGTATGTATGTATGTATGTATGTATGTATGTATGTATGTATGTATGTATGTAGCTATGTATATGTATGTATGTATGTATGTATGTATGTATGTATGTATGTATGTATGTATGTATGTATGTATGTATGTATGTATGTATGTATGTATGTATGTATGTATGTATGTATGTATGTATGTATGTATGTATGTATGTATATAGCAATACATAATACCAAGAGTTCATAATATATATACGGAGGAGAGTATCCTATTTCAGTATATCCTGTGAAAACACGTATCGTAAAGTTATGATGCAATACCTGTTGCCACAGTGAAGTGCTAACACCACTGGTAGGCCTTTTAGGTGTGTTATCCATACATTCAAGACCCTCCACTTCAATAAGGCTTTTGTCATGGCTTCCACTAACGATATCTGTCTTACAACTTGTTGGCACTATACTGTATGTGTTAACATTATATCCAACGAAAAATGTACATAAACGAAAATACTTTACGTCATGCATTTGTACAGGGTATAGTGAAGTACGTAGGATACTCTCCTCTGTATATATATACATATTATGAACTCTTGATGATATATAATTACTGTACTGCAAGGTGGTAAATTTGTTCACACACAGGTAATTGTAATGGCACACATAAAGGCATATAGTAATCATTTAGAAGACTTAGTAAAAGGTTTACCGATGGATGATACTCATTTCATTACAAAGTTATCTGTGCAACAACTTCTTCCTGGAGATACTGAGAATAAAATCAAATCAATGGGTACACCAGCTGACAAAGCATCACATTTTTTAAGTGTTGTGATCAAACCAGCTCTTGACATTAATGACACTTCTGACTTTGAGAAACTTATCTCTGTTATGCAAAATTGTGGATTTAATCGTGTGAAAAAGTTAGCTGATACCATTAAATTTGAAATTGATAATGATGAAACAACACCACATGTATCAGGTGTGTATGTACGTAACCACATATTATTGTGTATCTGTAAACATAATTATGTAAAACACAGTATCATAAGTATCATTAAGTATGGTAGTACTTAATAGTAGGGATTGATACAAAAAACATAGCGTCCAGCCTCCATAGTATGCTTCACAATATACTTTACCTGAAAAAACTGACTGAAATGCATTGGTAACACTATAATAACACTATACCTCCATGAAAATCCTAATGATCTGAATTTTTAAAAATTTCAAATCTACCAGTATTTTGCCTGGCTGCCAGCCTATAAGTAGCTTTTTTGAATGGACATGCCACCATGAATATAGCAAGATAGTTTAAAGTTGAATTAAGTAATTCACATACGACAGCATGCAGACACTAAAAGCATAACATGCTGGCATAATGTGCATATAGCTAGCTAGCTATAATTGCATGCATATTACATGGATGAGTTTGCATGGGTCTCAAAGGATGTTGTGTACTCATGACTATCACCTTTCCTAGCTAGCTATAATATTATTTATCTTTGAGTGGTTAATTGCTGTGTATATATATATACCGTATAGCGGGTTTTTTTCGAGGGGAAAAATTTTCACGAATTTCACAAATCTATATATAGCCATTAATGAAAATTTTACCCTCAAAATATTTACTAAAAGCATTAGGCACTGTGTGCTCTTGACGAGATTCGTGAAAATTTTCCCCCTTGAAAAGTTGGATTAGGGCAATTCGTGAAATTTTCCTCCTCGAAAAAACCCGCTATACGTTATATATATTCATTTGCTGAGTTCATATAACTAATTGTAATAACCTCATCACAAATTGATCAATAAAAATGTTAAGTGCCATAGCTAGCTTTTCATGTCAAACAACCTTTGGCACATGGCTACCTATATAGCTACCAATGTATGAGCATGCATAATATGACTCACATGATCCTGACATTGTATAGTCTATTAGAGGAAGGTGAGGTGTAATGAAAAATAAAACACAAATAGCAATCAACGTTCAAATTAACTGTTACTTTTCTTCAACTTTACATGTAAAATTTCTATAAAACTAGTTTTCTTATTAATTAACTTATTGTCACTATCCATGTAAAATGCTTGAGGATTATATTGTATTTTTAACTTGTTCTTATAGGAAATATTATTCTTGTTTCATAATTATGTCCATCATTGTCATTGTATTTGTAATGTTGGTCCCATCCTATGCTAAAATAAAAGGTATTAAAGTCTTCCAAATTTAGTACAGTATTGTCACCCCAGAGATATCTGTATACGTCATGTCTAAACTCTATGCTAAAAGATGTATGCCTAGATGAACCTAACCTAAGGCTTTTGTCTATAGTCATAGTTAATCGTCCTACACTGTCTTGTATGATATCACTTGTTGGTGCAGTTGGTGTATTAAATGATCTAATAAATATACATTATTAATAATCATATTAATTAAGTCTATGTTGCCTGAACCCAGGAAGCAGATTCTTTAGGGTATTCTTTCCACAAAATTAACAATTCAGTCTCTGATGGCTGTATGTGTAATACGTGGCTATATGCAGGTAGCTGCAATAATGTGGGTTGCTTAAACAAACCTTTCCTCTCTTTGCAACAACCCTTTCTACTTTATAGACATCTGGATCCCCTAACTTCACTGGCTACAACATCAATAAAATTAGATAGCTATACATGTCACGTTATAGCAGTTATATATAGCTATATAGTTATTATATACAGGTAGTATATACGCAGTGTTATGCAAATGCTTAACGAACTACAGTGGGAGTTACTTGAGTCATGTAGAGATCAATCTCGTTTAATTATGCTCTATAACATCTTAAAACAGAACATCTACCTGCCATCTGAATACATACATGAATTTCATTCACAGATATCGCAATACCAATTACAAACTAGATCTTGTCATATGCTCCGATTAGCTGAAACATTTTGTAATACCAACATTTACAAGTATTCTTTGGTATCATCATCATCCAGACTATATGCATGGAACTCTTTGCCACGCCACATGATTGAATCTACCTCAACTGAATCATTTAAGTCAGCATTACGAGACTATTATAGACTTAATAATTAAATAATTAGCTAGCTATCTGTGTATAATCTTCTTTTAGAAGTTTTCACAGTATTGGTAAATAAAAATATGTGTGTGTATGCTCCAGTGTGGAAGAATGGCATTGCTGAGCACTGGAGTTGAATTATCAATCAATCAATCAATCAACAATTCCTGCATGGGGCCGCAAGAAGCAGCAGTGCATATACGTATATACGTAACTAGATGTACGTATGTAAATCTGTAGTCTCGTGCGCGCGACTCTTATATCAGCACAGGAGTTACGTACGATCCATTAAATGCAAGGCAAATAGTTGGCTATGTAGTTTACATATTTTGCTGGTATAGCTATATTATATAAAATTTTAATGGTAGCTAGAGTCAGTAAAGCATCAATATTCGGCCACCATCTACATATATTCAGACGCAATTGCTCGTAGCTACATAACTTATGAGGAGTATTTAAATACCTGACATGTCCTTGGAGACTTCAGGGTTGTGCAAGCTTGTACACAAAAATCAGACTTCTATCAATCTTCTTCTAGGATTAGATTAGATTAGATTATTATCGATTTTAAGGGTTGCACAAAAGGACCAACGCCTGCACTAGGTGCTCCCCAGAAAACAAACATACACACACATTACAAAAATTACTACAGTAACTAGTTAGCTAACTTACATACACACAACAAAACAATACAAACATTATATCTAGCTAGTTAGCTAGTTAACAAATCATACAACAAACATAACAATACATACATACATACATACATACAAAAACAAAACGACAGAAATTACAAAAATAACATCTAAAATAACCATCTATGCAGTGCCCGTTTGAATTAATTTTGAAGATAGAGTTTCCTGCTTCCAAAACATGTGAAGGAATCTTGTTCCACAAAAAATATTCCATTTACTAATAATGAATATCGGTAAGAGTTAAGGGTAGAAGAAATAGTTTGGAAAGTTAACTTGTGACTTCTAGTAATATCAGATTGCGGTAAGAGGTGGTCTTTAAGTTTAGATATAACTTGCCCATGAATAACATTAAATAGGAATAAACATGTTAAAAAGATCCTTCTAGTAGAAAGGAATGCCCAGTTTAAATCTGACACACAGTCCCTGGAGGATTTTGTTCACTTCAAAGTTGCTAGGTCCCAATGACTTTTCATAACCCATCTAGGAACAATGAGCCTATAAGTGAGTCGTCCGAAAAAATAAATCAACTTCCGGACAGCTCTTGTCACTTGTCTGTCTTCAAGTGAAAGGGCAACTCTTCTACTTATATAGTTTATTAATTTAAATCCTTCTGATGATGAATTACAAACAAAAGAAACCGGAGTGTCAGCTACATGGCATCGAATTTTCATGCTCCTCCATAAAACGCCGTATAATATACCTTACCCAAAAAAACTGACTGAAATTCATTGGTAATACCTTTTAAATTATTAAATTCCTTGAAATCATAATGATGCAATCTGTAGAGAATATTAAAAATTTTCAAATCTAACGTATTTTGTCTGAGTGCCTGCCAGCCTGCCAGCCTGCCAGCCTGCCAGCCTGCCAGCCTGCCAGCCTGCCAGCCTGCTGTAAGACCACCTATGTAGCTAGCACTAAAAGTATGGCTCCAGATTTTTCACACAACAAAGGAAATCGCATCCAATTTACAAAATTGCTGTTCTGCTGAAGATTCATCCACTGCGCCATGGTGTTTTTCATCCTTTGCTATCATTCTTTTTAAACCAGGCGCGCGCCGGCCGCAGGCCGGCGCGCGCCTGGTTTCTTGAAATCGTTTTCGTGAAAACGTCGGTATGCGTGTGTGTTTGTGTGTGTGTGTGTGTGTGTCCGCCCCCCAGGCTATTAAAAACTACTCACGTGAAATGAAGCCTGAATAACCAATTAAATTAGTCCTACTGCTTTTCTATGACACTTGCTATCGATATTACTGATGGGCGGGGCCTTAGTAACGAAACGCGTCGTGAGTAACTGCCGAATAAGAACAAGGTAATGCAGTGTTAGCCTTTCATTCCATAGTAAAAGCCGTTTGAACAGCTGTACAATACTAACAAGACAGAGCGCTTCAGTTTTGAAAGTGGGCGTGCTGTGCGGGTTGCGGAGCTTATAATACAAGACTAGCCTATAGTGTTACAGTAAGAATTTCGACTTAAAACAACTTTGTACTACTTTTAAAAAGTTTTATCACTAAAGTACTGGAGTATAAAGCTGGTTTAAACAAAAGAATTAAATTTGTATGCATTGCTATGTGCTCCTTAGTGATGAGTCTTTGCTCACATGACTTACTCGTGACGTCATTAATTACTATTACAATACACTGAATATCAGTTGATTAACAGTGGTTTAACTTACACATCGCCTGGTTTTTAGATGGTAGAACATCAACTTGTTCTTCCTGTAGTTTGTAGAATGGCAAGAAATCACAAAAGAAGATGTCGATAAACTTGCACCTTCTGCTTATTATGTCACTCAAAACAGCTGTCTGTAATTGAGAAATAGCCAATTACATGTTGATGTGGAGACCGAGCCTTCCAAAGTATAATATGTAACTTAGAGACAAACATTCGATGTTTTCAAATATATTTCATTACAATACAGCTGCTCTGCCATGTTAATGCTGCTGGTAACAAGCACCTGTAAACAAACAATTAAGTAGGTGCCTGTAATGTTTTAGGCATATGGATGGCAAGCTGTGTACTTTTACAAGTACGTATGCTATACGTAAAAAGCAAACAAAGTAGAATATTTTAATAATTCAAAATTTAGAAAGGTGAGTAGGGATCGATCTTTCAGTGCTAGCTACAAAAAGGAGAGATTTTGGCATGAGAGAACAATAAAGATTCTATAGCATGAGATGATTTATATACTTTTAATCCCTACTTTTGGCCATGGCTTACTCTTAATAACCTACTGAAATGAGCAAAAAGTAGGGATTAAACTTTTATAAATTATCTCATGCTAGAATCTTTATTGTTCTTGCCAAATTGTTTCCTTACTTTTTGTAGCTAGCTAACTAGCTAGCACTAAAAGATCAATCCCTACTCACCTTTTTAAAATTTAAGTAACTAAGTGTTTAAAAGAAGATAGAATACTTATAGTTATCCATGAGTGCTTGTTGAAAATTAGCTACATCACTAAGATACTGAAGCATAAAGCAATTTAGCCATAAAAGTGTAGTCTGCATGGCAACACAAATGGACCAAGTTGGCACATAAAATGGTCATTTTTTTATGTAATACATATGCTTCATTCAGACCATCACCATAAAATTTTAAAGAAATTTGATTTGCAAATTACTGAATACAGAATGCAAATGACTACTCCATACAGAAATCAAGATATAGAACACAATTTTATGATTACATGTAGCTAGTTTATTTTGTGCCAATGTTTCATTTATGCTGACCCAGTCATAAATTTTCAATATATATAACCTATATACGTAGTTAGCTACTATTGTGAATGATATCCATTCAGCATGCATATACTTTAGCCTTCTTCCATAACGTGTTTGGTTATTGCAACATTGTTAGCCCATACAGATCACAGATAGCATAATTAGTAATGGCGGATGCATATTATGCATGTTGTTGCTGCATTTTGACTCCTTGTGTAGAATTTTAAAACCCTTTTATGAAGCATCAACATCTTTTTGTCCAAGTTCAGGAAATGATGAAGAATGAACAAAATACAGGCTATGGCACCAAGAAAGTACGTATAGTAATTGAAATAGGAAATTATCAAGGCTATAGCTACACCCAGTGGTTTAGACACTTGGTCGATCTCTGTACTGTTAACAGGCTAGCTGGCAGACAAAAATCTACCGTAAAGCATTTGAATATAATTACAGCATTGTTAGTGCTGTACCAATAGATTTCTTGTCTTGCAGTAGAGGGAATTTTGAGATTTATGTATGACGTAACAAATGTTATGGCTTATTGACTAGACAGAATTACAGAGTGAGACTGGCTTTGCTTGGACAATCACCATAACATTAAGTACTAGCTACCAAACTTGTGTATATAATGAATTAATGATATTTAGGTTTTGAAATTATATATTTTTCACAAGCATAGTAGCTAGCTAGCTACGTACTACTGTGTATTTCCAACTTGTAGCTAATGCTGGTCAACCATCGCCAGCAGGACCTACACCACCTAAAAAAGAAAAATCCATAGAAGGTATATTGATACATTCATATTACATACTTAAGTAGCTACATAAACATTTTAAATCATGGTAGACTTTAGCAGGAGTGTACCTGCAGATTTGCCGTGTGTGACAGAAAATTAAATACATGCATACCTACATAGCTACGCTGTACATATGTACGTATATACGTAGTCCACTAATTATCCTGATCAATTGTATTTACCAAATCATACACCACCTCCAGGAGGAGCTTCTGGAAGATATCTTAGTTATTAACATTCATCCTCAGCTTTGTATGTAAGATGGGTGGGAGTGATTTGCCTGATGTGTATGCATGAGCCCGAGGATAGAGGCAAATTATTACTACGCATGTTATAATTATAATTATGTATTGTAATGCTTTCATTATCATGGTACATAGCAATATTGGTAGGTTGAATACCACAATTAATTATCACAATTATTGATTAGGTTATACGTAAGTACAAATTGCGGAGATAAGTTAGTTGTCACCTGGTTTATAACTATACATCTCCCTCCCCAGAAACCTACAGTTTATGTACGTACATACTTGCAACACATGTTAATTACCTTATTTGGGGCCTAATAACTAATAAAAAATCCTTACAATTGTTTTGATTGGTCTACCATATAGCGGGAAATTTTCGAAAGATTAATTTTTGAAAAAGGCTGAGTTTAAAGGATTTTGAAAAACTATTTTCGAAAATCAGCTATATAGTTATAGCAAAGTGCAATTCGATTTTGTTTTGCTTTAATGATAGTCTAATATCACATCGCAATTGCGATAGCTACCTTCGAAATGTAGCATTTCGGAAAGACTGAAACGATTATAAGCGCTGTTCTATTCATACATACTTCAGTTTTAGATGGATCCTAGGATATGGTTAGCATGCTCCTTAGAGAAATATGGCTTGCATTCTACCTGTCAACACTCGTGCCAACATGCAACACCATGGATAGCTATGGTAACACTAAACTCACAATCAAACCTTATAAACAGCCCAGCATAAATTTTCATAAGTCGTGGGGCCATTCGTGAAATTCATGAAAATTTGCATCTCGTGAAGATAAACCTGTTATACAGTATGCAAAATAATGTTTTGATGTAGTATTCTTGCAAAAGGAATTTACAAATATTTTGCACAAAATCAATTACCGTATTTCCCACAGGCACCAATTATCAGCCAGCAGTACATTGATTTATTGTAGTTATAAAATACGATTTTACTGCTACTCATTCAATACAACTACGTACATAATAGTTCTAAATCTTTGCAATGGTTCACCGACCTATTTTTGTTCCACTTTCAAACAAAGGATAGCGATAAGCATGCGTAAAAGCACTCATCATTGGCCATTTTGCACAAATGAATGTTTGTTTGAATACTTACCGTATTTGTTTTATTGATAATTGGTTGCACTTGCCAATAACCAATAATTGATTGCTTGTGCTATTATATTTAACGTACGTAGCTACCAGCCAACTTTATACTTGCTATTTGCTGTATCAATTGATTATATTGCCATGCCTTGCTTGGAAATCGACACAAGAATGGTAGTTAGCTGGTTTTCTTCACGGGTCATTTCATTTTACCAATTGAGAACCCAACGACTTCAAAGTATTATTTTTTGATAGCGCCCCTGGGCATTTATAACGTATTAGTTACAAGCATGAAGTCAACAACATGAGACTAAGCTGGATAATAATTGGTGCCTAGTCAGATTCACTTGAGGAATCGCTATACTCATGTGAATAAGCATTGATAGCTGTGTAACTGTGAGCAGTAATTAATTTTAAAAACGGAGTGACTTGTACGGTACAGCTCGATTTAAACTTTAAGAACACACGCGTGTGCAATTGCACGCGCACTGCACGAGCATAGAAATGTTCGCTACGTGCTCGAGAGCGCACTGGAGATTGATGACGCATTAACTGCCCGTAGAGAGTAATAACACTCGTTACGAGTCAGTCCATAGTACACTCGTTACGAGTCCGTCTATAGTGCACTCGCTACGAGTCAGTCTATAATGCACTCGACACGCATCGCTCGCCGAGACGCGTGCCGCATCTCCGGGCGTGCACTTAGCTCGTAACGTAAGTGAACCTGTCAGTCGACTAGGGATAACAAATATATTACTATAAAATACCATATGGACGTAGCTACGTACTTTGCAACTGGCTGAACTGAAGCTGCACCAACAGGGACACTTCGCGCGCCTTTCTACATCAGTACGTATCACGTGCGAAGGTAGTTCTAAATAACTGCGCAGTAACACGTGGCACTTGAAGTCGCTATCTTTTGAATCGGGGGTCTTTCTCTTTGAATAATGACGGACAAAAAGACAGAGGTGGACTGGAATAAAGGTGAGAGTGTTTTTACACACTGAACGGAGTTACTCGTAGCGATCAAAATTTCCTAACGTAGATGTACTTGCATGCACGTACGTACGTACGCGAGCATGTAGGCGATGTCACAGGTGCGTGTATGGCACGCGAAATTCCCATGCAGTTGTCTACAGACACGCACGATTTTGAAAAATACTCGAGAGGAGCTACGAAACACACGCGTGTCACCCGCACGCGTGCATGTATGGCGACGTCACACGTGCGTGTATGGCACGCGAAATCCTCGTGCAGTTGTCTACAGACACGCACGATTTTGAAAAATACTCGAGAGGAGCTACGAAACACACTCGTGTCACCCGCACGCGTGCTTCAAGTTTAAATTGAGCTGTACCGTATCTAAATAACTGCAAAAAACAGTTGCCTGAAATGTTGCCTGTCACGGATGAGAAAGTTTACAGGCACCCACACCCATTTGGACAGATTCTGTAAGCTCATCCGTGGTTTGCCAAACCGCGACCCATGCGGGTGCATCAAATTGCCGTTGAGCTGTACCATACATATTATTGAAAAAACACAAATTACATAATATTTAAAGTGTTAACACATTTTCTATGTGAAGGTTATATTAGCCATGGCTACTAACCAGTTAATAATTATGGTATGCACAGAATTAATGAAACAGCACCTCTAAATTTAAAGGTTTTGGCTGATAAAAATAGCTATGTAAGCCATGCAGTTGGGATTAAATCTTGTAAAGGTGGTAGACTAAGTATTTCGTTTATACGTGTGTACGTATGTAGCTACGTACGTATATGTACGTAGCATGCTAATCTGTTAAACTACAAAATTTATAGCGCATATGCAGAAATAGAATATAAGCTATTCCTTTTTGTAGCCTACCACAGGTATGCAAAAACCGTGAGCTACATACGTACTTAGCTACATATATGTTACATATAACCAATGAGCTCATTACTAGTGTTGCTAATCTATGTAGCAATTTTCATTTGACACAAGTTACACAATTTTAGTGCATTTGCTTTTGCATTCTGAATCATTAAATTTTTGATTAGAAATTTGAAAATATTTATGTATGTATGCGTAGGTGATACATGGATATGTATGCATGTATGTACAAGGAAAATGAGGGACATGGAAATGGAAGGAGCGATCTTGAAATATAACTACATGAAACAAATATTATTTAATTTTACTGAAGTATCAGTTCTACATACCAACAGAATTAGCTTGTGCAGCAAGAATGCATTTAAAATAGAATGTTGCGGATTAGGATAATGTACTCTGCATATTTCCAGTAGCTAGCTACATACATATATATACCTTAAGCCTATTTTAGCAAGTACATAGCTAACTGTAAAATCGCTAAAACAGTTTTAGTTGATACTCTCTAATAAAACAGTCACCAAAAATTGATGAGTGCAATATTAGTGAGTAGCAATGTGCTATTGCTGATTTAGGAATTTGCCTTAAGGTACGTACATACATACATTTACAATGACACTAAATTCATTGTAATAACTACTGGGCATAGCTACGTAAGTATAATAAAATATATCTGTAAACTACACTTTAGCTACGTAGCTACCATACAACAGGAAAATTTGACGGAAGAAAAAGTTGACAAATCCTCACTTCATCAACGTTGACGAATTAAATGTCTGCAACTCACTAAGTGCCTCCAATAATATTTTCAGAAATGTATCACATGCACAAACACATGTAAAAACGTGCCTATCGTTTGATCTCGCATTTGACAATGTTTGAATTTACAGTTACTTCTGCTATTCAAGGTTTCCATGTTTACAAAGCCATTGGGAGAATCCTGTGCCTGAAGAAAAATTAAACTGTCGGCACGAAGTGGAAAATCCACATAACCCTCTTGTTGTGGCAGTCATTAAGCTAATAGATGGAGAGGACATGATTGTAGGGCATGTTCCTCGAAGAATATCTGCCACTTGTAATGCTTTCATTCGACGAGGTGGTACTATTCAGTGCTCTGTCATTGGTAGTAGAAGGTATAAAGTAGATTTGATCCAAGGCGGACTCGAAGTGCCTTAATTGTAAGCTTCGGTTCGTGGTTTCGTCACAGGAATTTTGCAAAAAGACCAAGACTTCGGTTTGTTCTGTGCTATCGAACACCATACTTTTTCTTCAACATCCAAGGGCTCAAGAGCCTCAAGTTGTAGAGAGCCAGATAGATCCAGTCAGCAAGACTGGGTCTTCATCTTTGTCTTCACCAGTACGAGAACCTTGCTCAGATGTTCCGTTTGACAAGGACAACCAGACCAGCACAAGCTTAAGCCAGCCTGTGGTGGAGAATAGTATAGTTGTGGAAGAAGTTGTTTGCTCCCCGCCTAAAAAAGGACAGAAGAAATTCAATGAAGAATTGATTATCATGGGAGAAAAGCTAACTGACATCGAGATAGAGTTTGCACAAAGGATTCTGAAGTCACAATTTCCAAATATTAACATACACATTATATGTATCAATGTGTGTGAGCAGCTTCTCTGTACACTGTACTATAAAATTATCAAATAGCAACAGTGCAGGGTGGTTCGATGCAAGCTTCATTTCCTCCCTCTTCATCTTGATGTAAGGCAAAACTATTTCATCAATGTAATCCTGCATTGTGCTCTCATTGCAGTGATTGCACCAGTGTGTGCTTGAATAAGTTACATGCCAGTCACTGGGAAAATTGACTTGTGTAAGGCAGCGTGGTGTTTTACCTTCATACACCAGTTGGGATGGTAAAATATCACCTTCCATTGTATTTGCAAAACAAGCAGTGATCTGCCTTTTGTCACCTTTACCGGCCAAGTCTACCCTTTTGCTCCCTTCAACCCCCATGGTCCATGATGCTGGGGGAATATAGTATATGGCAGTCTGGTTCCAGTTGATAATCAGTGCAGGTGGAATATCTTCTAAATCAACAATCTGTTTGATGTCTAACAAAAACTGCTCATTGAGACTGTCAAAGCATTCAGGTGCAACCTTGTTCTTACTACAAGCCCATCCCCATGCAACTCAACAAACTCTGGACCCAGCCTTGGTTATTTCAATGCCTCCAAATCCACCCTTCTCCTTTAGCAAATTGGCATCTTTGCTTTTTACAATACCCTCTGCTTGATGCCATAACTACTGTAGTATTAACAGCAGTGCCTCACTCACACAGATATTTAATATACGGTACAATTCGATTATAACTTTAAAAAAACTCGCGTGCGCAATTACACGTGCACTACACGAACAGCAAAAATATCGTGGCGTGTTTGCGAGTGCACGAGAAATTGATGACGTCTCAACTGCTCGCAGAGTGTTAAAAAACTCCTCGCGAGTCTAAATAAACTCGTGCACTCGACACGTGGAGTCTGCTCTAGTATAGTACAAATGCATGTAAACGAGCAGCAACGTACGTACGTACCTTGAAACTGGCCGGGAAGGTTACCTGCAAGTCCCAACTTCTTTAAGATAAGGTGCTACGTGCCCTTCCATTATCTCTTGTTAAGAACAAAAACGGATATCACGTGCACATGTGATTCTAATAAGTTTATGCGAGAGTTTTTGTGACTAACACGTACTTGTCAGCAGGCGCATTTATTTGATAGACACGATGACTGACAAGATCGATTGGAATAACGGTAACAATGTTTTATGTTTGCTTTTTAGCCTTCTCATCTTTAAATCACTGGCGTACGCATACTGAACGCGCACGTGTCCTTTGTCCCAGTACACTCGTGTGGTGCAGCTTACAGGTTACTCGTGGTGATCACGAAGATAACGTGTGTGTACTGCACGCGAAACTCTCGTGCAGTTGTGTATAAACACGCGAATTTTTTAAAAATACTCGAGTAGAGTTACAAAATACACGCGTGTAGGTGACACGCATGTTTCAAGTTATAATCGAGCTGTACCGTAGTCTTTGACTTGTTTATCCAACTCGTCACCTAGTAGGAGTGGCCTGCCCATCATTTTCCATAGCAACTCTTTAACAACTTCGCTTTTCTCATCTTTCGGGAGATCCTTCACAAAAGACTGATATTCATTCTTCGGTTGCCTTACTGTAGGTTCCTTCAGTGGAAGACTAGGACACGCTTTGGCATAATACCGCAACGTGTTGGTTATTCTGAATTCAGCTGCTCTTTTCCCTACTTGATATCGCTATGCGGCTGTTAAGTATAAGTAAGTTCCCTTCTGTTTTTGTAATGCTTCACTTTTCATGACGGCCTTTGTGACATTAGCGTTAACCAATGCAATGGCTTCTGTTGGCAGTTTACTAGATAGCGGGTTATGTGGATCTGATAAAAGAACTTTGGCAGATGACGAACAGGACCGATCATCAGCTTTTGGCTTCTTAACAACCAGAAAATACTTTAAAATTGACATGTCTTCACAGTGCTTCACTTCACTCCTTGCCGGATCTCATTCACATGCACGACACAGTAAAAAATACTAAACAGCTTAGTTTTAGAGGTGCTTATTCAGTGAGCCTAAAGTTTGACGAATTAAATGTTAATGAATTCATACTGATTTGTCAAATTCGTCAACTTTTTCTTTGTCAAATTTTCCTGTTGTACGGTATCTCTAAGAGGGTAGCTACGTATAACTGTAATTATTACTGTAAGTGATGTTTAGCAGTTGTATAATAAATAGAGTGCTTCCAATAGTTCTGTATTGCATGTAAAGGTGACTGTGGTGTGAATTACCTATTACGTACATAGTTACGTTTTAATAAGAATTTAGACATTAGCACATGCAGTAACATGCAAATGAATGACAAAGTATGTACACTGTACATAGCTACGCATAGCTATACTTTCGTACAAATGTTTATACATATGTTTTTAAATCTTTTGAATGTGGTATGTGATTTATACACAATACTTATGTAATTTGCAATTGCATAATTACTACACAAGTTATGTGTATATACTAAAAGTAAAGGTGTTTTTATAATCATACAGGTTTTGACTGTTTGGCTGCATCAAGATATCTCACAGAACAATGGGTTGCATTATGTAAACTCAAATATGACAACATGAAGCTACAGCTTAAGGCAAACGGTGTAATTACAGATCAAGAAAGATGTGAAATTGATGCAATTGTGGGCACTAATAAAATGGATACGGTTCTTACAATTGTGCAAACAAGTCTGGATCTGGAGCTGACTAAAAAGTACAGGGGATTTCTTAAATCAATGGAAGAAAGTAAAGATGATACCTTAATAGAATATGCCAAAAACCTTGGTGAGTCAGTTAGCAGCTATAATGTACAGTCGTTTTATCGTGTTATCTACGTATGTACGAGGTCCTGATTTTGGGAAATTTGTGAGGCATCATTAACTTGCAAATTTTAGAAAATATTATAAACTGCATGTAAGAAGTTACTTATCAAAAATCTTTTAACTACTTGAATGACATACAATAGTTTATAGCATATTTTCACAACTATGATTGGCTTTGTCACTTGGCCACCTTTATTAATAATGATGGTGTGAAAAAGGTGGCCAAGTGACAAAGCCAATCATAGTTGTGAAAATATGCTATAAACTATTGTATGTCATTCAAGTAGTTAAAAGGATTTTTGATACGTAAGTAACTTCTTGGCCTCAACTGATATCAAAGTTTTAGGTCACACATACCTATTTGCAATGCTGCTTGATTGGCCTGCACTTTTTTACACCAGGGTATTTTTGTTTAGCATATCACTACTTTTTTGGAAATATAAACAGATGTTATTATTAACAAGCAGCAGAGAAGTACTGCATGGGCATAACTTGTACTTGTCTAGCATACAATATTGTAAATTAAAGTTTGAAGCTTAATTTTGAAAAACTCAGGCCCAAGATTATTTTTAACTTTCACTACAGAGTGATACATCAATATAGATTGTGTATCTGAAAGTTTATGCAAATCATTTGAAGGGGGTCCAAGTTATGACAACTATCAACTTGCAGTGTAATAGCCCTTCTCAAATACACTCAAGTGTTCACGTACTTCAGACTGATAATAGTATGACAGGTAGAGCATACATAGGAGAAGTACTGATACAAATTTGGTTGAAATCCCCATGAAGAAATGAGTGAGTTATTATACAAACAAGTGAATGTATAAAAGAGAGTCTGAAAAAAACTTCCGGGGTTTGCAAAAGCTCCCACAAGTCCACGAAAAAAGTGTGCAATGAAAATGAAAGAAAGAAAAAAATGACTGCTGCGTAAAAATTTTTGTGGTGACAGGAAGGCATTTATAAGGCTGTATCAGAAGAATGGCTGAACCAATTTCTATCAACTTCAGGATATTGATTCTTCAAACAATAAAGATACTAATTCTCTAGTAAACGGGCGATTTGGGTGGGAAAGGATGTTTCGTCGTGCGTAGTCACACAATGGGCACCATAAAATTCGCAATGGCTGGTACTTAGGAATTGTGGTGCCTATTTCCTCCATTCTCGGTTTGTTGATTCTACGTATATAGTAAGAACATTGTGGGTCAGTAATAACTAAGCGATATCTTTAATGTCGGCTTAGCTAGAGCGTTTGCGAGTTTGAGGGCGGTGCTACGTGTAAATAACTCACTCAGTGGTCGCATTGCTGCGCTTCTTCTTGGCCTCGCGACTCACTATCGTGAGTCTTGATTACCCTAATTGAATAGTCACCCAAATTTTTAATGTAAACTTTATCATAGATTTGGGCAATATCCAGCTACATAGTTAACTAGTAGGCCTAAGCGCATTAGCTGTGCCGGCATACTTTTGAGAATAATGGGTAGCTACATAACTATGTATGTAGTTTGTTTTGTTTGAAAATAATTGAGAATAATATGAGAATAATCAGATATTGATAAGCCAACAGCATGCTTGGTAATTTTATTAACGACTTAACCAGTGGTACAAATTATTAATCAATGATATGCTTTGTGATGTTCTCTCCTTATCTCTTGTTTGCAGCTGAAATTTCTGGAAAGTATAGCTAGCTAGTGATTATACAGTCATCACCACATATGTAAAAGTTATAAAAAGTGTGAGATTTTAAAGAATAGCTAATACAATGGACTTTGATCAATATTTGTAATAACTAGGTGAAATTTTTGAGAAATTCTGGAAAGAATAATATACACAGATAAATCTTATTGGCTCAGGATTATTAACTACCCAACTGCGTACATATGTACGTACATAGCTACTACAGTACATAATCTGTATTACATATGTACGTATATTCATACTTATAGGTGGCTCCAAGTCTGTCCCAGATCATTGAGTTGTCTACATACTACTTGTTACTGCAATCAGTAGACATTATTTTGATTGTTAATAACTACGTAGGCTGTTGTGTTATCAATATAATTATTTAGCTGTTGTGCATAGTAGCTACGTGCATACATAGGTCGTTAGCTATTATTTTTTGAAGGCTCACATTAAAGTAATTATACTATGATCATGTTATTGACAGTGTGTATCCAACTTCCTAAACATTAGGGGCATCAGTATTAATTCAAGTAGCTAGCTAGCTAGCTAGAGCTGTATGGCTACTTGACAAATTTTTTACAGTTTTAGTTCTGATTCTATTTCTGACAAAAAATTATAGTTCTAGTTCTAGAACTGGAACTTAAATAAAACTTGCTAGTACTAAAATTATTTTTAGTTACTGTACATGTAGCTAGCTACTGAGAATTGGAACAATACTATAATGCACACACATAGCTATGTAGCTAATTATATAATTATGTTATGTAAGTAATAATGAAGCAGCTGTATATGTAACAGTACCATACAACAGAGAGAATACATAACACAAAGATAATTACATCACGACAATACGTATGTGACCGGATTTTGTATAGCTACGTAGCTACCTTCTGCGTAACTACACACAAGAAACACATACGTAGCTACATAGCTATAATATTTATTGATAATTTAGTTAGCTTCTAAGAGCTAGAGTATATCAATCTTTTGGTATTAATTTTCTGTGGTTCTAGCCGGATACGTACTTCCTATTATGCTTGCATTATGCTTGATGCTTTTATCTACGTACCTATAATGAGGGCATAATCAGGTCCCTACAGCTAGCTACTATTACTTGCAAAAGTTGTAATGGTAACTAAAATTTCACATCTAGCTGGGTAGCTGGTATTCCTATCAGATTTTGAATGAGCAAAATCGGATCAGTGTGTGAACTATGCATGTTTTCCCAAATCCAGTCACAATTAGCTATCAAATTTAATTTGTTTAGAATATACAGTTTGCAAGGCTCAATTTTTAAAATTACCATCCATCCATACACATAATAACTATAGCGATTTGCTATTGTAAAATTTGTGAACCCTGGCATTTGTTGCATCATATCAATTAAAAATAAAATACATAGTTGGATAAAATTACATTCATGCTAGCTGTCAGGGGAGAAGTCGTATTGTAGATACTATAGTAGTAAAGAGATTTTGGAAACGTGCATTTACAGAAAGTGAAAATAATCATTGTTACAACTTAGCTTGATATGTTTAGCTATATAGTTCTCATGTCATTGATTTCATTGATTCATTCACTTGTGCAGGCAGTTTGTTAATACATACATAGCTAGCTACACATGTAACTGGTGTAACCAGCTATATAGCTATACTATATAAGTAGCTACACGTATAGCTACGTATACGTATGTAGCTACAAAGCAGAATATATATATTAGTGGGTGTAGCTACATATGTATCTCTGATTTTCTAGCTAGCTACTGTCTTTGCTATTTGAATAATTAAAACTAGTAGCTAGTCAGCTGATATAATCAATTGGATGTAGCTAGCTAGCTGCTCAAGTTTTTACTTTTAATCACTTCAGTTTATTTTAGCATCTATGTACGTATACGTATGGCTACAGTTATGCTCATCAAGTAGTAAGTCACCAGACCCTTAGCGTAAGTCACCAGACCCTTTTACAGTGAGTGCCCCACCAAATTAATTTAGCGAGCACATGAAAGGGTCTGACAACGCCAGACTAGGCATTACATTATATAATTATAAATGTATCACCAGGATAGGGCATTTGTATTACATAAACCCCATGCAGGCTTCTTGGATAGGAAAGAAAGGGGAATAGACAAAAAATTGTGCCTGCACATAGACTTCTTGGTAGGTCAAATCCCCTCCTACTCCCTCACTTTGCCTGCATGGGGGGACCCGGGGGAGGTGCATAGGGAAAAACTTTTAACGATGGGTAATTGTTGCAAAAGTTGAGTGATGTGACTATATACACATACTATGCAGTCAGAGGTGATCATACACATACAGTAATGACACTATATTGGTCAAACAATTCAGTTTACACTATACGTAAGTATACGTAGCTATATACTGTAGCTACCATAGTTGGAAATTTTCAATCGGCGACTTACAAAACAAGGTTTTCAGAATGTCGGGTGCTTTCAGTATTTACCAAATTTAAATCACCACATGGTCAGCCTGACTCAGTCATTTTCGAAAATATTAGCATAGCTACGTAGGTGAAGCTGAGTTTCAAAATTCTATACCAAATAATTATATGGTATAGTCTAAGTACGTATGTTAGTCCTTCCTAGCTTGTATGAATGCCAACAGCTTGTCAGTCTGCTTTTGCTGTGGCTGCTTTCTGAGGCGTGTCAGATGTCCACGAGTGCATGGAGTATCTTTGATTGGCACTGCTAGCCATTAATGATAAGCCACCTGGCTGTAAATCACCACACGACTGGCTAGTGATGTTGTCCATTCATTTGGCTACTTTTTGTGGTACGTACGTATCTAGTGCACAAATGGGCCCATTTGGAAGTGTAACTTCTTGAAATGTTTTTAGCCCGCCACTATTGTGGCTTGTCACGCCGCAGATGGTCCCCGCCTCAAATGGTCCGGCCGGACCAACCCAGGTGCCTCAAATGGTCCGGCCGGACAATGTAAAGTTGCCACAGTCGGTCCCTCTCTGCCATGGGTGGTCCCCACAACAATACGCGTGCATATAGCGCCAGGACGTACTGACAATCTTCTGAAATAAACTGTTTAACACGTTGATAGCACTGAATTCATCACGACGCCTGCTGCATCACAGCAGGCATTATTACAATCGCTCCTGTAAAACATCTGAGAAACCAACACATCTTTTGAGCAAGGTAAGATTGTACATGCATGAGTACAGACTTCGTAGCTATATATAGCTATCAATTATTATGCATATAGTACTAATCCACAATATATACACATCAGAGCAGGAAACACTGAGTAATAAGACTTAGCTATATTGTTGGGCTGTACAATCAGGGAAATAATATGAAGGAAAGAATTTTTTACTATATTGATCCACTGGGCCTGTAACGAAAAAATCGGTCCGCCGCCAAAACCGGTCCCCCCGGACCAATTTTGGAAACCAAAAGTGGCCCCCCCTTGCCAATTTCGGTCCCCCCATGAAAATGTAAATCCGCAACAGTCTAAGGTAGCTAGCCACGTACCTGCTCAGTAGAACTGCTCGTATAAATGACTCAATGAAGACATTACCCATTGTGGTTAAAGCTATCTACGCGTGACAGTCCGTATCTTAGGGAAGGTAGCTACGGTTCCTCCAGTGACTTCTTTGCTACCTACCTATGAGGCAAGCTGCATAGACATCTTCAAAATGAGCTAATTTAAGTGTAGCTTATAACTTATTTCATTCTTTTAAGACACCATCCACAAATGGCACTGTGCGCATGTCTATTAATTGCGTATCACGTGCAATATCCGTATACGTATACGAAAATATACGCGTGATAAAAATCTCTCAAGAACGTACTGCTTGCATACGTTCTCCAGGGTAGTTGGTCAGTCTCATGCAGCAATAATTTAGTAATTTGTGCCAGAGCCAGCATGACTTCCGAGGATGACAGTGAATCTGAGAACAAGCTTATTGAAGATGCATGCAACTATGTGACGGACAAAACCTACCCAGCTGGAGTGGATAAAAACAGAAAGCGAGTTATTAGAAGGAAAGCGCAAAAGATGGTGGTTAAGAATGGTGAAGTGTATTACAGGAAAAAGAAAGGAGAGGTTTGCAATTTAGATCTATAGTTAGCTATTTAAGCAGCCGGCACGTGCCATGCACGCGTGTGTTTGTATGTTCAGCTTCGTGCGCATGTGTAGTTGTCACTATAGCTTGCTATTTACAGTACTGAGCTGATAATACTAATTTGTTTTGCGAACAGGTGCGGTTTGTAAAAGACATTGAAGAGAGGCAAAGGATATTAAAGGCATGTCACTGTGACCCTACATCTGGACATTTGGGAATCAAAAAGACAATGACTAGAATTAACGAAAGATTTTTTTGGCCTGGTTTGGTGAAGGATGTACATGAATTGGTATGTTGTTATCTACATAATAACAGTAGCTGCAGCTATGTAGTTG
This sequence comes from Spongia lamella, assembly GCA_963930835.1. Taxonomy (NCBI): domain Eukaryota; kingdom Metazoa; phylum Porifera; class Demospongiae; order Dictyoceratida; family Spongiidae; genus Spongia; species Spongia lamella. The sequence continues at coordinate 6,440,771 of OZ005747.1, forward strand.
TTTATGATGTTTGCTACTATTTGTATTTAGGTTGAGATGTGTGACTCCTGTCAGAAGACTAACAGAAAATTAAGTGAAGCAGCCCCACCACTCTATCCAGTCCCTGTAGTTGCACCATGGCATCACATTGGCATTGACTTAATTGGTCCGATAACAGCATCAGAGAAAGGAAACCAGTTCATTCTAACTGTCATGGATTACTTTACTAAGTATGTGCATGCAATTCCATTGCCTGACAAATCTGCGATAGGAGTTGCCACAGCTCTTTTCAAGGTATGTATAGCTATGTAGCTAGCTATATGTATAGCTGTTAGCTATGCACTATATAGCTAATGAGCTGCTATAGCCAGTTATAGTGCTAGTATAGGTAGCTATAACTCACATCCTAGTAGCTATAGCCAGCTATCATTGATAACATTAGTTTATATGGTTATATAATAATTTTTTGCAATCGTAACAGATTTTTATGACGATGGGATTATGCAAAGTTATAACATCTGATCAATGGAAGGAATTCAATAATAATCTCAACAAGGAATTGATGAAAAGGCTTGGTATAGACCACAGATTAACAACGCCATACCATCCTCAAGTAAGATCACTTTTATATGACATATAGCTAATTATTACATTATTATTATTATTATATGCATATAGGCCAATGGTCTGGTGGAAAGATTCAATCAAACATTGTAAAATATGTTGGTTAAGTGCATTAAGGACAACAAAGCTTCATGGGATGAATTTTTGGATACCTGCACCTTTGCATATAATACTGCTGAGCATGAATCAACTAAATTTAGCCCCTTTGAACTAATGTTTGGTCGAAAGCCTTTGTTGCCAGTGGACATTGAGAGAAGTGGTTCAGATGCAAGTGATGACGATTTGATGTTTCAGATACAGAGGGTTAGTGAGGATTTTTAACTTGTCATGTGTGCTTGTTCAGTTAGTCACTATTGCCATAATTTTATATTTTAGAATATTTCAAAGCAGCTATGGAGAAAAGAATTGACATTCTTAAACAAGCCAAGGAAAATATAGGGAAAGCACAGGAGAAGCAGAAGAAACACTATGACAAGCGACATCATTGTCCTGATACATTCAAGGTTGGCACCTTGGTTTTGAGGAAGGATATGACAAGAAAGAAAAGGAAGGGAGGAAAGTTAGATACCAAGTGGACGGGACCATTTAAAATTGTTGCCTCACTGGGTCGTGGTCTTTACCAGCTCAGTCATTACAATAATCCTGAAATTGTGATACCTCGTGTAAATGGGGTACATTTAAAGAAATATAATCAGCCAAGCAAAAGTCCGGTAAGTTATGTAATTATTGCTATTCATGTAGCTATAATCCATTTATTTGACTGCAGTCTGAGATGAAAATGGATGAACAGTCTTTGAAATCAGAAGCTCTGAGTCAAGAATCATCACTAGCAATGGTATGCATGTAATTTAAGATGCACTCATATAGCTAGCTAAGTTGTGAACCTTCGTGATATATGCCTACATAGCTATAGTTATACAGATACCCATACACAGCTAGTTAGATATATCGCTCCTTCCAGGCCATTTTGACATTTATAGCTATAATTATGTTGTGATTTAGCTATTTAGTTGTTGTTACATAGCTAATTGTTAGAAACCAATTGACAATTTTAGAGTCCATCTAAAAGTCATGATCGCAGAAACACAACACCTGACAGAACCTTGAATACTGCAGATCTGAGCTCTGTGACTAAAGATGCTAACAGCAGTTCATCAGAAAATTTTACTGCTAGCCTTCCTATTCCACAACATCCTCAGAAACGGAAACGAAAATTGATAACAGAGGTATGCACAAAATATGTTATAGCTAAAACACAGCTATAACAGCTAGCTCCGTAGTTAGCTGTAGCTAAAAGTTACGGTATATAGCTAATTATTCATATACAAGTGACTCATTACATTACTGTCTTTAATATGCTATTAACAATAGCAATAAACAACTTTTGGCTATGGCTAGATAATTACAAAGTTTATCAACAATAATCTGAATTTACTGCTTTCAATGTATACAACAGGATCACACTTTTCAGAAGAAGAGCGTACCAGCAACTGCTAATGCTGCTATCAGTGCTAGCACTGGCACAGTGAAGAGTCAGCCAGCTGCTAATAATCATACAAGCACTGTAAAAGGTCAGGGATGCAGGGGCAACACTCAATATAGTATGTATGTTATATAGCTATAGCATCCATATACAGTTTTTTCAAAGACATACGTATACATTGTTAACGTTATGTAGCTATACATAATTATTATTATGTATGACTGTAGGTGTGTCATGCAATGTATACATAATGTAGATTCACATGACTGGGATGGATTTGATCAATATGTAGAAGATATCTGGAGGTCAGAGCAGCCAGTATACGTAACACAAGATATGAAGAAGATAATTGAGAATGATGCCTCATTCTCTGCTACACCCATTGGGCCTATCCATGAACATGTTGCTTCAGAATTTTTACTCCATTTAATTCCACCATCCTTTGCCAATTCTTACATTGTAAATTCCTGTGATGATGCTGCTCATGTACGAAAGCTACTCACTGATCACAAGCTGCCACATCCTAACATTGTTGTTTATATGTATCAAAGCCAAAGATACAATTATGATATTCTTGGCAATTGGAATCCATCAGTTTTAGAAGCTTTGAACAAAGAAAAGCCGATCATTGCAAACTTACTGGTAGATCATTTTGGACACAGCTTCATCAGTGGTAAGAAATGCATGGAACTGAAACTCCCATGCAGTATTCATGTATTTAAATTATGTATGTATCACACTAGATCATTCAGTTACCAACACTGTGAAGAGTCAGCCAATTAATAATGCAGCTAACACTGGCAGCGCTGTGAAGAGTCAACCAGTTACTAATCCCATTACCAGCAGTGTAAAGAGCCAGGTGCCCATTACGATCTTTTCAGAGGTAGCTATAGTTTTAGTTTTACTGTGTGTTATTTATGAAGACTTCAACTTATGAATGCATTACAGAATGAAAAAAGTGTATTTCCATCATCAAGTTGTGCCCGTACTAATGACAATGTAGAGGTAAATGTAAAATTGCATGCATATGCATTAATTGTTTAAATGTTTAGAAGCAGCTCCAGGACATATGGGAAGGAAAACCTTGTCATGTAGCTAAGGCTAAAATTGGCAATATAGTCATCCACCATGGCAGCTTTCACAGTCTGAAAGGAAAAGAATTCATAAATGATGAGGTACGTACGTATAGCTACACCATACAGCCATATAGCTAGCTAGCTAGCTAGTGGTACTTTGTAAGCACAGTGCTAGTAGCTAGCTACATAGCTAGCTAGCCACCTATGTATGTATATTTACATATACGTATTACAGATAGTAAATGGGTACCTAAGACTTTTGGCATCAATGTATGAGGGCAATTACTATGCAATCCTGTCACAAACTTTAACCAACATTGTCAACCGCGTTGTACCACATCAACAACTTCATTTCCTGTCAAAAGTAAGTGTTTGTTGTATACCATCCATTGCTAATCAATGCATGTGATCACTGTAGGAAAAGCTTAATAATAAGAGATTGATCTTTGGAGCATTCAACAAAGGAGGAAACCATTGGGTATTGATAGTAAGTGCTATTAACCACATAAAGTAGTTTTATTAGCTAAGTTATTTTATTGTGTTACCACAGGCAATTGATTTGAAGAATAACAATTTTTATTACCTCGATCCATTTGGCACATCTCGATCTGCAAGGGGTGCATTTACTGCACTTGGGTAACATATTTTTACTACAATAAACACAGCTATAATTCTATCTTTCCAGCAAATTTTTCAAGACACGGTATAAGAGTATTGGAAATGATGAAATTGTACTAGACAAGTTTTCAGTAATGCAGCTACAGAAGCGGATCCAGTATGATGGTTATAACTGTGGAGTTTTCTGCTTAAAGGTTTGAAGTAACCATGCATATATGGCTATACATGCAGGGTACAAAATTATGTCATGCTGTACATACAGCTAACTGGCCATGTAGTCAGCTAGCTATACAATTAGCTATGTAGCTATATAGCTGCATATAATGGTACATGTAACTAACCGCTTAATATTATGTGTGATCACTCAGATGGCTGAACAACTGGTTACAACAGGTCACGTTGATGAGAGGGAGCTGCAAAGATTGAATTTGAAACAAGCAAGAATGGAAATCGGCCAGTGTTTGTTGAATTACTCAGGTAAATATGGATTTGTGTGTATGACTAGCTAACACTAGCTATAGTTTAGCTTCGATTGTATATACGTTTTGCACATGCATAATTAGCTATAGTTACATATTAGCTATATGATCATATAGAGGATATGAGACAGAGATGCGCAATGTGTGCTGCTGGGGAGAGTTTCAATCACCCTGATTATGCAGATTGGGTAAACCTTTCATGATATTTAGCTACTAGCTAGCTATATAGCTATCCTTTTCAATAGGTATGCTGCGACAAATGTGGCGGATGGGTACACATCAAGTGTGCAAATGAAGAAGTTAATAATGTAGCATCTTATTACTGTTTAGAATGCAAAGTTACTGCAAAAGAATTTAGCTGAGTTGTATAGCATTTGTGTTTAGCTATACAATGCAGTTTAATACTTTATAGCTATAGCTAGCTATATATAGTTATACATTATTGTACCTTATGCTGATCACATATGGATGCATGGCATTAATTCATATAGCTATAGCTATAGCTATAGATGCAATATAATCCATGTACGTATAACTATATACCTTGGAAGTATAGCTGTAGCCGCATGCATGCATGGCTATAGCATAGTACGTGCATACGTTGACAAAAGTTTGTCAGCTGAGCTAGCCATGCAAGCGCATCAAAAATTAAACCTGCATGGTTCTGTACAGCCACAAGGTATAGCTATACGTAGCTAGCTATAGTTATAGTTATATGTCAATCATATACTTTTTGGCTGGCTATGTTGAACAGTCCGCTGTGCATCATGGCTTAGTTATACAACGGCATGCAGGGCGCTAGCTATACATTTGTTCATGCACGTACGATCGCGCGAGACACTGTCCGTGACACCAGGGACACCAGACGTAGCTGCAGTGTTCTAGCTACAGCTTTGAAATGTAACGTCTTGCAGGTTGGTCAAATCAACTCAACTTCATAATTATGATATAGCTAGCACGCAAGCTGTAGTTAAGCCATATAGATAGTTGTAATAGCTACATCCAGCCACGCATGACTGCATGGGGACCGATTTTGGCAGATGACAGATTTCCAAAATTATGTGACCTTGCAGGTATCAACTTTATAAGATAGGATGCAAGCTATATAGATACCCATAGCTAGCTAGATAGCCGGTTATAATAGCTATATCCATGCAGCCATGCACGCGCATGAATAAGAGTGCCACTTTGTGGGGGACCGATTTTGGCAGATAATTTTTTGCCAAAATCGGTCCCCCGGGGGACTGATTTTGGCAAGGGGGGACTGATTTTGGCAGCCAAAATTGGTCCGGCCGGACCGATTTTAGGGGGGGACCGATTTTGGTGTGACAGGCCCAACAAAATCTATCCGCGTGGAGCATATTCGGCCATTAAGCATGTTTACCATGTTTGCCACAAGATTCAGTAGCTATATAATGCCATGAAATATTTTGTGTGCATATTATTTAGTGCATGGCTAAGATGTGTGTTACGTACATATATAGCTATGTCACAACCTTGTGTGTTTATTGCATACAGGAAATTCTTTGACACTCGCCACAGCCTCATTGCATGGAAGAGATCATGTTGACATAGACAAGTTCAAGCTAGTGCAACTGCAACGAAGAGTGCAGAGAGATGGTTGAAGGTATGTATATGCATGTTACTAATTTATACTTTATGCATGTACTCATAACTCTCTCATGTTTAGACTATGATATAGCGAATTTGCAGGGTTACTAAATCACTTAGTCACCTGCATGTTCACTTAGTCACCTACACATGTTTACTTAGTCACCTACACGTGTTTACTTAGTGCCCTGGCCCTCAGGCAACGACCCACCGTCAAATACATTTCGACTGTACTTTCATGTACAAAACAACTTTTCATTCTTACTTAGATAAATGGTAGCGCGACAAACTTCATTTCGCTGTTTGTAGTCTTCTTCGGCTTATTTGCTCGTGAAGATGTTAAGCGCGTCAACATCGTAAAAATATACCTAGCGCTAGTTGCCAAGTAGGTACCATGGAAACATCAAAAGCTTTTCGCTCAGGAAATCGATAACTATAGCTCTTCCGCGCTTTTAATGGCGTTTGAAGGTATTATCATGTGATTCTTGTTCAGTGTAGTCTAAATAAGTTAGACGCCGCGACCTACGGGAACTAAGCGATTTAGTAACCCTCAGGCCCTTAGTAGCGCCCTCGCTACGCTCTGGCGCCACAGCCTCGGGCCTTCGGGTTACTAAATCGCTTAGTTCCCTTGGTCTTGGCGTCTAACTATTATATAGATGGCAGAGCAACTACTTAATTTTAATGACATTAGTGAAGATGCAATTTTAAGGGCTGATATGAGAAAGGCCCGTGAGGACATAGGCATTGCATTACTTGCAAACTCAGGTATTTTTGTACCACTAGCTAAATGTAGTTCAATATATAGCTATAGTGGAATTACATCATGCAATGACATGCATATACTCATGCATGTAATTTCTGTCAAGTTAAGTGGATTTAACTGACCGATGTGCCATGTGTGGACGTTCTGAAAATAGTTTTAACCATCCGGATTATAAAGGCCGCTGGGTATGTGTAAGATAAAATCATGTGATACTGTAGGATTCCATTGTTTTATGTATACATATAGGTCCAATGTGATGGTTGTGATGCATGCATGGGTTCACATGCATTATCTGTTCTGGTATCACCACTGAAACCCCAGAAGCCTCCTCCTTTAATTTCTACTGCTTGGACTGCAGTCTTGGATCTAAAGATTTTGTGTAACTAGCTATAGCTAGCTATATAGGGATGTATCTGATAATTAGCTAATTCCTTTTTTCAGTTTAATATATACTATAGCTACATCACTGCAGATGCATAAATTAAGTTATTTAATGTATAATATTATGTTGAGGATGTAGTTCCGGCAGTATAGTTAATAATATATGATAGTATAGCTATAATATTATACTGCCGCAGTAGATTTACTAAGTTCCATGCATGCATCGACTAAACTATACTTTTTTCAATCATATATATAGTTTAGCTAGCTAAAGCGCTTGGCTGCATGTGCTGAGAATTGCAATTGATGAAGAACTTTGCGGGAAGAACAGTCAACACATAGCTATAACTATATAGCTATACATTTTTTAACGGTAAACAATGCTGAATCATGGGGGACCAACTATGACAAAGGGGGAACAACCATGGTGCCATCGTTGGTCCGAGGGGACCATCTGCAGTGCTGCAAATGGTCCGGGGGGAGCAGCTGCAGCTGCCATGGGTGGTCCGGGGGGACCTGTTGTAGCATGACAGGCTCCCCATCACCCCCAACCACCACCCCTATGTATGTAAGCACTTGTGGTACTGTTGAAAACTGGCAGGCAATTCAGCTAGCATGCCATTGAAGAGTACATCCATTGAAGTATCTTGTACCGTATCGTAGCGGGAAAGTTTGGTGAATTTGGCGAATTGTCCATGATTCGCCAAACTAAAACCATCCAAATTTTTACTTATAATTATTACCTTATGGCTGAATCTATGCATTCGCCAAACTTTTCCTCGCCAAACGCTCATAACCAGTGAATTCGCCAAACTTTCTTGCTGCCAAACTTTCCCACTATACAGTATAACTGACCATTTGTGGAAAATTGTGTAGAAGAGGCACCATGCATTCTCAAGATACAAGGCATTAAATACATATTTCAAATCGGAATTTCTAAATATTTATAATTACATGTATGAGACCCTTTTGGCAAATGTGGTCTCAATTATAAACATTTGATTGGTTCATTCTTATAGAACAGTCACTTGATGACTGCAGTATCAGAGAGTTATGTGTGGTAGTGATAAATTTATGTTTGCTAAATCTGCAATTATAGCTATAAGATACATTCAATCTAGTATTCTTTGGCTCAACATCAAAATCAATTGTGACCAGACTTTGGAAAACAGAACATTTTGTCACATTTGGCATCATTTAGCTATATTTCTGTTAATTTAAGACACTATGGCACTACTGGTTTAATAAATGGTTAGCTAAATATGCAATTAATCAATCACAGACAAGTTGAAATACTATTAAATTTTAAGCATGGGAAATATTTTGGAAGTATGTGCTTGTTGAAATTACATAAGTATAGATATGAAAATTCTATTTATTTTATGCATGATAATATGGTCTGTTTTCCAAAATCTGGTCATAATTTATGAGTAATCCAAAAAGGATGGTACATTTGTATGTGCGCTATGTATTTTTACTTTGCATGATTGAACATTATGATCTGCAGTGTTCTGGTTGCTCCTTTTCCATCCACTGAAGAAGCAAACATTGCTTTTAACTCCTTGAGGGTTGATTCTGAGCCAAGGAAGTCTCTAGTGTCTAAACAGTTATCAGTGGATCAAAATCAATTGATAGCATATGTACGTATGTACATGTACAGTAAACCAGATTAATTATATGTGTACTAATGTACATATGCAACTATGCATACATGCACATTACTATGACTGGCTCAGTGTGCATGCAAATTTTGTTTCATGAGAAGGGAGAAGGGATAGCTAGAACCTGGAATGGATTCTGGACTGGACTGCACTCCGCGTTGTAAAATTTAATTATTTAATGCTACTGAGTTAGCTAGTATATGACATTACTCATTTATGAAATTTGTACATTAATGCTAATAGCTATTCAAATTAAACCAGCCAATCAGCCTGGCTACTACGTAGTTCTCTCGCTAATCGGCAAGCCACTTGAGTCCCGGATAGCCATAGCTACGAGACATGGTGACGGATGATATACCACTGGCCAATGTTTACTGATTATAGCTATAGCACTAGCTTGCACTATATTAGCTCAGTCGGCTGCGTGGATCTGGGACTACATAACCATAATTTTATTCCTCTATAAGTTGTATATCCTTATTATAATGTGGGGACCAGACATTACTAGCATACTATTCTGGAGTATGCTAGTAATGTCTGGTCCCCACATTGTAATAAGGATATACAACTTATAGAGGCAGTCCAGAGGAGAGCAGCTAGATTTACTGTAAATTGTTACTCAAGATATGAGAGTGTCTCAAGCATGCTGGAGAAGCTTAATTGGCCAACTTTGAAAGACCGTAGAAATGAATTAAAACTTGTAATGATGTACAAATAATCCATGGCCATGTACACGTTCAACCTAACCTTCTGCTAACCTACTCTTCTTCAAATGTTATCACTAGAGGTCATCACAATAAATTTATGCAGCCAGCGACCAGAACAGATGTTTACAAATACTCTTTTTTTCCCTCTGCAGTGAAATTATGGAACAGCTTGCCAATTGATGTGATTAATGCAAATTCTATTGAAGAATTTAAGAACTTATTAACTAACTATTAAGTATTTTTTACATCATACTCATGATTGAGGTCTGTACAGTAATCATAATAATAATAATAATAAAACACTGCAAATGTATATACGTACCATTATTATAGTGGGTTTGATTTGCAAGGTCCTAATTTGTGCGAATTTTGTGAGGAATCACGAGCTTGCAAATTTTAAACTGAGATACGTAAGTACAGCACTGCAAAATGCGAAGTATGAAGTTCATACAAAATTACCACAATGAGCATACCAAAATTGAATTTGGTATGCTCATTGTGGTAATTTTGTATGAATTTCATACTTCGCATTTTGCAGTGAGACTTTTCTATGTAGTTGTCACGCAGTTCGCAATTTAAAATTAGCAAATATTACTGCTAGTCTATAAAGTTGAATGATTCGCAAAAATTGTGCCTCGCAAATAAAACCTGCTATACGGTATAGTCAAGTATGTTTTTAAGACAATTTATAAAGGTAAAGGTAAAAGACAATAAGGTACGTATGCACGTATTTATTTATCTTTTCTATTTTCTTCATTAGCTATTACGTGCAAGCTTAAGGTTAAAGGTACGTAAATTATCCATAGATATATACTTTGTACCTAATTATTATGTACGTATATACATAGGCACCAACCAATTAAGCATATGTAATTAGGAATTTAAAGCACCAAGCATAATGCCAGCATATTGGCAAAAACTTAAAAGTACGGAAAATTAATACCAAAAGATCAACATACTCTAATAGAACAGTCACAAGTAATAATTATTATACTCTAATATAACAGTCTAACTTAAAGCACAGAAACATATTTCTTAGGACAAATTTTGCACACAACCATTGAGTAAAATTTATGAGTAGCTAACTAGCTAATGATTGTTATGCTGGTCCCATTGAACCAAGAAATGGACCCACAAAATCAGAAGATAAATCTGGTCATGGTCACCATGCTATCAGTACATTTTTGGTGGAGCATTTCTAATGCTAAGAACAGCTGCTCAAAATTACATATGTTTGTCAATTGATGGCCACCATGTACGTATATAGCTATCCAAGCAGAGACTTCATAATATACACTATTGCAGAATGGCTGATGTAAACCACCGCTAAAACAGCTGCTTGACATGAACCAGCTACGTACACGTAGCTATGTACAATAACATGTATGGCCTAACATGCTAGACTCAGTACTTGCATTGTAGAAAATAAAGTTCTCATATACATACACATTAAATGGTGCGATAAATGACATCATAAGGTGCTAACCACACTATTATTGTGGTGATTATAGAACCCATAATGTTGTTTAACTATCACACCATGCTATGCACCGGCATTTCATTTATTAAAGCTTAGAAGAGGTATACGAGAAAACCCATCTACATTACAGTGTCTTACTGTGTTTCTAAACTCCAACTCGTGGCTGTAAGCACTGAAAACATAGCTAGCTATCATTGTCCAACATTGTAATTTTGCAACAACAAGCGTTTAGACCTTTATAGCTATATAGCTAGGTCTTAGCTAAATGGTCATGAAGAGTTTACGAGCAGTTGCTTTACATAATAAATATTATGGCCAATGAGTAGCTGCATACGTAACTAATGGAATTTTTAACATTACCTACGTATGTAGCGACCATTCACTAGTGCAAAATCTAAATCTTCCTTTTGATCTGAAAATAATTTCATTCTGGAGCTGTTAATATTCTGAAAGTGTAGGCAATGAGGCGTTATGCTCATCAGGAAACAGATTGGAAATAACTGCTACAATAATAGCTAGCTATAGTATCATAAGAAGATGCATCACATGCACAATCAAGATTGATGGATATACCGTATAGCTGGAAATTTTCGAGGGACAAAATTTTCGAGGTTTTCAAGGATTTTGACTTATCCTCGAAAATAAAAACCTCGAAATTTGGATTTAAGATAATATTTATTGGTGAAAGACCTTGTATCTCGAAAATTTATTCGCGAAAAGTTGGAAAGAGGTAATCATCGAAAATTTTGTCTCTCGAAAATTTCCAGCTATACGGTATAGTGTACTAACACTTCTGTAGAAGTCAATTTATGTATGTAGCTATAATTCCCGCATTTTGAGACTCAGCACTCCGCTTAAAAAAGGCTCCCTTGGGTAACAAATTGTTTTAGGAATGCATAGTTACGTATGTACGTATATACCCATGTATGCATGATAGGTAATTCACTAGGCCTAGGTTTTGCTACATGTACAGTGGGGGGGCATGTAATCCTTCTGGACCCTGCGTGGTGTCTCTAGTGTCCCTGATGTCTCCGTGCAGTGTTTCCAGTGCGTCTAGTGTATAGGGGTCCAAGGTGTCTCCAGTGTCCCTGTCCTTCTAGTGTCCCTGATGTTTCTGCATGTCCTTGATGTCTTCAGTGTTAGTGGTGTCTCTATAATGTATTGTGTCTCTATTGTCTCCAGTGTCGTTTGGTGTCTCTAGTGTCCCTGCATTAGGCTTAAGTCTATTATGCTTTTAAATTTACCTATTATTCTTTCCGGAAATTCTTTTTAAAATCACCTATTATTCCTGAAATTATTTCCACAAAAATTGCACTTTTAACCAAACTTGCTAGTACAAATTATATTACAACAAATAATTACCTTAAAATTAAGTATAAAAGCTGTCAGCAGCAAAAGATTTCCTCAGATGTCGTCATAGATACGAGAAATACTTGATTGTGGGTTTAAATTTACATAAGTGTGAGTGTATAATGGCTTGGAAAACAAGACGACCGCCTTGATTTTAAATATATCAGTGATTATAAAGTAAGTTTCTTGTACTTTTAAGCTACAAGTGTTAGTTTATAACATAATGTAAACTAAAATATCCTATTATTCCGGAATTATTCTCAATTCTTTTTTCATCCGATTATTCCCAAAATTATTCCAGCATAATAGACGCATGCCTACCCTGCATGGTGTCTTTGGAGTCTACAAATATCTCTGTTGTCCCTTAGCCATAGCTATTTAGCTAGATTCAGAATTGCCAGTGATTAAGATGTCACCAATGTAAATTATAAATACAACCATGGGGAGGCCTTATAAAATATTGGACATGAAGCAGGATGCTGATGCATAGAACTCGCATCTTCTATTGACGTGCATAAAAATAATGGAATTACGGGTCATACGTAGCTAATGCCACACCAATTGCAAGTGGTGTAATCAGTGATATTCGTAAAGACCACAATAAGTGTTTCTTGTTCCATATATACTGTACATACGTAGTACATATATATATACGTTTAATTATGTAGATTTAATTTAGTAAACTGTTTCATACAAGATATAAGATATGTAGCTATGCATAATTATGTAATTTTATAGTAAGTGTATACGTACGTATGTACGTATGTAGCTGAGTAGTGCTGGGTGGTATACTGGTATTTGTAGTTATTCATGGTATGTAGCAGTATCTTTACTCCTGAGTTAGCCACATTAAAGGGGATAGCTAACAACCAAGTTACAAGTTCTAAAAACTATGCCTGCATGGTGCCATAATATTATAATCATGAATAGCGCTAATTATGCCCACTGAAAATGGGCAGATTGTTGCAGTTATATTAATTGAGAAGATTGCTGGCTTATAGAAACTGCATGGCACAGGTACGTAGTTAGCTATACCAATCTGCACCCCGTAGTACAAATAAGAATAACTGCTGCTGCAATAAATCCCTAGTGGAAGGTTGATCAATCAGTTCTAAAAGATGAAGATCTACGTAGCTACGTATGTAGCTACATATGTATCTACTCAGCTATAGTGCTGGGCGGTATGGAAATTTTCATCTCGGTATCAGTATGAAGAAAATACCCCAGTATACCGGTATTTCATGGTATTTAAGATATCGCAACTTACACAGTAAAATGCAGTGGAAGGTACATTATAGTAGAACACTACAAACTATTTTCAAGTCATTAATTGTTATCTCAAAAACCCATTTAAAATGAAATAAAATAGTACCCACAAGGGAAACTTTTTATCAGTTTAACTGGTTATAAATACAAATTTACACCTTCCATACATCATGTTTAAAGTGTTAAGGGTGCCCGCGGGTTTTTGAAGCCGTGTAAGCGCCTAAGTTGTTAACCGCATGCGGCTGTTACATCATCTTCCGTATTTGTACGCATACTTATATATCCGTTTTTGGCGGCCATTGTTGTTTTCGTGCACAGAATCATGCCGAAGAGAAGGAATAGTGCTTACTACTCTCAACTCGCTAAGCGACGATTTGCTAACGCTGATTCTGACATTTCTACGCGAGTGTCTGTAGACACTAGTTCGCACGTGGATTCTCCGCGAGTGTCTGTAGACACTAGTTCGCGTATGGACTCTTCTCTAGATCGTTTTTCAGGTACTAAGATTACAATTTAAGGCTTGATTACGCTAACCCCCTATACATTTGGTAGGAAGCAGTGCTTTACGTGACATAACAAATTCAGTGTTGCAAGGAACAGCGGACCAACCAGCAGCGATTCAGCAAAACGAACCAGCATCCCAACCTGAAGATACCACACAGGTGAAGGTCCGTCAAGCAATAGAAAAAGTACAGAAGCAATTACCTGATGAGGCTGTAAGTGTAAGAAGGAAGGTAAGGCATGTAAACGCATCACTGAGGCACTTGTAGATAGAATGAAAGCTGCATTACATAATTTAATATCTTGTGAAGAAGTTCTAGATGATAGTAATCCCTTGGAAGCTTTCTCTAAGGGATTGCTTAACTTCCATAGCCACTACTGCAAGGACCATCATGGCTCGCCATGGTGCAAATTTCATGCTGCAACAAATGAAGGTGGTAGTCCATATACTACTAAGTCACCCCTCCTTTGCTCTGTACAGTCAGAAGCTTTTGAGAAGCTGCTCATAAGTATGGCAGGCAAACCTCAGGAATATATCACTGCTGCTGGCAAAGTAACCACAAATGCTGTTGAGGGTTTCCATGGTTTGGCACTGAAATATCGTGGCAAACGAATTGATCTCCTTAGCACCCACTACTGCTGTAAAACCAAGATGGCAGTGTGCCATAAGAATTTGGGCCCAATCTGGAAACTGATTTGTCTGTGTGAGATGGGTGTGGATATTCCTGAAGATGCCCTGTCTACCATATTGAATGAGCAGAAGTTGTGGGAACATAGCCGTGAGCGGAGAAATCAGAGCAAGCATTACCACTACCGAAGCCTACACAAACAGAAGACCAACAAGAGACATGCTGCTGAGAAAGAGCACATGATAACCTTGCGAGCTGTAGGCTGCACCACTGCTGAGTATGTTGGATCCTCTGGTACTTCTGAAGCCACTAGTTCCACAGCCATTGAAGAAAGAGATGAAGTAGATGATGAGGAGGATGGAGATGAGAACAACATTGATGAACATGAAGTGTCTGCAGATGTAGATGGACCATCATCAGATGAACTGCCCTTGTTGTTTTTCTTTGACTGAATCTACTGGTCAGGGGCGGATTCAGGATTTTCTGAGAGGGTCTAAACACAGAAGTGTATCTCTGAAGCAGGGGGTCTGGGGGGCACAGCCCCCCAGAAGCTATAGGGTTTTTTGTTATTACAACACCAAAATCATGCTTATTATAAAATATAGAGCATATTTAAGTAAATACAAGGAAGTATTTAGCCAAATATGGAGTAGGGGGTGTGGTGGGTGCAACCCCTTGGAAGATATAGGTTGTTTTATTATATAAAGTGCTGAAATGACACTTATTTCAAGAAATAATGCATTTTAGTGTGCTTTATACCAATACATCACTCTTTTGGCTTCTTTGATATATTTCTGAAGGGGGGGGGGGGTCTCGAGACCCCAAAGACCCCCCCTGGATCCACCCCTGCTGGTGGAAGCATGTACAATGACCACATCATTGAGCTTGGTGCAAAGGTAGTTGCAGTGCCTAACTCTGTAAGTATCATTCAACATCAATATGGCTCACTAATCCACTCTTCTCGAAGTATTGCCAAGGCTGTACAGAGCAAATGTGGGATTACTGCACAGATGTTAGTTACTGAGCCTCCATTTAGGCATATCCTTGAAGAGCTTCTTGCATGGATTTCTTCAACTGTACAAGAAGTTGAGCGGTGGCAAGAACTAAAATATTTTCCAGTACTTGTTGCCCACAATGGATTTGTTTTTGATTTTTTATTATTATTATCTGAATTACATAGAAGGAATATACCATTTAATAGATTACTTTCGATAAATTTGCATTTTGCCGATACATTTTATGACTGTAAGAGACATGTAAAGAATAGTAAATAGTATAATTTTTTGCAAATTGGTCAGCATCAGAAAAGAAACGATTAGGAATAAGTAGTTTATATAGTAAGTATTTTGCAGATGAAAACATTCAATGCACATAGGGGCCATGGACAATGTAGTGGCTATGGAAAGGCTTTTTTGTTAGAACACCTTTGGTGTCACTGTTGTCATCTTTAAACTATATGGAAACATGCATAAAGTAGTACAGGAATGGAATAGTAAAGTGCAAAAGAACAATAGGATACAACAATTAGTAATAGGGTTTTAAGTAGGATACTAGTCACTCAATGGCTAAAAGATTGGAATTGGCAGGGCTGTCATATAAGTACAATATGAGTCCATGTCATCCCAAGATGCATTTGTCAAGTGGCTGCGCTCAGTAGGAGTTAAGCATAAAAGATGGCATGAAAAACATTTGCACACATTTCAAAAAAAGTATTTACATGTAAAAAGAAATAAGTTTATGTTATCATGTGTTTATGTTTATGTTTTGGGACGTCGGGAAGAGTTGACTCGTAGGCGTAGGAACCAGGTGTGCCCTGGGAGCTGGATCACCCCCTACTTTTTACTGTCACTCCATAGGAAATGTGATTTTCTCCATACAAGTGTATCCTAATGATCATTACAGCACCTGATATAGCATGATAGATCTGACATAGCATCTCAGCTCTGAGCAGCTTCTCAGGACTGGCATGACTTGTGAGTGAGTAATTACCTGGTGTTGTGTGTAATTATATTATTTTGTTATAGAAAAAGCAGCAGAATCTTGCAGTGTGTGTGTGTGTGTGTGTGTGTGTGTGTGTGTGTGTGTGTGTGTGTGTGTGTGTGGTGTGTGTGTGTGTGTGTGTGTGTGTGTGTGTGTGTGTGTGTGTGTGTGTGTGTGTGGTGTGGTGTGTGTGTGTGTGTGTGTGGTGTGTGTGTGTGTGTGTGTGTGTGTGTGTGTGTGTGTGTGTGTGTGTGTGTGTGTGTGTGTGTGTGTGTGTGTGTGTGTGTGTGTGTGTGTGTGTGTGTGTGGTGTGTGTGTGTGTGTGTGTGTGTGTGTGTGTTGTGTGTGTGTGTGTGTTGTGTGTGTGTGTGTGTGTGTGTGTGTGTGTGTGTGTGTGTGTGTGTGTGTGTGTGTGTGTGTGTGTGTGTGTGATATTAATACACCAGGGAACAGTCCCACTGGCAATACGCCAGTAGAGGGCTTGTGAGTTATTACCTGGTGGTACGTATATATGTACCATCCATGTTACATTAGGAAACAAAACCCACAGTGACTTGTTATTGCCTGGTGCTGCATATACATATACTATTACTGATGTGTATTATTTTTGTTACATCTAGGAAACCAGTAGTACATTTTAGCCCATGATGATTGGTTTTGGTTATGCTGTTACAGTACTGAAAGTAGCATTATGGGAGCCTCTGAGGCTTTCTCTCCTGTGCATAGGGATTTTGAAAGAATTACACAGAAGGACTAAGGCCTGCACAGGTGGATCACTAACACTACATGTTTTGCAGAAAAAGCTCAGTAGAAGACAAACAACTTTTGTTAGATCAGCAAACATAGTGATCTGTTTTATGTTTATGTTTTGTGGTTTTTAAAAAAAATTGTTTTATAAACCATAATTATTTGAACGGCGCACGCCAGATCAACAGGGTCTTGAAAAAGGGATCTACTTTTTTTGAAGAAACTGTCGTGAATTTTTTGAAACTTTTTCATGGGTAATCTTAAATATATTTGGATGGCTTTGGCGCTTGAATATTTTTTATAAGTGGTTCCAGTCGTTTGTTATGCCGATTTGAAGTTGGAGTTCCGTTGTGTGACTTAACCTTTCGTTCGTTTACTGAAGAATGGTTAGTGGAATTGCAAAATCCAAGCGAGAAGATTTGACAAATCATCTGAGAAGGTTCTTAATCGAAAAATGGAATCGCTGCGAGGTATTGTACGAAACTAGTGGTGGAAACACTGTCTATCCTGCCGGCAAAGGTAGAATAACACTGTATATGTAGTATTGCTATTTTATCGGCAGATTAGCTATAGCTATATATACGTATTTGTTTTCTCTGTCTTCCTTGTCTTCTCTGTCTCCCTTGTCTTCCATGTCTTCTCTGTCTTCCTTGTCTTCTCTGTCTTCCGTGTCTTCTCTGTCTTCCATGTCTTCTCTGTCTTCCGTGTCTTATAGTTCTCTGTCTCCCATGTCTTCCTTGTCTTCTCTGTCTTCCTTGTCTCTCTGTCTTCTCTGTCTTCCATGTCTTCCTTGTCTTCTCTGTCTTCCTTGTCTTCTCTGTCTTCCATGTCTTCTCTGTCTTCATGTCTTCTCTGTCTTCCTTGTCTTCTCTGTCTTCCTTGTCTTCTCTGTCTTTCATGTCTTCCTTGTCTTCTCTGTCTTCTCTGTCTTCCTTGTCTTCTCTGTCTTCCATGTCTTCTCTGTCATCCCTGTCCTTTTCTGTCTTCCTTGTCTTCTCTGTCTTCCTTGTCTTCTCTGTCTTTCATGTCTTCCTTGTCTTCTCTGTCTTCCTTGTCTTCTCTATCTTCCATGTCTTCTCTGTCTTCCATGTCTTCCCTGTCTTCTCTGTCTTCCTTGTCTTCTCTGTCTTCTCTGCATGTCTTCCTTGTCTTCTCTCTCTTCCGTGTCTTCCATGTCTTCTCTGTCTCCCTTGTCTTCTCTGTCTTCCATGTCTTCTCTGTCTTCCATGTCTTCTCTGTCTTCCATGTCTTCTCTGTCTCCCATGTCTTCTCTGTCTTCCATGTCTTCTCTGTCTTCCTTGTCTTCCGTGTCTTCTCTGTCTTCCTTGTCTTCCATGTCTTCTCTGTCTTCCTTGTCTTCCATGTCTTCTCTGTCTCCCTTGTCTTCTCTGTCTTCCATGTCTTCTCTGTCTTCCTTGTCTTCTCTGTCTTCAATGTCTTCCATGTCTTCTGTGTCTTCTCTGTCTTCCTTGTCTTCTCTGTCTTCTCTGTATTCCTTGTCTTTTCTGTCTTCCTTATCTTCCTTGTCAGGCTTGTCTTCTCTGTCTTCCTTTTATTCTCTGTCCATAACTACTCACGGTAACTCACCATGCACAGTTCTATAATTACCCAACCACAATTCTATAACTAGCTACCTTCTTGACACAGTATGGCAGTTATAGAACTGTTGTACCTTTTGATCTGCCCATGTATATATGTTTATGGCAATGTAGCTATATAGCTATTTTTCTGTGCCGATGTCTGCGCTTTCTAATTTAAGGCGAAATATGCTTCTTCGGTCAGTTTGGGCGTAAAGGTATAGGAAATAAAGAATAAATTAATAGTATTAAGCTTGTATTATCTATGGGTGCACAAATATATCTACCAAATTGAAGCATGTACCATGTTTCACGTACACACTACCTTATCCACCAATTGGAATTTCACCAATTTTCCTGGGGGTATAGCTAGCTATTGCTATTTTACATGCTGATTGTGTAGCTTGATTGCAACATAAGTTAGAAGCCTCGTGCCAATCAATATGACAATATCTGTCAAAAATACTACTCAAGATACCTTTTGGAAAATCCTAGATGTGCCACTATATAGCTATAGCCATTTTATGGGCAATAGCTAACTAGCTATTAGATGGTTAATATAGAAACCATAACTACGATAGTGACTTATTAAATTTAGACTACTGCAGTTGGTAGCTTTCACACTGAAAATACACGTGTAGCTAGATAGCTAGCTCATTATCTTCTTTATTATACGAATGCACAGTTGAAGATCTAGAAAAACCACTGAAATGTTGCCTAATAATTGAGAAGAGAAACGTCCCAATAGTTCAATTGACCAAACAGACACTGCTTTCTTTGCAGATCCCTAGTCGGATAGTGTATATACGTAGTTATAGTGAGTTCAAACCATCAGTACTAAGGTTTCAGGAGAGGCTTAAGATATATGCTTAGAAGATCAGAAAGACAAGGAAGACGGAGAGGAGATAAGGAAGATATAGAGAAGACAAGGAGTACAAGGAAGACAGAGAAGGCAAGGAAGACAGAGAAGACAAGGAGACAGAGAAGACAAGGAAGACAGAGAAGACAGAGAAGACAAGGGAGACAGAGAAGACAAGGAAGACAGAGAAGACATGGAAGACAAGGAAGACAGAGAAGACATGGAAGACAGAGAAGACAAGGGAGACAGAGAAGATATGGAAGACAAGAAAGACAGAGAAGACAAGGAAGACAGAGAAGACAAAGGAGACAGAAGACAAGGAAGACAGAGAAGACAAGAGAGACAGAGAAGACAAGGAAGACAGAGAAGACATGGAAGACAGAGAAGACATGGAAGACAGAGAAGATATGGAAGACAGAGAAGATATGGAAGACAAGAAAGACAGAGAAGACAAGGAAGACAGAGAAGATATGGAAGACAGAGAAGACATGGAAGACAGAGAAGACATGGGAGACAGAGAAGACATGGAAGACAAGGAAGACAGAGAAGACATGGAAGACAGAGAAGACAAGGGAGACAGAGAAGATATGGAAGACAAGAAAGACAGAGAAGACAAGGAAGACAGAGAAACATGGAAGACAGAGAAGACAAAGAAGACATGGAAGACAAGGAAGACAGAGAAGACAAGGGAGACAGAGAAGACAAGGGAGACAGAGAAGACATGGAAGACAAGGAAGACAGAGAAGACATGGAAGACAGAGAAGACATGGAAGACAAGGAAGACAGAGAAGACAGAGAAGACAAGGAAGACAGAGAAGACACGGAAGACAGAGAAGACATGGAAGACAAGGAAGACAGAGAAGACAAGGAAGATAGAGAAGACATGCAAGACAGAGAAGACAAGGGAGACAGAGAAGACAAGGGAGATAGAGAAGACATGGAAGACAGAGAAGACATGGAAGACAGAGAAGACAAGGAAGACATGGAAGACAGAGAAGACAAGGGAGACAGAGAAGACATGGAAGACAAGGAAGACAGAGAAGACACGGAAGACAGAGAAGACACGGAAGACAGAGAAGACATGGAAGACAAGGAAGACAGAGAAGACAAGGAAGACAGAGAAGACAAGGAAGACAGAGAAGACATGGAAGACAGAGAAGACATGGGAGACAGAGAAGACATGGAAGACAAGGAAGACAGAGAAGACATGGAAGACAGAGAAGACAAGGGAGACAGAGAAGATATGGAAGACAAGAAAGACAGAGAAGACAAGGAAGACAGAGAAGACATGGAAGACAGAGAAGACAAAGGAGACAGAAGGCATGGAAGACAAGGAAGACAGAGAAGACAAGGGAGACAGAGAAGACAAGGGAGACAGAGAAGACATGGAAGACAAGGAAGACAGAGAAGACATGGAAGACAAGGAAGACAGAGAAGACAAGGAAGACAGAGAAGACACGGAAGACAGAGAAGTCATGGAAGACAAGGAAGACAGAGAAGACAAGGAAGATAGAGAAGACATGCAAGACAGAGAAGACAAGGGAGACAGAGAAGACAAGGGAGATAGAGAAGACATGGAAGACAGAGAAGACATGGAAGACAGAGAAGACAAGGAAGACAGAGAAGACAAGGAAGACAGAGAAGACAAGGAAGACAGAGAACACAAATACGTATATATAGCTATAGCTAATCTGCCGGTAAAGTAGCAATACTACACATACAGTGTTATTCTACCTTTGCCGGCAGGATAGACACAGTGTTTAGAAAAACGGTCGTTCGCTTTGAAGAATTGGTGTGCGACTATACATTGGTGTTAAGGAATTTAGTTTGATTTATTTGAAAGCTTACGCTTGCTAGTTTCTTATAAACCATGTCTACTAGACGCCATGCATTGCAGGGTTTCTTTTAGGATTTTAGCCAAGGGGGGTCAAAATGAGGTATAACAGGATACTGGGGGGGCAATGTGGTATGATCCTCCTGGAAGCAAACTAGGGGATCCAGGAATTTACTCCAGAGCACATAGTTAAAGTGGGGCCTTATTATGTAACCTTGGTGATTGTATGTGTTATTGTGCGAAGCACAATCAGCATGCGTAGCATGCTAATGCTAGGGGGGTCTGGGGGCATGCCCCCCCAGAAAATTTTTGAAAATAGATGCTCTGAGATTGAATCTGAGGGCATTTCAGAGTCAAAATATTATATAATGTAGAGTCAAAATAACTGTGAAATCAAGAGTCATCTCTAACTATAAACATCATTATGGCATGGAGAACATGGGCGCTATTGTTAACATATATTATGCATAGCATAACTGTTGAAGATTTAAAACACTTAAATTGATTCACTGTCAAAACAAAATCCCAAGGGGGGGGCAAGCCAAAGCCATGGGGGGGCAAATGCTCCCCCCTGAAAGAAACCCTGCATTGATTCCAGTTTTAAGAGAGACTGTATAAAAGTGTCGTATGTATGGCTTCAGAAACCCACTGGCACCCTTAACCTCACTGTTTAGCCTGTTTACACAAACTTATGGCTTCCTGGACCACCTCTAATTCACAAAAATGTAATAAAGAAAATACTATGGTAACTGTAGTACAGCTTTGCAGAGGCGGATCTAGGATTTTTGAGGGAGGGGGCTAAACCTAGTGGTGGATCTCTGAAACAGGGGTCTGCGGGGCGCAGCCCTCCAGAAGCTATAGGCTATTTGGTTTTTGAACTATTAAAATCAAAGATTTAGAGCACATTTGATGGATTTTTTAAAAGAGCTAATAAAATGCATGTACAATTGAACCAGGGGGTGTGGTGGGTGCAACCCCTCTGAGGGCATAGGTTGTTTTATTTTGTAAAGTGTAAAACTGAATGATACTTAATGCAAGAATTAATGTGTTTTAGTGCATTTTTATAGAGTCTTTTATATTCCTTGAGGTTGCAAGGAGGGGGGACCTATAGCCCCCCTAAATCCGCCACTCTTTTGTATGTAGCTATGCAATCATCGAGTGTTCAATCTTTGTGGATAGCTACTTTGTAAACAGTACACTGCAAAATGTGAAGTATGAAATTCATACAAAATTACCACAATGAGCATACCAAATTCACATTGTGGTGAATTTCATACTTTGCATTTTGCAGTGTATGTTTAGATGATTTCACTGATATTAGTTTGATGTGAGCCAGCAATTTCTGCCCATGAGAGGTGGTCCTTTCCCACTAACCATAAGTAAACTGAGGTAGCTATAAACAACTGTTATTGGTCTTCATGCATATACATACACTGTAAAAATGAAGTGTGCATACCACACTAAACGGTGTGATAAAAATGACAGTGTAGGATGATAACCATATTATTAATATACCCCGTCACTGTCATTAATCACACCATCTACGTAGTGTGGTATGTACACTTCATTTTTACAATGTATTGTAGACCCAAAACTTTGAGATTCATCTGAACAATTAACTATACAATTACATAAGCTTTCATTACGTATTAGCTATAGCTACGTAGCTACTTGGGGAAAATTAATGTTTTTTGAGGAAAAGGTCCATTCCATGTTTGCTTTGAGATTCATGCATATACATGCGTGTACGTAGCTATGCATGTAACAAGCCATTAAAGGTAGACCTTAATATACCACAGACATAGCCATATATGGAGTCTAAATAAAAAGCCTTAAGATGCCTCAGGCTAGTGTCTCTGATGTCCCTCAGCCTGAATGTCTCCAGTGTAGCTACCTGCTGTCCTTCATGTCTCTCTAATGTCTCTGGTGTCACTGGTATCTCTAGTGCCTCTAGTGTCCTTTGTGACTGTAGTGTCTCCAGCGTGAGTGTCCCTAATATCTCCATTGTTCCTGGTGTCTCCAGTGTCACCAGTGCCTCTGGTGTCCAAGTGTTCCTGGGTCTCCAGTGTCCTGGTTTCTCCGGAGACACCAAAGACACTAGATACATTGGAAATGATACCAGGAACAATGACCGGAGACACCAGGAACACCGAAGACATGATACACAGGACATTGGGAGACACCAAGAAAAATATACCTGGACACCAGAGAGACTGGAGATGCTAGAGACACCTGGGACAATGGGGACACACAGAAACACACAGAAACACTATAGAGATGATGAATGAAACACCAGAAACATTACAGACATCAGAAACCAGCATTGATATGTGAATCGGGTGCACATATCAGGTATATTCCTTGTGCTTGTGTTGCAACTACATATTAAATACTAGATTATTAAAAAAATTGAATTTTAAACTGAGGGAGTAGGGATCACAATAAAAAGTAAGGAACAAGTAGTTAGCAAATAAGTTATCACTCACCACCCAGCATTGTATACTGCATGTGTTTACTCAAGTATACAATTGCAGCTGGGTAGCTACGTACATGCATGCACAAATGAAACACATTCTCTGTTATCACTCACCACCCAGCATTGTATACTGCATGTGTCTACTCAAGTATACAATTGCAGCTGGGTATATAGCTATGTACATGCATGCACAAATGAAACACATTCTCTGTTACTGTATCACTCACCACCCAGCATTGTACACTGCATGTGTTTACTCAAGTATACAATTGCAGCTGGGTAGCTATGTACATGCATGCACAAATTTAATGAAACACATTCATCTGTTATCACTCACCACCCAGCGTTGTATACTGCATGTGTTTACTCAAGTATACAATTGCAGCTGGGTATATAGCTATGTACACAATGATACATGCACAAATGAAACACACCAGAAACATTACGGACACTTAGGGACACTAGATACACAAGAAGGACACCAGAGATACCAGAGACATCAGAAACACCATGCAAGGACACCGGAGACACCATGCAGGGACACTGAAGAAGGATACCAGGGACACCAGGAACACTATAGAAACAATAGGGACATTGGAGACACCAAGAACACCAGAGATATCAGGGACACCGGAGACATCAGGGACACTGGGGAGTGTCACCTGTAACACTAGACACCAGATACTCTAGCTGGAGAAACCATAAGGCTTTTGTTTTGTAGTGGAACACGTGATCATGCAATCAACAGACTTACCACACACTTACATCATGCATTAGCCTGCACAGTAGTTACACCAGATGTTTCATAATTAGTCGTTTATAAACATAATTGCAGTTTGTACTTCATATATTCTTGTATTATACGTATATTCCATAAAATTATTATTGCTAAAGACATGTCTTTAATGGCTTGCTCTACACACGTAACTAGTATGTTATAGTGCCATTATCAAGGGAGTTTCAACGTTTGGTAAGCTATATATAGAATAGCTGTATACGTTTACGGAAGTTGCTTGATAAAATAACAGGAAGTCCTGCATTAATTATGCTACGTAGTCTATATAAATCAAACATAACTTCGTATGAGTCGTTATTCGTATAGATCGCTACATCAAGACTGTTATTATTATAATACTGTAACTAACTATACTGTAGCTGACAACCGTGAAGTATTTTCTACTTGAAAAGGTGAGTGTCAGAATGATTATATTATTAACTTAGCTACATGCACTAGTTATATAGTTAGCTACGCACGTATATCTAGCTAATATTAATTATATCATGCAATTGTCGGAATCAAAGATTTGCGAAATTTTCCTTGAAGTTAAAATTATTAAGCTGCATGTGTAGCTACGCGGTAAACCTGCTACAGCTAGTGTATAATCTATATAGCTACGTATATATACAGCAAAATTTATGTTAGCGGCTAGAATACTGGCATGCAAGATAGGCCGGTGTCTGTAAAAGTTCATTGCATGCAATTCGGGTCAGACGATGAGATCTACTCTGAACGAGTTTGCTGTCGTTTTAATATTAATAGCTACGTATCTTACAAACTCATGCACTCACTGTAGCTATAGTTATAGCTAAAAAGTTAACCTTTGCTGTATAAGTTAACGCATACAGGAGTTTATACCATATAGCTAATATGGTTAAACTCATAATATACGTAGCTAGCTACGTACGTAGTTATCTACGTATCCGAGCGGCAATCCCATCGTTATTATCAGCGAAATGCACGCGCCTAGGCCCAACTATAATGACAGAGTTATAAGTCTTCACTTTAACGTAAGTCCTATTTCTGTTATCTGTTACGAGTAGCTAGATTATTGATACTATAGTATTGCGGGCCAACCCTTATAACTTAAGGTCGTTATCGCCAATAGCTACGTATACGTGTGTTATGATATCGTTTTCAGTAGCTTGATTCTAAGCAGCCATGCAAGTTGTAAGGTCAGTGTTAAGTCAATTAAAGAAATTGGTTGTAAATAGCATATCTATGGCTTCTGTAGGCGCCTTTGGTTTACCGCCAAAGCACGTTTCTCAAGGATTCCTGAGAACGTGGATTCCATAGGGTTCAGATCATTCTAAACATGTGGTACTATAATATCAGACCTCTCAACTTAAAATCACTGCAATAGTGATCATGAGAGTATAAGTCTGCAACCCAACTTGAACCACACTGTAAAAGCAGTCATGTGTATATCACACAATATTTTGTGACATTTTGGTCCACTTAGCTAATTCGTGTGACTATCACATACTTTTAAGGTGTGAGTGACACATAATTTTTTGTCTCTTGAACATGCTCATATTGTTTTACACACACACTAGCTTTATGTTATTATACCACAATCAATTATATTAACAATGACTTAAAAATAGAATAAAGATAGCTACATGAAAAGAAATCCAAACGCAAAGAAAAATGATCTAATCACTATAAACCACAGTTCCACCGCTTCCATGAGTACTGCGGCATCTATTAACTTCATCATCACCAGTAACAAGCAGGTGTAATTCTGGTTTTCACACATACAATTTGACTGTCATGGATATAGTTATTTATCACCTGCAAAAAGGCCTTTACTAAAAGCCACATAATTGACATATGGATACCTGCTTTTTGTGTTGCAGATTCAAGACAAGATCATAACTGGGCATCTTGGTAGACATTGTCTTTGAACGGTATACTGTAGCTGATAAAAAAGACAACTTTCCTAATTACAGTCACATACGTAAGTACCAATTAACCGGCACAAAAGCAACCCTACTTTTTCGGCTGTTAAAATACCTTATAGAATGCACAGTAGCCTCGATACAACAAGTAGAATATGTAGAATAATGACAGAATTCCCACAAAACAAATTGATGATGTAACAACCTCAAATATTTTGTACGAAAGCAATTATCGTATCTCACATCAGTTATCATTCCCGCATAGGCTATAATACATCAATTATCAGTCGACATAGCCAGCAGTACATCAATTATCGTTGTAAGAAAAATCAACCTTACTGTTATTCTTTATATTTAGCTACATTATTAGTTTTATATCTTTCCTACATAAAGTGATTGCTCATGGACCTGTTTTTGTTTCACTTTCGAACAAAGGATAGCGATATGCATGCGTATGCACACTCGTGGTCATCACAGGATGGCGACAGAAACCAGCAAAACAACCAACTTTTGAGCCCATTTCTTTTATAACACGTTTTATATTGGTTAGCAAATCTACTCATCGATATAACTTTTTTGTATTGGCAAATTTTTCTCAGGTGAGTGAAAGAAACCAACGAAACAACCAACCTTGAAGCTTGTAACTCATTTTTATATTGATTAACAAACTTACCTGTCGCTTTAACTTTTCCTAATGTTTTATCCTTTATGGAAGATTTGGTGCAAACGAACGTGTTTGCTTGAATGTGCATCGTTTTTGCTCCATCAATAATTGGTTGTGCTCGCCGATAACCGAAAATTGATGACTTATGCTAGCTAGCTATATTCAATTCTGGATATATGTATGCAGTTCAATTTTAGTACCACAGTAGCTACGTACGTACCTCTCTTGCATATTGACATAGCTACTTACATATATGTACGTACGTATGTTAGCTATTTGTTGTAATGAGCATAATATACGTACGTATATCATTTGTACAATAGAGAGAAACATGGCTGCTAAAATGTCACCTCAAGATGCAGTTATAAAATTTGGTGTTCGTTTACTTCAAGAATTGCCACTTGAAAACTCGATTGTTTTAGACATGGTGCATACTGCTGGCTTACTTCCTCTGGATTATAAAGCTACTATAATATCAAAGGTCACTAGAGCTGCTAAAGTGGCTTTCTTTAAAGAAAAGGTTCTTGGGTCTGAATCTGCAGCAAAGATACACTTACCTAAATTACTTGATGTGATGGATAACTGCGGTGATCCTACTGCAATAGCATTGGCTAAGGATATTCGAGAAGCAACAGGACTGATAAAGTGTAATTAAATTATACAAACATGTTAATGTTTGTACGTATGTACTTTGTGTACTTAATGCATACAATACATGTGCTCACTTAATAGCTAGCTAGCTAACTATAGGTACTTACATATACTTCCAATTATTATTTTATGAACATATGTAGCATACAAACTTCAGTTACATACGTAGCTATTTGTAAGGACAGGCCTATGTAGATTTGACCAAAATGTATCAAATTCAATACATAAATTCAACATGCGCTAGAGCCCCAACAGTCACATATACGTACGTACTTCAATATAATATGTAGGGGATGCTTTGCATTGATGAAATGCCTTTGTTATAAAAGTGAGTGTTAAAAAGATGACCTAATGCTTGTTAAAATCTACATCACTAAATTACTGAAGTACATAGCTATAGCTAAACCAATTTTAGCCATAATAAAATAAAATGTAGCCATTAAAATGAGAAATACATACGTATGCATGTTTGAATCATGTCGTATGTTTCATTCAGACTAAAATTTTTACCCGAATTGCGAACTACAGGCCTTGGTATGCATGGGCTAACAGGGTTGCAATAATTATGGGAAGAAGGCTAAAGTACATAATCATGCTGAATGGATATCATATTCATAGTGGTAGCTAGCTTTCTATGTATGTATGTATAAATACAGTAGCTACATACGTATAGCTACTAATTTGTATTTTCAACTTCTAGCTAATCCTGATCAAACACCACCAGCAAAACCTACACCACCTAAAGGAAAAGAGCCTGAAAAAAGTATAGTGATACATACTTTAACAATTGATATATATTATGTACTTATATATGTAATATTACTATGTAACTAGCTATAGTAACTAGTACGTAGCTACGTACGTACTTTAACACTAGTGTGCATGTGGGTTTATTAAAATTGTTTTATTGTTTTTGCTTGTGAAGTGTGTATGTGTGCGCTTGTGTTTATCTGCCTATGACATCATTGATACATAAATATTCATGTGAAATAAAACCTTAATGATTAGTTCAATGGATTTTTAGCTTCCTTTATACATAGTTATTGTATTTTGCGTGGGCGGATCAAAGGGTTTAACAGTGCTTATATGCCATAAAGTGTCAGCAGGTAGTTATAGAACTGTGGTTGGGTAGTTATAGCACTGTGGTTGGGTAGTTATAGAAGGATAGAGCAGTTATAGAATGGTAGCTCATTGACACTTTTCATCAAAGAAAACCATTCATTTGTGTTTTATTCACACATCAGTAGTGTAAAATACAATAAAACACTTAAAGCACTGCTGCTTATTTTGTATGAAATATACAGCTCTTGGTGAGGATCTCGTGACAAATATAGCATTCGGCTTTGCCTCGTACTGTATTTGCCACTCGACTCTCACCTCGAGCAGAGCTGTATATTTCATACAAACTGGCGGCAGTGCTTTAAGTAATACATACGTAGCTACTTAGTAGCTACTAATACTATTGATGGGTGTACTGCACATTGTGAGTAGCTACGGTACAAATCACCCACAACTTAAACAGTCCACGTGTGTTACACGCGTGCCACATGCAGAAGACACGCGTGCCACATGCAGAAGACACGCGTGCCACACGCAGAAGACACGCATGACACACGCACAAAGCTTACACAACAACACGTGTGGCATCACACCGTGCGTGTACACACATGTAGTATGCTGTACACACGTGTACCACGCGTGTAGTAGCTGTACACGGTACACGCGTGTAGTACTAATGCTGTATGCATGTAAAATGCTGCCGTGGCATACATTCTCCCTATACGTGAAACTGGAAAAACTCTGTGGTCGAGTGCAAAACCAGTCGAGCAATACTTGATCCTTCAATATTTTGGAGTATGGGATGGTACAAACTTCCCCATCTTCTTTGAAGGCTACCAACACGTACAGCTCTTCGACCTTCACATAGGAACTTGGCAACTGTAATTAAGTTACACCTGATGTACAGACGACGTCTTACCCTTGCCAGATCCCACTCGAGACGACCCGACTTATGAAGACGCTTGAAAGACATCTTCCACAACGATGAGAACAATGACGGCACGAGGCAGAAAACCGGTTTAACAAGTTAAGTAGGTCAAGCAGACAGGCGCTTATAGCCTTAAGCGCTGTAGCTATTACGACAAAATTATTAAAATGCACCGAGTTAAAATGGCTGCCAAGATTCGCAGATAGCAAGGAAAGAAATGTACAGGTTCATTTGCAGTGAAGTTGAGTTGAAATAAAGTGAGCAGTCCATACACTGCGTGTGTGTGTTCACGCGTATCAAAAACTGCGTGTGCGTGTTACCGCGTGTGCAAAAACTGCGTGTGCGTGTTACCGCGTGTGCAAAAACTGTGGGTGCTTGTTACCGCGTGTCGATCATCAAATTTGCACGCGTGTGAAGCCGCAACAATAAAATGCCACGCGTGTGAAGCCGCAACAATAAAATGCCACGCGTGTGACACGCATAGCACATGCGTGTGACATGCACAGCACACGCGTGTGACACGCACAGCACACGCGTGGGGCACGCGTGCATTTAAGTTGTGGGTGATTTGTACCGTACCTGCCAAAAACATTAAGGTAGCTACTGCTGCATTAGCCTTTCAGTTTATAAGCAGAAAAATTTTAGTAGTCTTTTAAAATATTTAAATTTAGGGCATTATTATAACAAACTATTGACTACGTACGTACGTATATATATATATATATGTGTGTATATAATTATTTACATGTTACAGGGATACCAAAGGATGATTTAAAGTTCACAAGTGATGATTTAGTAAGAAAAACCGAAAACTTGCGGATACAAATTACTAATGATGTCCTAAATGAAGTATCAGATAAACAAATTCTTGATGGTGTTCTTCTTTTACTGATGGTAGCTAATGAAAATGAGTTAGATGCTGCCATGTGTTACTTCAGCAAAAGTAAAGCCCAAGTGTTACTTTCTAAGGGTAACATTTACCATGTTGGAAAATGGGGTGAAATTCCTGCTGCACTAGTTAAACAGGGTGAGCAAGGAACAAGTGGTCCAGATGGCGCTCAGAATCTCACATGTTTATCAATTTCCGTGTTTAAAAATCTGAAAGTCATTATTGCTTTAGGCGTTTGTGGCACAATGGGTCGACTTGGGGATGTGATTGTGTCATCTCGAATAGATGAATGCAAATTTAAAGTAGGTGCAGAAAAACTGATTGATCGTGGGAATAAATTTCCACCTGGAAGCAACATTCATAAATTTCTTCAGTATAATAATAGGATATGGTCATTTCAATGTACCAAACCTGGAGTTGAAAAGTACAAGTCTAAAGCTGTGTTTCAGCCTATGCTAAGTGGCACACCTTTGATAGCATCTGGGGCATATCGAGATCAGTTAATACATGATGTAAGTGAAGAAGCTGGAGGAGTAGAAATGGAGGGAATCGGTATTATAAATGGAATACGTATTGCTGAAAAATTAGGTCAGATAGAATTCATTATTGTCAAGGCAGGATGTGATTACGCCAACGAGTTAAAAAACAAAGAATGGCAACCAGTTGCAGCTATGGCAGCAGCAGATTTTTTGTTCAAGCAACTGAACATAAAATTGGTTCATGATTGGTTTAAAGGTAAACTTGTTACTTTAGCTACGTACATAAATTTATTATACGTATGTATATATTTAGTTAATTAATTATTAACCAACTACGTAGCTACATACATAAAATACATTAGCTACAGTGAACCAAAACTTTTGAGGGAGAAAATGCTGTTGTGAAGTTTCGATAAACTACAAACGTTTTGTATATGTATGTAATATAGCTACGTACGTGTATAGCTATATGTACAAAAATTATGATTAGCTACAAATCAACCTGTTACGTATATTATAACACTCCCCTTAATTTGTAGGTTATGTTATACATAACTATAGTTAAAGTTCAATTTGATCCATTCCCATAGCTTTGCGCAACATATCAAACCTTCCTTTTAGTAATCCTTTTGTCAACAAGTCAGCTATCAACTTATCTATAGGATAGTAACTGAGTGTGATCATTCCCTCCTGTAAGGTTTCTCAAACATAATTAATGTTACTTTATATCAATATGCTTTGTTCTTGCATAATGAAATGGATTTTTCACTACCTGATTGCCCACAACTGTTGGTCCTACTGGGAGTGCTTGAAGGTCTGTCAGTATAGCTTTCTATATACGTACGTAAGCCAAACTACCTCCTGAGTAGCTATACTCACAGCCACATATTCAGCCTCTGATGTCAATAAAGCAATGACTACTTGCTTTTTACTCAACCAGCTAATTGGCCCTTTGACTAATAAAAACAGATTTCCAGTTGTGGAATGCCTATGTTCAGTGTCTACAGCCTATGTTCAGTGTCTACAGTCCATTTGGCATCTGAATATCCTATCAATGTTCAACTATCTGACATTTACTGAATTATATCACCTCCATAGCTTGGGCAACACCTGGATGCGTGGCCATGGTGGCATATAACAAGCTACCAACAACTGACTGGTACTGAACCTTATCTACTTCCTTGTTGTGGCTATCATCTTTCTGTAATCTGACACTGGGATCAGCAGGGGTTGAAACAATCTTAGTTTCTATCATTCTGTACTTCACCAGTAAGGTTGAAATATTACGCTGCTTGAGGTGTAATCACAAACATTGCTGATCCTCATCTTGCTCAATTGTGATTCCAATTGTGATTCCATACGTTTCATTTTGAACTGTGCTGCCAGAATTTCTTTCACTTTGTCATCTCTGCTGCTGTAGTGGCAATAACAATCAGATTGTCTACATACACAGTAACAATCGGTACAAATCACTCACATTCACAACTTAACCAACACACGCGTGTGCTGTGCATGTCACATGCATGGCATATCGGTACTGCATGTACCTGCACACTCGTGTGTATCTTGAATGGCACACACGTGTACGCACACATGCAGTCTTTACACATGCACGCAAAGTCTTTACACACACACAGTGTTTACGCATATGTGTGTTTGTATACATACGTAGCTAATGTTCTGCATATGTGAATGAGCTAATTAGTTTTGTATCTTACTTCATACTTTTCCCTGCAGGATTGGCTGAAGATTGGCCTCCTAGAATCAAGTAGCTATGGCTGTTAGAAAGTCCGGATAGCTACTAAAACAATCTTTTCTCCTTTGGCCTGAAGTGACTAAGTATACGCCAAGCTATATGCTACATGAGATACCAAATAAACTTTACCAGCAATTTGTCGTTATCCACAAACTATAAGCACCTGTCCGTCACGATCTTTGCAAGTCTATTGGATAAACCAGTATTCTGTCGTGCCACGTGTCACTGACTGAAAGGATTCGCCAAACTAGTTAGTACAATAGCATGCCTCATACGTATGGCTATATAACGGTCTCATCTCACATGCGTCCAAGGGCAAAGTGTACCTATTGCTTAGCCTATGGCTAACCTTCCTGCGTTTCTAGCTATACAATTATTATATGTACATGTGCATGCATTTAAAAATATTCCAGCTGGCAATTAAAAGAGCCCAACAGGTCTTGTAATGTGGTAGAATAGAGTATCCATGCCTGCACGTAAGTAGTATACGTGTTTGTACTTACGTGCATGCAGCTAAATACAATGGTATACTAAGTGAGATATTAGCCAAATATCCATATCGAGTTAAACATTGATCGCTGACTATTTCAGCAACAATACTTCTGTGTGGATTATAAACGTTATACGTATAAGGCACCACTGGTCTTAAGGGAATCTTTCAACAACGATTGCAACAAATGAATAACCTTTACTACATGTGTGTATCTTATACGCACATGCGTGTGTCTTTTACTACACGCGTGTGCACACATGGTGCAAAGCTACGCGTGATATTTTGTCTGCTGCGTACATGTTACATTCATGTGAGGTGCGTGTGACATGCGTGTGCCGTTTAAGTGGTGGGTGATTTGTACTGTACACACACGAGTTTGCTGCACTCTGCTCAGATTCTAGTGATTTCAGATGATCATTGAATACAGTATTCTAACATCTTGGAAACTGCTTCAGCCCATATAATGATTTCTGGTGTTTGCAAACCAGTTACTCATTTTCAATTTGAATATATCCATCTGACTTTTGTATGTAAATGTCCTCTTGTAAGTTTCCATTTAAGAACGCTGGTCTACGTACGTCCATCTGTTGGATCAGCATATTGTGTTGAGCTGCAAATGCAAGTAATGTCAGACAAAAAATGCACATCCGCTCATTCAGTACCAAATGGGGAGTTGTTTGCATATATCTGTTGATAACATGACCCATACCTGGTACGTATCATGAACTACGGTAGTGGTTCATAATAGGGATACAACAAAAATTGTAAGAACACCCTAATAGAACACATGCCATAAACCATATTTAAAACGTCTTTGGTTTGAAAAAACTCACCCAGATCTTCTTTTAATGCTCCTAAGACTATTGCCAAAGTATAAAAGCCTAAGCATAGGCTATCCATATTATTTACGTTGCTGAAATACCCCCTTATCTCCATCTTCTTCCATCTTCGTCTTCTTGTTCTTCTTCTTGTTTCATGTGTCTACAGCCTACATGAAGTAAAAAATAAAAATAGGCATATCTTTAAAGCGCCCTTACCCAGATCTGTGTTACATATGTTTAAAAGTTTGTTTTTTAAAGCGACTGAAAGATGATTGAGAAGCTGTAGAAATGTGCAAAAAGCCTTGTGCAAAAAATCGCTTTAAGATTATTTAATGAATATCATATCTTTAATGAATGATTTTATAACTGAGCTGCTATACGTATTTCAGCTACTGTGTTTTCATCGCTAGAAATATAACATTAAGTCCTGTATTTCCACGACATTCCTAAAACAAGTTTTCCAAGATGAAGTACTTTAATTAAAATGCGCTGCATGTTTAAGTTGCAATTTGTTTGAAAGACGTTTGAAGACTTAGTGATGCAAAATCAATACAGTGGAGGCTAAATTTAAATAGTACTTAAAGGACTTAAGGTTACGGTATAGTCATTAAATAATTTTGTTGGCGCTAATTTTCATTGTCTTTAAAAGCAGCCTTACTGTGTTTTATACCAAGTGGCTTCATCACCGCCTTCAAATTACTGCATAAAGAGTCTACAGTCACTGTTGATAGGCGATAAATCAACCCTGCTGCAAAGTGACGACAATGGCTTCCGTTTCTACACCGTAAACTCCGCCGCCACTTTTCAGGGATAATGACCAAGGTAACCCCCCTTCTAGGGTTTCTCCTTAATAAGAGATATATTGTAGAGGGCCTGTGGAAGAGTTTTTAGGAGTACAACGCTGAAGAGAGATTTTATGAATGTTAAAAGTTCAGAACGTTATAAAAGTACCTTTGTG
Source organism: Spongia lamella (assembly GCA_963930835.1). NCBI lineage: Eukaryota > Metazoa > Porifera > Demospongiae > Dictyoceratida > Spongiidae > Spongia > Spongia lamella. The sequence goes on from OZ005747.1 coordinate 6,476,229, forward strand.
AATACCTTTATTGGCTCAACTACGCGTAAAAGCAGCTGATCGCTAAAAACTCTTCCACAGGCCCTCGACAATATCTCTCTTATTAAAGAGAAACCCTAGAAATGGTCCTTACCTTGGCGACGCCATTGTCGTCACTTTGCGCTGTAGAATGCTTGATTGATGGCCTATCAACAGTGTCTACAGACTCTTTATGCAATAATTTGAAGGCGGTGACAAGGCTATTTGATATAAATCACAGTAAGGCTGCTTTTAAAGACGATGAAAATTTGCGCCAATAAAATTATTTAATGACTATACCGTAACCTTAAAGGAAATTGCTTATAACTTTCATAGGCCTATTTTTTATAGTATATTCATTTATTTAATCACGATGTGATTTCATCTACTGCTGCTAGAATATTTACGCAGTTCATTGAGAAAGGTACGTAATTATATACAGTGAATTTCATAGACTGTCATAATTATTAGTGCTTATGGTGTTACCGAGATCGCTACATACTTATTGATAATTTGCATGTAAAACTCTAATAGAGCATATGAAAACATGAGTATACTTGGCTATATATAGGTGTACAATGATTTTAGCTGTAAGACTATGGATATAAGTAACACATAGCTACCTGTCCAGTAATGGACATGAAAAAACTAAAGAAACAGGTAAATTAAAAAATGTTAATTTCAAAAAGTGAATAGGGATCCTACCTAAACAAGATGAGAACTTATGATTCTGCGTATTATATTTGAGATCTCTATTTTGGTTGTTGCAAATCGTATAGGTAGACCATACCACAGTCAAAATAGGGATCTCAAATATAATAGAATCATAAGTTTATCTCGTTTATGTATTTTTTCATAATCCCTAATCACTATTTTGAAATTAACAATTTTTTAACTTACTCGTGTAATTAAAAGGCAATTTTGTGGATACCTTCTATACTGATGCAATAATGGCAAGTCATTAGTGGATGAAAGATAAAAAGATCCTCCAATCGACAACCTGAAAGTTCAAGCTGGATTACCTGGAAGTTCCAAATGCAGCATCTATTGCTGGTACAGGGACTGTGGGGTATGTTGATGGAGCTGAGACTCTACAAGTGAAAATATCTCATCATAATATACGTATACCATGTTTCTGTGCGTATCCCTTTGCGACTAACCATCCTTTGAATCATTCTACTCTCCCAATAATGACATACGTATTAAATTTTGATCTTAAACACTCACTTACATCCAGTAGGTGTACAGCCAGCAGGTAATTTAACAAGTTCCCTTGTATTATTACTAATTTGTTACTCATACTCCAAGTCAGCAGCCTGCTTCCACTCTGCTGCATAATCACTCACCATGGCTTCCTCCATGGTCGTTGGCTCCATTATTTGACTAGCACTGTAAGCAGCATGATGAATTTATTCTTCAAGGCACATGAAGTTGCGTCAACATACTCATCAACACCATATCTAACAGGAGGCCTTGTCTGCCATCAGGACATTGACATACCACTTACATTTGACTGACTTCACCAGGTTCCTTCAATCGATGTTTCATAAAACACGTACACAGGACACCAGCAAGAATAATCATCAAATTGAATAAAGGTCACAAAGTACTTGTGGCCACCAAGAGACTTTGTGGGCATGGGACTGCACACTTCAGAGTGCACTAGCTTTTGGTTGAGTGTACACCCACTGGGTTAAACGGGTTTTGACACATCTTACCCTCAACAGATCCTTCACAATAGGATAGTGTAGTCGCCTTTGGGAATTATACACCATGATTAACAAGCTCCTTAATTGTTAGCCATGTACTTCATCTGCTGATCGCGTACATAGATATCCTAGCCTCTGATGCCACAGATCCATGTTATTACTCTCAGATGTACTGCCATATGCTTGCTGATTTTATGCTCTACAGTAGCAAGTTCACAATTTAGCCTATACACTTTCAATTGTCTGTCATTGAGCTTATACTACACAGCTTCCCATTAGAATCTCGGATCCAGCACTTTAAGCAGCCAAATTTCACATGGTTACCTTTTGCTGCAGCTGCTCTAACAGAAAACAAGTTACAAGTAAGCCCTGGTACATACGTAGAGCACCTGATACATAAATCACACATTTCTTTGGCTTGCTCAACTTGAACAGCATATTCACATGTACATCTCCAACACCTACAGCATCTACAGTGCGACCATCTCCAAGACTGACCTTTTGTCCCTCTGTAACCTTGGTTAAAATGTTCCTCTCTCATGTCATATGGCTGGATGTTCCTAACTAGTCCTGAGTCTACCAGCCTCTTGTCCATCTGTTGTGTGGCTGAGCCCACTGATGCTGTAAATTCTTCCACACTGTCTGACATTTCAGAATCAGAGTTATCTTTTGCAGTGCTCAATTTTCTTTGACAGTCTTAGCCTTGTGGTCTACTCCGGTCCAGGACTACTTTTTTAGGGCACTCACATTGAAAATAGTCAAGTTGACCGCAGATATATATAACACCTTGGTTTCCAGTGACTTGTGATTTCCTTGTGAACTAATCATACATAGCTGAAGAAGTCTGATCTTCATTTAGTGTACCAGTTGGTTGCCCAGTGATTTTCAGTTCTTCATGAATAAGTTAGAGCTTGCTGAACATGAAACAGTTTAAGTCATCATCTCCACGGGTCTCCGGGACAATAACCAAGGTAGAGTAACTCTGTGGTTGGACTACCCTAACAACATCATTACCTGATCCTCTTCAGAGATTGGAGCACCAGTAGATGCCAACTTATCTGTTATTTCCTGCTTACGTATGTTTCAGGTTCCCTTCAATAGGTCTTCCTTCTCTCATCTGATTCAAACAAAGCCTGGGCTCATAACCTGTTGTCAGCAGATATATGCAAATAACTCTCCATCATAATTTGGCATGTACACTTCATCTTGCACGCAGCTTTAGCGTGTGCACAAGTGCGAGTGCACACCAGAGACGCACTACATGCCTGAATATGCACGTCATGAGCACACGGTTTGTACATGCACTACACGTGTGCACGTACATTCACTTCATGAGTGACTTGCATGTACGTACATTGAGCTAGATCAATTACGGCAACAGATTCAGTTTGCTTTCCGTATATTAACAATAGCCCATCTGGTGAAAATGAAGTGTTTGAATTTGGAGGCGCCATTTCACCCGCTAGACAATAGTAAGAAGTCGGTCACTCATAAGTGGATGTGTGCCTAGCACTCACGGCTTGACTTACCAGCGTAACTACGCAGCAAACATTCAGAATATACATGGCATCAAAGAAGGCTAGACTTTAGCTTCACAGTAAGAATTTTGGTTGCAAATTACTACATAGTTTCTAACCCCCGCCCGCACTGATCACAAAACCATGAAATACATGACCACAAACCACAAAACCATCATTCGTACTAGTAGTATAGTTTGTATATAGTAGTACAAAGAAACAAATCAGCCATCCCTAAGCCAAGTACAACTGCATCAAGAAATCAAGTGGAGTTTGTAAACTTTTTTACATTTGTTTGTACTGCTTTACTGTTTGTATGCTGGTATGTTTATTTCCCCAGTATATTTTAGAAAAATGTATGCTGTTTCTATTGAAAGTAATCTATTATTTAAATGCTTGTTTATATACAACCCATAATTCTTTTATTATCCATGCCAAGGCGCACACCTAGAAGCTGACTAATAGAACATGCGGGTTCTATGCATCAGCATACAAGCGTGCTTGTGCAAAGCATAATGCACATGGCAATAGAGAACATGTCAAGTGCATGCACGTGTGCTATTTTTAATGTAAAAGGTCATAAATTTTTCATACACATGCATGCAGATAATGGTGCAATATTAAATACGTGTCGAGTCGTGTAGTTACGATATGCGTGTGCAGTCCAGTTTAAATTGAGCTGTACCGTAACTCGCTATACGGTATTACCTAGATTCTTATAAAGGCATTTTCAGGAATGTTTTTACTTGTCAGGTTTTTGTAAATTGGGTTATATAAACGTACATAATGATGCAAACATACGTAATGATGCATAATACATTCATATTACTGCTGTACACTTCCAATGATACATCTTATGTTGAAATATATCGTATTATATTATATGCATATTCTAATGCAATAATTAGCTATGTACATACATAGCTAATTATTGCATTAGAATATGCATATAATATAATACGATATATTTCAACATAAGATGTACATACATACGGTACCGCTCAACTGTAACTTCATTTTTACATGCGTGATCACGCGTGGTACCACGGCAATACTACAATGCATCCCCGTTGCGTGTTTGCGTGGACCACGGTTAGTCGTGTCATGTAATGTACACGTCTCGTGGAAGCTCACGCGTGGAAGTGTACGTCTCGTGGAAGCTCACGCGTGGAAGTGTACGTCTCGTGGAAGCTCACGCGTGGAAGTGTACGTCTCGTGGAAGCTCACGCGTGGAAGTGTACGTCTCGTGGAAGCTCACGCGTGGAAGTGTACATCTCGTGGAAGCTCTCGCATGGAAGTGTACGTCTCGTGGAAGCTCAGGCGTGGAACAAAACACGCATGCACTCACATGCACGTAAAAACGTACTTACCGAGTCTATCGCATTACATTACACCAATATTCTGTTGGTTTACCAGCACAATGTCATGTATCGACTCTTCAGTAGCGCACATATAAAATCTTGATGAATTTTTAGTGGCGCACAAAAGTTCTAAGTCGTTTTATGAATTAAATTAATGTGTCACGTGACGAACTTAAACCATTTTGTTGTTTGGCGCACGTGCACGAGGTGAACGGGAGAAGAAATGGCAAGTGGCCGCTCCGTGAGACGCGCTGTACAAAGCCCTTTAGGTCAGTTACTAGAGGGTATCACAGGCTTTTAATGGTTCAATGAATATTTTTTTCACAGGACCAAAACTAAGCGCTTCGCATGCCCTAGTTAGGGTCCGCAACATCAAAAATTGACTTTTGAAATTTAATACTTTGACCACTGTGGTGTGTTACTTGGGCTAAATCATTGCTCGATCCACCATGAAACCGGAAATGCTATTCTGTTCTTCCCGGAGAAACCGGATTTTGTAATTCACGTGATTGATTATTTATTTTGTGGAATTTGTGCGCTCCAGGGAAGGTATCCTGAAACTTGGTAACAACATGGATAACTTCTGGTACTACTATAGTTTAAATGTCTATATTAAAGTAAGCCAAGCTTGAACTACAGTCTTCTCACAGGGCTGCTTTTTATGATTGAACAGAAAAAATGGTGACAATTTGCATGTTTGATTTGATGTACCAGCCAAGATAAAAAGAGCCAACCCTTCCTCACGGTAGGTTGATGAAGGTGGATGAGTAGTCGGTTTATGACAGAAGTTTCAAGAAGATCCAAGCTTTCTCACCACCTGGCTGACAATCGTCAAAAAAGTATGCGTAGGCGACATCCATTATATGCACATATTCGTCATGACCTACTGCCACAGCTAACTCTGATGGATCATTTCTTCCTTTTCATGTACAAAAATAGCTAAATAGTTATATTGGCATTAATTTTAACCAGTACTATAGCTAATGTTATAACTGTGAAGCTGCACTGAAACCCATGATTGTGCATGCATGTGCTGTCCTTCTGTGCAATGCTAAAGCTATAGCTAGCAGCTAGTGTATGCTACTGCAGATCCTTATCAACTTGGATGATCTCTCAAAAAGGATTAGTTGATACTGCAATACTATATCTCATCACAGAAAACTGTGACGTGCTTGTATACATATATTTATGCCTAAATTTTTTTGCAGTAGCTATAGATATGTACCTATACCTAATGCATGTATAGCTCTACTGTGACAATACTAGTAACATACCTCTGCTGATTTCTAATTAATGCTTACCAAACCAGCCAACGATGCAATCATAATAATTACATGAGTAGCTATATAGTTTAAGAAATCTCTTATGTATATATGTTTTTTAATAAAGGTCCAAATATTCATTAGCTGTTATTAAAAGCAGCAAGTTAAAGCTTTACTTTCATTTGCATTGAGTATACCTAGTATCATTAGCCTATATAGCTAGCATAGTTTTGCCACTGTAGTTAGCTACGTAAGTAGTTAGCTAAGTGATCAGACAATTTATATATTTATGTATGTATTCTGATTCTGATTATTACAATTCAGATGATTATTATATTTGTCTATACAATACACGTAGTAGCTATATGTGCCGGTATATAGCTACATCATTATGCATATACGTAGGATAATATTATTAGCTACGTACATATAACTATAATTTGTTATGTTGTCACTCAACAACAGTTTTCTGAAACTAGCTAGCTATATACGGTACAGCTCACGACTAAGTTTACACTCGCGTGTACCACACATGCGTGTTTTTATCAATTTTATTCGAGCGATTAGTCGGCGCTCGCGTGTCACCAAACACGAGTAATACCTCGTGCGCTGCTGCTACACGCGAGTCATACTTCGTGCAATGCACTCGAGTCATGCATCGAGTGCTACACGCGAGTCGGAAATGGCGTACTGCACGCGAGTCAGACCTCGTGCGCTACACGCGAGTCATTGTATATAGCTACTTATACTACGTACGTATCACTCCAAACTAACACAAAGCGCACGTGATAAGGCGCTTAAGTGAAGGGGCTGGCGCTATTTCTGAAATCATTACAAGAAGACACGTCCCGAGATGCACTCCAACATGTTGAACCTAAAAAGGGCGTGATTTGATAAAGCAAGCGCGGACAAACTTGTGTAAGTCTATACTGCACGAGAAAGCGCACGACAGGATTTACTCGCGAGTGTTTACCACTTGTCAGTGATTACTCGCGAGCACTGAAGAGCACGACATGATTTACTCGCGAGCATTCACCACTCGTTAGAAATTACTCGCGAGCACTACTGACGTGCATGAAGTATTTATACGTGCGTTGTAACACTCGTGCGCTCGAGAACAACCCGCGAGTTTTCTTCGAGATTTGTCGAGGCACGCCGCAGGACACGCGTGTTTTTGTAAACTTAGTCGTGAGCTGTACCGTATATATAGCTATCTGTTATTAAATATCTTCAGAACTAGCGGCTGCTAGGGCTGCGTCTATTATGCTCTGAAAATTGCCAATTATGCTTTTTGAAATTGCTCCAATTTTGTGCCTATTATGCTAAATTTTATGCTACTCCACAATCAATTATGCTACTAATAATAAACAGTTTAATATATAGCTATATTCTATGTACGTAAGCTCACTTGTTTATGAATCTCCAGTTACTTCTACATACAGCATAAATTCTGATCTGCCACATGCCAGTGGTATAAGAGCTTTAAAATAATTAATTTTAGAGGTGCCTAACACAGTGACTATGAAGGAGTTGTATAAGCTATGCCTTGTGAATTTCTGCTGCTGTGAAGTGTTGAATAGCAGCGGGGTGAGTGTATTTTATAGTTTTAGACTGTATAAATGGCACAAGTATAGGCTTTAATTATATAGTTTGTGCCCCTCGCTATAAATTTTGCCTATAATGCTGGCATTATGCTTGATGCTTTAGCACACCTATTATGCTAAAAATTATGCTGGCATAATTGACACAGGCTTAACAGTTGCTATCATTCTCAGAAGTTTAAGGGTATGGACACGTGAAAATCAACTATACGTACTGTAAAGTGGTATAAAATAATTATAGCTATAACTTGTAGATACTAAGATACTGACATAAGACAAGAAATTTATAATTAGCTATAGCTAGCTAGCTATATAGGTGTAAATTACACGGTTGATTTTCAAAGGATTGGTATATAGCTAGCTACGTATACGTATACATACACCAGCTATATCTACGATTTTCAAAAGGGAGTTTCTAATAGCTAGCTATGTAATAATGACATTTATATATTTAGACTCTGTAGCTATCCCAATTAGCTTTTGTAATGTATGCATTTAGAGTAACAGTGAGTAGCTATATACGTAGCTCTTAAAATTTATATAAGCTATCTAGCTATACTCTTCTAACTTTGTTTTATCTTTCTAAATAACATGGTCGGAGGAAGCTACTGAAAGTAAGGGGACCACTTAGCTAGGCTGAAGTAGCAAAAATTGAATTCCTATAGTTATATAGAGTCTTGCCTCACAACAGTTTTCTATAGTCTTTGCATGCATTGGCTGTAATGCATGCAACATAAAATTGTATAGGCTAAGCTAAGCTATACTGTCTAATCTAGTAGCTATAGGCTCTTATAATGAATAGTTATTTTTATGGGCAGGCTTGTTTCTATAGGATGGGTGGAGAGTTGAAACATAGAACTGTGAACTACATAACTAGCTTTAGGTCACATTATTAGTCATGCATAGCATAGCTAAGCAGCAAGAAGCATATAGGGACAGCCGAAGAACAATCAGTCACCAAAAACATTTGTGAAGAATTGCAGTATACCATGTACATTACTAAGTCTTATTTCAGAGGAATCAGAGGATGTGTTAGCACAGGTTATGGCATTAGTCATATAGTGGGAGAACATGCATGCATGCATGCATGGATTTCTATGCAAGCAAATATAGCTACGGGGATATAACATTAGCTATGAATTGGTTAGAATTAATGCCAATATAACTATTTAACTATTTTTGTGCATGAAAGGGAAGAAATGATCCATCAGAGTTAGCTGTGGCAGTAGGTGATGACGAATATGTACATATAATGGATGTCGCCTACGCGTACTTTTTTGACGAATGTCAGCCAGGTGGTGAGAAAGCTTGGATCTTCTTGAAACTTCTGTCATAAACCGACTACTCATCCACCTTCATCAACATACCGTGAGGAAAGGTTGGCTCTTTTTATCTTGGCTGGTACATCAAATCAAACATGCAAATTGTCACCATTTTTTCTGTTCAATCATAAAAAGCAGCCCTGTGAGAAGACTGTAGTTCAAGCTTGGCTTACTTTAATATAGACATTTAAACTATAGTAGTACCAGAAGTTATCCATATTGTTACCAAGTTTCGGGAGACCTTCCCTGAAGCGCACGAATTCCACAAAATAAATAATCGATCACGTGAATTACAAAATCTGGTTTCTCCGGGAAGAACAGAAAGCATTTCCGGTTTCATGGTGGATCGAGCAATGATTTAGCCCAAGTAACATGCCACAGTGGTCAAAGTATTAAATTTCAAAAGTCGATTTTTGACGTTGCGGACCCTACCCTAGTGGATTTTGGCGATGAAGGCATCACAATAATACCGTTCGCAAGTTTCCATTTAATGCCCTGCTTGCTACTCATTGATTTTCTAACAGTTGTGCACGACCACTTGAGATTAATAAGAAATCGGCTCATGCTGAACTCATGGACGATATTTTTTTGCATAACGTTTGTTATTATTACACGTCGTTATATGCAACAGTCGTGGACTTGTTTGTGCTCAGCCATACGTAAGTCCAGGCTGGACCGGTCGCCGTGTACATGAGATGTCTCGTGGTATTTCACGTCTCGTGGCACTCAGTAACGTCTCGTGGCACTTCACGTCTCGTGGTACGTACTCCACGTCTCATGCTACTCCATGTCTCGTGGTACTCCACGTGTCGTGAAATCAAGATTTCCACGGGAAATTTTTGAATTTTACACGCAAATATCTGCGTGTAGCCACGCATGGACTGTCACGCGTGAGTGAAGTTATACGTAGTTGAGCTGTACCGTACGTATATGCATATGTGCAATTAGGAATAGACTATGTATTTGTAAAATACCATCGTTGTTGAAATTTTGATCAAGTGCTGACTTCTAAAGGTGCTATTAGCAGCAACCTTATACAATCACACTTTTCAAAATCTTTCACTGTAATTGTTGTTTACGTACCTGCTCTCAATTGCATACAAATATTTAATACGAATGTACCTACGTACATTCGTATTAAATATTGAACACACATAGTACTGAGAAATATTTAATATTTAATAGTTAATATTTAATATTGAAATATTAAATATTGAAATATTAAATATTGAAATATTAAATATTGTAATATTAAATATTGAAATATTAAATATTGAAATATTAAATATTGAAATATTAAATATTTCAATATTAACTATTGAAATATTTAATATTGAATGTGTGTAAAACTGAGAAAAAGTATTAAATATTGAATACTGAGCCAAAGTATTAAATATTGAACACACATGGTCACATATTGTGAACATGGTCACATATTGTGACCATGTGTGTTCAATTTTATAGCATTTGTCAAACTGTGTAGCTAATAAAGCAGGATATTGAACTAACATGGCCTTCATATGAAACAATACAAGTGCACTATGGGAGTGAATAAAAAGTGGAATGGATTAATGGAATGGTGGAATACTGGAATGGAGGAATGGCTTTTAGAAAACATGCACTTGTTTTTCAGTTGTAATTACTGTATAATCATGTGATAATATGCGTACAGATCAAGATCAATAAAGTTGGTTTTACATGGACTACCTGAAACACAAGAACTTAGTATCCCGCTACCAGGCACAGAAGAACCTCCAAACAAAACTAAACAATCAGTAGAGCATACGATGTACGGTACAAACCGGCCACAAATTAAATGAGTGTTACGTGTAACACGCATAAGTCCGCAATATTTAGCCAACTGACATGCACGCCCTCACAGGTATCACACTGAATACCAATTTTGCATGTACACGCGTGCGCTCACAAAAAACATTGTATTTATTTTGGTACGCAGCGAGCTAACATAGATGATCACAATAGTATACTTTTAGCTAGATATAGACTACTTGCCTGAGTTGATGTCGTCTAAGAGAAACGTCGGCCGCAACGTCCACACCATAGCTAATTCCCACCATTAACCTCTGGACTATCAACAAGCGCTTCATCAGGGCATGTAATATCCATGGATGCACCTAGCATATTAATCTTGCTGTAGTACTATTCGCTTCTTTAAAATGAGGCGAAGATAAGATGCGCTTATAACTGAATCTTCATGCATGGTGAGACATGACAAGTGCATGTTCTTCTTGTCCTTGTGAAGTTGTAGCGGTATCTGCCTATATATAACAAGGGTTTTTCATTACATGCACAATACTTACCGTCACATATCTGCTTCCACATCTCCATCATTTCTAATTATGTTTGCGCATGCGCCACATTCTATATAATGCCATCTAAACCTTAGCTGACTTTGCCGGAGAGAAAAACTGGTTGAAGATCGTGACGCATTCAATCACGAATAAGGTTCTGGTGAGTAATATAACCTTTGTCATTTGTTATACCGCCCGGGCCGAGTATGCTTAGTACAGCAGTGAACCGACAGCAGTGTGATTGATTGATGTGAATTATTAAGCGCTTGTGTAGCAGAAACACTCGCGTGTGATTGAGTGGTATAACATGTAGCCACACGAGTGTCCACATAGCACGCACAAAAATATGTGTACACGCGCACGCAAACACAAACGTGGCCCACGCAACACGCATTTAAGTTTTGGCTGGTTTGTACCGTATATGTAAATACGTACGTAAGTAAATAAAGTAGCACTAGCGCCCACCACAACAGCACATTGACTGCTGGTGTTGAATTCTGTTGACTGGATGATTATGTCTGGAGATTCTGTGTGTTTGATAGATGGAGATACGTACGTACGTTTAGCTTTTTCATTCAGCCATTTCGAAGATAACTCACTGGTAGGTGCTTGCATAATCAGTGGTGTATACTTACTGGGTATACGTAAATCTCTGAACAGATGTACAACTAAAACCAGTTGAAGTACATTTACAGATACTTAGTCCTCTAAAGACAGTGCTTATATGATGTGTACTGTATCTTATCAAAACCTAAGTGCACAATAAGCTATGTATATTGAATCCATCATTCCATTAGTCCACTCCATTGCACTATTTTTACATTCCCATGGAATATTCCTTTTAAACATTAAACTTAAATGTTTGCGTTGCTACGTACATACATAGCCATGTGTTCCATATTGATGAGTCTTTGTTCACATGACTTCCTCATGACATCATTATAATTATGTTCTTAACAATAGTGTATCATACATGGATTGGCTTGTTACATACATAGCTATGTACATACGGATATGCAAAATTTACCCTGCTGTGTACTTCCAATGTATAGGTGGTCCTGGTGAATCATCATCAGTGGAATCTACACAACCTCCAGGAGGAGAACATGTAAAAGGTACGTAACAATGCATATAATCGATCTTTCGCTACTACAAAAAGTTAATTTTAGTCACTCACCTGTACATCAACAACCAGTAGCCCCGCTTTCATTAAGTGTCCTTAGCTAAGTCTCCCATAATCTGTACATAGATTGTGAAAGGGTTTGGTAGATGTACAGGGCCTCAACTACCACAAGGGCGGTTCTACAATCTATTGGGGTGTAGCTTTTTATGCAGCAGATGCTTGGGTGAAGAAAAGAATCATTGAGAGAAGCCAGCTCTGTCCCTATGATTCTTTTCCTACTGAGCCAAAGAGAGGTTACTAGGGGTTCCTTGGAACCTTTCCACCCAAGCAAGCTGAGACTGACGAGAGAACTATAATTTGCAGTGAAGCTAGCTACTCTCTTGTAGTAAGTGATGAGTATATGTGCTAATCTATTCATGGTACGAGTGCTTTTTTCTGCTTATGTATATATTCACAGTGAGAGTGTGTGCTGATATGTCTACTTCCAACATGAGTGTGTGCTGATGTGGCCTACTCTCAGCGTCAAAGGGTGCTGTAATGCCCATGAATGTGTATGGTTGCATAAATGTGTGAATGTCATGATATACTATCGACTAGCCAGTTTACTTTGCAATGAACAAGGTACAATGAAGTTATAAAGGGCAATATGTATGACTGAAGTATTAATCTAACTGCATTACAATTCATCAAATCTAAAGCTAGCAAGTGTCTACTTCCTGGGTGCATCTACTCCAGACTGTTGATATCCAGTCAGAAAGAACTTCGATGGTTTTGCAAGTTCGTCAGGTGGGATTTATATAACATTTGTAAGCATCACATCTCCAACGGCTCAGCATCTTGATGTACAGTATGTGTCTGGTATATTAGCTGTCTTAGCAGAGGTAGCTACCCCTATGCGGAAGTGTTTGTCCCTATTAAGTTTTGTGAGCAGGTTGTCCAGTGCTGTGCTGAACAAATGACGGGTGAGACCTCTGCCATCTTCCAACATAAACAGAGGGCCTCTGTGATCACCTCTCAAGGCAAAATATTGGAGTATACCTCTTATAAGGCATAACGTGTCATCTGTTGCTCAAAGGCATATATCAACACCCCTTTGAAACAGATCCGTCTTGGATTGTATATCTTTAGTAGGTGTGAGTTGTCTCTGTTGTCCAAAGATACGTACATCGTTGAGGGATAAGTAGCAGGAGACATGGTGTAAGTTGTTGATTGAAGAATTGGAGTTTCTCCAATGTACGTAACAAGATCAGCACCTGCTCTGTAGCTGGCATGGGTTGAGTGTTTATTGACTTGCAGAAGGCTGTGTACCGTTGTTGGCTGTGTACCGTTGTTGGCTGGTTGCATAAGTGCTTCTGGTTGTAGGAGCTAGTCCATTATTGTAATAGCGCTGAGCCATGTGGTGAAGAAAGGCCTTGTGATAACTCACTGGTAATGTTTAATGCTTATTACTCACTGGTAGAAAATGGCCTTGTGATGTTTATTGGGCTCAATAAGGTTATGTGCATACCTGTAACAGCTGTGTTCGCAGCGGCATGCAGGATGTAGGCATTCTGTAGATGATCCATTCCAAACAAATTGGTCGCTTTTTGAAAATCAGTGAGGTCCCACTGGGTGTGTAGTAACTGGCTGGCATATGACGCGAGGCCCTGTACTGTTCTCCGTCATCCTTTGTGAATGGGGCTGCCTGACCAGAAAATGCCAGATTCCAGAGGTTGTATCTATGATCGACCATTCTGAAACTGGGGTGGCTGAAGCTTTTTGGCAAAACTGGCGATCGTAAGTATCCCGGTATTTTAATTGGCTCTGAATAATCAAGTTCTGATAACCCAGTAGCAGGGCTTATGATAACAGCTAGTCATCAGACATTTTCCGGCCAACTTTGGCATTCGACCGATCAAACCAAATTTGACCAGACAAATTTACTATGCATTATCATTGGGGAAGTCAATAAATTTACAATAGGAAAATAGATGTCCGGACAACTTTCAACCCTATCATAAGCACTGAGTAGATCAACGATACGACTGGGCTCTGTGCGAGATATCATTGCAATGTAAATGTTGAAGCACTGTAACCACTGGATGGACGTACCTGCTTTATTTATGTGGGCCACGAACCCAAGACCACACATGTCGCCATGTAAATAAATATTCATGTGAAATAAAACCTTAATGATTGGTTCTATGGATTTTTAGTTTCCTTTATACATAGATATGTAGCTACTTGGTAGCTACTAATACTATTGATGGGTGTACCGCACATTGTGAGTAGCTACCTGCCAAAAAAACATTAAGGAAACTACATACATAGCTATATAAAGGAAACTATATACATTTTTCACAAACACAGTAGCTACATACGTACATAGCTAGCTATGCAATATTACCATCAGGGGCGTAGCCAGCCATTTCTTGATGGTCGAGCAACGGTTCAAGCATGCAACTACGTATATCGTTATATATTTATGCATACATATGCCCACTTTCATGTGAGCATTTATTTCTTTTGAAAAGTGGATGCACACTATCCTAGCTATGATGTAATGTATAACAAATGCTGCTGCATGAAGCTACGTATATGTACTCGATCAAAAGATTCAGGAAACTATCCAGCGATGATCACGACTATGCGAGCTCACGTGCCTCCGGATTACTTGAATCAGTGTGGATCTACTAGACATTGAAATTATATATCAGTAATATAATGTTTGATATAATAATAATTTTTGCAACCACACAAGTTCGCATGTATACACAAGGCCAACAGTAAGGAGGCACCCTGTTTTTCACACAGGCGCTTAACTTTATAACCTGGGTTTTGGGACACACGTTTATACATGCATTACTTGACCTTGATATCCAGCTGTCTCAAAGCTCCAGTCCGCATGCATGTCGAAGGCTGGAGGCTTCATCAGTAATTCTTCTATATGATTCTTCTAATTCAGTAATTCTTCTATATTCTATACGAATCAGTGGACAGTCATTGGGCTCACGGGTCAGGTACTTTGGTATGTATAAACCATTCAATTGCTATGTCTTGTCTCATAAAATACCTGCGGTACCAACTCACAAAACACGAATCAGGCGGGGTGACGATGGTGATCCACTATGGTGCATCATTGCATCCACCATTTTTGCGACTCAATTTTAATATTTAAACTAAAGGATCACGTGACCTTACTTTTGTCATGCAACTTTTCACCAGCGTAACAACACTGCCGATACCGCTCCTCTTAGTGCATTTTAAAGAAGTAACTTTTTTTTACAATAGCTACATTATACTAGATTGATAAAAAAATTAAAAATTCAAAAGGTAAGTAGGGATTGAATTCAATAGTGCTACAAAAAGTAAGGAAACAAGGAATAAGATTTTGGGACGAGAGAACATTCTGGCATGAGATAATTTATAAAAGTTCAATCCTTACTTTTGGCAAACCTACTGAAGTGAGCCAAAAGTAGGGATTAAACTTTTATAAATTATCTCATGCCAGAATGTTCTCTCGTCCCAAAATCTTATTCCTTGTTTCCTTACTTTTTGTAGCACTATTGAATTCAATCCCTACTTACCTTTTGAATTTTCAATTTTTTTATCAATCTAGTTTGTTTGCTTTTTATACATGCTAAGCATTCATAATAATCTTTCAGCAGGCACACAAATGTTACAGGCGCTTACGTAATAATTATGCTTGTTTACAGGTGCTTGTTAACAACGCACTTACATGGCAAAGCAGCTGTGTGATAGCAAATAACGCTTAACAAACAGCAAAAGCTATTTGTCCAAGGCTATAATCTCGAAGTTCAGGATGTAATAAAGTACACGTGAAAACATCGTGCCATGGTGCCACTGTAACTAATTATATCACGTGCAAGCCAGGTTTTTGTGTGACGTAATAAGCAGAAGCCGTAACAGGCTATCATCACCTTAGGTGAGATTCGCACCTTGCTAAAGGAATATAGAAGAACAAGGAAGGGAATGAAGGATAAAAGGAATCGCCATGGCGCAGTGGGTAAATCGTCTTCGGAACAATATTTTCGTAAATCCACCGCCATTACCTTTATTGTGTGAAATTTCTGGAGCCGTACACCTAGCGCAACCGGGTCTTATGGCAGGCTGGCAGATGAAATACAGGTGAATTTCAAAATTTTCAAAGTTGGCTGTAGGTCGAAATATTCGACTTGTCGCTTCATTTAACCAAGGTACAGCATCATTACAGCCTTGCCAATGCATTCCAGTCAGTTTTTTCGGGTAAAGCCTATTGGAAGGTTGTTTTATGAAGTGCGAAATATCGGGAAACCATACAATTTCTTACCAATCCCTGCTATTAAGTACCACCGTACTTAATGATATTTTAAATCTTGATGGTGGGGCAAAGATCAGTGACGGTCGGGCAAATGCCCCACCATGCCCACCCCTAGCTACGCCTCTGATTACCATCAACCATGATGGTGAGTACATAGCTACATTATGTTAGCTACGTATGTATAAATACATGCAGTAGCTATATAGCTACTACTTTGTATTTCCAACTCTAGCTAATCGTGATCAAACACCACCAGCAAAACCTACACCACCTAAAGGAGAAGAGCCTGAAAAAAGTATAGTGATACATACTTTAACAATTGATATTACGTATTTCTATATGTAATAAATACTATGTAACTACGTAGCTACGTACGTACTTTAACAATAGTGTGCATGTGGGTTTATTCAAATTGTTTTATTGTTTTTGTCTGTGAAGTGTGTATGTGTGTGCTTGGGTTTATCTGCCTATGATATCATTGATACATAAATATTTATGTGAAATAAAACCTTAATGATTGGTTCTATGGATTTTTAGTTTCCTTTATACATAGATATTGTATTTTGTGTGGGCGGATCAAAGGGTTTAATAGTGCTATATATGCCATAAAATGTCAGCAGATAGTTATAGAACTGTGGTTGGGTAGTTATAGCACTGTGGTTGGGTAGTTATAGAACGATAGAGTAGTTATAGAATGGTAGCTCATTGACACTTTTCATCAAAGAAAACCATTCATTTGTGCAATTCCTTTATTCAGTACTACGGTACAGCTCAATTTAAACTTGAAGCACGTGTGCGGGTGACACGCGTGTGTTTCGTAGATCCTCTCGAGTATTTTTCAAAATCGTGCGTGTCTGTAGACAACTGCACGAGAATTTCGCGTGCCATACATGCATGTGTGGCATCACCATACATGCACGCGTGCGGGTGACACGCGTGTGCTTCGTAGATCCTCTCGAGTATTTTTCAAAATCGTGCGTGTCTGTAGACAACTGCACGGGAATTTCGCGTGCCATACACGTACCTGTGACATCGCCCTACATGCTCGCGTACGTACATACGTGCATGCAAGCACATCTACATTAGGAAATTTTGATCGCTATGAGTAACTCCGTTCAGTGTGTAAAAACACTCTCACCTTTATTCCAGTCCACCTCTGTCTTTTTGTCCGTCATTATTCAAAGAGAAAGACGCCCGATTCAAAAGATAGCGACTTCAAGTGCCACGTGTTACTGCGCAGTTAATTAGAACCACCTTTGCATGTGATACGTACTGATGTAGAAAGGCACGCGAAGTGTCCCTGTTGGTGCAGCTTCAGTTCAGCCAGTTACAAAGTACGTAGCTATGTCCATACGGTATTTTATAGTAATATATTTGTTATCCCTAGTCGACTGACAGGTTCACTCACGTTACGAGCTAAGTGCACACCCGGAGATGCGGCACGCGTCTTGTCGAACGATGCGTGACGAGTGCACTATAGACTAACTCGTAACGAGTGCACTATAGACGGACTCGTAACGAGGGCACTATGGACTGACTCATAACGAGTGTTATTACTCTCTACGGGCAGTTAATGCGTCATCAATCTCCAGTGCGCTCGCGAGCACGTAGCGAATATTTCTATGCTCGTGCAGTGCACGTGCAATTGCACACGCGTGTGTTCTTACAGTTTAAATCGAGCTGTACCGTATAAAAGAATTGTGTTTTATTCACACATTAATGTTGTTCACTCACCTTAGTCTTTGTCAACAACTTACCCTTCCTGTGTCTGTCAGTTGGATGCCGTGCCACCCAATCAGTTGATTGTGGTGGGGGTTTTGGTAAGTGCACGGGGGTCCCACTGCATAACATTTCTAATAACAATTTATTTATTTCTTCTAAAAATGAGCACCGTGCCCTATGGCAAGTTTAACAATCATTTATCTTCAAGAGGGGGCCTTTTCCAAAGCTTGGGTGAAGGAGCCACAGAAAGGTTCTGCATTAGATAGGAACCTTTCCACCCAAGGAAAGAAACAATTTGTCAATTATTATTGTTGTGCGTTAATGGTAGTGATTGTGTAGAGTTGCTGTATAGACAAAGAACTGCTTTGAGCACATGTAGTTATGTACGTACCTTACATTACACATACATACTTACATTTAGCAAATACTTAGCTGTAAATGCGTGCACGCACGAGTACACTGCACACATGTGCACTCAGATGTGAATACATGACATATATGTATAATTTTGAAATTCATGCAGTGTACTGGCTAACATGATTATACTTGTATGACTATTATGAAGTAATGAAACTGGTGGGTGTGTATGTATATACGTGTGAATGCAATCGTCACTTAGGTCCACCTGCTAGTACTTTGGACAAGTTGGCTAGTTGTTGTGGAGGGGTCTGGATGTAAAGTTTATAGGCATTGCTTTTCCACCTACCAAGCATTTGTATATGAGTGTCGGATATATTGGCGGCTTTTGCTGAAGTAGCGGCACCGATGCGGAAACTATGGGTGTCAAAGTCTTCTTGGTTCAGGTGTAATTCTTTGAGAAGACTATCGAGAATTGAACTAAATATTTGACGGGTGAGCAGTCTTCCATCATGGAGCATAAATAATGGTCCCGAAGCATTTCCCCTTAATGCTAAGTATGGTAAAATGGCAGTCACTGGACATACATTATTGTTTGTCCTACCCAAATAGATGTCAACACCTTGACGAAATGGGTCAGTCTTTGACTGCTTTATCCTAATACGTACCATTGTGGGTGCTGACTTGTTGTTCACTGCTATATATCCTGTACTGATAAGTGGATATTACTGTCATATGTGTCTTGAGCTGGGACGGTCAACTCGCTGCTCCGCAGAAAGCCAAAAAAGGCAATACAGCAGGCCGCCCAGATCATTGTGTTGTTATAGGATGGTGGCTTTTGTTTCAGCAAGGTGAATATTGCCTTCATGATGTCCAAGGTGATTGGTCTCCTGACCCGTGGTGGCTTAGAGATGGTGTAGGTTTTTTGTATCCCTTTCAGAACTTGCTGAAGACGTGGGGTGAGTTGCTGATTAAAGATGGTGTGTTGTCCAGTAGTTATGTGCATATTACGGATGGCTGAAAGGTAGACTTTGATAGTAACGTGGGATAGCCCCAAAGTAGCTAGATATGTGACAAATAAAAGGAGTATGTGCTCGTGTGCTGGGAGGGGGGACTGGTGGATTGCAGAACAAAACTTCAGGTAACGCTCTTGTCCTGATGAGTAAGTGGTTCTGGTGGCTGGGGAGATACCGTGGTGATAGTATCGGTGAACCATTGTCTGAAGGAATTGGATGTCCAGTCCGGTCCCTTTGGAGACATGATGTTGAGAAGCGGAATTGGGAGTGGGGTTGGTAACTGTTTCGCCTGTGGGTTAGAAAGATGGAACTGTGTTAAATTATTTCTAGAAAGCATGTCAGCTCTAGAATTATTTACCCCTGCAATGTGCTCTGCGACTATGTGAATATCAAATGTTGCTGCAAAGAACCACAAAGATCTGAGTAAGTGCATTACCGTTTGGTCTTTTGAAGAGCCCTTTGTTATGGCTGCAACTAGGCTAAGGTTGTCACATTGAAACATTGTGGTACATCTAGCGAGGTAAGGCCCCCATACTGCACAGCTCATTACTATTGGTACTAGTTCTTTGGCCATGATTCCTACTGGTTCCCACTTTTTTGGCCATTGCCATTGAAACCAATATTGACCCAAGCATGCGCCACAGCCCCATGTTCCTGAAGCATCGGTCTGGATGTAAAAGTCAGCTGGACTTTTTGGTGCTATTTTGCGGAGGATGCTGAGTCCTTTCCAACTGCTAATGAAGGTGTACCACCAACAAAGGTCTGAACAGAAATCTTTGTTTAGCCTTGTAAAGAATGTCAATTCTCTCAGTTTTGCTGCTGTCTGGTACATCCTAGCTACAAAGGTTCTTCCACTCCTGACAACTTTGGTAGCATGCTGAAGGAGACCTACGAGGGATAGGATCTCTCTCTTAGTGGCTACTTTTCTATGAAGCCATCTTGATAATTCTCGATGAATGCGGTGTAGCTTGTCGTCTGGTAGATGAACTTCCATAAGATGAGTGTCTATAAGGATTCCAAGGAAAGTGAGTGATGTTGATGGGCCTTCAACTTTCTCTGTTGCTAGGGGGATACCGAGCTCATTGCACACTTGTGTAAAGATATCCAAGTTGTGTTGACAGGTGGATGAATCAGGAGGCCCAACCAAAAGGAAGTCATCTAAATAATGCATGGAAAATGACACACCTCGCTGCTTAGTAATCCACATGAGGAGGTCTGCAAGAATGTTGAAAAGTTTGGGCGCGGATCTAAGCCCAAATGGGAGACAGGTATCGATGTACAGAGACTGTTTCCATTCCATTGTGAGGAGATGCCTATCAGTAGGGTGTACTGGGAGAAGGCGGAATGCATGCTTGATGTCAACTTTTACAAGAAGCGAGTTAGGACCGGTTTCTATGATTTTTGCAATAGCGTCGTCTACTGTGACATAAGAGGGGCTGCATAGGTTCTTAGGAATGCCGTCATTGACACTGTGGTGTTTGGGATATGAAAGATCAGTGATCAGTCGCCATTTGCCTTGCTGATTACGCTTGGGGATAACTCCGAATCGACTAATTTGGGTATCCTGGCACGATTTTTTGCTGAAGGGGCCTGCCATTCGATGATTGACAACTTCTGCTTTGAGGTAGTCATCTACTACCTCTGGGTGAAGAAGGGCACCTTCCAGGTTTTTATGTGCACGCTTTAATGGTGCTGTAGGATTGTTATATCCGATGCGAAAGCCATATTGTATCCCTGAGAGGAAAAAATTCGGCTAGTTCTTCAAGTGGATATATCTGTAGGGCTTCAAACCATTTACGTACGACTAGAGGTGTGTGAATTAGGCGGGCCGAAGCTGGTACTAGCATTAGTGTAGGGGTGCCTTCCATGTGTTTGTTCCACTCTTGCAACCAGGTGTGGTAGGTAGGGAGTGATATATTATATTCTGTATCATCAATTGGTAGTGTAGACTCCAGCACTAGTTTGTAAAATAAAATGGATACGTACATTTTTCTGTTTTTTTGGAGGGTGGGGGGGCATGTGCATGCACTAGCTAAATAGGTAATACAATCGGAATACATGTGATGACTGTTTTGGTATCAGTATAATACACATACAATACATTTCAGGATGTCCATGGGTATACATACGTATGAAACACAAGGAAACATCATACAGGTACATACATACATATTCTGTACGTACACAGCATTGTCTTGCAATCATGCATATTAGTAATTTAGCAGTAATTAGACAAAGTGAATAAGATCCCTGGTTCCTAGTCCACATTAGTTCACTGTTTTGGGTATACGAGGCTGTTGGGATTTGTGCCTGTTGGGACAAAAGATGGCTTTATGGCGCTTGTTGGTTATTTTGGGATCATGTCGGCACCAGTAGCAGGAGTGATCATAACGGCAATTGGGATGTTGACACCCTGGTTTTGGATTTTCATTAAAGCTGTAGCACACTGGTTTTCCAATTCTTGGTGGAATTACGGGTTGGTTTCTGTAGGGTGTTCGTTCTCCATGTGTATTGGGTAGAGTTTTGCAATCTCCAGATTGGTGTGACAGGCTGAAACAGTGGCTACAACGTGACGTGCAGGCTCGACCTGAAAATGCAAGGTTCCATAAAGTTGAATCTGCTATAGCCCACTTGGCAGAGGGTATGGCTGCTGCTTGATGCCTAAAATGGCGGTCGTACCCTAACCAGCAATCACCTTGGTACTCTTGGTATGCCTGGATAATAAGGCTTTGATAGCCTAGGAGATCTATCACTCTTGTAGGTTGTTTTCGTGATATAATGGCTATGTAAGTTCCAAAACACTGCAGCCACTCAACAATGCCCGAAACTATTCATCGCTTAGGTGGTTTGCTTACTGCTGATTGATCATCATCTGCAACAAGATGTCCGAGACTTTCTGGCAATAATTCGGCCATCTCAATGAAACTTCCCTGTTCTATCCGTTTGATAAGTTTTCCGGAAATGGGAGGAAGAGCTGCTCCAATATGAATGACATTTGGATCTTTTTGCTGATAACTTGATGGTAATCCATTGTCTGAGATAAAAGGAGTAGATTGCTGATTAAGGGTGGTCTCTTCTTGAGATGAAGGAGGGTCTTCAGTAATTTGAGATACATGAGCAATTTGTGATGGTGAGGGAAGTTGACCAATGGCTAAATAACAGGTTATGGAGTTTTAGCTAATAGTGAATTGATTCCATGTGATATCAGGTCATTGTTAATTATATGCAAGTGCATGGTTCTAGCTGTACATGTAGCTATTGTATATAACAATTGTTTTATGGTCACCTAGCTGTGTCTTAGGTGTGAGTAAGCAGAGCGGTGTCACACACAATTATACGGCTGTACAACTATACAACTGCACACATAGCTACACTTATAAGATATTTTGTACTAAATTGTTTACCACGCAGTGGCCAGGGGGGGTTGTTTACAAATTCCTAAAAAATTCCTTAGCATGTTAACGCGTAAGCTGGTACAGCCTACTACTACAAGGTGTTAATTAAACAAAGAGACCTCAGTGTAAACAGACAAGCCCCAGAAAATAGCCGACATGCAGGCATAAGAGCTGGGACCCATGCAATAACATTAGCTCGAGTAATTTTGTGACGCGGGAGAAATATGTGGAAGCAGCGGCGTCGCGGAGCAAGCAACAATTGATATCACGCGTCATCGCGTGCACATACTAGCAACAATATAATCATATTATATCCATGTAACTGGTTAAAGTATAGCCAACATACGATTTAGCAACTTACGAGGAACATCAACTTGGGAACTGGGAGTGTATCTGGAGTCGCCGTGCGAGGAGTTGGTGCCGGTGCCGGTGCCGGTGCTGGGTAGTGCGTCCAGCACAGCCTTCACGATACTCGGCACGTCATGATCCGTTAAAGGGCGACCAGGGTCTTCAGAGGTCGACTGGTGATCGGTAGATCTGTCAGAGGAAGGATTCCTTCGTTGTCTCTTTTGCTGCGGAGGGCGCGTTGAGCTATCCAGCACTTCTGAGGCGGGAGCGTATGAAATTCTTTGGCGAGTCGTGCTACGCAAAACGGGAGCGACGGATAAAGGGTCGTTCCTCCTTCTGGAAGCACCGCGAGTCCTTCGGCGAGGGGGCATCTTTTTCCAGTTACGTTGGCGACAGAAGGTTTTCTTAACAACTTACACCTTAGTGCACACACGTATAACTGATCGCGCATGCGCAATATTCTATTTTGTGCCTAGTAGGTTACTAGTTATATGGTTTGATTGCTTTGACTGTTTAGTTATAAGCACGGGTCTCTCCAACATTAACCTTGTTTAAATTCTTTAAACTCCATTCAGTAGGTGTAAAATACAATAAAACACTTAAAGCACTGCTGCTTCGTTTGTATGAAATATACAGCTCTTGGTGAGGGTCTCGTGACAAATATAGCACTCGGCTTTGCCTCGTGCTATATTGCCACTCGACTCTCACCTCAAGCTGTATATTTCATACAAACCGGCAGCAGTGCTTTAAGTAATACTCGCGTGCACCATTGCACATGTACTACATGAACTGTAAATAATTTGTGGTGTGTTAGCGAGAGTACGAGAAATTGTTGACATCTCAACTGCTCGTGGAGAGTAAAACAACTCATCACAAGTCTAAATAACATTGTAACATGAGTGCACTCGACACGTGGTGTTGACTCGAGTCGAGACTCAAGTATAGTATGGATGCATGTAAGCACGCAAAAATGTACATACATACCTTGTAACTTGCCGGGAAGGTTACCTGCAAGTCTAACTTCTTTAAGATGAGGTACTACTCGCCCTTCCATTATCTCTGTTTAAGAACAGAAACGTTATTCTAGTATAGTTGTATCGCAGTACGAGTAGGATATCTTTGTTATTACACGAGTCCGAGGCGAAGCCGAGGACGAGTGTTAATAACAAAGATATCCTACAAGTGTACTGTGATATATAACTGGCTTCTATTCCACCTGCTATACGGTACAGCTTGATCATAACTTTAAAAAAACTCGCATGCGCAATTACACGCGCATTACACGAACAGCAAAAATATCGTGGCGTGTTTGCGAGTGCACGAGAAATTGATGACGTCTCAACTGCTCGCAGAGTGTTAAAAAACTCCTCACGAGTCTAAATAAACTCGTGCACTCGACACGTGGAGTCTGCTCGAGTATAGTACAAACGCATGTAAACGAGCAGTAACGTACGTACGTACCTTGAAACTGGCCGGGAAGGTTACCTGCAAGTCCCAACTTCTTTAAGATAAGGTGCTACGTGCCCCTTCCATTATCTCTTGTTAAGAACAAAACGGATATCATGTGCACATGTGATTCTAATAAGTTTATGCGAGAGTTTTTGTGACTAACACGTGCTTGTCAGCAGGCACATTTATTTGATAGACACGATGACTGACAAGATCGATTGGAATAACGGTAACAATGTTTTATGTTTGCTTTTTAGCCTTCCCATCTTTAAATCACTGGCGTACGCATACTGAAAGCACACATGTCCTTTGTCCCAGTACACTCGTGTGGTGCAGCTTACAGGTTACTCATGGCGATCATGAAGATAACGTGCGTGTACTGCACGCGAAACTCTCGTGCAGTTGTGTACAAACACGCGAGTTTTTTAAAAATACTCGAGTAGAGTTACAAAATACATGCGTGTAGGTGACACGCGTGTTTCAAGTTATAATCGAGCTGTACCGTACATCTGTAGCTTGAGGTCCTTTGTTGCAGTAATTTACAAACACATGTTTAGTACTATAAACAGGTGCAACTAGCCTTTAAAATATTTTACACTTTATTCCACATTGGGCTTTGAAATTTTTCTCACTGGATAATAACTACGTACCTCAGCTGGATGATAATCCAGTGATATTGCAGTACTTTCCTTTGATGTATGACTTCATTGTAATAGAAATAATTTCATGCGAGATTTTATCTGACTAACACATGTTTGTCAGCAGGCACGTTTATTTGACAGACACGTACGTGCACTGCACACAAATTTCTCATGTAGTTCTGTATAAACATGTGAGGTTTTAAAAAATACTTGGGTGGAGTTACAAAATACACACGTGCTACCCACTTGCGTGCTTAAAGTTTAAATCGAGCTGTACCATACATCAGTGCATTATTCTACGCTAGTTGTATTGAAGCCATTGTACGTTCTATAAGATATTTTAACTGCCGAAAATATAGGATTGCTTTATCTAGTAACTAACGCTAGGACCAATTATTATAACAAAAGTAAAGAAACAATAGCCATGGTACAAACCACCCACAACTTAAACGCAATTCGCATGTACCATGTGTGTGCCATGCGTGTGTCACGCACTAATTACTAACACAAACACGCACTCCCTCGCAGGAACACGACAGCTACTTACTGTCGTATGGCCACGCGTGCACTAATCTTCGTGTATACCTGAAGGTGTCAAGGCAACACTCTTCGGTGTGGATTTGGCAGGGAAGAACGGCTCAGCTAGCTGATTGTCAGAGGCTATGTAAACTATAAAAATCAAATTGTCTGATCGTGCTATGAACGGATCACGTGTGAAAGTTATGCGAGCATTAAATCGACAGTCTTCCACAACATCATTTCAGACATCATCTCAGACATCTCAGAGACTTCTTCCACAACATCATCTTAGACATCTCTGTCTTCACTATTACTTTATATGCATGTGCCAGATTCTATACAATGCACCTTTCCTTTTAAGCGAGGTTGTACCTTACAATCGGAAATCATTGCTCTTCGTATAACAGACTTCTAAACAGCAAAGTGTCTGATTACTTAAAACAATTTTCATGTACGTAGGTGAGTAAAATAATACAACATAATACAACGTATTAGATGCGTACCGTCAGTATAGCTAGCACAGTAGCCAGCTAACTATTTTCCTTAAATTAATAGACTATGGTACGTAGATATATAGGGTTTTGGCTATATGGCCGAAATATTGTTGGTTTGCTTTGATTTTTTGATTGGATTTGATTTATTGATTTAAACTCCTTGCCCTTGATTATCAGTTCGCATGATGCCATTGAACACTATCCGACATAGTAGCTATCCTGTGCAAATCTAGCTAGTAACTGCAAGAACTGAAATTTTTTTATCAATATCGTACAATAGAAGTGTGTGTACGTACTACAGGTATTAAAAAACTTGCGTGTGTAGGTGTGCGGGAACACACACACACATGTTGTAACACTCATGTCCATTCATTTAGCTTCAAAACTCGCGAGGTTCCACGTGTGTTCCATGCGTGTTGCGTTTAACTTGTGGGTGGTTTGTAACATATGAATACGTACATATCCTAATAAAATCTACAAGATTTAATCCCTACTTTGGCTTGATGTATTACCTTTTATTATTCTATGTACGTACCAAAGTAAGGATTAAATCTAGTAAGGATTAAATCTTTTTATTACGATTTGCATTTGCAGCTCTTTTTTCCTTACAATTGTTGCATTTAAAATAATATTTCTTTTATGCATGGTTGAATAACATGCATGCAATAGTTTGGCCTCCTTCATGCTACCTATTGATTCATCCACCACTATCAACTGATTGTGGTGGTGGTTGGTACATAGTTGTACAAGGATTCTGTGCCATTGTATAAAACGCCATTGTATAAAAGATATGTACATCGTTGAGGGATAAGTTGCAGGAGACGTGGTGTAAGTTGTTGATTGAAGAATTGGAGTTTCTCCAATGTACGTAACATGCATGTGGCAGATGGCTGATAGGTAGACCTTTATAGCTGCATAGGAGATGTTAGTGGTAGCTATGTAGGTGTGTGGCAAACAAGATCAGCACCTGCTCTGTAGCTGGCATGGGTTGAGTGTTTATTGACTTGCAGAAGGCTGTGTACCATTGTTGGCTGGCTCCATTATTGTAATAGCGCTGAGCCATGTGGTGAAGAAAGGCCTTGTGATAACTCACTGGTAATATTTAACGCTTATTACTCACTGGTAGAAAATGGCCTTGTGATGTTTATTGTGCTCATTGGGGTTATGTGCACACCTGTGACAGCTGTGTTCATAGCAGCATGCAGGATGTAGGCATCCTGCAGATGGGTCGTCATTCCATTCCAAACAAATTGGTCGCTTTTTGAAAAGTAGTGAGGTCCCACTGGGTGTATAGTAGCTGGCTGGCATATGACGTGAGGCCCTGTACTGTTCTCCGTCATCCTTTGTGAATGGGGCTGCCTGATCAGAAAATGTCAGATTCCAGAGGGTTGTATCTATGATCGACCATTCTGAAACTGGGGTGGCTGAATCTTTTTGGCAAAACTGGTGATCATAGGTGGCCCAGCCACCATCCCGGTATTTTAATTGGCTCTGGATAATTAAGTTCTGATAACCCAGTAGCAGGGCTTATGATAACAGCTAGTCATCAGACATTTTCCGGCCAACTTGACCAATCAAACCAAATTTGACCAGACAAATTTACTATGCATTATCATTGGGGAAGTCAATAAATTTACAATAGGAAAGTAGATGTCCGGGCAACTTTTAACCCTTATCATAAGCACTGAGTAGATCAACGATACGACTGGGCTCTGTGCGAGATATCATTGTAATGTGAATGCTGAAACACTGTAACCACTGGATGGACGTACCTGCTTTATTTATGTGAGCCACAAACCCAAGACCACACACGTCGCCATGTAAATAAATATTCATGTGAATTAAAACCTTAATGATTGGTTCTATGGATTTTAGTTTCCTTTATACGTAGATACGTAGCTACTTGGTAGCTACTAATACTATTGATGGGTGTACCGCACATTGTTAGTAGCTACCTGCCAAAAAAACATTTAGGAAAATATATACATAGCTATATTTAGGAAACTTTATACATTTTTTCACAAACGCAGTAGCTACATACATAGCTAGCTATGCAATATTACCATCAACCATGATGGTGAGTACATAGCTACATTATGTTAGCTACGTATGTATAAATACATGCAGTAGCTATATAGCTACTAGATTGATAAAAAAATTGAAAATTCAAAAGGTAAGTAGGGATTGAATTCAATAGTGCTACAAAAAGTAAGGAAACAAGGAATAAGATTTTGGGACGAGAGAACATTCTGGCATGAGATAATTTATAAAAGTTTAATCCCTACTTTTGGCAAACCTACTGAAGTGAGCCAAAAGTAGGGATTAAACTTTTATAAATTATCTCATGCCAGAATGTTCTCTCGTCCCAAAATCTTATTCCTTGTTTCCTTACTTTTTGTAGCACTATTGAATTCAATCCCTACTTACCTTTTGAATTTTCAATTTTTTTATCAATCTAGTTTGTTTGCTTTTTATACATGCTAAGCATTCATAATAATCTTTCAGCAGGCGCACAAATGTTACAGGCGCTTACGTAATAATTATGCTTGTTTACAGGCGCTTGTTAACAACGTGCTTACATGGCAAAGCAGCTGTGTGATAGCAAATAGCGCTCGACAAACAGCAAAAGCTATTTGTCCAAGGCTATAATCTCGAAGTTCACGACATAATAAAATACACGCGAAAACATCGTGCCAGTGGTGCCATTGTAACTAATTATATCACGTGCAAGCCAGGTTTTGCGCGACGTAATAAGTAGAAGCCGTAACAGGCTATCGTCACCTTAGGTGAGATTCCCACCTTGCTAAAGGAATATAGAAGAACAAGGAAGGGAATGAAGGATAAAAGGAATCGCCATGGCGCAGTGGGTAAATCGTCTTCGGAACAACATTTTCGTAAATCCGCCGCCATTACCTTTATTGTGTGAAAGTTCTGGAGCCCTACACCTAGCGCAACCGGGTCTTACAGCAGGCAGGCTGTCAGGCTGGCTGTCAGGCTGGCTGGCAGGCTGGCAGGCTGGCAGGAAGACGAAATACAGGTGAATTTCGAAATTTTCAAAGTTGGCTGTAGGTCGAAATATTCGACTTGTCGCTTCGTTTAACCAAGGTACAGCATCATTATAGCCTTAACAATGCATTTCAGTTGGTTTTTTCGGGTAAAGCCTATTGGAAGGTTGTTTTATGAAGTGCGAAAAATCGGAAAACCATACAATTTCTTACCAATCCCTACTATTAAGTACTACCGTACTTTATGATAACAGCTACTACTTTGTATTTCTAACTCTAGCTAATCCTGATCAAACACAACCACCAAAACCTAAAGGAGAAGAGCCTGAAAAAAGTATAGTGATACATACTTTAACAATTGATATTACGTACTTATATACGTAATAATACTATGTAACTAGCTAGTAACTAGTACGTAGCTACGTACGTACTTTAACAATAGTGTGCATGTGGGTTTATTAAAATTGTTTGATTGTTTTTGCTTGTGAAGTGTGTATGTGTGTGCTTGTGTTTATCTGCCTATGATATCATTAATACATAAATATTCATGTGAAATAAAACCTTAATGATTGGTTCTATGGATTTTTAGTTTCCTTTATACATAGTTATTGTATTTTGCCTGGGCGGATCAAAGGGTTTAACAGTGCTATATATGCCATAAAGTGTCAGCAGATAGTTATAGAACTGTGGTTTGGTAGTTATAGCACTGTGGTTGGGTAGTTATAGAACGATAGAGTAGTTATAGAACGGTAGCCCATTGACACTTTTCATCAAAGAAAACCATTCATTTGTGCAATTCCTTTATTCAGTACTATCAAAGAACTGTGTTTTATTCACCTGACATCAGTAGGTGTAAAATACAATAAAACACTTAAAGCACTGCTGCTTCGTTTGTATGAAATATACAGCTCTTGGTGAGGGTCTTGTGACAAATATAGCACTCGGCTTTGCCTCGTGCTATATTGCCACTCGACTCTCACCTCAAGCTGTATATTTCATACAAACCGGCAGCAGTGCTTTAAGTAATACTCGCGTGCGCCATTGCACATGTACTACATGAACTGTAAATAATTTGTGGCGTGTTAGCGAGAGTACGAGAAATTGAGGACATCTCAACTGCTCGTGGAGAGTAAAACAACCCGTCACAAGTCTAAATAACGTCGTAACGCGAGTGCACTCGACATGTGGTGTTGACTCAAGTCGAGACTTGAGTATAGTACGGATGCATGTAAGTACGCAAAAATGTACATACATACCTTGTAACTTGCCGGGAGGTTACCTGCAAGTCTAACTTCTTTAAGATGAGGTACTACTCGCCCTTCCATTATCTCTGTTTAAGAATAGAAATGTTATTCTAGTATAGTTATATCATAGTACGAGTAGGATATCTTTGTTATTACACGCGTCCGAGGCGAAGCCAAGGACGAGTGTTAATAACAAAGATATCCTACGAGTGTACTGTGATATATAACTGGCTTCTATTCCACCTGCTATACATCTGTAGCTTGAGGTCCTTTGTTGCAGTAATTTACAAACACATGTTTAGTACTACAAACAGGTGCAACTAGCCTTTAAAATATTTTACACTTTATTCCACATTAGGCTTTGAAATTTTTCTCACTGGATGATAACTACGTACATCAGCTGGATGATAATCCAGTGGTATTGTAGTTATAATCCAGTACTTTCCTTTGATGTATGACTTCATTGTAATAGAAACAATTTTATGCGAGATTTTATCTGACTAACACATGTTTGTCAGCAGGCGCGTTTATTTGACAGACACGTACGTGCACTGCACACAAATTTCTCATGCAGTTCTGTATAAACACGTGAGGTTTTAAAAATACTTGGGTGGAGTTACAAAATACACGCGTGCTACCTACTTGCGTGCTTAAAGTTTAAATCGAGCTGTACCATACATCAGTGCATTATTCTACACTAGTTGTAATGAAGCCATTGTACGTTCTATAAGATATTTTAACTGCCAAAAATATAGGATTGCTTTTTCTAATAACTAACGCTAGGACCAACCATTATAGCAAAAGTAAAGAAACAAGAGCTACGGTACAAACCACCCACAACTTAAATGGAACTCGCGTGTACCATGCGTGTGTCACGCACTAATTACTAACACAAACACGTACTCCCATGCAGGAACACGACAGCTACTTACTGTCGCATGGCCACGCGTGCACTAATCCTTGTGTATACCTGAAGGTGACAAGGCAACACTCTTTGGTGTGGATCTGGCAGGGAAGAACGGCTCAGCTAGCTGTTTGTCAGGGGCTCTGTAAACTTTAAAAATCAAATCGTCTGATCATGTTACGAACGGATCACGTGTGAAAGTTATGCGCACATTAATTCGAGAGTCTTCCGCAACATCATTTCAGACATCATCTCAGACATCTCAGACATCTCAGAGACTTCTTCCGCAATATCATCTCAGACATCTCTGTCTTTACTATTATTTTTATATGCATGCGCCAGATTCTATACAATGCACCTTTCCTTTTAAGCGAGGTTGTACCTTACAATTGGAAATCATTGCTCTTCGTATAACAGACTTCTAAACAGCAAAGTGTCTGATTGCTTAAAACAATTTTCATGTATGTAGGTGAGTAAAATAATACAACATATGTGACGCGGCA
The DNA here is from genome assembly GCA_963930835.1 of Spongia lamella. Classification (NCBI taxonomy): domain Eukaryota; kingdom Metazoa; phylum Porifera; class Demospongiae; order Dictyoceratida; family Spongiidae; genus Spongia; species Spongia lamella. The sequence goes on from OZ005747.1 coordinate 6,508,330, forward strand.
TGAGAAAATAGGGCTTATGTACACATAAATTTGACCAAAGTTTTGAATTTCAAACTTTACAAGTAATCTTAGGTGTCTAATAAAATTTTCACCATTTATGCAGCTTCCATGCAGAATCTCATGCAACCTACATACGTATTTCTAATATCTTAAATAGTAAAGGTGATACATACTGTAACACGAATAGGTGTATTTTGTGTACATAAGCCCAGTTTTCTAATGCCAGGTCACATACAGTATTAGATGCATACCGTCAGTATAGCTAGCACAGTAGCCAGCTAACTATTTTCCTTAAATTAATAGACTATGGTACGTAGATATATAGGGTTTTGGCTATATGGCCAAAATATTGTTGGTTTGCTTTGATTTTTTGATTGGATTTGATTTATTGATTTAAACTCCTTGCCCTTGATTATCAGTACGCATGATGCCGCTGAGCACTATCCGACATAGTAGCTATCCTGTGCAAATCTATCTAGTAACTGCCAAGAACTGAAATTTCTTTTATCAATATCGTATAATAGAAGTGTGTGTACGTACTATTAAAAAACTTGCGTGTGTAGGTGTGCGGGAACACACACGCACATGTTGTCATTTAGCTTCAAAACTCGCAAGGTTCCACGCGTGTTCCATGCATGTTGCATTTAACTTGTGGGTGGTTTGTACCGTATGAATACGTACATATCCTAATAAAATCTACAAGATTTAATCCCTACTTTGGCTTGATGTATTGCCTTGTATTATTCTATGTATGTACCAAAGTAAAGATTAAATCTAGTAAGGATTAAATCTTTTTATTACGATTTGCATTTGCAGCTCTTTTTTCCTTTCAATTGTTGCGTTTAAAATAATATTTCTTTTATGCATGGTTGAATAACATGCATGCAATAGTTTGGCCTACCTCATGCTACCTAATGATTCATCCACCACTATCAACTGATTGTGGTGGGGGTTGGTACATAGTTGTACAAGGATTCTGTGCCATTGTATAGAACGCCATTGTATAAAAGATACATACATCGTTGAGGGATAAGTGGTAGGAGACGTGGTGTAAGTTGTTGATTGAAGAATTGGAGTTTCTGATAGGTAGACCTTTATAATAGCTGAATAGGAGATGTTTGTGGTAGCTATGGTACCGCTCAACTGTAACTTCATTTTTACACGCGTGATCACGCGTGGTACCACGGCAATACTACAATGCATCCCCGTTGCGTGTTTGCGTGGACCACGGTTAGTCGTGTCATGTAATGTACACGTCTCGTGGAAGCTCACGCGTGGAAGTGTACGTCTCGTGGAAGCTCATGCGTGGAAGTGTACGTCTCGTGGAAGCTCACGCGTGGAAGTGTACGTCAAGTGGAAGTGTACGTCTCATAGAAACTCAGGCGTGGAACAAAACACGCATGCACTCACATGCACGTAAAAACGTACTTACCGAGTCTATCGCATTATATTACACCAATATTCTGTTGGTTTACCAGCACAATGTCACGTATCGACTCTTCAGTAGCGCACATATAAAATCTTGATGAATTTTTAGTGGCGCACGAAAGTTCTAAGTCGTTTTATGAATTAAATTATTGTGTCACGTGACGAACTTAAACCATTTTGTTGTTTGGCGCACGTGCACGAGGTGAACGGGAGAAGAAATGGCAAGTGGCCGCTCCGTGAGACGCGCTGTACAAAGCCCTTTAGGTCAGTTACTACTTACTAGAGGGTATCACAGGCTTTTAATGGTTCAATGAATATTTTTTTCACAGAACCAAAACCAAGCGCTTCGCATGCCCTAGTGGATTTTGGCGATGAAGGCACCACAATAATACCGTTCACAAGTTTCCATTTAATGCTCTGCTTGCTACTCATTGATTTTCAACAGTTGTGCACGACCACTTGAGATTAATAAGAAATCGGCTCATGCTGAACTCATGGACGATATTTTTTTGCATAACGTTTGTTATTATTACACGTCGTTATATGCAACAGTCGTGGACTTGTTTGTGCTTAGCCATAAGTCCAGGCTGGACTTTTTGAAAAGTAGTGAGGTCCCACTGGGTGTGTAGTAGCTGGCTGGCATATGACACGAAGCCCTGTACTGTTCTCCGTCATCCTTTGTGAATGGGGCTGCCTGACCAGAAAATGCCAGATTCCAGAGGGCTGTATCTATGATCGACCATTCTGAAACTGGGGTGGCTGAAGCTTTTTGGCAAAACTGACAATCGTAGATATCCCTGTGTTTTAATTGGCTCTGAATAATTAAGTTCTGATAACCCAGTAGCAGGGCTTATGATAACAGCCAGTCATCAGACATTTTCTGGCCAACTTTGACATTTGACCGACACCAAATTTGACCAGAAAAATTTACTATACAATATCATTGGGGAAGTCAATAAATTTACAATAGGAAAGTAGATGTCTGGACAACTTTCAATCCTTATCATAAGCGCTGAGTAGATGAATGTTACGACTGGGCTCTGTGCGAAATATTATTGCAATCAATGTAAATGCTGAAGCACTGTAACCACTGGACGGACGTACCTGCTTTATTTATGTGGGCCATGACCCCAAGACCACACACGTCGCCATGTAAATGACATGTATCGTGGCACTTCACGTCTCGCATAAATTTACACGCAACCGTGTCGTGGCACTTCACGTCTCGTATGAATTTACATGTACCTGTCTCATGTAAATCATGATTTCCATGCGAAATTTTTGCATTTCACAAGCGAATAGCTGCGTGGTATCACGCATGGATTGTCACGCGAGTGTGAAGTTATAGTTGAACTGTACTGTATTCGACGAAGGTTGAGGGAAGAAGAAACTGAGGTTACGTTACATAGCCTACAGCATTTGCGTCTTAAATTCCAAAGCTTTCGCACTATTAATGACCTTGCTAAAAGATGAAAGCCAAGGCTGCTAATGAAAGAAATGATGAACACAATAAAACAAAGTGTAAAGAGTGATGATGAATTGACTGCCAGGAAATTAAAAGCAAAGTTAGCTGGAGAGTTCCCTAGCCTACCTAACGTTTCATTGGCAACAATTAAGCACTGCCAAAAAGAATTAGGATGGGTTTGCACCCGCCCACATTATTGTATAGTAGATATATGCTTACAAAGTTATGTGAATGCTCGCAAGTAACTCACGAGTGAAAATTATAAATTGTGTGTCAAGCGAGGACTACACGCAGTAACTGCGCGAGTTGCACGCGTGTACTCGCGACGTTGCACTGGAGCTGTACCATAGGTAGTGTTCAATTTGGTGTACATATGTACCTAGCTATGCATTGTGTATTGCTGTGGTTATATCAAATACATAATAATGGTTTGCTACCCAAAAATATAATTTTCAGCACAAATCAAGTATTTTCACAGTAAAATGGTATATTCAAACAGTTTGTAAATATTTGCTCACTTTACCATTCAAACTATAGCTATCTATGTATATTCATATGCTAAATTTGATATTCGTTTCAGCCCTATACATTTAGAACTGAACACTTGATCTTACGTGTATTAGTTAGCTACATAGTAGCTCAGTACCTATAGCTACAGTACAACTGGTCAAATGCTTTTTACTGTAAAATGAATGGCTAATAGCTACAGCATTATACCTTGTTCTTCTTTGGGTGGAATTCATGACACACTTTATTATAAGGCCAGACCTATCAACATTATCATTAATTTATTTTGTTTTATCAACAAAATTATAATGTCATATAACAAATCTGAAAGTATGGTACAGCTCAATTTAAACTTGACACTCTGTGTACCAAACTCGCACATGTTCTATAGAATTATTTGAGTAACTTATTCAAACTCGCGAGTGGTTCACGTTGTTATTGTATCTACATGAGAATAATACACCTGCTCTCAAGCTTTTTCGTGAGTAAATCTCATTACATACGAGTCTCGTCACGAGTATAAAGAAGAATCTCGACAACAATCTTTCGGCTTTTGTATATACAGAACAAACCTTGTTTTATTTTAAATAAACAGTATTGGCAGCTGGATTGTCCACGCCGTTGCACGAGCGCCATGGCGCAATAACCAGCTAACAATCACCATAATGTGCTCTTTAACTTACTAAAATTCATCTTTTCAGAAAAACTATAACACGCAATAGTCCATGACGGAACCATATAAGTACCCCAGTAAATGAACATCTAGTGGGCTTGGCAGCTATAGAATAAGGGCATTGAGCAATGTAAGGTGTGCCACTTATAATAAACGCCGATGATATGTTTAGCTTCATGTTTTACCCTTTTGAAGTACGTACTTCACGCACTGGCTAGTAATAGAACCATCAAAGCATGAGAGGAGCCTCGTATAGACAAGCTACACGTGTGCTGTATTACACGTAATGTGATTGTTCGCCAGTAAAGTAAACTACACTCGAGTGAACTTCACATGCATATACAGCTCGTCACAACAATCGAATGCATGCCATGGATCGTGCACTCATGGGGCAAGTTCCGTTAAAAATTTCTCGAGTGACTGTACTAGGACATGCGTGCAAATGTCAGTTTAAATTGAGTGGTATCATAGTAGAACATGTTTAACCCCTTATTAGTTTCACATAATAATAGCCTCAGGGGCACACACAGCTACATGCACGTGCATGCAGACAGACAGACACACACAGACACAATGTATCCCTGGTAGGAAGTAGAATAGGGATACATGGCTTATGTGTGCATGTTCCTTTGATTCAGCTGATTTCCATGCTGTAACCACAGATTAGAAGTATGTACGTACTCACATTAGCTACGTAACTATGCTGGGTATAACATAATAACAGTGCTGAACTGTAGCTACACATATTATAATAAGTATGTGTGTAACACTTTCATACCTCAGATCGAGGGAATCTACTGGGATCGATTAATATACGAAGAACAGAAGATAAAAATTGTTGCAAGTGCTGCAACAACTGTATTGTTAGTTAGTTTAGTATGTCTAAACCATGCATACACCTGCAGGTTGTGACTTGTGCTTAATTCCTTTTGTAAACATTTTATTCTTCTTATTGTAGCTACATAGTTAGTAGTTACCAACTAGCTAGCTATAGTATATTGCATGTTGTGATTGAAACTACGTACGTATATATACGTATGATATTCATTTTACAATTTAATATTAATAGCAAAGTAGCTATGTACGTATATCTATTGTACAGAATGAAGTTGTGAAGGTGCTTTGTTGCTGAAAACTTCTGGTCACATTTAGGCCTGTGCCTAATATGCCGGCATAATTTTGGGAATAATAGGAAGTGAGAATAATAGGGCAAATATTACATTATAAACCCGCTATAAACTATCTAAGTTAAAAACACTCACTATTGAACTCTCTAATATATCTAACTAGCAAATGTACCTGCCCTATCATGCAGGTGTATAGCAAATGCATGCTGTGCATGGTAGCTATAGGACATATTGGGACTCCCTATAGTCCTTCTCAAATACATTCAGATGTTTACTTCAGACTGATAATAGTGTGACAGGTAGAGCATACATAGGAGAAGTGCTGATATAAATTTGGCTGAAATCCATGAAGAAATGAGTGAGTTATTAGACAAACAAGTGAATGTATAAAAAGAGAGTTTGAAAAAAACTTCTGGAGTTCACGAAAGCTCCCGCAAGCCCCTGAAAAAAGTGTGCGATGAAAATGAAAGAAAGAAAGGAAAAAACGACTGCCGCGTAAAAATTTTTATGGTGATAGGAAGGCATTTATAAGGCTGTATCAGAAGAATGGCTGAATAGATTTCTATGAACTTCGGTATATTGATTCTTCAAACAATGAAGGCACCGATTGTCTAGTAAACGGGCCAATTGGGTGAAAAAGGATAGTTCGTCGTGCGTAGTCGCACAACGGGTGCCATAAATCTCGCAATGGCTGGTACTTAGGAATGGTGATGCCTATTTCCTCCATTCTCAGTTTGTTGATTCTATATAGTAAGAACGTTGTGGGTCGGTAATAACTAAGTGATAGCTTTAATGGCGGCTTAGCTAGAGCATTTGCGAGTGTGAGGGCGGTGCTACGTGTAAATAACTCACTCAGTGGTCGCGTTGCTGTGCTTCTTCTTGGCCTCGCGACTCATTATCGTGAGTCTTGATTTGTTATATATTTGCTGCAGTTGTTCTGTGAGTTGCTATAGATTCTATTAGCTGGCTTATGTATAATTAAGACTTATAGTTATATCAACAGTGTCAGTACAATATTTTTTAAAAACCAGACAAAAAGTGGAGGGGCTATAGCCCCCCCCCATTCTGCCACCCTTGTACGTACGTCTGTAATAAACAACCTTTATGACAGCTCAGTTAAACGATAGCATTTATTGTCATATACATACGTACGTAGTATCTGTAACGATTGTCCATATTATAGCTTGTGTTAGTTACGTAGTTACAAACGTACATGTACACTAAACATTCGCTAATACACGAAACATTCGCTAAATGTCATGTTGATCGGTAAACACCATGTTGATAGACTCATCATGCATCACCGAATGACTCATCAGTGTAAAGTAGCTACGTAATAATAGAACACGTTTCAATTAGAAAAATGTAAAAACACCTTTTAATTGTAATGCATACGTATGTTCAGAAAACCCTTATAGGATATAAACTCTCCATTTAAGTGTTATGCTTCATAAATCAACCAATATTCTCTAAGATATGGTCTGATTTCAAGTTTTTTACATACCTTCTTATTTGTTTACATGAATATCTGTCTTTCTGGTCCCCCTCTACAGCAAGATATCGCCTGTATGAGAAATAGTTCAACATGCTCAAATGTATTTACGTATATAAATACATTTATATGGACCACATAGCTATATTATTGTTAACTCTACTATCATTACCATTGTTGGACACCTACGTATATAGGCTGAATAATAGCTCCCTTTGCAGTCACTAGATCAGGCATCACTAATTATATAGTACTATTTCTCATACAAGCCATATCTTGCTGTAGAGGGGAATCAGAAAGACAGATATTCATGTAAACAAATAAGAAGATACGTATGTAAAAAAGTTGAAATCAGATCATATCTTGGAAAAACTAGTGCCACACACTAGAAATTTTGCCTATTATGCCTACACTATAATATACGTAGTTAGTAGGTTACAAAATGAGCTAAAGGTTATGTGAATATGTTTCATTCAAGATTCATGATAGTGAACTGCGAGGCTAAAGAAGCAACAATATGTGACCACTAAGTAGCTACATACTAGGCTTGCACTTATTATGCTGGCATACAAAGCATCCAGCATAATGGTTGAATTGTTCAATTGGACTCAATGTTGTAGCTACTCATGGAGACCTTGGCTGGCTATAAAACAGTTTAACTACTATAGCCATGTATTTATACGTATTACATATGTACATGTACAAGAATGCATTGTATAATGTGTTTTAACTACTAGGCTAGCTACTAAGCTAGCTACTTATGTAGCTTTTGAGTTATTAGTAACTATTTTAAGAATGCTCTCAATCTGGTCTTCCATTTGAGAAATTCGATAAACTATATCTTGCAATTCATAATGTTTCTGATAAGTATACGCTTCTTCATTCTCTTGTGATTCATCATCACGATATGCAAAAAGGTTTGTGAAATGATCATAGATGCTTCCAATTCTTTTTCTAAAATCAAAACCAGATCCTGTAATTTTATGTTCTTTAGGGAAAATCTTGTGTTGTAAAAATTCAGGAATAAGAAGGTCTAATTCAAGAAATAATTGTAGCTTTAATTCTGCTTGGTATAGTAGAGCATTCTGTTGTATTTCTACAGTTCTACGAACTGCTATACCAATAAGTAAATTGATTAGTGTAATGGAAACAACCACATTAAATACTACTATGGTGATATATGTAGTTGTGGGATACCGAAGTGTGTTTTCCTCTTCTTTATTTGTTATAATGATAACATTAAGATCTGATATGGAAGCATAAAATGCAGCGTAAATGGCTTTAAATGGATGGTTGTAGAGTCGTTCTTCTCCAATAATTATGTATAAAGCTAACCCAAAACCAATAACATAATATAAACTGACCAATAAGACTTTTACAATTTTGAATAGTAGTTCATAGAACATGATAGTGTACAAGCCAAAAACATCTAAGTATCGAGAATAAAGGTTTAAGGCCACCCAAGAACAGAGAAGAGCTGTAACTCCAGCTGACCACTTTGTGGGTTCAGTAGTTAAGAATGCTATTGTAAAAATGACAGCTCCCACTTCAAAAATAAAGTGTCCAGGATGAGATACTTTTCTTAGCTTAATAAAAAAGAAAACTTGTAGTATAATAACAAATGCATAAAGAGAATCAGCAGTAAGGATAATGATTACTAGTGAGTGGGGTATATAACCATCATTGTCAGTTGTAGCATTGAGTTGTTCAATAGTACTGGCATTCTTTCTTGGTGGATCGGATATGCCTATTAATAAACTTAGTAGAAGTGTAAGCAGTGCCAATGCCCCTGCTCGTATTTGAATGTAGAGTCTACCATACTTCAACCATTTTACATTTAGAAATGTTAGTAATAATGGGTGGGTAAAAAGCTTTTTTCTTTTGTACTTAATCATAGTTCTAATTACATTCAATTGTTCAGCATTATAGGTATTGTCAAAGGAAAAAAGAAATCGCAAATAACACAAGATAATAAAGAATAGACCACTAGGAGGCTGTTTTGAATCTACAGTATCTGTAGGCATATCCAATATGTACTTGAAATCGTAGTGTTTCCAGTACTTGGGATTAGTTGGATGTAGTTGAGCAGAAGTTATGCTGTTGCCCATCACAATTTGAGCTACTTCGGGAAGGTTTTGAACAAGATGAGTCATGGGTGGCGGATGCATGGGAGAGATAAAATCCATACATTCTTGCCACCTATTGTGTTTTACTACAACACTGGTTACATCGTAATCCTTGTTGATTATAGCAAGATCAAAAAAACTTGCTTGTTGGCAGTTATGCATTAATACCACCCCCCAGTTAAGAAGAAATTTAACAATTGCTGCGTGACCACTTCTAGCTGCTAAGTGTAGGGGTGTATCTTTATTTTGTGTAAGGAGATCACTTTGAAATGGATGTCGTTCAATCAGTTTTTTTACAACACTCAAATGGCCTCAAAGACAAGCATAATGAAGTGGTGAGAAACCATCAATGGTACTTTTAATCATTGCACCTCTATCTAATAATAATTCTACATGTTTTAATTGACCCCTATTAGCTGCATCATGTAATGGAGTACAAAGCTTATTATCAGCTTCATTGATGAGATGTAAAGTATTATATGAATCTAATAAAAGAGATAACAGGACAATGTTACCGGTAGCGGCTGCTAGGTGAATTATGTTTTTCCCTATAGCTAGGTTGGTGTTCCCAAACATGGTTATCTGCGGTCGTTTTAGAAGCTTCTCTGTAGTATCAAAGTGACCTAAACTAACTGCCACATGAATTGGAGTTAAACCGTCTTTGTCACTGGCGGTTATTAATGCAGGTGCTTGTTTATGATTGATGATTAAATTGATGATATCAACTTTATGATATTGAACTGCAACATGAAGTACATTTTGGTCATCATTGTTCTGGATGCCTAGGTTAGCCTTTTCAATTAATACTTTGGCAATACCAAAATCCCCTCCACCCATTATCACTACATGAAGTGGAGTGTTGCCATTGTTGTCAATCTGATTAACATTTGCTCCTTTACCAGCCAGCAGCTCAGCAGCTTCTGCATTACCAAACATTGCAGATTTGTGAAGAGGAGTTTGTTTTTATCATCATCAACCGCATTAATATCACACCCACTACTCACCAAGTATTCAATAACTTCTAGTCTGTTATCTTTTGCAGCATAGTGAAGAAGAGTAAACCCAAATTCATATTTGTGATCAATCTGAGAAAGATCAATTGCTTTTGTCAACTCATTGAGATTCCCTTCAGCAGCAAGCTCTGCAGGCTGTAAAAATTTTATTCTTTTAACGGTGATTAAAGGTTGCTTATCACGATCATGGTATATACCACCAGATTCTAGGTTTTCTGAAGTTTCACAGACTTCCATGTACGTACTAGAGTACGTAGCTATATACATAGCATGAAAAGAAATATCAACAGACATGTATCCAGCTACATTATATACATGTTATAAAGGGAGTAGCTATAGCTATGTACGTACGTATGTGGCTACAAGTAAAGTAAAAACTATTAATCAAAAGCAGTTACATACTGTACATCAGGTTTTATCTTCGAGGTTCTAATTTTTGCAAAATTTGTAAGGCACATGACTTCACAAATTGTAATTCTTAAGCATCTCTTCAATGATTTCCTTCCAAGTACGTATGTTACGTACATACCTCACTACTTCTAGCCATGTAGCTATCTTACATGTACGTAGCAACAGCAAAACGTATCTCGACTAGTTAGACAAGATTATGTACCAGCTGCTTGTGGTTGTTTTGAACTTCTGATTGGTTCCAATCATAACCATCAGTTATGTATAAGCAGGTGATTTTAGCAACAAAGCAGATAGCTAGATATACGTACGTACTTGACCAAACCTCAGCTTGTACGTAAAATAAATTATTACAGAGTCAATTGTGAAGGATTTTGCACTCAGATTTGATTGCATGTGCAACATACATGATGATATACACGATCACCTGTTGCGACAAATGCCAAGTTTGCAAATTTCATTAAAGCAAAATTAATAGCTATAACTGCTAGATGGTAATTGCAAAATTATGGCAAACTAACTAGCTAGCTACGTAGCTACTGTATGGTATACAGTATGTGTATAGGATATTTAAAGCATAAAAACACATGCACACACACACACACACACACACACACACACACATGCACACACACACACACCTTAGTTCGAATAACCACGTATGTAGTTCATATAAATGTCCTCCACTAGTACGTAATTCGTAGAATGAATTTTATCGCACCTGTCATTTGAATATATACCTATGGAAAAATGGTGTATAAACCAAAGCACAAATATGCAGTAAACAGGATGTCACATGTCACATACTAGTCATTCCTATGACAACCACATTTATTAAAGTAAGTGATATGCATTTAATTACAAATTCGTAGGTCCATGATTAACCATACAATGTATACTGATCATTGTGGTTTATTAATTAAACTTCTTAAAATTATATGTACGTACCTTCTTCATACATTGAGGTTGACAGATGGTGATTTACATGTGAACCTACAGAGTTGTATGTAGCTACGTATATGTGACTGTCCGAGCGAAAACCAGCCTAGTTTCACACTTCTGATTTTGCCAAGTTAATGGTCCATAAAATCTTATTAGAATGCTACTACAGAGAGCTCAAATTTTCAGCAGTGATAAAGTGCTGTTTGTACTACCAATCCTGTAAATTTAAAGTCTGTATACCTTATGCAACAAAATTTATGTATGAAGCTCTAAAGTGGCAAATTTGGAAGTGTGGTTTTTGCTCGGACAGTCACATATGTCTGTGTCTATCTGTGTTTGTGTGTGCATCATGTGTGTGTGTGTGTGTGTGTGTGTGTGTGTGTGTGTGTGTGTGTGTGTGTGTGTGTGTGTGTGTGTGTGTGTGTGTGTGTGTGTGTGTGTGTGTGTGTGTGTGTGTGTGTGTGTGTGTGTGTGTGTGTGTGTGTGTGTGTGTGTGTGTGTGTGTGTGTGTGTGTGTGTGTGTGTGTGTGTGTGTGTGTCATTGCAATACTGCATAGATGATAGCTATAGCTATTCGCTAGTCAAAATTATAATTGTTGTCTAGCTACGTATTAAATTGTTCAAGTCTGTAATCAACAGCTTAATAGCTACCATACCAGTGCTTGATTGAGGAAAGGAGTAAGATTACATACTCTAGATCTGTTGTGAATATTCAATTTAAGTTTGTTAATCAAAAGTAATTTACCCATAAACACAACATTATAGCTAGTACATGTAGCTATAAAATTATGAGAAAGTTTGTATAAGCACAATAGCATTGTTTATCAGATAAAATATTTGGACTTAATGGTATGAGTTATGTAAACACTGAAAGTTATCTTTAACAAAATAAACAAATATAGAAAAGCAAACATCAATTGGTGGCATTTGAGTTTTCTGGTGTTGTTTTTAAAGAACTGTTCAGTTGCATATACGTATATCTATGTATGTAGCCATTACCAGGAACAGTCCCTATTTTGTATGACTAGTGTATATACGTACGTACGTAGCTATATATACTGTAGCTATGTAGCTATATATAGCTACTGCACATGCCCAGAAGCCAGAATTAAAAATACAACCAGAGGGTGATGGGTTTGTTTAACTTGGCAAAGGAAAGATCCGTAGTTTGTTTGGTTTGCCAGGTTTGTAGCTAAGTCATGAGTGGGTCCATAGATTAGACCTAACCCAGAGCAATTTCACAGTAGTCAGCAAAATGCAAGCAGTAGGTAAATGCCTTTCAAGACAACTGCGTCAATGTTCTAAACTGCTCGAGGTTCTGAGATTGAATCTGATGACATTTTTGACTTGTCACAACAAAACACAATTAGAAATCTGGAAATATTGGACGGGATTTTGACTAGTGCATGTCGGGCATCTCGCAACAACACTCCTGGTAAAAATTATTATTATGCATGACTTGTATACATACGTATGCATAGTCACTATTATAGCTACACAGCTATCATTTCGATGTAGCCAAGAAATTGACAATAATTAATTTGACGTACATGCATAAACAGTGTATCTAAATAACTTTGAACAATCAGACAATATTAGCTACTCAGCCATGCATGTAACTGACACTGTACTTATCCCTTCCAGCAATGAGGCACCAAATTTGGTATGAGATTATTGATTAAAAAGATTATATACGTAGCTAATTATAGTAGCTAGTTAAATTATTCATTTGCTTATGTTGATATCATTCAATTAAGCATAGTAGCATATTGTCTGTTGTGGTTAGCCTCACTGTTTAATTTGTATGGGTATAGTGTAAACAATGAAAGTTTTTCTTTAAAAAATAAACAGTCACCTTTGCAAACCAAATAAACTTGCTGGTCTTTTATTTGATTTTCTTTTCTAACCAAGTTTACACCCAAAGTATGAAATCATCATCTCATAAAATGATTGAAATTAAATTTTATGTACAATGACTGGCAAGGTGAATGATTATGCAAACAGACTATAGTTAATATATGAGTATACATGCATGGGAGCTGTAGCTATACAGTTATAGATAGCTACATATATCATGTGCACTTGATAGTAGTAATGCATTCATGCATCTTTGGTGCTCACCATCAAAACTTCATACGTAAGTAGCTACCGGCATCTGAAGTTAGCAAAATAGGCTGGTCTATATAAAATCCCTGGCACATTTGATCCTTTCCGTAAACATATATATATATATATATACGTAAGTCATGAGTCAGTCTGTAGATTAGACCTAACCCTTCTTCCAGCCCTATATGGCTGTAGCTATTATAAACTGGTTACAGCCGGCTCCTTGGCGCTGTAAGTATTATTACAAGCTCTTGAAATCTACGTACTCAGGCCCTCTTTGTATAACTGTACCACACTCACCTTTCTAACTGATTTGTTCCATAATGGCATACAGTATTATGTATGCACAACACCCCTTCCTGGGAAGAGCATGCAAATCACTATAGCTAGCTATGCGGTGTACGTATAGCTATTAGCCATCTCTTCCATGCCGGCACAATGCGTTTTGTTACCGGCACATAGCTAATACATATGTAACAGATTATGCGGCTATCCAAGCAAGATACGTATGTCTGGATTGGATCCACTCGAGGATCGACTTGTGCAGGGCCGAATACGTACTTCTATCCATTTAGGCAAAGTATGGGGAATAATCTAAGTAGCTATGTGGCAACCCTTCACAACTTGAAGCAAGCAGCTCTTCTGTTTATGCTAATAAAGTGGGCTTGCCGGCACCTCCAGTTGTTAATAAGAAGGATGCTGGAACGCTCGGGAACGCTGGTAGCTATAGGTGAGGGAGTACACTTCCAAGATCTCCGGCTTAATCGGCAAGCTATTTGAGTCCCGGATAGCCATACAAGACATGATGGCGGATGATATACCACTGGCTATTGTTTACTGATTATAGCTATAGCATTAGGCTATCACTAGATTAGCTCGGCGGCCGGCGGCTGTGTGGGGAGCATCGGAAACACTCCAGAAAGTCGGGCATACCTAACTAAATACATAGAATATTTGACAAATGTTTTGATATGCTTATATTAGGCCTGCGTCAAATACGCCGGCATAATTTAACGCATAATAGGCTTACCTGGCATGCTGGCATAATGCCGGCATTTTGAGATAGTATCCTGGAATAAATCGTAATTTTTAGTAAATTGTCTCAAGATGGCGCTCCATGTGACAGCATAGATACAATAACCTTACAGTAGGGTTAGCAGACATAGCGACAGCTGTTGCAAAGTTCGTGATGATGATATAGTAGTAGTATATACGTACATACGTAGCTTCAACAGCCTTCCAAGGGTAACTACGTACTACGTTTACTGTATAGTACATTGTGGTGAGTTGTAATTAAAGCCATAGTACAGTTGTATACACAGAGTTAATAGAGCTAATTATGTGTATTATACATAACTCACAGCTGTAATTACTGTTAGGCATAATGAGCATAATATAATAATAAGAAAGAGTCCAAGTATAATAGGGGAAATTTTTGGGAAATTCCCAAAAGCATTTAGGCAAATTTCGAGCATAATTTATGGAGGCCTAGCTTATATACAGTACAAAGCTATCTGTCTACATTATGATAACTGACTCAAATTATGTACGTATGTTTGTGTTATTTGTTTGTTTAATTTGTTGTATGCTGTTGATATTTAGCCGGTCACACTGATTTCTGGAGTCCTATTCTCATAATGCATGATCATATAGAAGTAGTAGGGCTTAGAATTTTGCAGAGAAGACAAAGTCTTCACTAAACAGAGGTTTTCAGTTCACCAGTCCATGGTTCCTAGCTACCACCTAAGTAATAAGCTGGCTCACTTGTGGTGTTATTAATATATTTTATCCTGTCACCGTAGCCTAAAAGTGTAAAAATGGATCCTGCCAACAAGAAACTGTAAATGAAATGATCTAACCCACGCCTAACACTAACCCTAACTGACCCACATGCTGGGTACCAACCCTGACCACTAACACAAAGTCGGCCTGGGCCACCAAACCTGGCCTACGTATATACATATGTAGGTTGGTGCAATCTTCCATTTTTACAAACCTCTGGTTAGTTCTCATAGCTAGTGACTAGTAGGCCTGGGCCGATTATGCCGGCATAATTTTGGGCATAATAGGTAGCTGAAAGCATCAAGCATAGTGCTGGCATAATAGGCAAAATTTCTAGCGCGCGGCGCCAGTTTTATAATAAAAACAAATTAAAATCATTTATAAGGGCTACATGCTTACCATTACACACATACTGTACTATCATACAACTGCTAGGCTGAATTCAGCAACTATTGCAATCCCTTTTACAGTTGTTAGATCAAGCGCCACTAAAAATAATTAAAATTATTTTGTGAATGGCTCCCTGTACAAGAGATTTAATGCTGTAGAGGTACGTACCAGAAAGGCTACTAATACTCATAAACAAGTAAGAGGGTGATTAAAGTAAGCTAAAAGGATAGGGTGTGTTGAAATCATGTTACTTTTTGGAGCATAATGTTAATTTATGGAGCATAATTTGAGCATAATAGGAAGAATATTGGAGCATTGCTCCAAAGCATAATAGGCAATTTAAAAATCATAATAGGCCCAGGCCTAGTGACTAGTTAAATACCGTATAGCCTAAAATTTTTGACGATTAAAAGTTTTGTGCAATAGTGAATTTAGTTGTTTCGTGGATAAAATTTTTGGGGATTGCAGAAGTACTGCATTGAATTATAATGTAGGACAAAATTTTCAAGGCTAAAATTTTTGTGGGTAGCTATGTACGCACTCCAAATCCACAAAAATTTTCACCCTCGAAAATTTTAGGCTGTACGGCATATAGCTACGTATCTGCTTCATTTTTGTATGTATGTTTGTACTCCTCTGGTAAGGAAGAATGCCCATGGCTGATTACCGGGGGTTAAACAATCAATCAATCAATCGATCAAAGTATCTGACTGCTCTATTAGAGTAACACAATCTGCTTTCTGTTGAGCAGTTTATACAGGTACTGTACTTATACGTATGCATGTATTTGTTCATTAGCTAGCTAGCTATGTATATGCTTAAAATGTAAGGCATCAAGCATAATGCCAACATAATAGGAAGTGTTTTTGCTAAGTATTTATAAATCTATAAATTACCAAAATATCATTATACTTACTCTAATAGAACAGTCATCTTAGCAGTAATAATTATATTTGTGTACCTTATGTTTTTCAGGGCCATAAAATAATATTATGTATATTAAAATGTAAAAAGTACATGCATTACTGCATTTTCAAAGTTTGCGTGTTGATCACGTGAGTGAATAAAAAAGCTGTGATGTATTGTTGGTCATCTCTAACAGTTATAAGTGTAGTACAAATCTCTTTACAACAACAGCTACATACATACGTATCAGTGATTTGTGGTCAGTTAACCCTTAATTTCTGTGTCAGCTGCGTACTGTTGTATATAATCAATTTCATAGATGCTTTTATTATTTATACCTACCTATTGACCCATTATTTACCTAGTTTTATCACAAAAAATAAGGTAGTTAAAATAATGGCCTTACATGTACGTATGTAGTTGATGTGTTATGTTGATAATCCATAAAATTGATCATGCAACTGAACAGCATGTATACGTACACATCACAAGTTTATAATTTCAAACGTACCTAGCTAATATTACGTATGTATTATGACCAGGTACACGCCAGCCAAAGTACCTGGTTTCTTGAAATTGCTTTTGTCCAGAAAGTCGGTATGCGTGTTTATTTGTTTGTGTGTGTGTGTGTGTGTGTCTGGCCCCAGGCTCATGTGAAATGAAGCCTGAATAGACTTCCAGAACATTGACAACTCTGGGATAAAATTAGTCTCAGATGTTGGCACATTGGCACTAGTGAACAGATTTTAAGACCTGGCTATATAAAGGGTCTAGCTACTCACGTACAGCTACACTTGCTACTGTAAGATTACAATGTTACATCTTAACTGCTTACAATCATGTCATGGAGTTTAGAAATACAGTAAGACACTGTAGCTAATGTAGATGATTTTCTAAACTATGTTAATGTGCATAAAACTACACTATATTAATGTGTCTAAACTATATTAATGTGCATAGGTACGTTTATAAGCTACATGTACCAGTACCACACCAAGTGATGTGATAAATAACAGTGTGGGCACAGGGTCTAATCACCACAATAATAGCGTGGTTAGCAACCCACAATGTCATTTATCTCACCATTTAATGTGTAATGCACACTTCAGAGTCATTTTCACAGTGCTGATACTGAGTTTATAGCGAGGGGTGTCACATATAGTGTATGCATGTAACCACACTCAAATATACAGCCATGTTAACAGTACGTACATATGTATGTATGTAACTGTAGGTAAATGCAATAAAGCTAGCTATAGCTATGTACCCAACCAGAGTTACGTATCCAAAGTATTTTTATATGTGTAGCTACTTTCCAGTGATTAAGATATCACCAATGTAAATCTATGGTGCTGGGCAGTATACTGGTATTTGTAGTTATTCACAGTATGTAAGCAATACCGGTTACCACAGTTACCATAGTATTTATACCAATATTTTCTTTATTACGTTTTTGTGAATTAGAGTTGGTCCAGGAAGCCATAAGTTAGTGTAAACAGGCTAAACAGTGAGGTTAACACTTAAACATTACAGGCTAACACCAACCCATTCGTATAGAAGGTGTAAATTTGTATTTATAACCAGTTATTAATAAACTGATAAACAATTTCCCTTGTGGGTACTATTTTCTCATTTTTAAATGGGTTTTTGAGATAACAATGACTTGAAAATAGTTTGTAGTGTTCTACTATAATGTAGCTACCTTCCACTGCATTTTACTACGTATGCAAGTTGTGATATCTTAAATACTGTGAAATACTGGTATACCGGGATATTTTCTTCATACCGATACCGAGTTGAAAATTTCTATACCGCCCAGCACTATGTAAATCACAACCATGCATGGGGAGGCTTTTCCATTATCTACTGATAAACAGCAGGAGCCAAAGACACATCAAGCAGTTAACAGCAATATGGGTAAAGTAATAAGTGTTTATTGTTACATACTCACATAAAATTGACCCTGTTTGTACGTATGTTTTTGTTAGATCCAATTTAGTAAGCTGTTTTACACCAGATACAGTAGGTACGTACTACATAGTTATATAAATAGCTAGATCTTTAGCCTTTGAAACTGACTGATCGACCTTCAACAAGGGATTTATTGCGGTTAGCTACGTAGCTACCTTGCAAGCTAACTAGCTAATAATCACAAATATAATATTCTGCTATCTAACTTTAATTGGCACCATGCAGTAGTTAGCTAGCTACTATTGGTGTAGCTGACTAGCTACATGCCTGTGTCATGTAGCTTCTATATACCACCAAATACTGATTTTCAAAGGGTACATAATTAATCAAGACTCATGCATAGCTGTGTTGGTTACCATTAAATATACGTAACTATATATAGTAGAGACATTACACTCTTATAGTGTTGTGGTGTTCTTGCAGTCAAAACATTACAAATTGATGAACACAGCTATGCTGTATAAATACATGTCATACACTGAACACATGCAGTAATGCTAGCTAAATGAATTTGCTGCTTCCTGTAGCTACAGCCATAACTCTTAGTTCATGGCTGTTTTATAGCTTTAACAATAGTGTACTATAAAAGGTTAGATAGTTAGAAGTTTGTATTAAAAGATCAAGTGTGTAACTACAACTATAGCTATGTTATCAAGGGATATTGTAGCTACTCTATTATTATCTCTGTTCATTCAACATATTGAGGGATTTCAAACAGTGGTAGTAATCAATGGAATACATGATCAAGATGGTTCAACCAATGATATAGGTGATACAAGAGCTGTAAGTGATAGTAATGGGTCTGATACCTTCAGCAATTTATGTTGTATGTATGGAAACTGTTCTTGTACATCCTTGCACAATGCACTAGTTAATCTTACCAGTAATGTTATGATTAATATAACAACTGATGCGAAGTTGTTTGGCTCAATTGTTTCATTAGATGGGCTTGCTAATATTTCAATAGTAGGACATAACAGACCTACTGTAGATTGTAACAAGTATGGAGGAATAAATTTTACTTCTTGTTACAATTGCACAATTGAGGGGTTCACTTGGGTAAAGTGCGGTGCAATCAGTTACAATAAAAGTGTTTATCCTGCGCTACAGTTTTACAATTCTTCCAGTGTAAATATTAAAAGCTGTTTATTTCAACACTCAGCGGGGCAAGCACTTGTACTGTCAGAATTGTCAGGTGATGTGAATATTAACTATTGCAATTTCTTTTGTAACACACAATACAAAGATCATGGAGCAGCTGTTCATTACTCATCAAACTATTTGTACCAATCTGGACTTAACATTACTATTATGAATAGTAAATTTATGTATAACGAAGCAATGAGTGTGGTTTACTTAGCGGGTCCACCATCTGCTGAATCTTTGCAAAAATTTCATATTCAAAATTCCATTTTCTATTTAAATATAGCTGTACCAGTCTATCTTTCCCACCAAAAGCTTTACATTTGTAGAAACATTGAGTTTTACGGTAATATGGCTGAAAACGGAGGAGGAATCTTCATCAGTAATTATTCTGTGGTTATATTTCATAACAACGCAATAATCAAGTTTAGACAAAATACAGCTATTAATAATGGAGGTGCCATATACCTCACTAATCACAGTAGTATCTTCTTCCAACAGAACCCTATACTGTATCACAACAGTAATCTTCTCAATAATGAAACTTTTAAAAAAGCAGTATTTTTATTTAATCGTAATAGAGCTGATAAGTTTGGTAAAAACATCTATGCCTACCAAAGCTATGTTACATTTGGTAATAATACTGCAGTGATATTCAATGGTAATTGGGAACATGGTGAAAGCAGTGCTTTGCACATTGAGCATTACTCTAAGGTAACATTTGAAGGAACTTCTGAAGTAACACTCACATATAATTACGGTGGAGCTTTGTACATTCACGATCAGTCTGAAGTCACATTTAAAGGAAATGCTACAGTAAAATTCTATGATAATGTTGGCTTGTATCAAAGCGGTGCTTTGTATGTCCATTACTCAAATGCAACATTCACAGGGAATTGTTATGTAATATTTGATTATAACATTAATGAAGAAGGGGCTTTGTACATCCGTAACTCTTTCGTCAGATTTCAAGAAACCTCTGCAGTAATGTTAAGTAATAATGAAGCTGACAATGGCGGTGCTATGTATATTGAAAACTCCTCTGCTGTCAAATTTCAAGGAAATTCCACCATAAAATTTGATAATAATAATTCTTCTAATAATGGTGGTGCTGTGTTCATTAAAGATCATTCTACTATGGCATTTGAAGCAAACTCCACGGTAAAAGTTTTTAATAACAAAGCTGGATATAATGGCGGGGTGATGTATGTCGAGAACTACTCTAACATAACATTTGGAGAAAATTCTACAGCAGAATTTTATAAAAATGAAGCTCAAAACGATGCCGGAGCTGTATATATAACAAGTAACTCTGCTGTCACATTTACAGAGATGTCTACAGTGAAGTTCAATAAAAATAATGCAAGTTATGGTGGAGCGATTTGTGCTGTAGATTACTCTATTCTCGCATTTAAAGAAAATTCTACGGTAACTTTTAACAATGACAGAGCACATTATGGCGGCGCTGTGTGTGCTAGTAACTCTACAATCACATTTGATGGAAATTCGACGGTGACCTTTAAGAACAGTGAAGCTGTTTCTTATGGAGGGGCTATGTATGTCATAGATTTCTCTACCATCATATTTAAAGGAAACAGCAAGGTAACATTTAATAATAATATAGCTCATGCTGATGCTGGGGCTATGTATATCAGTTACACAGCTGTTCTCTTTGAAGGAGACTCCGTGGTAACACTAAGCAATAATAAAGCATACACTTATGGTGGTGCGGTGTACATCAGCTACTCAACTATTGAATTTGTAGAAAACTCAAAAGTGAGTTTTGACAATAACAGTGCAACAAGTGGCGGTGCTGTATATTTTTTTCATACTTGTATTAATACAACACAATACATGCGGTTAGCAGGAAATTCTACATTATCATTTGATAACAATAAGGGAAATGACAAAGGAGGAGCTGTGTGTGTAGACGGTACCGATCCAACCATCACTTACGTAAATTGTTATCCCCTCAATTTTAGCCATTTCTCTAAAGTAACATTTACCAATAATAGAGCTTTCAATGGAGGAGCTGTATACGTTGGCTATAACATTAACATCAAATCTACACAATCTTCCACACTAACATTTAGAAATAATCAAGCACATAGCGGTGGTGCAATGTATTCTTACACATCCGGTATCAGTTTTCAAGGAAATTCCAGTGCCGTGTTTAACAATAACATTGCCCTTCAAGATGGTGGTGTGTTGTTTTCTTACAAACAATGCAACATTTCATTTATAGAAAATTCTACGGCAACTTTTGCTCACAATAAAGCTGTTAATGGTGGCACCATGTATGTTGGTGAAAATATTAACATCAAATTTCAAGAAAACTCAACACTGACATTTAAGAATAACCAAGCATACAACGGAGGAGCAATATATTCTTATGCGTCCAATATCACCTTTCAAGGTAATTCCACTGTCACATTTAACAACAATGTTGCTCTTCAAAATGGTGGTGCTTTATATTCTTGTACACATTACAATATTTCATTAAGAGAAAATGCTTTAGTGATGTTTACAAACAATGAAGCTACACAAGGTGATATAAGACAGTTTAGCTCAGTTATTAAATTTCAGGGAGACTGTAAGATAACATTTACCGAAAACAAAGCCATTGAATATGGTGGGATGATACATTCTTCTGTCAACTCTCTTGTGGTATTTGATGGCCATGCTAACACTAACTTTCAAAGGAATCAAGCAAAAAGTGGTGGAGTTTTCAATCTGCATAAATCTTCTATAACAAGTAGATTAAAAGCAAATCTGATTTTTGAAAATAACAGTGCTGAAATGGGAGGGGCAATTTATAATTCATTATCTAACATCACATTTGGAGATAATTCGTCCATACAATTTATTAAGAATACAGCATTGCAGGATGGTGGAGCTATCTACCTGAGTGATCATTCAAGATTCATACTTATTAATAACACTAAGGTTAACTTTTTCAAGAATTTAGCCAGTGATGATGGAAAAGCTATTTACGTACAAATAAAACAAAGCTTGTTAATCTTCAATGTCACTAATTTTGACTTCAGTGATAATGATCTTGGAACCATGAGAAACCTGATTTACATAAATGTGCCAAAATCATGTAACAAAAGTTGTTTATTTCAGAGTTTCATAAGATTTCCTGAAAATAACAGTCTACCAGTTTCCACTTCTCCGAGAGAAGATTGATATTGTTTTATCCAGCAAAATGCATTGACAAGAATTATTCAGAAAGTCATACATATTACATCAGTAATATAATGCTTGGTCAAGAAATCAGGTTTAATGCATGTGTACTCGACTATTACGATCAACCGACTGAATTAACCCAATTTTTGGTAACCGGCATGGATCACCAAAACTATAACATGTCTGGCTCAAAATACATTTCAGTGTCATGCAATCAAACAACACAAGGAGTAAGTATAATTGGAAATTTAAACACTCTATTTAATTACTCAATTGTTTTTTCCATGTATGCTGCCAAGACGTTTGGATCTAAAAGGATTTCAGTGAAATTAATAGTTGAGCTATCACAATGTCACCTAGGATTCCAGTATTCTAGTGAATCACAAATATGTAAATGTTACAGTACTAAGAATATTATTTCTTGTTCTGGTAGTAATTCCACCATTAAGAGAGGTTACTGGTTTGGCAGTGTAGAAGGTAAATCAACTATAACATCTTGTCCAAGCGATTATTGTAATTTCTCCTGTTGTCAGATCACCAACGGTATTTATCATCTTTCTCCAATTAGAGCAAATCAGTGTAAACCACACAGGTCAGGTATTGCCTGCAGTAACTGCGAGAATGGCTATACTCTATCGTTTGACTCTCCTGAATGTATGGAGGTTGATAAGTGTACCATTGGATATACAGTACTGGTAACTGCACTATCATTCTTGTACTGGATAGCTGTAATAGTTACAGTGTTTATAATGATGCACTTTAAAGTCGCAATTGGGTCACTATATGCTATTATATACTACTACAGTGTAGTGGATATTTTTCTAAGGCAAGCATCAATTTTTTCCAATGGACTATATACAGCCATTAACGTTTTGTCCAGTTTAGCCAAGTTGACTCCACAGTTTCTTGGACAACTTTGTTTAGCAAGAAACATCAGTGGGATTGATCAACAGTTTATACATTATGTACACCCAGTAGTTGTATCATTGATTCTAGTTATGATAAGTGTGCTGGCAAGGAGATCACGCAAAGTCTCATTATTTATTAGCAGAGGAATCATTCATTTTATTTGCTTCCTTCTATTGCTATCATACACGTCTGTGACAACCACCTCTCTACTGCTAATGAGGTCACTGACGTTTACGGACATTAATAAGGTTTACACTTATTTGTCTCCGGACATTGAATATTTTCATGGTCGCCATCTTGCATACGTTATTGTGGCAATGATATTTACAATAGTAGTAGTTATTAGTCTTCCACTTCTGCTACTGTTAGAACCATTCTTGAATTCTAAAATTAACTTCATCAGAATTAAACCATTGCTTGATCAGTTTCAAGGAGGTTACAAGGACAAGTATCGCTACTTTGCAGCTTACTATTTGATATGTCGCATTGTGATTATTGTCCTCATGATGGTGAGGAGCTCGGATGACCTCATTACTCATTATACAGTAATAACAGTGTGTGCACTTATGGCATTAATACACCTTGTGGTTAGGCCATATGCCGATAAACTTCATAACATATTTGATGGAATAATTTTACAATTGATTGTTACATTGTCTGTGCTGCCAATAGTAGATTTTGAAAATTATGATGAGACTCTGGTAGTAGTGGTAGCATATTTATGCACAATTTTACCACTAGCAAGCTTTATTACCATAAAGCTTTGGATCAACAGGAATAAGATTCAAGATATTATCAAATCTTTGATTACTAAGCACTTACATAAATACAACACTGTACCCACTGATGAGATGGAAATACCATCAGTCAATGAAACTGGCATCACTACAGATAATTGTGAGAGAAGAAAGTGAGCATGTAAGTACAGGGCCTGTAGCTACATACGTATATACAAGAAAAGGTGGTAGCTAAATGGGATATCTTTACAACAGCGTTGAGGGTCAATCCGCATAAAAAATTCCAGGTCATTTGGGTTAGTCATTCGGGTTGCCAGGTCAAGCTAATAAATTCCACATTGACCTGGTTTGTAATAGTCTCTAATACAGCAGTCGCAAATAATACTAGTGACTGTTCTATTAGAGAGTATTGATTGATTTGTTATAATGTAACACTTTCACACCTCAGATCAAAGGAATCTACAGGGATACATAAGCTATGTATCCCTATTCTCCTTCACATCTAGTGTACACCAGTGTACATGATCAAAAGGCAGATCAAAGAGTTCAAAGGAAAGATTTTCCTGGGATACAACTAGATGTACACCAAGATTTTCCCGGGATACAACTAGATGTACACCGGTGTACATCTAGTTGTATCCCGGGAAAATCTTTCCTTTGAACTCTTTGATCTACCCTTTGATCGATAAGTTGGTGCATCACTAGAGCTCTTTATATAGGCGCATAAATGTAATATCGATTGTGGCTTTTAGTTTTCTAAATTAATCTTTATTTGTAGTTGAAATATATACTTTGTTACTAGTCTTAAAATGTTTGTTTTCGTATCCATGGAAGTTTAGAAGCCGATATAAGCCAAAAAACGCCATTTGAGGTGAGTTTCTCACGTGATAAAAATAATCTATTTACTGTGTGACTTAATGTATCTACATTAATCTACTCTATTTGTAACACACTCACCATTAGTTTATCAGCGATTAAACGCGATTTTTGCCCATTTATAAGTCCTGCAGCTTAATAAAAAGTTGTGGTAAACCCACAATTACCAGCACTACCATGCAAGAACGTCATGACAACGATGAAATAGAGTCCCACAATCACAACGAGTACCCGTTACTATATAAAGAGGCGGAAATATTGATGTTAAGTTTGGGCAAATTTTTAGAGTGCCGGAAGTGTTACATATTACTTGTAACATGTACGCTCGTGATTTACCTGATATGTATGCCCTCAGCCCTCGGGCCTGCGGCCCTCGGGTATACATATCAGGCAAATCCCTCGTGCCCATGTTACAACTATTACATAATGTTATAGTACAAGCAATAGTCTTTTATATGAAGTTTATAATAAGCTTTTGACAATTAATTTTGTGATAAACTTGTAATAAGCTTTGATACAACCAAGAGGAAAATAACAAGCTTGTCTACAACCAACAAGGTAATAAAAGGACTGTCTGCAACCAACAAGGTAATAAGAAGTTTGTCTACAATCAAGGTAATAACCAGGTTGTAACAAGATTGCAACAATATGATTCAATGAGAAGATTGTACAGTCACTACAGTGTGACCACAGTCTTGTAGAATACTTAGCTGGATGGCACGTGGCTAAATGTATGTTTCTGATCCAGGATCTCTTAAAAATTGACCAGGTGACCTGGCTAATTATAAAATATTTACTGCTTGGCAAAAATGACCAGGCAGCAGGACCAGAAACATCTTTAACTTTGTTTGGCCTAACATGTTATATAGGCACATTTAAAACCTTGTATGTATGTATGTATGTATGTATGTATGTATGTATGTATGTATGTATGTATGTATGTATGTATGTATGTATGTATGTATGTATGTATGTATGTATGTATGTATGTATGTATGTATGTATGTATGTATGTATGTATGTATGTATGTATGTATGTATGTATGTATGTATGTATGTATGTATGTATGTATGTATGTATGTATGTATGTATGTATGTATGTATGTATGTATGTATGTATGTATGTATGTATGTATGTATGTATGTATGTATGTATGTATGTATGTATGTATGTATGTATGTATGTATGTATGTATGTATGTATGTATGTATGTATGTATGTATGTATGTATGTATGTATGTATGTATGTATGTATGTATGTATGTATGTATGTATGTATGTATGTATGTATGTATGTATGTATGTATGTATGTATGTATGTATGTATGTATGTATGTATGCAGTGGCGGATTTAGGGGGGGGCTAAGGGGGCTATAGCCCCCCCCTCCTTGCAACCTCAAGGAACATTATATACTCTATGTATTGATATAAAAATGCACTAAAACACATTAATTCTTGCATTAAGTGTCATTTTTACACTTTACAAAATAAAATAACCTATACCCTCAGAGGGGTTGCACCCACCACACCTCTGGTTCAATTATACATGCATTTTATTAGCCCTTTTTAAAAAATCCATCAAATGTACTCTAAATCCTTGATTTTGGTAGTTCAAAAACCAAATAGCCTATAGCTTCTGGGGGGCGCAGCCCCCCAGACCCCCTGCTTCAGAGATACAGGTACACTTCTAGGTTTAGCCCCCTCCCTCAAAATATCCTAGATCCGCCCCTGGTATGTATGTAGAGAAGTTGGTGAGTGATGGCAATGGCTGTCATGATATTGCATGTACATGCAAGGCATGTTGGTACAATCTTCACCCACCAGCCCAGCCCTCTTGCATTCCATATGAGCTCATATTCTAGCATTATGATTTTTCAACCATGCATTCATGCTATATACAAACTCATTACAACCTTATATAAGCTTGTAACAATTAACCTTGTTCTTGTCTGTATGCAACTAAAACTTAATCACAAGATTAACAAACTTGTTAGCATGATTTAATACGTAGCCTCATTACTAAGTTATTTCACCATGTTATTTAATCACTGAAAAATCTATATTTCATACTGAAAGCATTTGATTATTTCTTATAGCTACGTAAATATGTATTCCTATTGCTGCGTACATGTGCATTATATGGTGCTATGATGTCTGCGTTTTGCAATATAATATAATATGTAATTATGTACGTATATACCCGCTAGCTAGATTATTATTATCATTCACATTGGAGGATACAAATATACACATAGCTACGTAGATATACGTACGTATATCTAAGTAACAAACTTAATATTTTTATTGTCACTTTCCACAAAATTTGCCTTAGCCTATAGTTAGCTACTGACAAAGGTGACATATTTATGAACATGTGACACATATTTACTTACAGTGTTCCTAATAACGAACGTCTACCAGATCTTATGTGGTGCCGTGATCCCTTTATGGAACAACTAACTGAGATTGAAGCACTGAATGACATTGCAAATTAAGTTACAGTAGTAATACTACATATTAACAAATTGTTAATGATATAATTAGCTACATAGCATTAATTTATGCATACGTACAAATTATGACTATTAATGTATTTTGTAACTATATAGCTATACATGTAGCTATGGCATGGCTCAGTATACTTAGCTACGTAGCTAGATATAACAAAATTTGTTAGTATGTGAATAAACACTAATTTAGTATAAATGTAGGAACTGGGGGATCCTGGTATTGAAACAATTTCAGTTATTCCATATGGAAACGTGATTATGTGTGTATCAGATACGTAGCTAATATTTAATTATTATATAGTATTCTCATATCTGAACAGCTTCTTATGTCTATGTACGTATATAGCTACATATAATTCACATTAGAATTGAAATCCGCTTTATTTGCCAGACTTTTTATTATATATAATGTGTATGGACTCTCAATAACCTAACATATACGTACTAAGGAGCATTTTGCCAACCATTTAAAGTCACAACTATACCGACAATGATACCTAGCTACCTAGAGAGGAACCTATTATTTAGAGCTAGGCTCAGTGGCATGCAGCACCTGCATGGCATTACTGACTAGATGTCAAGCAGTAAGCAGGTATCTATAGTGATGCCATGATAATCATGATAAAAAATTATATGATATAATTATCATGATATAAAATCTCATGATTATCATGATATGCAAAATATATATTGTGATATACAAAATTCAATGCAAGATTATTTGGTATTGGAAGAATAATATTATCTACACATGTTTTGACAGTGTGCACTTGTATCAGAAAAGTATAGTTGACTTGGTGAAGTTATTGTGAAATAAATAATGAGGTGCATCCAGTTAAAATATTAACGTGTTCAGCATATTAAGCATATCGTGACTATTGTGATATAATTTCTATGATATCATGATAAAAATAATTTCATATCGTGGCATCACTAAGCAGGTATACATATTAAATTACATAAGGTCACTGCAACTAAATCTTATGTCGGCTAAAACTATATAGGTAGCTACATAGCTAGATATATACATACATACATACATACATACATACATACATACATACATACATACGTAGGGTTGAGTAGGTAAAAAATATGTGATAAACTGATTGTGATCCAATTTTGGAAAACCTACCATCTACACACAAGTGAAATAATTAGAATATCTAACTCTGCGGCCCTGTAAATCTAACCCACAAGCTAACCAAAAGTATTTCTGCAATTATTCTGATAATTAAATGTATTCCAACAGATACGTATATCAGGTTATATAGCCAAACATATACGTATTTCAAGCTAGGCAAATTACTTAGAATTATGTCTCTCGTGTGTAGAAGGTTTTCCAAAACTGGGTCACATATATGCAACTGACTATAAATGACTAACTGACTACAAATCACTATTAACCAATGCAACAATTTTATTGCAAAGACTACATTTATAGTGTACCTCACGGCTTCGCTGTTACAGATGACCAACAATGCATTGCCGATATTTTATTCACTCCTGTGACCAACATGTAAACTTCAAAATAGAACAAAATTTTTAAATTTTAACATTTTATGGGTCACCGGTCGGGCCAAATAACACAAGATTTAGTTGAAGTAATCTTTGAAACAATTGATGGAGTATCTGTATAATTATTATGTATATTCCTAATCTTGATCATGGCCAAACCTCTTAGTAGAGGGCATTATTATCATTGCAGCATATAACCACCCACCGCACTAAACGATGGGATCCGATACAGTTCTATTGGCCCGGTCTATTGTAGCTAACTTGACACTTCAAGTAGACCAAGTACGGTAGTTAATTATACCAAAGTTTAGCAGATCAATAACAGGTGTCATATAAACAAACTGAAAAGCAGTATGACTTTTTGATTGTTTATTCAGGTTCATTCACGTGAATGGTTTTTAATAACGTGGGGACACATAGCTACAGTGTCACACACATGTACGTGCAGACACACACACACACAGACTTCTCGGACAAAAGCAATTTCAAGAAACCAGGAGCATATTGTACAGCGCAAAATTTTGATAAGAGAAAATATTAACAAATTTTGCAAATCGTCAAAATTTACCATTCAAAGTTTTCTTCTAATAGCTGTTTGCATGTAGCTAAGGCTGATACAATTCATCAAATTTTACTCATCAAATTTTCCTTGACCCCCAATTCGTCAAAATTTTCCACCGTCGAAATTTTATGCTATATGGTATGTTGTTTCAAAGCAACCCTATAGCTACTGGTTTAGTGTAAGCCATAAGTATCGGCACGCACAATGAATTATCAATGGAAAAAATATGGTGATTTGGTGAGTACATATTCAAACAAACACATTTCTTGGTGTAAAATGATTCACGAGACTTCTACTTGATTGTTGGCTATGTACATATAAGCAGTGCACATCCTATCACAATGTTTGAGCAGGGATTTTATAACACAGTAAATCAGAAATTATCAACTTCATTATTATTTCAACTTTATCAGTTAGCCACTTGAGGGTGTTCATTACTACGTAGTTAAGAACTCAAGGGTGTCCACAGAAGGTAGAGCCTGTACAAGGTGTTTACCCAAAGCCAAAAGTAGCTACTGGCGCATGGCCTAATAAACAAGGTGGAACAATAAATGAGGAACATTGATAATAGAAGACATGGTAAGGGTTACTGAAGATAAGAAATATATGTTGTGTGTTTAAGTAAATTCTATAGAAAAGGCTGATTTTTACACGTACGCATCAAGATAAGAGAACTGCAATTGCTAGAAAGAATATTAAAAGTATATAGCTACGTAGCTCAGCCTACATATGAAGCTAGCTATATTATGTGACCTGATTTTGGAAAACCTACCATCTACACACAAGTGAAATAATTAGAATACTTAACTCTGCAGCCCTGTAACTCTAACCCACAAGCAAACCAAAAGTATTTCTGCAATAATTAAATGTATTCCAGACAGACATATCAGGTTATATAGCCAAACGTATATATTTCAAACTGGCAAATTACTTAGAATTATTTTATGTGTCTCTTGTGTGTACATGGTAGGTTTTCTAAAATCGGGTCACATATACGTATGTAAGCACATGATGTGCAAATTTTATCCTACCAGAATTTTTGCTAATACTAGTAAAGGTAACCAATATAATTATTATATCCACCAATTCATACTTTTCAAAAGATTTGAATTGGTGGATATATACTTAATGTATAGGCATGCATCCAAATGATATATATAGGCATGAACCCAGATGATTTTGTGTGTATAACTACATAGACAGAGGATTTAGTCTATATCATATATATATTTAATGTATATAGGCATGAACCCAGATGATTGGCTTCCGAGTGTGCAGAGAGCCTCTTGTAATGGTGGATAACAAGAAATATTTCTATACGTAGCTACATATTAAGCATGATGAACTTCTCTTACTTCTGTAGCTAATGTGGCTCTACGAGAACTAGCTCATCTGATAAAATCGAATAAGCATTAGCTGCATGATGGTGCAGCTAATATTAAATCACTATGTGTGAGC
This sequence comes from Spongia lamella, assembly GCA_963930835.1. Taxonomy (NCBI): domain Eukaryota; kingdom Metazoa; phylum Porifera; class Demospongiae; order Dictyoceratida; family Spongiidae; genus Spongia; species Spongia lamella. The sequence goes on from OZ005747.1 coordinate 6,539,570, forward strand.
TTCTTCTATCTCATAATTATTGTATGTGAGGTCTATGGGCACAAATGTACATGTACACACTCACTCACACACATACACACATGCACACATACGTACATGCACACACATACACACACATGTACATGCATGCATGCACGCACGCACGCACGCACGCACGCACGCACACACACACACACACACACACACACACACACACACACACACACACACACACACACACACACACAAGCAAGCAATGGCATATGCATGCAACAAATACAACGATTCTCAGAGTGATTTCCCATGAAATTACATTAGCTACACATGAAGCAATACATTAAGACTAAATATGGCCAATCAACAATACATACAGGAAATGACTGTGAGTGATTGATAAAATTCTAGCCAAATTAGGAAATACCCAGCATTTACAAGTATCTATGTAGTTATATACACAAAAGCCATGGAAAGTGATTGTAAAATTATGTATACTTGAATTATTTCTCAATACAGTATGTTACAAATATGTGTAATAATATAATAGTGTACAATCCAGCAGCTGAAAACAAACATACATATGTACACATGTATATAGTTAGCTACGAATATACGTACATGCATACTTGCAGATATTAGGTAGCCAAATAGCTAAAAGCTATGTACTGTATGCTTACGTACTGTGCTGATCAATAAAAGGCTATATACAACATTATAATGGTTTTAGTTGTATGTAACTTAGCTCATCATATATACGTATATACATACATAGCTAGCTAGCTTTTGTTTGTAATAGGACAAATGCTTAACATGCACATCAGTAGTTAGATAATAATTTATGTACTAGTGTTCATTTTAGTTATACGTAGTTTTGATTAGTTTTTGCCTTTAAAATTAGTTTTACTTTTAGTTACAATTACTTTAACTTTTCCAGTATAATTATACGTAGTTAGTTTACTATATAGATGTAAGAAACATTTAGTTTTAGTTTTAGCTAGCTACGTATGTACAAATTTTGATTATTCAACCGTTTACTATTGGTAAATGCAAATCAGTTCCAGGTCATAAGTACAGTACTACAGTAGTTGAAAGGTTATACATTCTCCACACAGTGAACTAGTACTTTTATAGCGAATTAAATCAAGTTACAATAATTGGACTTGAATACTATAATAATTGTTAACAATTTTAGTTATAGTTACAATTAATTTCCCAAAAACAATCAAATTTTAGTTTTAGTTGAAATAATGAGATATAAATTTACATAGTTTCAGTTTACTAAAATAAAAAGCTGTCTACTAAAAGTCTAAAAGTGTTTAAGTTTTACAGTAATACTAAAACGACACAACCAGCTACATATGTACAGCGTATGCTGTATTTGAGTCATATACAATGTGTTGATAACATGGTAGCCAGATTCTCATTCATTCTCAGTCAGATTACTCAAAGGTGTTAACAATATAATAGATAGCAACGTAGAGTGGTATATATATCATTTTCAATGACCATGACCTGATGTCATTAGTTGATGGCTGACTTGATTGCAGCATGGTGTGGCTTCTATGTACATAGCTGTGTTGATACAAAAAATTACCATTAAATATACTTAGCTATATTATAGTAAAGACAGTGCACTTTTATAGTGTTGTGGTGTTCTTGCACGTCAAAACATTACAAATTGATGTACACAGCTATGCATGTATAATACATGTATACACTGAACACATGCAGAAATGCTAACTAAATGAATTGCTGCTTCCTGTAGCTGCAACTGTAACTATTAGTTCATTGCTGTTTTATGACTTTAACAATAGTGTGACTATAAAAGGTTAGCTAGATAGTTACTAAAAGTGAATTTAAAAAGATACTACAGCTACGCTATGTCATCAAGGGATATCGTAGCTACTCTATTATTATCTCTGTTCACTCAACACATTGAAGGATTTCAAGCAGTGGTAGTAATCAGTGGAATACATGTTCAAGATGGTTCAACCAATGATATAGATTATACAAGAGCTGTAAGTGATAGTAATGGGTCTGATACCTTCAGCAATATATGTTGTGTGTATGGAAACTGTTCTTGTACATCCTTGCACAATGCACTAGTTAATCTTACCAGTAATGTTATGATTAATATAACAACTGATATGAAGTTGTTTGGCTCAATTGTTTCATTAGATGGGCTTGCTAATATTTCAATAGTAGGACATAACAGACCTACTGTAGATTGTAACAATTATGGAGGAATAAATTTTACTTCTTGTTACAATTGCACAATTGAAGGAATCACTTGGGAAAGGTGCGGTGCAATCAGTGACAATAAAAGTGTTTATCCTGCGCTACAGTTTTACAATTCTTCCAGTGTAAATATTAAAAGCTGTTTATTTCAACACTCAGTGGGGCAGGCACTTGTACTGTCAGAATTGTCAGGTAATGTGAATATTAACTATTGCAATTTCCTTTATAACACACAATACAAAGATCACGGAGCAGCTGTTCATTACTCATCAAACAACTTGTACCAATCTGGATTTAACATTACTATTAAGAATAGCAAATTTATGCATAATGAAGCAATGAGTGTGGTTTACTTAGCGGGTCCAACATCTGCTAAATCTTTGCAAAATTTTTATATTCAACATTCCACTTTCAATTTAAATAAAGCCGTACCTATCTATCTTTCCAGCCAAAAACTTTACATTTGTGGGAACATTGAGTTTTACGGTAATATGGCTGAAAATGGAGGAGGAATTTTCATTAGTAATTATTCTGTGGTTATATTTCATAACAACGCAATAGTCAAGTTTAGACGAAATACAGCTCTTAATAATGGAGGTGCCATATACCTCACTAATCACAGTAGTGTCTTCTTCCAACAGAACCACATGCTGTATCACAACAGTAATCTTCTCAATAATGAAACATTTAAAGCAGTAATTTTATTTAATCATAATAGAGCCAATAAGTTTGGAAAAAACATCTATGCCTACCACAGCTATGTTACATTTGGTAATAACACAGTAGTAATATTCAATGGTAGTTGGGAACATGGTAAAAGCAGTGCTTTGTACATTGAGCATTACTCTAAGATAACATTTGAAGGAACTTCTGAAGTAACACTCACACAATATGAGTATAATTACGGTGCAGCTTTGTACATTCATCATCAGTCTGAAGTCACCTTTAAAGGATATGCTACTGTAAATTTCTATGATAATGTTGGCTTACATCAAAGCGGTGCTTTGTATGTCCATTACTCAAATGCAACATTCACAGGAAATTGTAATGTAATATTTGATTATAACATTAATGAAGGGGCTTTGTACATACGCAACTCTTTCATCAGATTTCAAGAATACTCTACAGTAATGTTAAGTAATAATGAAGCTCACGATGGCGGGGGTATGTATATTGCAAAGTCCTCTACTATCAAATTCCAAGGAAATGCGACCATAAAATTTGATAATAACAATTCTTCTAATAATGGTGGTGCTGTGTATATCGAAGACCATTCTACTATGACATTTGAAGCAAATTCCATGGTAAAAGTTTATAATAACAAAGCTGGAAATAATGGCGGGGTGATGTATGTTGATAACTACTCTAACATAACATTTGAAGAAAATTCCACAGCAGAATTTTATAAAAATGAAGCTCAAAATGATGCAGGAGCTGTATATATAACAAGTAACTCTGCTGTCACATTTACAGGGATGTCTACAGTAAAGTTTAATAAAAATAATGCAACTTATGGTGGAGTTATTTATGCTTTAGATTACTCTATTCTCGCATTTAAAGAAAATTCTACAGTAACTTTTAACAATGACAAAGCTTATTATGGCGGCGCTGTGTTTGCAGATTTCTCTACCATCACATTTAAAGGAAACAGTAAGGTGACATTTACTAACAATATAGCTTATGCCCATGCTGGGGCTATGTATATCACTTACACAGCTGTTCTCTTTGAAGGAGACTCCGTGGTAACACTAAGCAATAATAAAGCGTACACTAATGGGGGTGCGGTGTTCATAAGCTATGTAACTATTGAATTTGTAGAAAACTCAAAAGTAAGTTTTACCAACAACAGTGCAGCAAGTGGCGGTGCTGTATATTTTTTCATACTTGAATTACGTAATACAACACAAAGCATGCGGTTAGCAGGAAATTCTACATTATCATTTGATAACAATAAAGGAAATGAAAAAGGAGGAGCTGTGTGTGTAGATGGTACCGATCCAACCATCACCTACGAAAATTGTTATCCTCTCAATTTTAACCATTTCTCTAAAGTAACGTTTACCAATAATAGAGCTTTCAATGGTGGAGCTGTATACGTTGGTTATAACATTAACATCAAATCTACAGAAAGCTCCACACTAACGTTTAGAAATAATCAAGCACACATCGGTGGCGTAATATATTCTCATACATCCGATATCAGTTTTAAAGGATATTCCACTGCCACATTTAACAATAATATCGCCCTTCAAGATGGTGGTGTGTTGTTTTCTTATGGACAATGCAACATTTCATTTATAGAAAATTCTACAGCAACATTTGCTCACAATAAAGCTGTCAATGGTGGCGCCATGTATGTTGGTGAAAAAATTAACATCAAATTTCAAGACAACTCAACACTGACATTTAAGAATAACCAAGCATACAATGGAGGAGCAATATATTCTTATGCATCCAATATCACCTTTCAAGGTAACTCTACTATAATATTTATCAACAATGTTGCTCTTCAAAATGGTGGTGCATTGTATTCTTGTACACATTACAATATTTCATTTACAGAGAATCCTTTAGTGATGTTTGCTAACAATGAAGCTACACAAGGTGACATAACACAAATTCAGTTTAGCTCAGTTATTAAATTTCAAGGAAACTGTAAAATAACGTTTACTGAAAACAAAGCCATTGAATATGGTGGAGTGATACATTCTTATGTCAACTCCCTTGTGGTATTTGATGGGTATGCTAACATTAACTTTCAAAGGAACAAAGCAAAAGATGGCGGAGTTGTCAGTCTGTACAAGTCTACTATAACAAGTAGGTTAAAATCAAATCTGATTTTTGAAAATAACAGTGCTGAAGTGGGAGGGGCTATTTATAATTCACTATCTAACATCACATTTGGAGAAAATTCGTCCATACAATTTATTAAGAATACAGCATCGCAGGATGGTGGAGCAATATACCTGAGTGATCATTCAAGATTCATACTTATTAATAACACTAAGGTTAGTTTTTTCAAGAATTTAGCCAGTGATAATGGAAAAGCTATTTACGTACAAATAACACAGAGCCTGTTAATCTTCAATGTCACTAAATTTCACTTCAGTGATAATGATCTTGGAACCATGAGAAACCTGATTTACATAAATGTGCCAAAATCATGTAACAAGAGTTGTTTATTTCAGAGGGTCATAAGATTTCCTGAAAATAACAGTCTACCAGTTTCCACTTCCCCGAGAAGACTGATATTATTTGATCCAGCAAAATGCACTGACAAGAATTATTCAGAATGTCATACATATTACATCAGTAATATAATGCTTGGTCAAGAAATCAGGTTTAATGCATGTGTACTGGACTACTACGATCAACCGACCGAATTAGCCCAATTTTTGGTAACCGGCATGAATCACCAAAACTATAACATGTCTGGCTCAAAATATATTTCAGTGTCATGCAATCATATAACACAAGGAGTAAGTATAATTGGAAATTTAAACACTCTATTTAATTACTCAATTGTTTTTTCCATGTATGCTGCCAAGACGTTTAGATCTAAAATGATTTCAGCGAAATTAATAGTTGAGCTATCACAATGTCACTTAGGGTTCCAGTATTCTAGTGAAGCACAAAAATGCGAATGTTACAATACTAAGAATATTATTTCTTGTTCTGGTAGTAATTCCACCATTAAGAGAGGTTACTGGTTTGGCAGTGTAGATGGTAAATCAACTATAACATCTTGTCCAAATGATTATTGCAATTTCACCTGTTGTGAGATCACTAACGGTATTTATCATCTTTCTCCAATTAGAGCAAACCAGTGTAAACCACACAGGTCAGGTATTGCCTGCGGTAGCTGTGAGAAAGGCTACACTCTATCGTTTGACTCTCCTGAATGTATGGATGTTAACAAGTGTACCATTGGATATACAGTACTGGTAACTGCACTATCATTCTTGTACTGGATAGCTGTAATAGTTACAGTGTTTATAATGATGCACTTTAAAGTCGCAATAGGATCTCTATATGCTATTATTTACTACTACAGTGTAGTGGATATTTTTCTAAGGCAAGCATCATTTTTTTCTAATAGACTATATACGGCCATTAACATTTTGTCTAGTTTAGCCAAGTTGACTCCACAGTTTCTTGGACAACTTTGTTTAGCAAGAAACATCAGTGGGATTGATCAACAGTTTATACATTACGTACACCCAATAGTTGTATCATTAATTCTAGTTATGATAAGTGTGCTAGCAAGGAGATCACGCAAAGTCTCATTATTTGTTAGCAGAGGAATCATTCATTTTATTTGCTTCCTTCTATTGCTATCATATACGTCTGTGACAACCACCTCTCTACTGCTAATGAGGTCACTGACATTTACGGACGTTAATAAAGTTTACACTTATTTGTCTCCAGACATTGAATATTTTCATGGTCGCCATCTTGCATATGTTATTGTGGCAATGATATTTACAATAGTAGTAGTTATTAGCCTTCCACTTCTGCTACTGTTAGAACCATTCTTGAATTCTAAAATCAACTTCATCAGAATTAAACCATTGCTTGATCAGTTTCAAGGAGGTTACAAGGACAAGTATCGCTACTTTGCAGCTTACTACTTGATATGCCGGATTGTGATTATTGTTCTTGTGATGGCGAGGAGTTCCGATGACCTCATTACTCATTTTATACTAATAACAGTGTGTGCACTTATGGCACTAATACACCTTGTGGTTAGGCCATATGCCGATAAACTTTATAACATCTTCGATGGAATAATTTTACAATTGATTGTTATACTGTCTGTGCTGCCGATAGTAGACTTTGTAGAAAATTATGATGAGACTTTGGTAGCAGTGGTAGCATATTTATGCACAATTTTACCACTAGCAAGCTTTACTACCATGAAGCTTTGGATCAACAGGAATGGGATTCAAGATATTATCAAATCTTTGATTATCAAACACTTACATAAATACCACACTGTACCCACTGATGAGATGGAAATACCATCAGTCAATGAAACTGGCATCACTACAGATAACTGTGAGAGGAGAAACACAACAGTAGTGAACATGTAAGTAGCTGTGCATAAAGTAAAGGGCGGTAAATGGGATACCTTCACAACAGCGTTGAGGTTCAATCCGCATAAAAATTTCTCAAGGTCATTCGGATTGCCGGGTCAAGCTCCGGGTATGTAATACTCAACAGTCACAAATAATACTAGTGACTGTTCTTTTAGAAAGTATCAATTGATTTATTAGTACAAGGAATAGTCTTTTATACGTATTAAGGTTGTAATAAGCTTTTAACAATTAAGTTTGTGACAAGCTTGTGAAAACCTTGTCTACAACCAATAAGGTAATAAGAAGATTGTCTACAATAGTACAATCAAGATACATAATGACCAGGTTGTAATAAGACAATGAGAAGAATGTACAGTCACTACAGTGTGACCACAGTCTTGTATAAACAAATCTAATACGTAGCTGGATGGTGCGTGGCTAATGTTAAGGCCGTACAAAGTTAAATGTCTGTTCTGATCCAGGCTACTCACAGGTGACCAGGCTTATTATTTTAATTACTATTTACTTCTATTGATTATAGCTATCCAATATTTCTTTCAGCCATTATAAAATTCGCTTAATTTTATGCTATCCATACACAAAATTATTTGTATCATCAATAAAAATGTTTTACTGCTTGACAGAAATGACCAGGCTGCAGGACCAGAAATATTTTTAACTTTGTTTGGCCTAACATTTGTATACACATTTAAAACCTTTTATATGTACGTAGCTATGTGGTAGAGAAGTTGGTGAGTGATGGCGATGGCTGTCATGATATTGCATGTACATATAATGCATGGTAGTACAATCTTGCATTCCATAGTAGCTTATATTCTAGCATTATGATTTTTCAACTATGCATGCTATATACAAACTCATTACAACCTTGTACAACCTTGTACAAGCTTGTAATAATCTTGTTCTTGCCAGTATGCAACTACAATTTAATCACAAGATTAACAAGCCTGTTAGCATGATTAAATAGCCTTATTACTAAGTTATTTCACAAGGTTATTTAATCACTGAAAAATCTATATTTCACACTGAAAGCATATGATTATTTCTTATAGCTACGTACGTATGTATTCCTATTGCTGCGTACATGTGCATTATATGGTGCTATGATGTCTGCGTTTTGCAATATAATATAATATGTAATTATGTACGTATATACCCGCTAGCTAGATTATTATTATCATTCGCATTGGAGGATACAAATATACACATAGCTACGTAGATATACGTACATATATCTAAGTAACAAATTTAATATTTTAGTGTCACTTTCCACGAATTATCTTTAGCCTATAGCTACTGACAATGGTGACATATTTATGAACATGTGACACATATTTACTTACAGCATTCCTAATGACCAACGTCTACCAGATCTTATGTGGTGCCGTGATCCCTTTATGGAACAACTAACTGAGATTGAAGCACTGAATGACATAGCAAATTAAGTATTAACAAATTGTTGATGATAATTACATAATTAGCTACATAGCATTAATTTATGCATACGTACAAATTATGACTATTAATGTATTTTGTAACTATATAGCTATACATGTAGCTATGGTATGGCTCATATACTTAGCTACGTAGCTAGATATAACAAAATTTGTCAGTATGAATAAACACTAATTTAGTATAAATGTACGTAGGAACTGGGGGGATCTGGTATTGAAACAATTTCAGTTATTCCATATAGAAACGTGACTCTTCTATACAAATTTATGTATGTATCAGATACGTAGCTAATATTTTAATTAATAGTATTCTCATATCTGAACAGCTTCCTACGTATATAGCTACATATAATTCACATTAGAATTGAAATCTACTTTATTAGCCAGACTTTATTATATATTATGTGTATGGACTCTCAATAACCTAACATATACGTACCCAAAGGAGCATATTAAGCATATCATGACTATTGTGATATAATTTCTATGATATCGTGATACAAATAATTTCATATCGTGGCATCACTAAGCAGGTATACATACAAAATTACATAAGGCCACTGCAACTAAATCTTATGTCGGCTGAAACTATAGAGGTAGCTACATAGCTAGATATGTATACATATATATACATACATACGTACGTACATACGTAGGGTTGGGTAGGTAAAAAATCTGTAATAAACTGATTGTGACCCAATTTTGGAAACCTACCATCTACACACAAATGAAATAATTATAATATCTAACTCTGCGGCCCTGTAACTCTAACCCACAAGTTAACCAAAAGTATTTCTGCAATTATTCTGATAATTCAATGTATTCCTAACTTATATATATATATATCAGGTTATATAGCCAAACATATACGTATTTCAAGCTAGGCAAATTACTTAGAATTATGTCTCTTGTGTGTAGAAGGTTTTGCAAAGACTACATTTATAGTGTGTCTCACGGCTTCGCTGTTACAGATGACCAACAATGCATTGCCGATATTTTATTCACTCCTGTGACCAACATGTAAACTTCAAAATAGAACAAAATTTTTACATTTTAACATTTTATGGGTCGCCGGTCGGGCCAAATAACATAAGATTTAGTTGAAGTAATCTTTGAAACAATCGATGGAGTATCTGTATAATTATTATGTATATTCCTAATCTGGATCATGCCAAACCTCTTAGTAGAGGGCATTATTATCATTGCAGCACATAACCACCCACCGTACTAAATGATGGGATCCGATACAGTTCTATTGGCCCGGCCTATTCACTCTATTGTAGCTAACTTGACACTTCAAGTAGACTAAGTATGGTAGTTAATTATACCAAAGTTTAGCAGATTAATAACAGGTGTCATATAAAGAAACTGAAAAGCAGTATGACTTTTTGATTGTTTATTTAGGTTCATTCACGTGAATGGTTTTTAATAACGAAGGGACACATAGCTACAGTGTCACACACATGCACGTGCAGACACACACACACAGACTTCTCGGACAAAAGCAATTTCAAGAAACCAGGAGCATATTGTACCGTGCAAAATTTTGACAAGGGAAATATTAACAAATTTAGCAAATCATCAAAATTTTACCATTCAAAGTTTTCTTCCAATAGCTGTTTGTATGTAAGGCTGATACAATTCATCAAAATTTACTCATCAAATTTTCCTTGACCCCCAATTCGTCAAAATTTTCCACTGTTGAAATTTTGTGCTATACAGTATGTTGTTTAAAAGCAACCCTATAGCTACTGGTTTAGTGTAAGCCATAAGTATCGGCACGCACAATGAATTATCAATGGAAAAAATATGGTGATTTGGTGAGTACGTACTCAAACAAACACATTTCTTAGTGTAAAATGATTCACGAGACTTCTACTCGATTGTTGGCTATGTACATATAAGCAGTGCACATCCTATCACAATGTTTGAGCAGAGATTTTATAACACAGTAAACCAGAAATTGTCAACTTCATTATTATTTCAACTTTACCAGTTAGCCACTTGAGGGTGTTCATTACTACGTAGTTAAGAACTCAAGGGTGTCCACAGAAGGTAGAGCCTGTACAAGGTGTTTACCCAAAACCAAAAGTAGCTACTGGCGCATGGCCTAATAAACAAGGTGGGACAATAAATGAGGAACATTGATAATAGAAGACTTGGTAAGGGTTACTGAAGATAAGAAATAATTATGTGTTGTGTGTTTAAGTAAATTCTATAGAAAAGGCTGATTTTTACACGTACCCATCAAGATAAGAGAACTGCAATTGCTAGAAAGAATATTAATACATACGAAGCTAGCTATATTATGTGACCTGATTTTGGAAAACCTACCATCTACACACAAGTGAAATAATTAGAATACTTAACTCTGCAGCCCTGTAACTCTAACCCACAAGCAAAGCAAAAGTATTTCTGCAATTATTCTGATAATTAAATGTATTCCAGACAGACATATTAGGTTATATAGCCGAACGTATATATTTCAAACTAGGCAAATTACTTAGAATTATTTTATGTGTCTCTTGTGTGTACATGGAAGGTTTTCTAAAATCGGGTCACATATATGTAAGCACATGATGTGCAAATTTTATCCTACCAGAATTTATGCTAATACCAGTCAAGGTAACCAATATATATCCACCAATTCATACTTTTCAAAAGGCATGAACCCAGATGATTTTATGAGATATAATTATAGGCATGAACCCAGACGCTTTTGTGTGTTTAACTACATAGACAGAGGATTTAGTCTATATCATATATATATTTAATGTATTTACGTAGGCATGAGCCCAGATGATTGGCTTCCGAGTGTGCAGAGAGCCACATGTAATGGTGGATAACAAGAAATATTTCTATGCATAGCTACATATTAAGCATGATGAACTTCTCTTACTTCTGTAGCTAATATGGCTCTACGAGAACCAGCTCATCTGATAAATTCGAATAAGCATTAGTTGCATGATCATGCAGCTAATATTAAATCACTATGTGTGATCTTCTATCTCATAATTATTGTATGTGAGGTCTATGGGCACAAATGTACATGTACACACTCACTCACACACATGCACACACACACACACACACACACACACACACACACACACACACACACACACACACACACACACACACACACACACACACACACACACACACACACACACACACACACACACACACACACACACACACACACACACAAGCAATGGCATATGCACACAACAAATACAACGATTCTCAGAGTGAATTCCCATGAAATTACATTAGCTATACACATGAAGCAATACATTAAGCTAGTAGACTAAATGGCCAATCAACAATACATACAGGAAATGGCTGTGAGTGATTGATAAAATTCTAGCCAAATTAGGAAATACTCAGCATTTACAAGTATCTATGTAGTTATATACACAAAAGCCATGGAAAGTGATTGTAAAATTATGTATACTTGAATTATTTCTCAATACAGTATGTTACAAACATGTGTAATAATATAATAGTGTACAATCCAGCAGCTGAAAACAAACATACGTATGTACACACGTATATAGCTAGCTACGAATATACATGCATACTTGCAGATGTTAGGTAGCCAAATAGCTAAAAGCTATGTACTGTATACTTATGTACTGTGCTGATCAATAAAAGGCTATATACGACATTATAATGGTTTCAGTTGTATGTAACTTAGCTCATCATATATATAATTATACATACATAGCTAGCTAACTTTTGTTTGTAATAGGACAAACGCTTAACATGCACATCAGTAGTTAGATAATAATTTATGTACTAGTGTTCATTTTAGTTATACATAGTTTTGATTAGTTTTGCCTTTAACATTAGTTTTACTTTTAGTTACAATTACTTTAACTTTTCCTGTATAATTATACATAGTTAGTTTATTACATAGATGTAAGAAACATTTAGTTTTAGTTTTAGTTTTAGCTAGCTATACGTATGTACAAATTTTGATTATTCAATCGTTTACTATTGGTACGTATATGCAAATCAGTTCCTGATCATAAGTACAGTACATAACAGTAGTTGAAAGGTTATACATTCCCCACACAGTGAACTAGTACTTTTATAGCGAATTAAATCAAGTTGCAATAATTGGACTTGAATACTATAATAATTGTTAACAATTTAGTTATAGTTACAATTAGTTTCCCAAAAACAATCAAATTTTAGTTTTAGTTGAAATAATGAGATATAAATTTACGTAGTTTTAGTTTACTAAAATAAAAAGCTGCCTACTAAAAGTCTAAAAGTGTTTAAGTTTTACAGTAATACTAAAACGACACAACCAGCTAAGTATGTACAGCGTATGCTGTATTTGAGTCATATACAATGTGTTGATAACAAGGTAGCCAGATTCTCATTTATTCTCAGCCAGATTACCCAAAGGCGATAACAATATAATAGATAGCTACATACATTGGTATATATTTGATCATGACCTGATGTCATTGGTTGATGGATGACTTGATTGCAGCATGGTATGGCTTCTATGTACACAGCTGTGTTGGTGCAAAAAATTACCATTAAATATACTTAGCTATATCATAGTAAAGACAGTGCACTTTTATAGTGTTGTGGTGTTTTTGCAAGTCAAAACATTACAAATTGATGTACACAGCTATGCATGTACGTATAATACATGCATACACTGAACACATGCAGAAATGCTAACTAAATGAATTTGCTGCTTCCTGTAGCTGCAACTGTAACTATTAGTTCATGGCTGTTTTATGACTTTAACAATAGTGTACTATAAAAGGTTAGCTAGATAGTTGCTAAAAGTGAATTTAAAAAGATACTACAACTATGGCTATGTCATCAAGGGATATTGTAGCTACTCTATTATTATCTCTGTTCACTCAACACATTGAAGGATTTCAAGCAGTGGTAGTAATCAGTGGAATACATGTTCAAGATGGTTCAACCAATGATCTAGGTGATACAAGAGCTGTAAGTGATAGTAATGGATCAGATACCTTCAGCAATTTATGTTGTGTATGTGGAAACTGTTCTTGTACATCCTTGCACAATGCACTAGTTAATCTTACCAGTAATGTTATGATTAATATAACAACTGATGTGAAGTTGTTTGGATCAATTGTTTCCTTAGATAGGCTTGCTAATATTTCAATAGTAGGACATAACAGACCTACTGTAGATTGTAACAATTATGGAGGAATAAATTTTACTTCTTGTTACAATTGCACAATTGAAGGAATCACTTGGGAAAGGTGCGGTGCAATCAGTGACAATAAAAGTGCTTATCCTGCACTACAGTTTTACAATTCTTCCAGTGTAAATATTAAAAGCTGTTTATTTCAACACTCAGTGGGGCAGGCACTTGTACTGTCAGAATTGTCAGGTGATGTGAATATTAACTATTGCAATTTCTTTTATAACACACAATACAAAGATCATGGAGCAGCTGTTCATTACTCATCAAACAACTTGTACCAATCTCGACTTAACATTACTATTAAGAATAGCAAATTTATGCATAACGAAGCAATGAGTGTGGTTTACTTAGCGGGTCCACCATATGCTAAATCTTTGCAAAATTTTCATATTCAACATTCCACTTTCAATTTAAATAAAGCCGTACCTATCTATCTTTCCAGCCAAAAACTTTACATTTGCGGGAACATTGAGTTTTACGGTAATATGGCTGAAAATGGAGGAGGAATTTTCATCAGTAATTATTCTGTGGTTATATTTTATAACAACGCAATAGTCAAGTTTAGACGAAATGCAGCTCTTAATAACGGAGGTGCCATATACCTCACTAATCACAGTAGTGTCTTCTTCCAACAGAACCATATGCTGTATCACAACAGTAATCTTCTCAATAATGAAACATTTAAAGCAGTATTTTTGTTTAATCGTAATAGAGCCAATAAGTTTGGAAAAAACATCTATGCCAACCAAAGCTATGTTACCTTTGGTAATAATACTGCAGTAATATTTAATGGTAGTAGGGAACACGGTGAAAGCAGTGCTTTCTACATTGAGCATTACTCTAAGGTAACATTTGAAGGAACTTCTGAAGTAACACTCACACAATATGAGTATAATTACGGTGCAGCTTTGTACATTCATCATCAGTCTGAAGTCACATTTAAAGGAAATGCTACAGTAAAATTCTATGATAATGTTGGCTTGCATCAAAGCGGTGCTTTGTATGTCCATTACTCAAATGCAACATTCACAGGAAATTGTAATGTAATATTTGATTATAACATTAATGAAGGGGCTTTGTACATACGCAACTCTTTCATCAGATTTCAAGAATACTCTACAGTAATGTTAAGTAATAACGAAGCTTATGATGGCGGGGCTATGTATATTGCAAACTCCACTGATATCAAATTCCAAGGAAATGCAACCATAAAATTTGATAATAACAATTCTTCTAATAATGGTGGTGCTGTGTATATTGAAGACCATTCTACTATGACATTTGAGACAAATTCCACGGTAAAAGTTTATAATAACAAAGCTGGAAATAATGGCGGGGTGATGTATGTTGATAACTACTCTAACATAACATTTGGAGAAAATTCTACAGCAGAATTTTATAAAAATGAAGCTCAAAACGATGCCGGAGCTGTATATACAAGTAACTCTGCTGTCACATTTACAGGGATGTCTACAGTAAAGTTCAATAAAAATAATGCAACTTATGGTGGCACTATTCGTGTTGTAGATTACTCTATTCTCGCATTTAAAGAAAATTCTACGGTAACTTTTAACAATGATAGAGCTTATTATGGCGGCGCTGTGTGTGCAGAATTCTCTACCATCACATTTAAAGGAAACAGCAAGGTGACATTTACTAACAATATAGCTCGCGCTGATGCTGGGGCTATGTATATTAGATACACAGCTGTTCTCTTTGAAGGAGACTCCGTGGTAACACTAAGCAATAATAAAGCGTACACTAATGGGGGTGCGGTTTTCATAAGCTACGCAACTATTGAATTTGTAGAAAACTCAAAAGTAAGTTTTACCAACAACAGTGCAGCAAGTGGCGGTGCTGTATATTTTTTCATACTTGAATTACGTAATACAACACAAAGCATGCGGTTAGCAGGAAATTCTACATTATCATTTGATAACAATAAAGGAAATGAAAAAGGAGGAGCTGTGTGTGTAGATGGTACTGATCCAACCATCACCTACGAAAATTGTTATCCCCTCAATTTTAACCATTTCTCTAAAGTAACGTTTACCAATAATAGAGCTTTCAATGGTGGAGCTGTATACGTTGGCTATAACATTTACATCAAATCTACAGAAAGCTCCACACTAACGTTTAGAAATAATCAAGCACACATCGGTGGTGCAATATATTCTCATACATCCGATATCAGTTTTAAAGGATATTCCACTGCCACATTTAACAATAACGTTGCCCTTCAAGATGGTGGTGTGTTGTTTTCTTATGGACAATGCAACATTTCATTTATAGAAAATTCTACAGCAACATTTGCTCACAATAAAGCTGTCAATGGTGGCGCCATGTATGTTGGTGAAAAAATTAACATCAAATTTCAAGACAACTCAACACTGACGTTTAAGAATAACCAAGCATATAATGGAGGAGCAATATATTCTTATGCATCCAATATCACCTTTCAAGGTAACTCTACTATAATATTTATCAACAATATTGCTCTTCAAAATGGTGGTGTATTGTATTCTTGTACACATTACAATATTTCATTTACAGAGAATCCTTTAGTGATGTTTGCTAACAAAGAAGCTACACAAGGTGACATAACACAAATTCAATTTAGCTCAGTTATTAAATTTCAAGAAAACTGTAAAATAACGTTTACTGAAAACAAAGCCATTGAATATGGTGGAGTGATACATTCTTATGTCAACTCCCTTGTGGTATTTGATGGGTATGCTAACATTAACTTTCAAAGGAACAAAGCAAAAGATGGCGGAGTTGTCAGTCTGTACAAGTCTACTATAACAAGTAGGTTAAAATCAAATCTGATTTTTGAAAATAACAGTGCTGAAGTGGGAGGGGCTATTTATAATTCACTATCTAACATCACATTTGGAGAAAATTCGTCCATACAATTTATTAAGAATACAGCATCGCAGGATGGTGGAGCAATATACCTGAGTGATCATTCAAGATTCATACTTATTAATAACACTAAGGTTAGTTTTTTCAAGAATTTAGCCAGTGATAATGGAAAAGCTATTTACGTACAAATAACACAGAGCTTGTTAATCTTCAATGTCACTAAATTTCACTTCAGTGATAATGATCTTGGAACCATGAGAAACCTGATTTACATAAATGTGCCAAAATCATGTAACAAGAGTTGTTTATTTCAGAGGGTCATAAGATTTCCTGAAAATAACAGTCTACCAGTTTCCACTTCCCCGAGAAGACTGATATTATTTGATCCAGCAAAATGCACTGACAAGAATTATTCAGAATGTCATACATATTACATCAGTAATATAATGCTTGGTCAAGAAATCAGGTTTAATGCATGTGTACTGGACTACTACGATCAACCGACCGAATTAGCCCAATTTTTGGTAACCGGCATGAATCACCAAAACTATAACATGTCTGGCTCAAAATATATTTCAGTGTCATGCAATCATATAACACAAGGAGTAAGTATAATTGGAAATTTAAACACTCTATTTAATTACTCAATTGTTTTTTCCATGTATGCTGCCAAGACGTTTGGTTCTAAAATGATTTCAGCGAAATTAATAGTTGAGCTATCACAATGTCACTTAGGGTTCCAGTATTCTAGTGAAGCACAAAAATGCGAATGTTACAATACTAAGAATATTATTTCTTGTTCTGGTAGTAATTCCACCATTAAGAGAGGTTACTGGTTTGGCAGTGTAGATGGTAAATCAACTATAACATCTTGTCCAAATGATTATTGCAATTTCACCTGTTGTGAGATCACTAACGGTATTTATCATCTTTCTCCAATTAGAGCAAACCAGTGTAAACCACACAGGTCAGGTATTGCCTGCGGTAGCTGTGAGAAAGGCTACACTCTATCGTTTGACTCTCCTGAATGTATGGATGTTAACAAGTGTACCATTGGATATACAGTACTGGTAACTGCACTATCATTCTTGTACTGGATAGCTGTAATAGTTACAGTGTTTATAATGATGCACTTTAAAGTCGCAATAGGATCTCTATATGCTATTATTTACTACTACAGTGTAGTGGATATTTTTCTAAGGCAAGCATCATTTTTTTCTAATAGACTATATACGGCCATTAACATTTTGTCTAGTTTAGCCAAGTTGACTCCACAGTTTCTTGGACAACTTTGTTTAGCAAGAAACATCAGTGGGATTGATCAACAGTTTATACATTACGTACACCCAATAGTTGTATCATTAATTCTAGTTATGATAAGTGTGCTAGCAAGGAGATCACGCGAAGTCTCATTATTTGTTAGCAGAGGAATCATTCATTTTATTTGCTTCCTTCTATTGCTATCATATACGTCTGTGACAACCACCTCTCTACTGCTAATGAGGTCACTGACATTTACGGACGTTAATAAAGTTTACACTTATTTGTCTCCAGATATTGAATATTTTCATGGTCGCCATCTTGCATATGTTATTGTGGCAATGATATTTACAATAGTAGTAGTTATTAGCCTTCCACTTCTGCTACTGTTAGAACCATTCTTGAATTCTAAAATCAACTTCATCAGAATTAAACCATTGCTTGATCAGTTTCAAGGAGGTTACAAGGACAAGTATCGCTACTTTGCAGCTTACTACTTGATATGCCGGATTGTGATTATTGTTCTCGTGATGGCGAGGAGCTCCGATGACCTCGTTACTCATTTTATACTAATAACAGTGTGTGCACTTATGGAATTAATACACCTTGTTGTTAGGCCATATGCCGATAAACTTTATAACATCTTCGATGGAATAATTTTACAATTGATTGTTATACTGTCTATGCTGCCGATAGTAGATTTTGTAGAAAATTATGATGAGACTCTGGTAGCAGTGGTAGCATATTTATGCACAATTTTACCACTAGCAAGCTTTACTACCATAAAGCTTTGGATCAACAGGAATAGGATTCAAGATATTATCAAATCTTTGATTATCAAACACTTACATAAATACAACATTGTACCCACTGATGAGATGGAAATACCATCAGTCAATGAAACTGGCTTCACTACAGATAACTGTGAGAGGAGAAACACAACAGTAGTGAGCATGTAAGTAGCTGTATAAAGTAAAGGGCGGTAAATGGGATACCTTCACAACAGCGCTGAGGTTCAATCTGCATAAAAATTTCTCAAGGTCATTCGGATTGTCAGGTCAAGCTCCAGGTTGACCCGGGTTTGTTATACTCAACAGTCACAAATAATACTAGTGACTGTTCTTTTAGAAAGTATCAATTGATTTATTATTACAAGGAATATTCTTTTATACGTATTAAGTTGAAAATAGCTTTTAACAGTTAAGTTTGTGACAAGCTAGTAAAAACCTTGTCTACTACCAATAAGGTAATAAGAAGATTGTCTACAATCAAGGTAATAATCAGGTTGTAACAAGCTTATAACAATTTGATGCAATGAGAAGATTGTACAGCCACTACAGTGTGACCACAGTCTTGTATAAACAAATCTAATACGTAGCTGGATGATGCGTGGCTAATGTTAAGGCCGCACAAAGTTAAATGTCTGTTTCTGATCCAGGCTACCCTTAAAATTGACCAGGTGACCTGGCTTATTATTTTAACTTTTATTGATTATAGCTATCCAATATTTCTTTCATCCATTATACAATTTGCTTAATTTTATGCTATCCATACACAAAATTATTTGTATTATCAATAAAATTGTTTTACTGCTTGACAGAAATGACCAGGCAGCAGGACCAGAAATATTTTTAACTTTGTTTGGTCTAACATTCGTATACACATTTAAAACCTTTTATATTTACGTAGCTATGTGGTAGAGAAGTTGGTGAGTGATGACGATGGCTGTCATGATATTGCATGTACATATAATGCATGGTAGTACAATCTTGCATTCCATAGTATCTTATATTCTAGCATTATGATTTTTCAACCATGCATGCTCTATACAAATTCATTACAACCTTGTACAAGCTTGTAACAACCTTGTTCTTGCCTGTATGCAACTACAACTTTATCAGAAGATTAACGAGCTTGTTAGCATGTCTTTATAGCCTTACCATTAAGTTATGTTTCGCACGGTTATTTAATCACTGAAAAATCTATATTTCATACTGGAAGCATCTGACTATTTCTTATAGTTACGTACGTATGTATACATGTGCATTATATCATGCTATAATGTTTGCGTTTTGCAATATAATAATTATATTATGTAGCTAGCTACCTATATACGTATCTAGTAGGGTTGGGCGATAACAGAAATTCCATGTCACGATATATCATGAGAGTAATTATCACGATAATAGATATTATCACGATATCATCTTAGCTAGCAGTACAGTATACATGGCAAGCACTAAAATTGTGAACATAGGATTAAATATTTTACTGGTGATATAAAATTTGTACATTTTTGAGCAATGAATGTCACGATAATCACGGTATTGACAATAAATATCGTGCTGCGATATTACGATACTGAAAATTTCTCTTTGATATCGATTATCATAACTCTTTAATATCACGATATACGATAATATCGTAGTATTGCCCAACTATATAATATTATTATTATCATTTACATTGGAGGGTATAAATATATACATAGCTACGTACTGTAGATACGTACATAGCTAAGTAACAAACATAATATTTTTACCTTAATTATCTTTAGCCTATAGCTATAGCTACTGACAAAGGTGACATATTTATGAACATGTGACAAACATATTTACTTACAGCGTTCCTAATGACGAACGTCTACCAGATATTATGTGGTGCCGTGATCCCTTTATGGAACAACTGAGTGAGATCGAAGCACTAAATGATATTGCAAATTAAGTTAGTGATGCTATTAACAATTTGTTGATGATAATTACATCATTAATTTATGCATACATACAGATTACCATTATTAATGTATTTTGTAACTACGTATATAGCTATACATGAAGTATGGTGGTTAATTATACCAGTTTAGCACATTATAACAGGTGACATATAAAGAAACTGAAGGCAGTATGACTTTTTGATTGGCTATTCAGGTTCATTGATGATTCACATGTCTGAATGGTTTTTAATAGCCCGGGGATACAAGGCTACAGTGTCACACACATGCACATACACACACACACACACACACACACACACACACACACACACACACACACACACACACACACACACACACACACACACACACACACACACACACACACACACACACACACACACACACACACACACACACAGACTTTTCGGACAAAAGTAATTTCAAAAAACCAGATGCATAGGTTGTTTAAAAGCAACCTTATACTGGTTTATAATTAGCGTTACTAAGTCATGAGTTATCGGACATTGGCACGCACAATGAATTTTCAATGTAACAAATACGGTGACTTGGTGAGTATTCAAACAAACATATTTGTTTGTGTGAAATGATTCACAGACTTCTACCTGATTGTTGGCTATGTAAGTATAAGCAGTGCACATCCTATCACAATGTTTGAGCAGACACTTTATAACACAGTAGCTAAACCATTAACCAATTGCTGACAATGCCATAATATGACATCTGGTGGAAATTGTCAACTTTATTATTACATGTATTTCAACTTTGTATGTACCAGTTAGGCACTGGAGGATGTTCATTTCTAGTTAAGAATTCAAGGATGTCCACAGAAGGTAGAGCCTGTACAAGGCATTTACTCAAAGCTAGCTATTATATTGGCCTAATTAGTAAGGTGGGACAACATACGTGGAACAAACTAAAAAATCCATTGGTAAGTACCGCAATTGTGACCATAATTATTACGCAGATTCAAAGAGCACCTTTTTTCACATACGTAGCTACTGAAGTTAAGAAATGTTATGTGCTTAAGTAGAGATAACATAAAAGGATGAATTTTACACTTATCAAGATAAAGGAATTGCAATTACTAGAAAGATTAAAAGCAATGCTACTGAGCTAGCTGGTCCTTAAGTTGGTAGCTATACGTATTATATAGCTAAGCACATGATTTATCCTACCAGAATTTTTGCTCTTACCAGTCGAGACTTTTGGCATGCGTCTATTCATTTAGAATAATACTGAAGATAGCTAGGGCCAGTTCAAAGTAAGCTAGCTATGCTACGTATAAAACAACCAATCTAGTGTAAAATACAAAAAATCTTACCTTTAAACCCTCTAGTATCCTCTGATAACAAAGCTACATACGAATGATGCTACAAAGCGGTCAGTCTTGAGTCTTTCATAGTGTAGCTTAGATTTGTACAGATCAGTTTAAACCCACAATTAGAAATTTTATGTGTCCATGACAACATCAACACAATTATTTTATGATCATTTGTTGCGGAGGGTATTTTCTTGTATATGAAAGTAAGAAAGTTTGTGTTACCTAACTATAGATATTGTAATATTATAGATATAAGTAGCTATAAGGGTGAGAATAATTTGGGAAATACGTAGGTAAGAATTTCTGGGTAAAATTAAAAGCATAAGCCTATTAGCTAAGATGTAGCTATATACATGCAGTAACAGACAGCCCATCTCTGTATAAATATTGGAGGGGTCACTGGCCCCCTTAATTGTCTCTGTTTCTATATACTCCACTATTGATGACTCAACTTATTTTTGGAATCGAATGCTCTATTATAAAACTTTAATAAACCACATGCACCTGTAGGGCTGCGTCTATTATGCTATTCTGCTTTTTGGAATTGCTCCAATTTTGTGACTATTATGCTAGATTTTATGCTACTCCACAATCAATTGTGCTACTAATAATACACAGTTTTCTATAAAGCTCACTTGTTTATGAACCTCCAGTTACCTCTACATACCTCTGATCTGCCACATGCCAGCGGTATAAGAGCTTTCAACAAAATTATTATAATTAATTTTAGAGGTGCCTAACACATAGTGACTGTGAAGGAGTTGTAGAAGCTATGCCTTGCGAATGTCTGCTGTTGTGAAGTGTTGAATGGCAGTGGTAGTGAGTGTATTTTAGACTGTATAAATGGCACGAGTAGGTTTTAATTATGTAGTTTGCGGCCCGCACCATAAATTTTGCCTATTATTGGAATTATGCTTGATGCTTTAGCACACCACACCTATCATGCTAAAAATTATGCTGGCACAGGCCTATGCACCTGTAACTCTACCTAATCTGTTTGATTGCGTTATTAGGTTATTTTAATATACCATGACTATTCTATATTGATCTATTCAGTTTTAGTTTCACCAATAACATTTTACTGGCATAGTGTATTCCAACCAGTTATGCTTATCATTATTATTATTATTAACAAGCCTGCGGACTACATAACCATATACAAAACCAAGGTATATAACCATGCAAGGGAAAGATACCTGCTTCATCAAATATCATACATTTTTGGGTAACTGATGTGTGATAGGGTTATCAAATTACCAGGGAACCCAGGTGAGTTAATCTATATATGCAAAATGTAAGTTATGTTGAAGGAAAACACATCCCTGGATCATGGACATCTTCGAGTACACAATGAATTAAAACCATCTAATAGAGTAGTCAATATCTACTTACATAGCTTAAGCCTTACTATTTAAGACTTTTAATATCCTAACAAGCTACTCACTGATACATGAAGTAAACTCAGAAGGTTGAGAACGAATTTCCTGGTCCAAAAACGGGTCCTCTCATCTGCTAACGTATGCGTGTTAGCAACACATGTAACACGGAATTCCGTTTATTCATACACTTGGAGACGAATCAAAGCGTCTGTTTAGGCTGTGTTTACAAGTAAAAACCTTTCGTTTTATACTTAAAAGGCTTTAGTTTATAAACCACATGCTTAAGTAGGCAAGCATTAGTACTTGTGTTTGTGTCGGCTTTTTCGAGCTGTTTTGATGGCACGCATAATCGATGAAATGGCTCCATGCTATTTAAACTAACTTGCTGGTGCATTTGTAACACACATCAATCTATTCAGTAGAGCAAGGCGAATCTTTTAAGCCATATTGCAAAGCCATGGGACACGCGAGTCGTTTGCTACGTGTGTTTTTCTAGTTTGTTGTAAACATTTTCTCATCTCGCACACGCAAGTCCTCTCACAAGCCATAGAGATGGGCTCACAATTCCAGTGCTATAGGTTTGTTTAGCTTATTACATGCATAAATGGATTCGCTGCAGCATAATGAATCCTTTACACTCTATTTCAGCTTCATACAAGTGACACGGAACCTTTTATTAGGCCATTTCTAACTGTATGTCATCTGGGCCATTAACAGCAACTTCATATATTTTGCATGTCATTACAAAAGAGGCTATAACTTGTGTATGCTAGCTCGTACAGATTCAATTCAAAACCCATTTTATTCTATATAGAACAGCGATTCATTTAAACTATACTCCAAGGTGGTAGGTACTACGGATAGTTCACTACGAGCCATTTACGTGCATTTTTGCTATCGTGAAGGAGGCAAAATGGCGTCATTTTGAAGAAGTCCGGATATCTCAGCAGGGGAAGGGTCTTTTATCATTTTTCTTCTTTCATCAAGACCTTAAAGTTGGTGGTGTTACCTAAAGGATAGCGTTTCTGGTTAAGGCTGTGAATAAGTGAATTATTTAATTAATATTAATTAATTAATTATTTATTTATCAGATTATTTTTCTTATTAATAGGTTATGTAATTAGCAAAGCCCCTTAGGGGTATCAAGCTAATGTGTAATTATTTACTTATAATAGCCACGTATATACTACCTGTAGCTAGTTGTTGTTTAAATTGATTTAAAGTTAGGTTGTGCAAGTCAGGAATTTGCAAGTTGTTCCATTCCGGGATGGTTCTTGGAAAAAAAAAGAGTACCGGTAGGTGTTAGATGTTGACTGGGTATGTAGGTATTTCAGTTTGTGCTGGGCTCTTGTAATGGTTAACGGTGATGGTGATGATAAGTAAATGCTAGATATTGAAAGAAGATTACTTGTGAGTTTAAACAGCAATACCAGACAGGCATGTTGTCTACGTTCCTTAAGTGGTGGCCATTTAAAGGCTTCTAGGATATCACTAATACTGTCATGGTTTGTTCTCCGCCATGGCTTGTTGAGGACAAAATGGGCAGCACAATGCTGGATCATTTCTAACTTGTGTATGGGTGTTTGGTGGTATGGATCCTATATAGGACAGCAGTAGTCTAAGCTAGGCAAGACAAAATGCAAGTAGCTGGCCTCCCGCAGGGTCCTAGAGGAGCCACGTAAATTCCTCCACAGAAAGCCCAAAATATGGTTGGCCTTGTTACAGACATAGTCCACTTGAGGTTGCCATGACATTCTGTGATGAAGGTAGACACCAAGGTATAAATGTTGTTCAACTATCTGCAGGGGAATGCCTACTTTTATTGCAAAGAGTAGTGACCTGTATTATGGAATGTTAAATTCCATGTTAAAAGGTCTAGCCCAGGAAGTTAAAGAATTAAGGTCTTCCTGTAAAATATAATGATCATCCATAGATTGAATAGATATTATGCCGACATAATTGCCTGTTGACTATGTACATTTAAAAATGTTTCATAACTTGACAGTCATAACATTAATATGCTGAGGTAATAATTATCATTCTTTGCTATTATTACTACCTTAATCCGTCTCCAATATATACATAGCTACATCATTCTCATGTCTTATATTCCTTAAAAAATTTCAATATGTGACTGCATGGTCTATTAGAATAACAAGTAATGCCTGACTGCTCTATTAGAGTAACTTAAGGATCCTGACTGTTTTAATAAAGTTTTTCACTGTTATATATATACTAGCAAATGTACCTGCCCTATCGTGCAGGAGTAGCAAGGTGTAACTAAATGCATGAACTACATACAAAGTCTCATAGTTATGCCTATACATACACCATCTCTTATACCTATAGTCTACGCCTATACCTGGTCTCCTCAGTATGCCTATACCTGGTCTCTTTAGCATGCCTACCTAGTCTGCTATGCCTACCTGGTCTCCTATGCCTACCTAGTCTCATAAGCCTATACCTAGTATACCTATTGTCTGTTTACCACATATAGCATTGTTTACTTATGACACCTTGTAAAATTGTATAGCTCCTTTCTTACTCTCCTATACCTACACCTATTTTGCCTTTGGCAACTTACAGTAAGGTTTCATTGTTTATTTAACACCTTGTAGTTATTTAACACCTTGTACGTAGTAGGCTGTACCAGCTAATAAAGCTGCAGAGATGGCAGAGTTAACAGCCTGACGAGGAAAGAATGCAGACGGACGGACGGACAGACGGCTTTTCAGCTTTATATAATAGATATATAATATATATATAGCCATAAGTTTCCATTGCATATTACATACATATATAGGGCTTAGGTAACCCTTAGGCAGGGCCGCTTAGGGCTGAGCCTAATATGCTCAAAATTTTACCTATTATTCCTTCCCGAACTTCCCAAAATTTTCACCCATCATTCTTATTTTATTCCTACATCATCACCTATTATTCCTACTTATTCTTGTAATTTTTATTGTATCAGTGATAATAATGTCTACAATACACACAATGACTATTGCCAGTGTAGACTTTTCTTCAGAATTTACCTACCTTCATGGACATCTTCACCATCATCATTATTTTAAACAATTTTTGAGATTATTTCATTATATTTACATTAAATTACCCATTGTAACTTCCAATTATTGCTCATGAATGCCCTATAATTCCAGAATTATATTAAAATTGCAACCTATTATTCAAAAATTATGCCGGCATACTAGGCTCAGGCCTAGGGCCGCTGGGATAATTATGCCAGTTATGATGGTATTTTGCAAGTATAAGAAAAGCCTGCAAGAAACTGCATGGGTCTTTGGTCATGTCACACAAAGCAGATTGATATATTTCTAAGCTACCGAGCTACATATGTATATACATGATCTATATTTGTATATCTTTCATATGTACATAGCAAGCTACATGCTAACACGTATAGCATGCATATGAAAGTACGTATTTAAATAAGTCACTTAATTAACCAATGAGGCCATGTGGTGATTGTGGTGACTGATTGAGGCCATGTGAGACATACATATATGGTAGGGATTCAGAGCAAAATGCTGTATAGCAAGCATGTCACCATAGAGAATCAGGAAAAATTTTTGAATAGCTAATAGGATAAATTATGCTAGCTAGCTAGCTACTTACGTAGCTACTGTAACACTATCGAAGCAATCTACGTATGTATCTAGTTTAAAGCACAGACACTTATTTTTAAACTTTAGCAGGGGCGGCTCAGGCAGCTTTCCATTGGGGGGGCAAACTTTAGATACACACTTACATAAATAAACTCAGGCATCTAAAATGTACTGAACTGTATGTATGTTAGACAATTTTGGGGGGTGATTGCCCCTCCTGCCCCCCTGATCAGCCTCCCCTGTCTAGTATTCAAAGTTAAAATTATAAGTAATCAACATCATCATGTAAGATTAAACTCAAACTCAAAATCAAATAATTCTTTTATGCATGGCTAAACTGTAGGGTTTCTGGGCAGGCAGATAATTATAAAGTTATTAACTAACTGATCTTCTTTGAACTACCCACAGACTGGAAGATTATATATACCACTGAACACCAAAATAATTATATTAGTACACACTAAATAGGAACACCTGGATAGGAGCCAGTTAGTACATAATTATACAGAGTTTTTGTTTGGTTGCTTCCTGCCTAGTTGCATGTTTTACTAGCTGTGATCGAGTACGGTTAGCAACATCATATTATAGCTATAGCTATACCCTTTACATACCCATTATAGTGGCTTATTCCCTAACTCAAAGTATGTACCTACGTATGTATTTATATTACCTATTCTTACTTATATAGCTATAGAGCGGCTGTATGTGACGTCATTTGTCCTCAGGCAGGTGTACTTCTGGGTGGAAAATTTGTATGGAAACGGCAGTACAAACTCTTTGCTAGCTTGGTAACAGCTGTAAGAGCTGTTATTGAATGACTATATATTTATTAAACGTTTGATACATCTCCAGATGTAGTAACAATATAATTTATGACTATCATTTCTAGATTCTTGCGCTACCATACCATACCCACTCTTCTCCATTGATTTTTGCCTCCCGGAAGTCACTGAGGTTAAGAAAATATGCAAACATATCCGATAATTTCCTGTTCATGCAGCTGCTCTATAATGAGAGGCATTTTAACAATTCTAGCTACTACTATCAACACCATTGCATGCTGTATACTATCACTGTTAAAAAGAAATTATTTTAACACCACAAGGCAGTCATTTTGGGGACAACCATGCAATGCTTCCTTTGTAATAGTGATATTAACACATTCATTGGTTGCATAATTTAAATTAATGTTGTGGTTAATTTGAACTAATGTTGTTTGTAGCCAGTTTGTCTACAATAATTTACCGCATGGTTTGGACAAGTGATACATTAGAAGAGGTGGAGTATCAGTGATGGTTTTGTCAAGTTTAACTTTAGGATTAGAGTTATTGTAAGCAATTCTCCTCTCCTCAGTGAAATAGTTCTCAATGTTGTCAATGGTAAGTCCAGCAGACTCAATTTGTTGTTGGATGAACTGTTTGTCATAAAAATAGTCAGCAAAAGTCATTATTTGACGTGTAGTCCAAACTGCTTGTCCATTAGCCAATGGCATTTGTTCGATATTAGTAATCCTTTTTAACTGTCCACTTTCATTTAAAGTGAAGCAGACTTGTATTACATCAGAAAGATCTTGGAATGCATCATTTATCTCGGTTTGTGAAGGGTAGGTTTTAAGATGTCAAGATTTTTTCTATTTTCTGCTCCACAATTGCTCTATCAGCTCCACTTCTTAAGAACATTCCTTCAAATGCAGGTTTGGAGAAATTTACCACTATTGCTTTACCACCTGGATTAAGTACCCTATACAGCTCTTTATAATGGCTTATGCAAGTTTCAAGCCGTAAGCAACAAGTCACATAGAGGCTTAGAGCAACATCAAATGTGTTATCATCATAAGGCATATCCATAACATCTCCAGCACGTATGTTGACCGTACTAAACTGTGAAGTAGCTTGTTTGGCCAGTTGCACCATATCTTCTTGGATATCAAATCCTTCAACACTTTTAGCACCATACAAAGCTGCTTTGTAACACCAATTGCCAATGCCACAACCAATGTCCAGGATACTTTTCCCTGATATCTCGAATTTCAAATACTCATTTACAGCTGGAAAAAGAAATGCCAAGTACTCTGGCTCTTCTTTGGTATTCTGAGCGAACCATTCTACTTCAGTAGATGAATACTTTTGTGAATGAACATACCGATTTCCACTAGCCATACGTGTGACGAGAGACCTTCCGCGATTTTGAGTAAGCAAATTTAATAGCTCATTTTCAGTAACTCAAAACTATGTAAAGCACAAAATGGCTTCTTGTATGGCTTTCGTGGGGTGCCTTTGGTTTACCGCCAAAGCGTGTTTCCCATAGGATTCAATGTATTTTAACATCATTTTTAAACACCTGGTACTTCAATATACGTTAATGTATCTGAGCATACCATGGGTAATCAGAAAGGTCTACAATCACTCTTTATGATGATTCTTGTTGGTAACTGATATGACCACAAACGACAAAGTTATGAAGCATTACAAGTGATGGTTAATTTATTACATCATTTTTGCGGGAGTTGTATGCATGGATACTGACTATCTATTGCTATGGCTAGTGTAAGTTTCAAACTCATAAATCTGTGTGTAGCTATATATAGCAAGTAAGGATAAGCTGTAAAATCAGTGTAGATGTATATGGAGTTGCCACAGTTAACTTAGCTACTTGCAGTCTTGCACTCTTTTCTGTCTAAATTGCCTAGCAGCTAGCTACTGGTAATATTCAAGCACACAAAGGCTGTAGATCCTACAGTACACATGCATAGGTTTCCCAAAGAGCTACCATGTAAGTGACAGTGGCTGGGCACTCTGAAAATTAAAGAAATTGACCTATCAAAAGATCCAAGAGCTTGCAGTCGTCACTTTCCAGATTGTAATTTTACTCTTTGACATTAGGAATGTTTGCTTCACCTAAAAAGTAACCATATAATATTATATATAGCTATACATCTTTGCCATCTACAAAAGGTGTGAAGGCAATAACTCTCCTTCCAGCAGCAGTTCAAGGCATGTGAAAATCTTACAGTCCTGTTCATACCTCTTAACATCCACTCTCAGTGGTAGAGATGATATGTATGCAACAGTAGATGTTGCTTTGATGGCTAAAATCAAAATCTAGCTTCAACTGTCTTAATTTAAAAGATTACCTACAACTCCCGCACAAATGATGTAATAAATTAACCATCACTTTTAACACTTCATAACTTTGTCATTTGTGGTCATATCAGTTACCAACAAGAATCATCATAAAGAGTGATTATAGACCTTTCTGATTACCTGTGGCATGCTCAGATACATTAATGTATATTGAAGTACCACGTGTTTAAAATAATAATCAATCAATCAATCAACCAAAGGCACCCCACAGAAGCCATATGCTAATTAAAATTCTTAAGTGTCTTATTGAAAATGGACTATTTACAGGCTAAAAATAGATCGCAAACCTCTAGAGTAGGTAGTGCAGCTCGTGTAGCTAGAACCGTTTGACTTCCCGTAAATTTTCGTCGTGAACTGAGATGACGTGCGTGATAGGGATTTCAGTTTCCATAGTTACAGTTTCAAGTTGTGTAATCCAGGATAGGTTTCAATGAGCTAGCTAATTATTATAATACTATATGTGTAGTAACCGTGTAATTCTAATACACATTGTAGCTATGGCATGCGTTACATTATCGACACGTTGCGTCGCGCGGCGTAGCGCGTTGTATTGAATTGCTTACCGTTAATTGTTGTTGCATGACCAGGGCGAACTCCCACGCTACACTGGTGATGTCTCATGGTAGTGACAAATTAGCTGTGGTACCGCGGGGAATCTTTAAAAGGCGAGTGTTCATTAATTGGAAATCTGTTGAAAGCGTCACGGAAATTCGATTCCGTAAAACAATGGCCTAGTATAATGTTATAATATAATCTAGCTATCATGCAAGAATAAGAGAACTCATTTAAGTGCTTAGCACTTACCGAGACATTGGTTCTTCGCAGAAATTGAGTTATTGTATATAGCTATACATATTTCCCGCCGGCTTCAGTAACTACGGCTGCATGTTCGTGGGTGAGCGTAGACTCTTAACAATGTACCGATTCGCTACACGTTATCGAATTGCTGGGCGAATTTTACCCAGAGATATTAAGATAGGCGAGCGAGCACTGTATCCACAAAGGCTTAATGCTGCATCCAGCGCGGAAAGGTATTCGACGAAGGCAAGGGATTTAATGAAGGTACTCCCGGAGTTATGGATCGTTAAAATGAAGACTGCATTCGATTGGCATGATGTGGATGGTGACGGATACTTATCTGAAAAAGATTTTGCCAACTGGGTTAAAGAAATGACTAGATTGTTTCCCGACCTGAGCGAAGAACAAAAGAAAATTCTTATATCCATGCAAAGCAGCGTGTGGGATGATATGCTTGGAGGAAAAGGGAAAGGATCCGATTATAAGATAACAGAAAGCATGTATATCGAGAAATGTTTCCACATAGTGAATGAAGAAGGTGCGGAGAACATAATAAAAAAGGAATGGGAAAAGAATTTCATGGTCATGGATATCAATGGCGATGGGGTAATTTCCAAAACAGAACACCGAAGGTTTTTTGATGCGTGGAAAAATTTTGATCCCAATTGTGCAATTGTTTCATTTACCGCTATTGATGAAAACATGGATGGAGAGATCACGTGTGATGAATATGTTAAAGCTGCTAAAGAGTTCTTTTTCAATTTTACTGATGATACGAAGCCCAGCAAGTATTTCTTTGGTCCGCTGGTACAAAAACTATAGTTACGTAATATACGTAGCTGTACGTAGCTATATAAACTCAATTAGCTATAGTTAAGATTTTTCATTTTTTCATGATGATGAACAAACAATTAGCTAGCTAATGCACATGCAAAACAGTTCATATGAATTCATGTAGCTATAGCTAGCTATAGTTAGATAGGTAGCTAATTGCATGGCAGACAACCAATCTTCTCTGATTTTCAGAGCCACTACTCGCATTTACATACGTATATACTCAGAGCATTAAATAAGGACTGAAAAGTGCTCACACTTGTCAGCACAAGATAAAAATTGTTCTGACATTTTACGAAATTGATTAGACATTAGTAGCTAGAAATGCGTACTGTAATATTACATTTTGACTCAGACATTTGTCAGACCAAGGTGCGGTGGGAATTGTACAGGTCAACCCCTATAGTGCTCAGAAAATTTCAGATGTCCGCCTGTTACGTATTTCATGCTGCAACATTACACCGTTAGCTATAGCTATATATAGCTGGTAAATTTCAAGGGGGGGAAACTTTTGAGATTTTTGTGGACTTTATCCCACACCTGACTAGCTAGCTACACTGTTAAAACTGGGGTTTGTAATGCACACCCAATGGTATGTTATACATACCATATTGCTTGCATACCAGTGGTGTGTTTCCATATCATACCATGTTGGTATGTAATGCACACCTTATTTTCTCTGGTATTAGCACTACATAAATAAGCGCCTCATGTTATGGATTATAAGATAGAGGCACAATATATTAATGAATGTAAGACAATGATATACGTTTAAAAAACCATATAATATATATTAGAAAAGCTACAACAGCCCAAAGTTAAATTCCGAAACCTCTCGGAAGCATTGTTTGACGACAGGCGCGTAAATGTTGCGGCGCTAAACCTGGTCTAGACGAAGCAGCAGTATTGTAGCGGAAAGCTGTAAATAAGTTAAGGCAATAATAAATATTCCTGTCTGGGTGATAATTATAATGTTTTTAATTAATGCTCATCGATGCCGCAATGAGTAACCCTAGTTACGAAGCCCTTAGTAACGATGAAGGAACGGCTGGAAGCTGTAACGCTACTGTACAGCAAACTTTGGCGAAAATTCCATGGGAAACAGCTACAGACAGGGTAAAAATGATGGTTCATCGCTTGGCTCACTTGAATTGATTCGCTAGAGGAAGTTTAATAAGCGCGCGAATTTTTTCCCCTCCTGCTGAGTGCCCGGCTTAGTGCTAGAGTGAAGATAACTGGTTGAAAGGTAATGTTCTTCTATTAAAATGATAGATATTTCACCGTTTGTTTCTACTGATTTAGGACGAGAATAATGATGCTAAGAATTTATCATTAATTGTTTCTCGGGACACTGAGTCACTGCCCCTGTGGCTATGTAAATGTTATGAACATCCAGTGAATGCTGAATTGTCTGGTACATAACTGGATACAACACATGTGGCATCTTGGAGTATTCAGTTGAGGGCCATGATGAATATTACTAAAGTTGCTGTATCCCTCTACAAACAATTTAATGAAAGGTACATAAATTCAGGAGCATTAGCAGTGTTAGTTGTTTTGTGTTTTGAACATGCTAGGATGCACGTGACCAAGAGCAACTGTTTTCATGGCTTGTTTCAAAGGTACGTACTGGTTCGGGTTTGCTGTAGTAATCACAATATAATATACTATGTTTATAGAGTTCTTCTGATGCCAAATCATCAATCTATGTGTGAGCTGGACTGTGACTGTGGCTGCAACCTATTGCTGCTGCATGTACAACCACGAGGAGGTATGCGTGTTACATAAAAAACACGGTTAGCTGTGTGTTATTGTTGTGTTTTTGAACATCCTATAGGATCATTACAGGCACATATGAATGGCATACAACTGTTGTTAAAAGGTACTTGTTTGCATGCTCTAATATAATCGCAATGTGTTTCATCTATAATCCATAGATTTATTGTTTTGCCATATAATTTGGTTCATCAATCTGTCAGACTTTGACCGGTGTTTCCAATGGAGAAAGGTACACTGTAAAAAATGAAGTGTGCATGCCACACTAAATGGTGTGATAAATAACTGTGTAGGATGATAATCACCTTATTTATATGATTAGAACCCCCTCAATGTCATTTATCACACCATTAGTGTGGTATGCACACTTCATTTTTTACAGTGTATGTATGCAGTAAACTTGTAATATCATTTGTTAACTTTTACATCATTGAATTTTACTGCAGAGTGCATAGTAGGTACAAAGATACAGTAGAGATCAAGGTTG
Organism: Spongia lamella; assembly: GCA_963930835.1. NCBI lineage: Eukaryota > Metazoa > Porifera > Demospongiae > Dictyoceratida > Spongiidae > Spongia > Spongia lamella. Next base: position 6,573,772 of record OZ005747.1, read on the forward strand.
CTGCAGCTGTAAAAGAAAAGGACGTAGTAGTTAGAAGTTGCTGAAAAGTAGCCAGAAGAAGAAACTGTAGAAAACATATTTAATATTTCAATGTATTTATGTGTCAATTTGAAATATATTGAAGTGTGTATTTCATACTTTATTGGGTGTGTATTTCACACTTTTATTTTGTTGGTGTGCATAACACATCAAAAAATGGTGTGCACGGTGTAAGGAGGAATTACATACCAAAAAGGTGTGTAATACATACCATTGTTTTGACTGTGTAATGGTAGGGTGTTGCTACTTAGCTAATAACCTTATAACCTAGGAGATATAAGGCCTCTCCTAACGAGAGTGTAGTTTCCGTCCAGATGCATGTTCAAAACTTTGGTGAGGGAGGGAAAATGACTTGCTTCATGGAAAATTTCTTTGATTTTCCAATTTGTTGTGAACTTCTCACAGGGTCCAATCACTCATGCATGGGGGCTACGTATATATGTAATATGTAGCTACATATACGTACGTACGTATATAGCTACGTAGTTATTTAGCATAATGCAAATTATAGCATTATGCTGGATAAATATTAAGAAAACCATGGGCCTTTCACTCTTTGATCATGTCACACAAAGCCAATCAATATAGCTACTTTAATATAACAGTCAAGCATTCTATTAAGGCAGTCAGGTTTACTTAGGTTACATGACAGGATCTCACAAAAGACTTTGCTGTTTTGATGGCTGAAAGTAATGTTGTATATAGTTATTATTGTGTAAATTAATCAACCAAGTAACTTGGCCCAATTCTTACGTAGCTACACACCAACTACACAAAGTTGGCAAGTAGCTAGGCCTGAGTCAAAATTTTATCCAAAATGCTTTCAAGATATTTCCCTATGATGCTCTTCACTTCCCTTATTATGCTTGCATTATGCTCCAATTTGTGCAATGCTCTTAAAGATGACTCAGCGTTTTGGTTTGATGAGCATTCAATAAACCTAGACTGTTTTATTAGAGTATATAGATCTACTTAAGTATTTCTATATACCCTAATTGTTCCATATTAGAGAGTATCAATCTGTCTTGACAAGTGAAAGTTCATATTTCACCTAATATGGTAGCATTATTATGTGTGTCAGCCTATTGTGTTAATTATTATGCCAGCATATTTGATGCAGGCCTACTGACAAGTATCATTCCACTACGTAACTACGTACGTACATAAATAGCAATATAATGTATCATCATAAACATACACGTACATATAACTGTAATACATTATTGCTAGGCATGTCCCTATTACGTATGCTTTTCCTGTTATGCTTTGGAGCATTTCTTCAAATTTTAGCTTATTATGCCCCAGGTATTCTCCAGATGTCCTAGTCATATGTCAGCTTAATTTACTATAGCTACCAGGGGCGGATCCAGGGGGGGGTCTTTGGGGTCTGGAGACCCCCCCCTCCAAGTTGGGTCTTATTCTAAAACAAGCGCTTCAAATAATTATTATTATAGGCGCTAAAATAATTATTAGTATTTGTACTTTTAAGCGCTATAGAACCATGTCTGAGGATTCACGAAAGAAACAATGCACCACGGATATCAGAACTTTTTTTGCATCTGAAAGGTTAGTATAAATGATAAATTGCTGACCGGAAAGTCAGCTACTTCGGTGGCCACGTGCTAGCATTCCGTAGCCTCATTTGCACGCTACTCCAGCTGAGCGCGATCATCCTACTTCGATTCTGTGGCGGCTGGCCCCACCATCAGTATCTCACGTACCCGTGCAGGTACGTAACAGTTCAAATAAAGTACTATCAACTTTGTGCTCTGTGTACACAACTATTACTATTATGATATACGTACCTTTCAAAGGACTGAAAGGAGTGAGCTAGCCATCTACTAGCTAGTACTCAAAACGTCGAGTTGCCGATACAAGCGCTATTAAGAATATTTTAGATAATTATTTCCGGTTAGTCTACTAATCATTTGACTGGTTTAATATGGCGGATGTCATGAGCAGTCGCGTTGTGAGGTTAAATGGTTGAAGTACTGAAGATTTAATCGTCACGAGAAGTCTGTACGTCATTTCTTCCAGGAATTTAACATTCAGCTTATCGGTCATTAGGACCCATCATTCTGTTGTGTCACGCGAGGTGTCACGGATCCGTTATTTAATGGAATAAGGCAGAACAACTCAAGCTACGTAACAGATGGATGATCGATTGTGAGCATTACAAGTGAAGAATTGCGGAAACAACTAGAGTAGATCACTCAATGATTTGAATTTATGCTCACGTGAGGAATTGTCGGCAGAAGCACTAAAAAGATTTTGGCTACAGGAAAGAAGCAGCGTGATATGAAGTATCTATATGAATGCACATGGTTCTATATAAATAAGTAACCAAGCACACTTAAATATCCCGATGGTATACTATACGTAGTTATACAATCACTGAGCTGCAGGAACAGCAGCGAGTAGCTTCATGCATATATAGTGTTCAGTAGGTTACAATGCACTTTTTCATTAAAAAATAATAATGTGAATAATTGCAATATATTATATAATATACTTAATACGTAACCAATGTCTCAACTGAGACCCCCCCTTCAAAAAATCCTGGATCCGCCCCTGGCTACACAGAAGCACAGCATTTCAACACTTTTCCACATGAAATTTACAATATGTATAGCCATGTATGTAGCTACATGCCAAATTCATAAGATAATGATATAGTGTATTTGTTAGCTGCTAAACTTTGCAAATTAGAATCAGTGATTGCTTTTAAAGTTGCTATCCAGTAAGCTATAGGAATGCCATTGAGTATAATTCGGCATGATGCCGTGCCAGAATATTTGTGTATTATACGTACCACCATTGCCGCTCAATGCATTGTAATACCGAAATTGATGCCAGCATAATTGGGACATCCCTAATTATTGCTAACATGCATACACGACATACAGTAGGTATGTACGTACATGCACATTTTTAAAATTCATCTTTCAATACTATAGCTACAGAGCATGAAATAACAGTCGGACATCCGACCACTTTTGGTGTTTACCTGTACAATTCCCACTTTGATCTAACATATGTCTGAGCCAAAATTTAATGCTATAGGATGATCATGAGTTTCTGTTAATATCAGATTATTTTTTAGCAAATGTCAGAATGTTGTGTAGATAGCTATGTGTCCAAGCACTTTTCAGTCCTTATTTCAAGCTCTACTATATAGTTAATGGAATTGAGGTAGACTGAGGCAGCTAGTCAGCTTTCACTTGCTCATGACTCATCATCATACAATGCAATAAGTAATGAATTTGTTACACTGTCATTGCATAAAGGGTGCTGCATGGGTAGCTATGTATACATAGGTATGGATACGATGGTGTTACACCTTACGCAGAACACCTCTTTCCTAGAGAAGCTTGCTCTGCTGCTGTAAGCTATAAAAGATATTCTCCATTAAATTTTACATTTGTGATGAAAATAACTATTCTAAGTTGTTAGTGGCTATAAATATACGTAGCACAAGTTAAGTATGATAAATTTAAATTTTTCGTGTGACTAGATGGCAGACCCAGTCACAAATGACAAAGTGCAGACACTTTTACCACTGCTATGGCTGCACCTATTAATTATGACATTGCTAGGCCAGAAGAAGAACAGAAGGAAAAACAAGGAAAGACCATCCAGTCAACCTCAGAAACAAAAACAGCAATGTTAAATCAAATAAACCAAAAGTATTAATATAGCTAATTGTTCATATCAATACAGATGATATGTACGTATGTAGCTTGAGCTCCTCACATGAAACATATAACCACATGTTAAGTGTTTGCTACGTATGTACATACACATATACTTTTAATTTATTGTTTGCCACTTACTTTCTCATTAGCTATAGCTATGTTAGTCTTCAAAGTCTCTTCTGGAAACTTTTCTGCCACATACATTTGAAATTGCAACTTCAAAATCATCATGAACTGCCCTTAATATGTTACTGTTATTGCAAGAAAATTGTTAGTTATTACTAGTAGTTTGTAGTCAATTACTCAGTTGCATACTATTGCAATCAGTTTATCACATATAGTTTACCTACCCAACCCTACGTATACGTACGTACATACGTATATCTAGCTATGTACCTAGTTTTAGCCAACATAAGATTTAGTTGCAGTGGCATTACCTAATTTTGTTTGTATACATACGTACCTGCTTACTGCTTGACATCCAGTCAGTACTGCTGCATGGCACTGAGCCTAGCTACATAAATGGTTCCTCTCTAGGTAGGTATCATTGTCGGTTTAACTAATACGTAGTTGTGACTTTAAATGGTTGGCAAAATGCTCTTTAGAGGAGCACATTTTTGTAAATGTTGCCCAGTCAGTAGAGACATTGTAAATGGATACCGTGTTGCCTAATTATTTTGAAGGTGCTGATTTGTGAATTTTGCAGCTTGCTGACTAACGTTTTTGCGGATAACTGAAGTACAGTATTGAATTGCAATTGAAGATGTAAATTTCAAGGTTAAAACTTAAAAATTGCGTGGGTATTCAAAAATCCGTGAAATCAGCAAAAATTTTCACTCTTGGCTATATGGTTGTTCTTCAGTGTATGTAGCTAGTTAGCAATAGGTATAAGTACAAAAATAGGTTGCAGCTTTGGTACGTAGCTACATGCTCAGCTCAATTATTGAGAGTCCAGACACATAGCTAGCTATAATACGTAAGGTCTGGCAAATAAAGTGGATTTCAATTCTGATGTGAATTATATGTAGCTACGTATATGTATACAGAGATATAGCTAGATAGTTATAGGAAATTATTCAAATATGAGAATGCTATATAGATATTATCTGTGTACGTATATGATACATATGTAAGTATGTATAGAAAAGTATGTTTCTATATGGAAAGTTGAAATTGTACATGCTCTAGCATACATTTATATATGTACTAAATAATTATTAGTGATACTAACAAGTTTTGTTACACACGTACCATGGCTATAATATTATAGCTAGTAACGAAATACATTAATAATGGCAATTTTTACGCATGCATAAACTAGTGCCAATAATATGTAATTGTCATCAACAATTTGTAAATAGTAACTATACCGCTGACTTAATTTACAATGTCATTCAAAGCTTCAATCTCATTCAATTCTTCAAAAAAAGGCTCACGGCACCACATAATATCTGGAAGACGTTCATCATTAGGAATGCTGTAAGTAAATATGTTGCATATAATCATAAATATGTCAATCACCTGCCAGTAGGCTAAAGATAATTACGAGAAATTTTGTGAAAAGTAACACTAAAATATTATGTTTGTTACTTAGCTATGTAGCTATCTACGTAGCTACGTGTATATTTATGCCCTCCAATGCAAATGATAATAATATTATTATCTAGCTATATAGCTACATATTATATTATACGTATTTATTCAATTGCAAACTGCACATCATAGCACCATATACGTAACGCACATATAGCAAAGAAATACTTACATATAGCTATAAGAAATAGTCAGATGCTTTCAGTATGGAAATATAGATTTTCAGTGATTAAATAACCGCGTGAAATTACTTGGTAATAAGGATAGTTAATCTTGTGATAAAGTTGTACGTAGCTACATACAGACAAGAACAAGGTTGTTACAAGATTGTACAAGGTTGTAATAAGCTATAGTATGGTTGAAAAATCATAATGCTAGAATATAAGCTCATATGGAATGCAAGAGGGTTGGGCTGGTGGGTGAAGATTGTATCACCATGTATTACATGTATGTGCAATATATGACAGCCATCGCCATCACTCACCAACTTCTCTGCTACATACATACATATATAAGGCTTTAAATGTGTAAAGGAATGTTAGGCCAAACAAAGTTAAAAAATGTTTCTGGTCCTGCTGCCTGGTCATTTTTGCCAACCAGTAAAACATTTTCAATTAACGATAAAATAATTTTGTGCATTGATAGCTTTACATATGTAAAATTAAGTAAATTTTATAATGGATGAAAGAAATATTTATAATCAATAAAAGTAACCTTAAATCTTGACAATAACAATTAAAATAATAAGCCTGGCCACCTGGTCAATTTTTAAGGGATGCCTGGATTGAAACAGATATTTAACTTTGTGCGACCTTAACATTAGCCATGTGCCATCCAGCTAAATATTCGATTTGTTTATACAAGACAGTGATCACACTGTAGTGACTGTACAATCTTCTCATTGTATCATATTGTTGCAAGCTTGTTACAACCTGGTCATTATGTACCTTGTTGATCATGGACAAACTTCTCTTATTACCCATTGGCTGTAAATAAGCTTGTTACAAGTTTGTCACAAACTTAATTGTCAAAAGCTTATTACAACCTTCATATGTATGAAAGACTATTGCTTGTAATAGCATTAATATAACAAATCAATCAATACTCTCTAATAGAACAGTCATCAGTATTATTTGTGACTGCTATATTAGAGAGTATTACAAACCAGGTCAATCTGGGATTTTTTAGTTTGACCCGGCAACCCGAATAACCCAGAGAAAATATTATGGGGATTGACCCGAGCCAGTTTCAATGCTATTGTGAAGGTACATATCCCATTTACGTACCACCCTTTATTGTATATAGCTACGTACTTACATGCTCACTACTGTTGTGTTTCTCCTCTCGCAGTTATCTGTAGTGATACCAGTTTCATTGACTGATGGTATTTCCATCTCATCAGTGGGTACAGTGTTGTATTTATGTAAGTGCTTGATAATCAAAGATTTGATAATGTCTTGAATCGTGTTCCTGTTAATCCAAAGCTTTATGGTAGTAAAGCTTGCTAGTGGCAAAATTGTGCATAAATATGCTACCACTGCTACCAGAGTCTCATCATAATTTTCTACAAATTCTACTATTGGCAGCACAGAAATAATAACAATCAATTGTAAAATTATTCCATCAAATATGTTATGAAGTTTATCGGCATATGGCCTAACCACAAGGTGTATTAATGCCATAAGTGCACACACTGTTATTAGTATAAAATGAGTAATGAGGTCATCGGAACTCCTCATCATCACAAGAGCAATAATCACAATGCGACATATCAAGTAGTAAGCTGCAAAGTAGCGATACTTGTCCTTGTAACTTCCTTGAAACTGATCAAGCAATGGTTTAATTCTGATGAAGTTGATTTTAGAATTCAAGAATGGTTCTAACAGTAGCAGAAGTGGAAGGCTAATAACTACTACTATTGTAAATATCATTGCCACAATAACATATGCAAGATGGCGACCATGAAAATATTCAATATCTGGAGACAAGTAAGTGTAAACTTTATTAACGTCCGTAAACGTCAGTGACCTCATTAGCAGTAGAGAGGTGGTTGTCACAGACGTGTATGATACGTAGCAATAGAAGGAAGCAAATAAAATGAATGATTCCTCTGCTAACAAATAATGAGACTTTGCGTGATCTCCTTGCTAGCACACTTATCATAACTAGAATTAATGATACAACTATTGGGTGTACATAATGTATAAACTGTTGATCAATCCCACTGATGTTTCTTGCTAAACAAAGTTGTCCAAGAAACTGTGGAGTCAACTTGGCTAAACTAGACAAAACATTAATGGCTGTGTATAATCCATTTGAAAAAAATGATGCTTGCCTTAGAAAAATATCCACTACACTATAGTAGTAAATAATAGCATATAGAGATCCAATTGCAACTTTAAAGTGCATCGTTATAAATACCGTAACTATTACAGCTATCCAGTAAAATAATGATAGTGCAGTTACCAGTACTGTATATCCAATGGTACACTTGTTAACATCCATACATTCAGGAGAGTCAAATGATAGAGTGTAGCCTTTCTCACAGCTACCGCAGGCAATATCTGACCTGTGTGGTTTACACTGGTTTGCTCTAATTGGATAAAGATGATAAATACCGTTAGTGATCTCACAACAGGTGAAATTACAATAATCATTTGGACAAGATGTTATAGTTGATTTACCATCTACACTGCCAAACCAGTAACCTCTCTTAATGGTGGAATTACTACCAGAACAAGAAATAATATTCTTAGTATTGTAACATTCGCATCTTTGTGCTTCACTAGAGTATTGGAATCCTAAGTGACATTGTGATAGCTCAACTATTAATTTCACTGAAATCCTTTTAGATTCAAACGTCTTGGTGGCATACATGGAAAAGACAATTGAGTAATTAAATAGAGTGTTTAGTTTTCCAATTACATTTACTCCTTGTATTATATGATTGCATGACACTGAAATATATTTTGAGCCAGACATGTTATAGTTTTGGTGATCCATGCCAGTTACTAAAAATTGGGTTAGTTCGGTCGGGTGATCGTAATAGTTGAGTATGCATGCATTAAACCTGATTTCTTGGCCAAGTATTATATTACTGATGTAATATGTATTGCATTCTGAATAATTCTTATCAACGCATTTTGCTGGATTAAGCAATATCAATCTTCTCGGTCTTCTCCGATTTTGGAAAACCTACCATCTACACACAAGTGAAATAATTAGAATATCTAACTCTTTGACCCTGTAACTCTAACCCACAAGCTAACCAAAAGTATTTCTGCAATTATTCTGATAATTAAATGTATTCCAACAGATACGTATATCAGGTTATAAAGCCAAACATATAGCTACGTATTTCAAGCTAGGCAAATTACTTAGAATTATGTCTTTTGTGTGTAGAAGGTTTTCCAAAACCGGGTCACATATATGCAACTGACTACAAATGAATAACTGACTACAAATCACTGCAACAATTTTCTCACAAAGACTACATTTGTAGTATGCCTCACGGCTTCACTGTTGCAGATGACCAACAATGCATTGCCAATATTTTACTCACCCCTGTGACCAACATGTAAACTTTGAAATAGAACAAAATTTTTACATTTCAATATTTTATGGGTCGCCGGTCGGGCCACATAACATAAGATTTAGTTGAAGTAATCTTTGAAACAATTGATGGAGTATCTGTATAATTATTATGTATATTCCTAATCTCGATCATGGCCACACCTCTTAGTAGAGGGCATTATTATCATTGCAGTATATAACCAACTACCACACTAAACAATAGGATCCGATACAGTTCTATTGGCCTGGTCTATTGTAGCTAACTTGACACTTCAAGTAGACTAACTATGGTAGTTAATTATACCAAAGTTTAGCAGATCAATAACAGGTGTCATATAAAGAAACTGAAAAGCAGTATGACTTTTTTGATTGTTTATTCAGGTTCATTCACGTGAATGGTTTTTAATAACGTGGGGACACATACGTAGCTACAGTGTCATACACACGCATGTGCAGACACACACACAGACTTCTCGGACAAAAGCAATTTCAAGAAACCAGGAGCATACTGTACAGCGCAAAATTTTGACAAGGGAAAATATTAACAAATTTAGCAAATCGTCAAAATTTTACCATTCAAAGTTTTCTTCCAATAGCTGTTTGCATGTAAGGCTGATGCAATTCATCAAAATTTTACTCATCAAAATTAATTTTCCTTGACCCCCAATTCGTCAAAATTTTCCACCGTCGAAACTTTGTGCTTTACCGTATGTTGTTTAAAGGCAACCCTATAGCTACTGTTTTAGCGTAAGCCATGAGTTATTGGATATTGGCACGCACAATGAATTATCAATGGAACAAATATGGTGACTTGGTGAGTATTCAAACAAATGCATTTCTTAGTGTAAAATGATTCACAAGACTTCTACATGATTGTTGGCTATGTACATATAAGCAATGCACATCCTACGTATCACAATGTTTGAGCAGACATTTTATAACACAGTAAACCATCAGCTTATTGCTGATAATGCCATATGGCGTCCCATGGAAATTATCAACTTCATTATTATTTCAACTTTATCAGTTAGCCACTTGAGGGTGTTCATTACTACGTAGTTAAGAACTCAAGGGTGTCAACAGAAGGCAGAGCCTGTACAAGGTGTTTACCCAAAACCAAAAGTAGCTACTGGCACATGGCCTAATAAACAAGGTGGGAAATTAAATGAGGAACATTCAATTTGATAATAGAAGGTGGGGTAAGGGCTTTTGTCATAGTTACTGAAGACAAGAAATGTTATGTTGTGTGTTTATGTAACTGTTATAGAAAAGGCTGATTTTTACACGTACGCATCAAGATAAAAGAACTGCAATTGCTAGAAAGAATATTAAAAGTATATGGCTACGTAGCTCAGTCTACATACGAAGCTAGCTATATTATGTGACCTGATTTTGGAAAACCTACCATCTACACACAAGTGAAATAATTAGAATACTTAACTCTGTAGCCCTGTAACTCTAACCCACAAGCAAACCAAAAGTATTTCTGCAATTATTCTGATAATTAAGACAGACATATAAGGTTATATAGCCAAACGTATATTTCAAAAATTACTTAGATTTATTTTATGTGTCTCTTGTGTGTACATGGTAGGTTTTCTAAAATCGGGTCATATATATATATATATAGAAGCACATGATGTGCAAATTTTATCCTACCAGAATTTTTGCTAATACCAGTCAAGGTAACCAATATATATCCACCAATTCATTCTTTTCAAAAGATTTGAATTGGTGGATATATATTTAATGTATATAGGCATGCATCCAAATGATACATATAGGCATGAACCCAGATGCTTTTGTGTGTATAACTACATAGACAGAGGATTTAGTCTATATCATATATATATTTAATGTATTTACGTAGGCATGAACCCAGATGATTGGCTTCTGAGTGTGCAGAGAGCCACATGTAATGGTGGAAAACAAGAAATATTTCTATACATAGCTAAATATTAAGCATGATGAACTTCTCTTACTTCTGTAGCTAATATGGCTCTACAAGAACCAGCTCATCTGATAAAATCGAATAAGCATTAGCTGCATGATCGTGCAGCTAATATTAAATCACTATGTGTGAGCTTCTTCTATCTCATATTGTATGTGAGGTCTACGGGCACAAATGTACATGTACACACTCACTCACTCGCACACATGCACACACACACATACACACGCACACACATACACACACATGTACATGCATGTACAGACACACAGACACACACAGACACACACACACACACACACACACACACACACACACACACACACACACACACACACACACACACACACACACACACACACACACACACACACACACACACACACACACAAGCAAGCAATGGCATATGCATGCAACAAATACAACGATTCTCAGAGTGAATTCCCATGAAATTACATTAGCTACACATGAAGCAATACATTAAGCTAGTAGACTAAATATGGCCAATCAAAAATACATACAGGAAATGGCTGTGAGTGATTGATAAAATTCTAGCCAAATTAGGAAATACTCAGCATTTACAAGTATCTATGTAGTTATACACACAAAAGCCATAGAAAGTGATTGTAAAATTACGTATACTCTCAATACAGTATGTTACAAGCATGTGTAATAATATATTAGTGTACAATCCAGCAGCTGAAAACAAACATACATACTTACATATATAGCTAGCTATAAATATACATGCACACTTGCAGATATTAGGTAGCCAAATAGCTAAAAGCTATGTGCTGTATACCTACGTACTGTGCTGATCAATAAAAGGCTAGCGCTACTACATTATAATGGTTTCAGTTGTATGTAACTTAGCTCATCATATACATACATAGCTAGCAAGCTTTTGTTTGTAATAGGACAAATGCTTAACATGCACATCAGTAGTTAGATAATAATTTATAATTATACTAGTGTTCATTTTAGTGATTAGTTTTTATCCTTAAAATTTGTTTTAGTTTTAGTTACAATTAGTTTTACTTTTGCAGTATAATTATAGTTAGTTTACTATATAGATGTAAGAAACTTTTAGGTTTATTTAGCTACGTAGCTATGTATATATGTACAAGTTTAGATTATTTAACCTAAAGCTACGTACGTAGTTTACTATTGGTATATGCAAATCAGTTCCCAGTCATAAGTACAGTAGTTGAAAGATTATACAATCCCCACACAGTGAACCAGTACTTTTATAGCGAATTAAATCAAGTTGCAATAATTGGACTTGAATACTATAATAATTGTTAACAATTTTAGTTATAGTTACAATTAGTTTCCCAAAAACAATCAAATTTTAGTTTTACATAGTTGAAATAATGAGATATAAATTTAGTTTTAGACTAAAATAAAAAGCTGTCTACTAAAACTTAAAAGTGTTTTAGTTTTACAGTAATACTAAAACAACACAACCAGCTAAGTATGTACAGTGTATGCTGTATTTGAGTCATACAATGTGTTGATATCAAGGTAGCTAGATTCTCATTTATTCTCAGCCAGATTACCCAAAGGCGATAACAATATAATAGATAGCTACATACATTAGTATATATTTGATCATGACCTGATGTCATTGGTTGATGGATGACTTGATTGCAGCATGGTGTGGCTTCTATGTACATAGCTGTGTTGGTACAAAAAATTACCATTAAATATACTTAGCTATATTATAGTAAAGACAGTGCACTTTTATAGTGTTGTGGTGTTCTTGTACGTCAAAACATTACAAATTGATGTACACAGCTATGCATGTATAATACATATATACACTGAACACATGCAGAAATGCTAACTAAATGAATTTGCTGCTTCCTGTAGCTGCAACTATAACTATTAGTTCATGGCTGTTTTATGACTTTAACAATAGTGTACTATAAAAGGTTAGCTAGATACGTAGTTGCTAAAAGTGAATTTAAAAAGATACTACAGCTACGCTATGTCATCAAGGGATATTATAGCTACTCTATTATTATCTCTGTTCACTCAACACATTGAAGGATTTCAAGCAGTGGTAGTAATCAGTGGAATACATGTTCAAGATGGTTCAACCAATGATATAGGTGATACAAGAGCTGTAAGTGATAGTAATGGGTCTGATACCTTCAGCAATATAATATGTTGTGTGTATGGAAACTGTTCTTGTACATCCTTGCACAATGCACTAGTTAATCTTACCAGTAATGTTATGATTAATATAACAACTGATATGAAGTTGTTTGGCTCAATTGTTTCATTAGATGGGCTTGCTAATATTTCAATAGTAGGACATAACAGACCTACTGTAGATTGTAACAATTATGGAGGAATAAATTTTACTTCTTGTTACAATTGCACAATTGAAGGAATCACTTGGGAAAGGTGCGGTGCAATCAGTGACAATAAAAGTGTTTATCCTGCGCTACAGTTTTACAATTCTTCCAGTGTAAATATTAAAAGTTGTTTATTTCAACACTCAGCGGGGCAGGCACTTGTACTGTCACAATTGTCAGGTGATGTGAATATTAACTATTGCAATTTCTTTTATAACACACAATACAAAGATCACGGAGCAGCTGTTCATTACTCATCAAACAACTTGTACCAATCTGGACTTAACATTACTATTATGAATAGCAAATTTATGCATAACGAAGCAATGAGTGTGGTTTACTTAGTGGGTCCACCATATGCTAAATCTTTGCAAAATTTTTATATTCAACATTCCACTTTCAATTTAAATAAAGCCGTACCTATCTATCTTTCCAGCCAAAAACTTTACATTTGCGGGAACATTGAGTTTTACGGTAATATGGCTGAAAATGGAGGAGGAATTTTCATCAGTAATTATTCTGTGGTTATATTTCATAACAACGCAATAGTCAAGTTTAGACAAAATGCAGCTCTTAATAACGGAGGTGCCATATACCTCACTAATCACACTAGTGTCTTCTTCCAACAGAACCATATGCTGTATCACAACAGTAATCTTCTCAATAATGAAACATTTAAAGCAGTATTTCTATTTAATCGTAATAGAGCCAATAAGTTTGGAAAAAACATCTATGCCAACCAAAGCTATGTTACCTTTGGTAATAATACTGCAGTAATATTTAATGGTAGTAGGGAACACGGTGAAAGCAGTGCTTTCTACATTGAGCATTACTCTAAGGTAACATTTGAAGGAACTTCTGAAGTAACACTCACACAATATGAGTACAGTTATGGTGCAGCTTTGTACATTCATCATCAGTCTGAAGTCACATTTAAAGGAAATGCTACAGTAAAATTCTATGATAATGTTGGCTTGCATCAAAGCGGTGCTTTGTACGTATGTCCATTACTCAAATGCAACATTCACAGGAAATTGTAATGTAATATTTGATTATAACATTAATGAAGGGGCTTTGTACATACGCAACTCTTTCATCAGATTTCAAGAATACTCTGCAGTAATGTTAAGTAATAATGAAGCTTACGATGGCGGGGCTATGTATATTGCAAACTCCACTGCTATCAAATTCCAAGGAAATGCAACCGTAAAATTTGATTATAACAATTCTTCTAATAATGGTGGTGCTGTGTATATTGAAGACCATTCTACTATGACATTTGAGGCAAATTCCACGGTAAAAGTTTATAATAGCAAAGCTGGAAATAATGGTGGGGTGATGTATGTTGATAACTACTCTAACATAACATTTGGAGAAAATTCTACAGCAGAATTTTATAAAAATGAAGCTCAAAATGATGCCGGAGCTGTATATACAACAAGTAACTCTGCTGTCACATTTACAGGGATGTCTACAGTAAAGTTCAATAAAAAAAAATGCAACTTATGGTGGAACTATTCGTGTTGTAGATTACTCTATTCTCGCATTTAAAGAAAATTCTATGGTAACTTTTAACAATGACAGAGCTTATTATGGTGGCGCTGTGTGTGCAGAATTCTCTACCATCACATTTAAAGGAAACAGCAAGGTGACATTTACTAACAATATAGCTCGCGCTGATGCTGGGGCTATGTATATCAGATACACAGCTGTTCTCTTTGAAGGAGACTACGTGGTAACACTAAGCAATAATAAAGCATATACTAATGGGGGTGCGGTTTTCATAAGCTACGCAACTATTGAATTTGTAGAAAACTCAAAAGTGAGTTTTGACAACAACAGTGCAGCAAGTGGCGGTGCTGTATATTTTTTTCATACTTGTATCAATACAACACAAAGCATGCGGTTAGCAGGAAATTCTACATTATCATTTGATAACAATAAGGGAAATGACAAAGGAGGAGCTGTGTGTATAGACGGTACCGATCCAACCATCACTTACCAAAATTGTTATCCCCTCGATTTTAACCATTTCTCTAAAGTAACGTTTACTAATAATAGAGCTTTCAATGGAGGAGCAGTATACGTTGGCTATAACATTAACATCAAATCTACAGAAAGCTCCACACTAACATTTAGAAATAATCAAGCACACATCGGTGGTACAATATATTCTCATACATCCGATATCACTTTTAAAGGATATTCCACTGCCACATTTAACAATAACGTTGCCCTTCAAGATGGTGGTGTGTTGTTTTCTTACGGACAATGCAACATTTCATTTATAGAAAATTCTACAGCAACATTTGCTCACAATAAAGCTGTCAATGGTGGCGCCATGTATGTTGGTGAAAAAATTAACATCAAATTTCAAGACAACTCAACACTGACATTTAAGAATAACCAAGCATATAATGGAGGAGCAATATATTCTTATGCATCCAATATCACCTTTCAAGGTAACTCTACTATAATATTTATCAATAATCTTGCTCTTCAAAATGGTGGTGCATTGTATTCTTGTACACATTACAATATTTCATTTACAGAGAATCCTTTAGTGATGTTTGCTAACAAAGAAGCTACACAAGGTGACATAACACAAATTCAATTTAGCTCAGTTATTAAATTTCAAGGAAACTGTAAAATAACGTTTACTGAAAACAAAGCCATTGAATATGGTGGAGTGATACATTCTTATGTCAACTCCCTTGTGGTATTTGATGGGTATGCTAACATTAACTTTCAAAGGAACAAAGCAAAAGATGGCGGAGTTGTCAGTCTGTACAAGTCTACTATAACAAGTAGATTAAAATCAAATCTAATTTTTGAAAATAACACTGCTGAAATGGGAGGGGCTATTTATAATTCACTATCTAACATGACATTTGGAGAAAATTCGTCCATACAATTTATTAAGAATACAGCATCGCAGGATGGTGGAGCAATATACCTGAGTGATCATTCAAGATTCATACTTATTAATAACACTAAGGTTAGTTTTTTCAAGAATTTAGCCAGTGATGATGGAAAAGCTATTTACGTACAAATAACACAAAGCTTGTTAATCTTCAATGTCACTAAATTTCACTTCAGTGATAATAATCTTGGAACCATGAGAAACCTGATTTACATAAATGTGCCAAAATCATGTAACAAGAGTTGTTTATTTCAGAGGGTCATAAGATTTCCTGAAAATAACAGTCTACCAGTTTCCACTTCTCCGAGAAGACTGATATTATTTGGTTCAGCAAAATGCACTGACAAGAATTATTCAGAATGTCATACATATTACATCAGTAATATAATGCTTGGTCAAGAAATCAGGTTTAATGCATGCGTACTGGACTACTACGATCAACCGACCGAATTAACCCAATTTTTGGTAACCGGCATGAATCACCAAAACTATAACATGTCTGGCTCAAAATATATTTCAGTGTCATGCAATCATACAACACAAGGA
This sequence comes from Spongia lamella, assembly GCA_963930835.1. Lineage (NCBI taxonomy): Eukaryota > Metazoa > Porifera > Demospongiae > Dictyoceratida > Spongiidae > Spongia > Spongia lamella. Next base: position 6,590,455 of record OZ005747.1, read on the forward strand.
GTAAATATAATTGGAAATTTAAACACTCTATTTAATTACTCAATTGTTTTTTCCATGTATGCTGCCAAGACGTTTGGATCTAAAATGATTTCAGTGAAATTAATAGTTGAGCTATCACAATGTCACTTAGGATTCCAGTATTCTAGTGAAGCACAAAAATGCGAATGTTACAATACTAAGAATATTATTTCTTGTTCTGGTAGTAATTCTACCATTAAGAGAGGTTACTGGTTTGGCAGTGTAGATGGTAAATCAACTATAACATCTTGTCCAAATGATTATTGCAATTTCACCCGTTGTGAGATCACTAACGGTATTTATCATCTTTCTCCAATTAGAGCAAACCAGTGTAAACCACACAGGTCAGGTATTGCCTGCGGTATCTGTGAGAAAGGCTACACTCTATCGTTTGACTCTCCTGAATGTATGGATGTTAACAAGTGTACCATTGGATATACAGTACTGGTAACTGCACTATCATTCTTGTACTGGATAGCTGTAATAGTTACAGTGTTTATAATGATGCACTTTAAAGTCGCAATAGGATCTCTATATGCTATTATTTACTACTACAGTGTAGTGGATGTTTTTCTAAGGCAAGCATCATTTTTTTCTAATGGACTATATACGGCCATTAACATTTTGTCTAGTTTAGCCAAGTTGACTCCACAGTTTCTTGGAAAACTTTGTTTAGCAAGAAACATCAGTGGGATTGATCAACAGTTTATACATTACGTACACCCAATAGTTGTATCATTAATTCTAGTTATGATAAGTGTGCTAGCAAGGAGATCACGCAAAGTCTCATTATTTGTTAGCAGAGGAATCATTCATTTTATTTGCTTCCTTCTATTGCTATCATACACTTCTGTGACAACCACCTCTCTACTGCTAATGAGGTCACTGACGTTTACGGACGTTAATAAAGTTTACACTTACTTGTCTCCAGACATTGAATATTTTCATGGTCGCCATCTTGCATATACTATTGTGGCAATGATATTTACAATAGTAGTAGTTATTAGCCTTCCACTTCTGCTACTGTTAGAGCCATTCTTGAATTCTAAAATCAACTTCATCAGAATTAAACCATTGCTTGATCAGTTTCAAGGAGGTTACAAGGACAAGTATCGCTACTTTGCAGCTTACTATTTGATATGCCGGATTGTGATTATTGTTCTCGTGATGGTGAGGAGCTCCGATGACCTCATTACTCATTTTATACTAATAACAGTGTGTGCACTTATGGCATTAATACACTTTGTAGTAAGGCCATATGGCGATAAACTTTATAACATCTTCGATGGAATAATTTTACAATTGATTGTTATACTGTCTGTGCTGTCAATAGTAGATTTTGTAGAAAATTATGATGAGACTCTGGTAGCAGTGGTAGCATATTTATGCACAATTTTACCACTAGCAAGCTTTACTACCATGAAGCTTTGGATCAACAGGAATGGGATTCAAGATATTATCAAATCTTTGATTATCAAACACTTACATAAATACAACACTGTACCCACTGATGAGATGGAAATACCATCAGTCAATGAAACTGGCATCACTACAGATAACTGTGAGAGGAGAAACACAACAGTAGTGAGCATGTAAGTAGCTGTATAAAGTAAAGGGCGGTAAATGGGATACCTTCACAACAGCGTTGAGGTTAAATCCGCATAAAAATTTCTCAAGGTCATTCGGATTGCCGGGTCAAGCTCCGGGTTGACCCGGGTTTGTAATACTCAGCAGTCACAAATACATAATACTAGTGACTGTTCTTTTAGAAAGTATCAATTGATTTATTAGTACAAGCAAGAGTCCATAATAGAGAAGAGATTATCCAACTCTCATATACTGTATCAAAAATGAGCCCGTTCTTTGACAGAGTAACTGTACTTAACGGGCTCATTGTTGATACAGTATATGAGAGTTAGATACTCTCTTCTCTATTATGGACTCTTGGTACAAGGAATAGTCTTTTATACGTATTAAGGTTGTAATAAGCTTTTAACAATTAAGTTTATGACAAGCTTGTGAAAACCTTGTCTACAACCAACAAGGTAATAAGAAGATTGTCTACAATAGTACAATCAAGATACATAATGACCAGGTTGTAATAAGACAATGAGAAGAATGTACAGTCACTACAGTGTGACCACAGTCTTGTATAAACAAATCTAATACGTAGCTGGCCATGGGTGATGCGTGGCTAATGTTAAGGCTGCACAAAGTTAAATGTTTGTTCTGATCCAGGCTACCCTCAGGTGACCAGACTTATTATTTTATTTACTATTTACTTCTATTGATTATAGCTATCCAATATTTCTTTCAGCCATTATAAAATTCGCTTAATTTTATGCTATCCATACACAAAATTATTTGTATCATCAATAAAAATGTTTTACTGCTTGACAGAAATGACCAGGCAGCAGGACCAGAAATATTTTTAACTTTGTTTGGTCTAACATTCGTATACACATTTAAAACCTTTTATATGTACGTAGCTATGTGGTAGAGATTTTGGTGAGTGATGACGATGGCTGTCATGATATTGCATGTACATATAATGCATGGTAGTACAATCTTGCATTCCATAGTACCTTATATTCTAGCATTATGATTTTTCAACCATGCATGCTATATACAAATTCATTACAACCTTGTACAAGCTTGTAACAACCTTGTTCTTGCCTGTATGCAACTACAACTTTATCAGAAGATAACGAGCTTGTTAGCATGTCTTTATAGCCTTACTATTAAGTTATATTTCACACGGTTATTTAATCACTGAAAAATCTATATTTCATACTGGAAGCATCTGACTATTTCTTATAGCTACGTACGTATGTATACATGTGCATTATATCATGCTACAGTATAATGTTTGCATTTTGCAATATAATAATTATATTATGTAGCTAGCTACCTATATACATATCTAGTAGGGTTGGGCGATAACAGAAATTCCATGTCACGATGTATCATGAGAGTAATTATCACGATAATCGATATTATCACGATATCATTTTAGCTAGCAGTACAGTATGCATGACAAGCACTAAAATTGTGAACATAGGATTAAATATTTTACTGGTGATATAAAATTTGAATATTTTTGAGCAATGAATGTCACGATAATCATGGTATTGACAATAAATATCGTGCTGCGATATTACGATACTGAAAATTTCTCTTCGATATTGATTATCGTAACACTTTAATATCACGATATACGATAATATCGTAATATTGCCCAACTATATAATATTATTATTATCATTTACATTGGAGGGTATAAATATATACATAGCTACGTACTGTAGATACGTACATAGCTAAGTAACAAACATAATATTTTTACCTTAATTATCTTTAGCCTATAGCTAGCTACTGACAAAGATGACATATTTATGAACATGTGACAAACATATTTACTTACAGCATTCCTAATGACGAACGTCTACCAGACATCATGTGGTGCCGTGATCCCTTTATGGAACAACTGAGTGAGATCGAAGCACTAAATGACATTGCAAATTAAGTTAGTGATACTATTAACAATTTGTTGATGATAATTACATCATTAATTTATGCATACATACAGACTACCATTATTAATGTATTTTGTAACTACGTATATAGCTATACATGAAGTACATATGGTGGTTAATTGTACCAGTTTAGCAGATTATAACAGGTGACATATAAAGAAACTGAAAAGCAGTATGACTTTTTGATTGGCTATTCAGGTTCATTGATGATTCACGTGTCTGAATGGTTTTTAATAGCCTGGGGATACATGACTACAGTGTCACACACATGCACACACACGCACACACACACACACACACATACACACACACACACACACACACACACATACACACACACAGACTTTTCGGACAAAAGCAATTTCAAAAAACCAGGTGTATATGTAGGTTGTTTAAAAGCAACCTTATACTGGTTTATAATTAGCATTACTAAGCCATGAGTTATCAGACATTGGCACGCACAATGAATTTTCAATGGAACAAATACGGTGACTTGGTGAGTATTCAAACAAACAAATTTGTTTGTGTGAAATGATCACAGACTTCTACCTGATTGTTGGCTAATGTACATATAAGCAGTGCACATCCTATCACAATTAATGTTTGAGCAGACACTTTATAATACAGTAGTTAAACCATTAGCTATTTGCTGACAATGCCATATGACATCCAGTGGAAATTGTCAACTTCATTATTACATGTATTTCAACTTTGTATTTACCAGTTAGGCACTGGAGGGTGTTCATTTCTAGTTAAGAATTCAAGGGTGTCCATAGAAGACAGAGCCTCTACAAGGCATTTACTCAAAGCTAGCTATTATATTGGCCTAATTAGTAAGGTGGGACAACATACGTGGAACAAACTAAAAAAATCCATTGGTAAGTACCGCAATTGTGATCATAATTATTACGCAGATTCAAAGAGCACCTTTTTTCACATACGTAGCTACTGAAGTTAAGAAATGTTGTGTGCTTAAGTAGAGATAACATAAAAGGGTGAATTTTACACTTATCAAGATAAAGGAATTGCAATTACTAGAAAGATTAAAAGCAATGCTACTGAGCTAGCTGGTACTTAAGTTGGTAGCTATACGTATTATATAGCTAAGCACATGATTTATCCTACCAGAATTTTTGCTCTTACCAGTCGAGACCTTTGGCATGCGTCTATTCATTTAGAATAATACTGAAGATAGCTAGGGCCAGTTCAAAGTATGCTAGCTATGCTATAAAACAACCAATCTAGTGTAAAATACAAAAAATCTTACCTTTAAACCCTCTAGTATCCTCTGATAACAAAGCTACATACGAATGATGCTACAAAGCGATCAATCTTGAGTCTTTCATAGTGTAGCTTAGATTTGTACAGATCAGTTTAAACCCACAATTAGAAATTTTATGTGTCCATGACAACATCAACACAATTATTTTATGATCATTTGTTGCAGAGGGTATTTTCTTGTATATGAAAGTAAGAAAGTTACCTAACTAGATATTGTAATATTATAGATATAAGTAGCTATAAGGGTGGAAATAATTTGGGAAATACGTAGGTAAGAATTTCTGGGTAAAATTAAAAGCATAAGCCTATTAGCTAAGATGTAGCTATATACATGCAGTAACAGACAGTCCATCTCTGTATAAAAATTGGAGGGGTCACTGGCCCCCTTAATTGTCTCTGTTTCTATATATTCCACTATTGATGACTCAACTTATTTTTGGAATTGAATGCTCTATTAGAAAACTTTAATAAACCACATGCACTTGTAGGGCTGCGTCTATTATGCTATTATGCTTTTTGGAATTGCTCCAATTTTGTGCCTATTATGCTAGATTTTATGCTACTCCACAATCAATTATGCTACTAATAATACACAGTTTTCTATGAAGCTCACTTGTTTATGAACCTCCAGTTACCTCTACATACCTCTGATCTGCCACATGCCAGCGGTATAAGAGCTTTCAACAAAATTATTATAATTAATTTTAGAGGTGCCTAAACAAAGCGACTATGAAGGAGTTGTAGAAGCTATGCCTTGTGAATGTCTGCTGTTGTGAAGTGTTGAATGGCAGTGGTAGTGAGTGTATTTTAGACTGTATAAATGGCACGAGTAGGTTTTAATTATGTAGTTTGCGGCCCGCACCATAAATTTTGCCTATTATTGGAATTATGCTTGATGCTTTAGCACACCACACCTATCATGCTAAAAATTATGCTGGCATAATTGACGCAGGCCTATGCACCTGTAACTCTACCTAATCTGTTTGATTGCTTTATTAGGTTATTTTAATATACCATGACTATTCTATATTGATCTATTCAGTTTTAGTTTCACCAATAACATTTTACTGGCATAGTGTATTCCAACCAGTTATGCTTATTATTATGCCGGCATAATTGCCTGTTGACTATGTACATTTAAAAACGTTTCATAACTTGACAGTCTCATAACATTAATATGCTGAGGTAATAATTATCATTCTTTGCTATTATTACTACATACCTTAATCCGTCTCCAATATATTCATAGCTACATCATTCTTATGTCTTATATTCCTTAAAAAAATTCAATATGTGACTGCATGGTCTATTAGAATAACAAGTAATACCTGACTGCTCTATTAGAGTAACTTAAGGATCCTGACTGTTTTAATAGAATTTTTCACTGTTATATATATAGCCATAAGTTTCCATTGCATATTACATACATAGGGCTGGGGTAACCCTTAAGCAGGGCCGCTTAGGGCTGAGCCTAATATGCTCAAAATTTTACCTATTATTCCTTCCCAAACTTCCCAAAATTTTCACCCATTATTCTTATTTTATTCCTACATCATCACCTATTATTCCTACTTATTCTTGTAATTTTTATTGTATCGGTGATAATAATGTCTACAATACACACAATGACTATTGCCATTGTAGACTTTTCTTCAGAATTTACCTACCTTCATGGACATCTTCACCATCATGATTATTTTAAACAATTTTTGAGATTATTTCATTATATTTACATTAAATTACCCATTGTAACTTCCAATTATTCTTGTATTATGCTCGTGAATGCCCTATAATTCCAGAATTATATGCAATTTGACATTGTAATAATTATAGCACAGGGAATAAAACATGTACAGTTCAGTCTCAGTGTAGCTATCTACATGATGGTCTTAAAAATTTGTACCGGTACATATTTCATGAAAACTAGCATACAGTAAAGTAAAGTAATTACAGCGGATTGAAGTAACATATGAATTGATTGCAAAAGGTATCACAAGCATGCATAATAAACAAGTCATGGATGGTATCAGCTATTATAAAGAAAAGTAAATACGTATAGGGCGGCAAGGCAGCTGATACTATACAGTGTACTTCAATGTATCTATCTAGCCATTCAGTGCTATATGCAATCCTAACATCAAATGATCAGCTTTACTATTGCTTACTAGGCTTTGATTAGAAAGTTGTATTCACACATTGTGATTAATAAATTATGGTTAGCACTTGAATGGTATATACACACCTATGGTTAGCATTTAATGGTTCGCATGCTATGGTTAGCACTCCACGTGTTTTATGTAATGCTTGTAATGTTTGATGTAATGTTGGTTTGCACTTAAACGGCTTTCAGCCATATACAGGTATTTTGACGTTACAAGCAAGCAAGCAAGAAGACAGATTTCACTGTTGATCCCATATGGTGGGGCTCGCTAAGGCTCGCCCCAATTATAGTGGCTTATTCCCTAACTCAATAGCAATATGACAGGGGCGTAGCCAGGAATTTAGCTTTACTGAGGCAAGACTAAAAGGAAAAGGTTCTTCAAATGCAGGGGGTCTGGGGGGCGCAGCCCCCCAGAAGCTGATACAATACATCAAAGTCACTTTTAGTATTTTGTTGAATAGCTATGATAACACAATGGCATAGTATGTATGTAATTGTGTGTAGTTTATATGCATGTTGTAAATTTACTGTAGCTAGTTACAATTTTAAACGACAATTTCCTGTTGAATCAAATCTCTTATAGTTGATGGCTCTATATAATCACAAGTACGTAGCTAAAATTATTAGTTACTAGAGTACATGTTTTAACCAACCTTGCATAGGGTTTTCTGTACCTACAATCTCCACAGGAGTAACTCTCTGAGTAACTAACTCACTCGAAATGTAATCAAATGCGTGGGCGTCGATCCGTTATACTTTTGTACAAGCACACCTAGTAACTTTCAACAAAGAGGTTTGTTGAAGCTTTCTTTTACACCATCTTTGAATTCATCACTTTCTCTTTCTGGCTCATTCACATCATAGATACTATACATACAATAGGGATTGGCAACGCAAACATAAACGGAATTTATCCGCGTTTCGCTTGTCCGTGATGTCAGTAAATTTAATGAATGGCAGATTCACGAGACTCCGACTTCAAGTGAGATATTGTTGCAGGAGTGCTATATTCGATAGCCGAGAGTGATTAATTTCTTGTGCCGTCTATGAGAACAGACAACGCCCAAAATTATGAAAATTTAAAAGATCGATGCACTCTAATAGAACAATCAAACACTCTAATAGAACAGTCAAATAATTTATCAAAGCAAATTGTGCCGACCCAACTAGTTAAATCTAGCTAAGTCAATACATTCTCCAATGCAAAAGCTGGCACCTAGTCATGAAAAAAGCCAAATAAGTGTTATAAAGCCTATAATAAAACTACACAATCTAATGCTGTAAAAAGCTTGAATGGATAAATATTCGCTTTAAGTTTAGCACCCATTTGTTGCAATTTCGACATCATTACACTCCTAAGGTTATAAGCAATGCCTAGGTTAAGTCCATATTGTTAACTACCATTTTATTTACTTCACGAAAACTACACAACTGCCGACAACTTCATGACAAGGTGAAACATCAAATAAAATACGCGTCAAAATGAGCAATATAGAGACTTAGCTTACGAGTAAGCTTTATAAATACACGCATTATATCGTGCTTGTATCAACACGCCCAAAGAATGCTTTAACAGCACGTTATCGACGTTTCCATTATCTAGTTACCGCCCATTTTTCAATTTCTAGTGAAACGCGCATGGGTCAACGAAAATAAATATTTCGTAGTGCGTTGCCAATCCCTATTATATGTATAGTATCTATGTTCACATCAACTATTTGTACATCTTCATCCATAATTATTTTTAACGGTCGATCGGGTATTTTTTGACAGTTGATCGGCAATTTTTTAAAAGATTAAATGGCACTAAGGACTGCGAATCGGTTAGGCTCTTCCATTATGACCGAGAATATACTAGTGAGTAAATCGTTGTGATATAGTGTAGTATAGCATCCCTTTTAATATACTACATTAGGACCATTATCTGAGTGCTTGGCTTAGATTTCAATTTGTTTAATGAGGCATATGCCTCAATTGCCTGTATGTAGCTACGCCCCTGTATGAAACTCTCTATCATAAAAAATAGAGGGAATTTACCTAATTTTCACTAACAACCTCAAGCTCTATCATATTATTGTGGTTATTGAACTCTCTTCCATACCTATCAATTGATGTTATGTAATTACCATGATTCAAACTTTTATTTACCATGATTCAAGCTTGAATTTCAAATTTTTTACTGTTGGTGACAATACACGTAGATGACTCATTTGATATACTTAATCACTGACTGACATTTAATTTATTGGTAAAGTGGGCAACGAAAGTATGTACCTACGTATGTATTTATATTACCTATTCTTACTTATATAGCTATAGAGCGGCTGCATGTGACGTCATTTGTCCTCAGGCAGGTGTACTTCTGGGTGGCAAATTTGTATGGAAACGGCAGTACAAACTCTTTGCTAGCTTGGTAACAGCTGTAAGAGCTGTTATTGAATGACTATATATTTATTAAACGTTTGATACATCTCCAGATGTAGTAACAATATAATTTATGACTATCATTTCTAGATTCTTGCGCTACCATACCATACCCACTCTTCTCCATTGATTTTTGCCTCCCGGAAGTCACTGAGGTTAAGAAAATATGCAAACATATCCGATAATTTCCTGTTCATGCAGCTGCTCTATAATGAGAGGCATTTTAACAATTCTAGCTACTACTATCAACACCATTGCATGCTGTATACTATCACTGTTAAAAAGAAATTATTTTAACACCACAAGGCAGTCATTTTGGGGACAACCATGCAATGCTTCCTTTGTAATAGTGATATTAACACATTCATTGGTTGCATAATTTAAATTAATGTTGTGGTTAATTTGAACTAATGTTGTTTGTAGCCAGTTTGTCTACAATAATTTACCGCATGGTTTGGACAAGTGATACATTAGAAGGGAGTGTCAGTGATGGTTTTGTCAAGTTTAACTTTAGGATTAAAGTTATTGTAAGCAATTCTCCTCTCCTCAGTGAAATAGTTCTCAATGTTGTCAATGGTAAGTCCAGCAGACTCAATTTGTTGTTGGATGAACTGTTCGTCATAAAAATAGTCAGCAAAAGTCATTATTTGACATGTAGTCCAAACTGCTTGTCCATTAGCCAATGGCATTTGTTCGATATTAGTAATCCTTTTTAACTGTCCACTTTCATTTAAAGTGAAGCAGACTTGTATTACATCAGAAAGATCTTGGAATGCATCATTTATCTCGGTTTGTGAAGGGTAGGTTTTAAGATGTCAAGATTTTTTCTATTTTCTGCTCCACAATTGCTCTATCAGCTCCACTTCTTAAGAACATTCCTTCAAATGCAGGTTTGGAGAAATTTACCACTATTGCTTTACCACCTGGATTAAGTACCCTATACAGCTCTTTATAATGGCTTATGCAAGTTTCAAGCCGTAAGCAACAAGTCACATAGAGGCTTAGAGCAACATCAAATGTGTTATCATCATAAGGCATATCCATAACATCTCCAGCACGTATGTTGACCGTACTAAACTGTGAAGTAGCTTGTTTGGCCAGTTGCACCATATCTAGCTCTTCTTGGATATCAAATCCTTCAACACTTTTAGCACCATACAAAGCTGCTTTGTAACACCAATTGCCAATGCCACAACCAATGTCCAGGATACTTTTCCCTGATATCTCGGATTTCAAACACTCATTTACAGCTGGAAAGAGAAATGCCAAGTACTCTGGCTCTTCTTTGGTATTCTGATCGAACCGTTCTACTTCAGTAGATGAATACTTTTGTGAATGAACATACCGATTTCCACTAGCCATACGTGTGACGAGAGACCTTCCGCGATTTCGAGTAAGCAAATTTAATTTACAGGCTAAAAATAGATCGCAAACCTCAAGAGTAGGTAGTGTAGCTCGTGTAGCTAGAACCGTTTGACTTCCCGTAAATTTTCGTCGTGAACTGAGATGACGTTAGTGATAGGGATTTCAATTTCCATAGTTACAGTTTCAAGTTGTGGAATCCAGGATAGGTTTCAATGAGCTAGCTAATTATTATAATACTATATGTGTAGTAACCGTGTAATTCTAATACACATTGTTGCTATGGCATGCGTTACATTATCGACACGTTGCGTCGCGCGGCGTAGCGCGTTGTATTGAATTGCTTACCGTTAATTGTTGTTGCATGACCAGGGCGAACTCCCACGCTACACTGGTGATGTCTCATAGTAGTGACAAATTAGCTGTGGTACCGCAGGGAATCTTTAAAAGGCGAGTGTTCATTAATTGGAAATCTGTTGAAAGCGTCACGGAAATTCGATTCCGTAAAACAATGGCCTAGTATAATGTTATAATATAATCTAGCTATCATGCAAGAATAAGAGAACTCATTTAAGTGCTTAGCACTTACCGAGACATTGGTTCTTCGCAGAAATTGAGTTATTGTATATAGCTATACATATTTCCCGCCGGCTTCAGTAACTATACGGCTGTTCGTGGGTGAGCGTAGACTCTTAACAATGTTCCGATTCGCTACACGTTATCGAATTGCTGGGCGAATTTTACCCAGAGATATTAAGATAGGCGAGCGAGCACTGTATCCACAAAGGCTTAATGCTGCATCCAGCGCGGAAAGGTATTCGACGAAGGCAAGGGATTTAATGAAGGTACTCCCGGAGTTATGGATCGTTAAAATGAAGACTGCATTCGATTGGCTTGATGTGGATGGTGACGGATACTTATCTGAAAAAGATTTTGCCAAATGGGTTAAAGAAATGACTAGATTGTTTCCCGACCTGAACGAAGAACAGAAGAAAATTCTTATATCCATGCAAAGCAGCTTGTGGGATAATATGCTTGGAGGAAAAGGGAAAGGATCCGATTATAAGATAACAGAAAGCATGTATATCGAGAAATATTTCCACATAGCGAATGAAGAAGGTGCAGAGAACATGATAAAAAAGGAATGGGAAAAGAATTTCATGGTCATGGATATCAATGGCGATGGGGTAATTTCCAAAACAGAACACCGAAGGTTTTTTGATGCGTGGAAAAATTTTGATCCCAATTGTGCAATTGTTTCATTTACCGCTATTGATGAAAACATGGATGGAGAGATCACGTGTGATGAATATGTTAAAGCTGGTACAGAGTTCTTTTTCAATTTTACTGATGATACGAAGCCCAGCAAGTATTTCTTTGGTCCGCTGGTACAAAAACTGTAGTTACGTATAATATACGTAGCTGTACGTAGCTATATAAACTCAATTAGCTATAGTTAAGATTTTTCATTTTTTCATGACTATGAACAAATAATTAGCTAGCTAATGCACATGCAAAACAGTTCATATGAATTCATGTAGCTATAGCTAGCTATAGTTAGATAGGTAGCTAGTTGCATGGCAGACAACCAATCTTCTCTGATTTTCAGAGCCACTACTCGCATTTACATACGTATATACTCAGAGCATGAAATAAGGACTGAAAAGTGCTCACACTTGTCAGCACAAGATAAAAATTGTTCTGACATTTTACGAAATTGATTAGACATTAGTAGCTAAAAATGCGTACTGTAACATTACATTTTGACTCAGACATTTGTCAGACCAAGGTGCGGTGGGAATTGTACAGGTCAACCCCTATAAAGTGCTCAGAAAATGTCAGATGTCCGCCTGTTACGTATTTCATGCTGCAACATTACACCGTTAGCTATAGCTATATATAGCTGGTAAATTTCAAGGGGGGAAATTTTTGAGATTTTTGTGGACTTTATCCCACACCTGACTAGCTACACTGTTAAAACTGGGGTTTGTAATGCACACCCAATGGTATGTTATACACACCATATTGCTTGCATACCAGTGGTGTGTTTCCATATCATACCATGTTGGTATGTAATGCACACCTTATTTTCTCTGGTATTAGCTAGGGTCCGAAACGTCAAAAATCGACTTTTGAAATTTAATACTTTGACCACTGTGGCGTGTTACTTGGGCTAAACCATTGCTCGATCCATCGTGAAACCGGAAATGCTATTCTGTTCTTCCTGGAGAAACCGGATTTTGTAATTCACGTGATCGATTATTTATTTTGTGGAATTCGTGCGCTCCAGGGAAGGTCTCCCGAAACTTGGTAACAACATGGATAACTTCTGGTACTACTATAGTTTAAATGTCTATATTAAAGTAAGCCAAGCTTGAACTACAGTCTTCTCACAGGGCTGCTTTTTATGATTGAACAGAAAAAATGGCGACAATTTGCGCGTTTGATTTGATGTACCAGCCAAGATAAAAAGAGCCAACCCTTCCTCACGGTATGTTGATGAAGGTGGATGAGTAGTCGATTTATGACAGAAGTTTCAAGAAGATCCAAGCTTTCTCACCACCTGGCTGACAATCGTCAAAAAAGTATGTGTATGCGACATCCATTATATGCACATATTCGTCATCACCTACTGCCACAGCTAACTCTGATGGATCATTTCTTCCCTTTCATGCACAAAAATAGTTAAATAGTTATATTGGCATTAATTCTAACCAATTCATAGCTATAATGTTATATAATAGTTAGACGCCAAGACCAAGGGAACTAAGCGATTTAGTAACCCGAAGGCCCGAGGCTGTGGCGCCCGAGTGTAGCGAGGGCGCTACTAAGGGCCTGAGGGTTACTAAATCGTTTAGTTCCCGTAGGTCGTGGCGTCTAACTTATTTAGACCACACTGAACAAGAATCACATGATAATACCTTCAAACGCCATTAAAAGCGCGGAAGAGCTAGTTATCGGTTTCCTGAGCGAAAAGCTTTTGATGTTTCCATGGTACCAATACTTGGCAACTAGCGCTAGGTATATTTTTACGATGTTGACGCGCTTAACATCTTCATGAGCAAATAAGCCGAAGAAGACTACAAACAGCGAAATGAAGTTTGTCGCGCTACCATTTATCTAAGTAAGAATGAAATGTTGTTTTGTACATGAAAGTACAGTCGAAATGTATTTGACGGTCGGTCGTTGCCTGAGGGCCAGGGCACTAAGTAAACACGTGTAGGTGACTAAGTAAACATGTGTAGGTGACTAAGTGAACATGCAGGTGACTAAGTGATTTAGTAACCCTGCAAATTCGCTATATCATAGTCTAAATCCCTGTAGCTATCTTTGCTTGCATAGAAATCCATGCATGTATGCATGTTCTCCTACTATATGACTAATGCCATAACCTGTGCTAACACATCCTCTGATTCCTCTGAAATAAGGCTTAGTAATGTACATGGTATACTGCAATTCTTCACAAATGTTTTTGGTGACTGATTATTCTTCGGCTGTCCCTATATGCTTCTTGCTGCTTAGCTATGCTATGCATGACTAATAATGTGACCTAAAGCCAGTTATGTAGTTCATAGTTCTCTGTTTCAACTCTCCACCCATCCTATAGAAACAAGCCTGCCCATAAAAATAACTATTCATTATAAGAGCCTATAGCTACTAGATTAGACAGTAGCTTAGCCTATATACAGTTTTATGTTGCATGCATTACAGCCGATGCATGCGAAGACTATAGAAAACTGTTGTGAGGCATGGCCCCTCTTACTCTATATAGCTATAGGAATTCAATTTTTGCTACTTCAGCCTAGCTAAGTGGTCCCCTTACTTTCAGTAGCTTCCTCCGACCATGTTATTTAGAAAGATAAAACAAAGTTAGAAGAGTATAGCTAGATGTAGCTTATATAAATTTTAAGAGCTATATAGCTACTCATGCACTGTTACTCTAAATGCATACATTACAAAAGCTAATTGGGATAGCTACAGAGTCTAAATATATAAATGTCATTATTACATAGCTAGCTATTAGAAACTCCCTTTAGAAAATCGTAGATATAGCTGGTGTATGTATACGTATACATGCATAACTAGCTATATACCAATCCTTTGAAAATCAACCATGTAATTTACACCTATATAGCTAGCTAACTATAGCTAATTATAAATTTCTTGTCTTATGTCGGTATCTTAGTATCTACAAGTTATAGCTATAATTATTTTATACTACTTTACAGTACGTATAGTTGATTTTCACGTGCATAGTCATATGCATATCCTAGATACAATAACTTCACTTCACCAAAAGAGGATAGATCTAGAGTTACACCCTTACACTTCTGAGAATGATAGCAACTGTTAGGCCTGAGTCAATTATGCCAGCATAATTTTTAGCATAATGGGTATGTTAAAGCATCAAGCATGATGCCAGCATTATAGGCAAAATTTATAGCGAGGGGCACAAACTACATAATTAAAACCTATACTTGTGCCATTTATACAGTCTAAAAACTATAAAATACACTCACCCCCGCTGCTATTCAACACTTCACAACAGCAGAAATTCACAAGGCATAGCTTATACAACTCCTTCATAGTCACTGTGTTAGGTACCTCTAAAATTAATTATTTTAAAGCTCTTATACCACTGGCATGTGGCAGATCAGATTTTATGCTGTATGTAGAGGTAACTGGAGGTTCATAAACAAGTGAGCTTACATAGAATATAGCTATATATTAAACTGTTTATTATTAGTAGCATAATTGATTGTGGAGTAGCATAAAATTTAGCATAATAGGCACAAAATTGGAGCAATTTCAAAAAGCATAATAGGCAATTTTCAGAGCATAATAGATGCAGCCCTAGCAGCCGCTAGTTCTCAAGATATTTAATAACAGATAGCTATATATATATAGCTAGCTAGTTTCAGAAAATTGTTGGTGAGTGACAACATAACAAATTATAGTTATATGTACATATAGCTAATAATATTATCCTACGTATATGCATATAATGATGTATATACCGGCATATATATAGCTACTATGTGTATTGTATAGACAAATATAATAATCATCTGAATTGCATCAGCTTGTAAGCTGTGTTATTCGCTGAGCAGTAATAATCAGAATCAGAATACATACATAAATATATAAATTGTTTGATCACTTAGCTAACTACTTACATAGCTAGCTACAGTGGCAAAACTATGCTAGCTATATAGGCTAATGATACTAGGTATACTCAATGCAAATGAAAGTAAAACTTTAACTTGCTGCTTTTAATAACAGCTAGTGAATATTTGGACCTTTATTAAAAAACATAGCTATAATACATAAGAGATTTCTTAAACTATATAGCTACTCATGTAATTATTATGATTGCATCGTTGGCCGGTTTGGTAAGCATTAATTAGAAATCAGCAGAGGTATACTAATAGGTGTCACAGTAGAGCTATACATGCATTATGTATAGGTACATATCTATAGCTATTGCAAAAAAAATTAGGTATAAATATACGTATACAAGCACGTCACAGTTTTCTGTGATGAGATATAGTATTGCAGTATCAACTAATCCTTTTTGAGAGATTGTCCAAGTTGATAAGGATCTGCAGTAGCATACACTAGCTGCTAGCTATAGCTTTAGCATTGCACAGAAGGACGGCACATGCACAATCATGGGTTTCAGTGCAGCTTCACAGTTATAACATTAGCTATAGTACTGGTTAAAATTAATGCCAATATAACTATTTAGCTATTTTTGTACATGAAATGGATGAAATGATCCATCAGAGTTAGCTGTGGCAGTAGGTGATGACGAATATGTGCATATAATGGATATCGCATACGCATACTTTTTTGACGATTGTCAGCCAGGTGGTGAGAAAGCTTGGATCTTCCTGAAACTTCTGTCATAAACCGACTACTCATCCACCTTCATCAACATACCGTGAGGAAGGGTTGACTCTTTTTATCTTGGCTGGTACATCAAATCAAACGCGCAAATTGTCGCCATTTTTTCTGTTCAATCATAAAAAGCAGCCCTGTGAGAAGACTGTAGTTCAAGCTTGGCTTACTTTAATATAGACATTTAACTATAGTAGTACCAGAAGTTATCTATGTTGTTACCAAGTTTCGGGAGACCTTCCCTGGAGCGCACGAATTCCACAAAATAAATAATCGATCACGTGAATTACAAAATCCGGTTTCTCCAGGAAGAACAGAATAGCATTTCCGGTTTCACGGTGGATCGAGCAATGGTTTAGCTCAAGTAACACGCCACAGTGGTCAAAGTATTAAATTTCAAAACTGGATTTTTGACGTTGCGGACCCTATATTAGCGCTACATAAATAAGCGCCTCATGTTATGGATCATAAGATAGAGGCGCAATATATTAATGAATGTAAGACAATGATATACGTTTAAAAAACCATATAATATATATTAGAAAAGCTACAACAGCCCAAAGTTAAATTCCGAAGCCTCTCGGAAGCATTGTTTGACGACAGGCGCGTAAATGTTGCGGCGCTAAACCTGGTCTAGACGAAGCAGCAGCATTGTAGCGGAAAGCTGTAAATAAGGCTAAGGCAATAATAAATATTCCTGTCTGGGTGATAATTATAATGTTTTAAATTAATGCTCATCGATGCCGCAATGAGTAACCCTAGTTACGAAGCCCTTAGTAACGATGAAGGAACGGCTGGAAGCTGTAACGCTACTGCACAGCAAACTTTGGCGAAAATTCCATGGGAAACAGCTACAGACAGGGTAAAAATGATGGTTCATCGCGTGGCTCACTTGAATTGATTCGCTAGAGGAAGTTTAATAAGCGCGCGAATTTTTTTCCCTCCTGCTGAGTGCCCGGCTTAGTGCTAGAGTGAAGATAACTGGTTGAAAGGTAATGTTCTTCTATTAAAATGATAGATATTTCACCGTTTGTTTCTACTGATTTAGGACGAGAATAATGATGCTAAGAATTTATCATTAATTGTTTCTCGGGACACTGAGTCACTGCCCCTGTGGCTATGTAAATGTTATGAACATCCAGTGAATGCTGAATTGTCTGGTACATAACTGGATACAACACATGTGGCATCTTGGAGTATTCAGTTGAGGGCCATGATGAATATTACTAAAGTTGCTGTATCCCTCTACAAACAATTTAATGAAAGGTACATAAATTCAGGAGCATTAGCAGTGTTAGTTGTTTTGTGTTTTGAACATGCTAGGATGCACGTGACCAAGAGCAACTGTTTTCATGGCTTGTTTCAAAGGTACGTACTGGTTCGGGTTTGCTGTAGTAATCACAATATAATATACTATGTTTATAGAGTTCTTCTGATGCCAAATCATCAATCTATGTGTGAGCTGGACTGTGACTGTGGCTGCAACCTATTGCTGCTGCATGTACAACCACGAGGAGGTATGCGTGTTACATAAAAAACACGGTTAGCTGTGTGTTATTGTTGTGTTTTTGAACATCCTATAGGATCATTACAGGCACATATGAATGGCATACAACTGTTGTTAAAAGGTACTTGTTTGCATGCTCTAATATAATCGCAATGTGTTTCATCTATAATCCATAGATTTATTGTTTCGCCATATAATTTGGTTCATCAATCTGTCAGACTTTGACCGGTGTTTCCAATGGAGAAAGGTACACTGTAAAAAATGAAGTGTACATGCCACACTAAATGGTGTGATAAATAACAGTGTAGGATGATAATCACCTTATTTATATGATTAGAACCCCCTCAATGTCATTTATCATACCATTAGTGTGGTATGCACACTTCATTTTGTACAGTGTATGTATGCAGTAAACTTGTAATATCATTTGTTAACTTTTACATCATTGAATTTTACTGCAGGGTGCATAGTATGTACAAAGATACAGTAGAGATCAAGGTTGCTGCAGCTGTAAAAGAAAAGGACGTAGTAGTTAGAAGTTGCTGAAAAGTAGCCAGAAGAAGAAACTGTAGAAAACATATTTAATATTTCAATGTATTTATGTATTTATGTGTCAATTTGAAATATATTGAAGTGTGTATTTCATACTTTATTGGGTGTGTATTTCATACTTTTATTTTGTTGGTGTGCATAACACATCAAAAAATGGTGTGCACGGTGTAAGGAGGAATTACATACCAAAAAGGTGTGTAATACATACCATTGTTTTAACTGTGTAATGGTAGGGTGTTGCTACTTAGCTAATAACCTTATAACCTAGGAGATATAAGGCCTCTCCTAAAGAGAGTGTAGCTTCCGTCCAGATGCATGTTTAAAACTTTGGTGAGGGAGGGAAAATGACTTGCTTCATGGAAAATTTCTTTGATTTTCCAGTTTGTTGTGAACTTCTCGCAGGGTCCAATCACGCATGCATGCGTGCTACGTATATTATAGCTAGTTATTTAGCATAATGCAAAGAATTGTAATTATAGCATTATGCTGGGTAAATATTAACTACAAGAAACTGGGTCTTTGATCATGTCACACAAAGCAGATCAATATACTTTAATATAACAGTCTAAGGCAGTCAGGTTTACTTAAGTTACATGGCATGATCTTACAAAAGACTTTATTGTTTTGATGGCTGAAAGTTAAATATTATTGTGTAATCTCCAATATAATGAATCAAGTAACTTGGCCCAATTCTTACATAGCTACACACCAATAACACAAAGTTGGCAAGTAGCTAGGCCTGAGTCAAAATTTTATCCAAAATGCTTTCAAGACTTTTCCCTATGATGCTCTTCACTTCCCTTATTATGCTTGTATATGCATTATGCTGCAATTTGCACAATTCTCTTAAAGATGACTCAGCATTTTTGTTTGATGAGTATTCAATAAACCTTGACTGTTTTATTGGAGTATATAGATCTACTTAAGTATTTCAATATTCCCTAATTGTTCCATATTAGAGACTATCGATCTGTCTTGACAAATGATAACATTTCACCTAATATGGTAGCATTATTATGTCAGCCTATTGTGTTAATTATTATGTCAGCATATTTGATGCAGGCCTACTGACAGGCATTATTCTACTACGTAGCTACATATGTACATAGCAATATAATGTATCATCATAAACATATACGTACATATATAACTGCAATACATTTATTGCTAGGCATGTCCCTACGTATTATGTATGCTTTTCCTATTATGCTTTGGAGCATTTCTTCAAATTTTAGCTTAGCTATTATGTCCCAGGTATTCTCTAGATGTCCTAGTCATATGTCAGCTTAATTTACTATAATAGCTACACAGAAGCACAGCATTTCAACACTTTTCCACATGAAATTTACAATGTGTATAGCCAAATTCATGAGATAATGATAGTGTATTTGTTAGCTGCTGAATTTTGTTGAAATACATAATATATGCAAATTAAAATCAGTGATTGCTTAAAGTAGCTATCCATGCAGTAAGCTATAGGAATGCCATTGGGTATATTACATACCAGCATTACGCACTCAATGCATTGTATATAATACCAAAATTGATGCCAGCATAATCGGGACATTCCTAATTATCACTCATGACATGACTCATCATCATACAATGCAAAAAGTAATAGCTAAATGTGTTACACTGTCATTGACTGACAACATAAAGGGTGCTGGGTAGTTACGTATGTATAGGTACTGATATGATGGTGTTACACCTTATGTAGAACACCTCTTTCCTAAAGAAGTTTGCTCATGCTCTACTGTGATCATTAAATGTGACCGGATTTGCTAAAAGGGGTATTATACACGCATCCAATTTTGCAAAGTTAAGGATGTGTAACTCAGCTCATGTTTGACCTACAACTTTGAAATTTGGTACCTGGCCTTTCCTATCATTGTGATTATATGAGAGAAATTTTCAGCATAATAACTCACTCACAAATGAAGTTATGCCTCTTCAAATCTGAAAAATCGGATGCATGTATAAGAACCCTTTTCGCAAATCCGGTCACAAATGTGGACTAGGCCTGCAAAAATCAACAATGTGAGCAACCTACGTAGTTAGATATTCATAAATATGTATCTACGTATATAAAAGGGCTATAAAAGATATTCTCCATTAAATTTTACATTTGGAATGAATATTTTAAATTGTTAGTATAAATAGAGCACAAGTTATGATAAGACATTTCAAAAAAACTAGGCAATTGTTTGTGCGACTACGTAAATGGTTGATTTTTGCAGGCCCAATCACAAATGACTTGTAAGGACAAAGTGCAGACACTTTTACCACTGCTATAGCTACACCTGACATTCATGATTACTAAGCCAGAAGAAGAACAGAAGGAACAACAAGGAAAGACCATCTGGCAGTGAGAAAAGTTTCCAGAAGAGAATTTAAAAACCTACGTAGCTAATGAGAAAGTAAGTGGTATATGTAAATATGAATTAAAAGTATATACTGTGTTTCATGTCAGGAGCTCAAGCTACGTACATACCTGTATTGATTATATTAATACTTTTGGTTTATTTGTTTTAACATTACTGTTTTTTTCTGAGGTTGACTATGTACATTTGAAATTGCAATTTCAAAATCATCATAGACTGCCCTTATCAGTGTGCAACTAAACTCACTAAATTCAAAATTATTACATGGTACATACATTATGTAAAAACCATAGGCATCAGAGGAGAACTTTAACATATGTAGTAGCTAGAGTTAAAAAACACAGGTACGTACATACGTACGTATACATCGTATTGTTTCGAATTATGGCCTGGGCATTAATTTATTTCTTTGCAGTAACTTTTCACCAAGGCCACTAAATGAGACCACCACCCCTAACAAAGTGATATACGAGACAAAACCTATATGACTTAAACGGGACCAAGCATTTATACAAGTCTGGCCATAATTCAAGACAATGCGGTACATATGTATGTTATTACTTCTAAATCAGTTTTTGACCTTGGCAATATGAAAATCAAAATTTAAGATAGTTACCGTACTGCGCAAAATTTTGACAGGAAATAATATTGACAAATTTGATGAACTTTTAGCAATTTGTCAAAATTTTACCATTCAAAGTTTTCTTCCAATAGCTGTTTGGTTTGCATGTAAGGCTGATACAATTTAATTCATCAAAAATTTTACTGTCAAATTTTCCTAACCCCAAATCCGTTAAAAATTTCACCATCAAAATTTTATGTTATGCAGTAATTTTTATTGTGGTAAAATATTATGTACGTATGTAGCTACTGTATGAACATTAATGTTAATTTTGTTAACCAGAAATATAGCTACGTACATACATACGTACTACGTATAAGTAACTATGTATGTGCACAATGGCAAAAGTATCAAAAATAAAATAAAACTAAATACCTAGATAAAAGAAATTGTAAAAGTCTTCAAGAAGTAGATAGTTCATCATTCTATGGGACTGAATGAGATCCACCTGCAAGCATATAAAAATGACTATGAATTACATTACAAGGCCGGACCTAGCAGTACGGCCGGTACGGTTTTGGCCGTACCACTTTTGAGTCTTGGTCCATCAAAAAAACCTGAAAAAACGGAGATATTTAAATCCGTTACACATTAGAGCACGTGCGTAAATGGCAAGCTTCGCGGCTGATTCTTCATCCTCGCGTTTCGTTGATTTGCCACAATATTCCGTCAGTGCCACACCAACCAACCAACTTCGAATTTCCAAAAAGAGCTTTTGGTAAAATGAAGGTAGTCTATCGATCGTTTCAACCGGTGTGGCATTTTAAACGTGACAATGGCCATTCCTTCATTATGATGAAACTATTATTATTATTAAGTTAGTTAGCTAGCTACGTGGTTAGTTTAGTAATTAGCAGCTATTTAGCTACATGTTTTAATAAACAAACACTAATATTATAAACACAATTTTTGAAGTAAAAGATCACTTCAGATAGCATCTCAAAGCATTCAAATTTCAAAATTTTCCTGAGGGGCATGCCTCCAAACCCCCCTAGACTGAGTTGCCTTCAGCAAATATTGTACATTCCTCTCAATCCATCCTAGTAACTGTACCTACTTTTTGGCCTGACCACTATTTCAATGCTAGGTCCGGCCCTGCATTACTATAATATCCTGGCAGTATAGGTATGGGGTACAGGAGTATTGATGGCATCATGCCAAATGTACGTATTATGATCACTGTTTTTAAAGCATTGGAGCTTTCTCTATGGTAATACCTGAAAGCAATGATATGATCTTATAAAATATTACCATAAGATACGTAGCTACATGGTTTTCTCATATCAGTTTCAACAAAAGATGTCATTTTAAAATCTTTTATACATTACACACAACATTAATTTTATTGATCGATACACAGTGATGCATCGATACTCATTATTAATTACAGTATCGATATGCAGCCATATTGAACCATTATATATATGCATTGTGATACATTGATGCATCACAGTGTCGTGACTATCGTCCCATCTCTACCTGGCAACTGTACATTATAATTATTGTGGCTGGCTAAACAAAAGAGATCTTATAATACATGTATCAAAAACCCTGTTAGCTATGTAGACAGTGTTGTATCATCAAACTTATTAGACACATAAAAGAGCAAATTTCAACGTGCACATATTATAGCTTACAACATAATGTTACCTTCTCAAGTTGAAAAATTGGATGTACATAGCCATATATGTATATATATAAGATCCTTTTTAAATCTGGTCACTTATTTAATACTACGTAGCTACGTATGTACGTAGTTAGTTTGCATGTATTCACTTTGATTAAATGAATATGTGTCCAATCATAAAGAAATTTGAATGCTACTGTACATATATTTTGAATGTTAATTGTGCCCACACCATTTTATTATTATAGGCATGCCTTATTTCACAACCAGTTTTGATGTCAAATTGTGTACGAGATAGAATCATCTGTAAAGTTGCTCTGATTTCTTGATTTTGAATTTTATTTCAGTGGTTTGAAGTCTCAATTAAATGTGTGGGGTTTGCTGACTGAATATAAGCAATAAGGTTGAAACTTACTGAGTTGTAGGTCATGACTTCTGGCATACGTAGCATATTAGTGATGCCTGGCATTAAGGTTCTTAACTGAAAGTCAGCTTAATTATATTAATATAGCTACATTTTATTTCATCAATGTATATTTTAGACATGTACCAATGTACACATGTAATAAGGATTGAATTATGTACGCACATTTATCAATCCACTTACCAAGTTCCTGAGCTTTGTCCTTCAAAAGTGTATCTTCACTTTCCTCCATTGCTTGAAGAAATCCTTTGTATTTTGCGGTCTGATTAGCTTTCAGGCTGACTCTTACTATGTCAAGAACTTTTTCCATTTTTGCATTTCCAGTCAGAGTATCAATTAGATCTTTTTGTTTACTTGTAATGACACGATATTGAAAAAGCTTGCTATCCATATCTGCATATGAAAGAGTTGATAGCTCAGCATGTTTATCCCTTAGCACTGTTGCTGCTTTGGAACAGTCGAAGCCTGCGTAAATTAATGAAAAAGGAAGTTTTAGCTACGTATGTAGTTAGCTTCCAGCTACGTAGCTACGTATACGTATATATGTTTTTAACTTTTAGTACAGGTTACGTATCTTGAACCACATATAATAGCAGTTCATAGTACGTAGCTATATAGCGATCAACTACATACGTAGGTAATTTTATTATTTCATTATCTTCTAAGTTACACTGAAACAGTGTTAAAAATATAGTCAATGACTTTCATGATTTTTGGTAAGCATGTAGGAAAAAGTGCATAATTGATTCAATTTTTCCATATTCCATAGCTAATGTTAATTTTGTAGCTATATAGGTTTATAGCAAAGTTGAGTAGCTACGTGTGTACGTATGTAGCTATTTCTGCTAAAACCATTATTTTATCTGTACTATTAGAAGCCATAAAACCCTCACATTCCAAAGTTTGCTAAACTTAATGTGTGCCTCAAATATTTTTACTATATCGTGTAAATTTGGCTGTCTAATGAAATTATACCGTACACAACAAAATGTTCAAGAGGGAAAAGCTTCATGGTTAGCATATGTAAAATAAAAACATAGATAGCTAGCAGCTTCTTTTAAAAATACATGTCTCATTTAGTAAACTATTCATGCACTAGCCATTCAATGTAGAATATGTATTCACAGCCAAATGTTTTGTCGTGTATGGTAGTATTATGTACACTAGCTGTAATGAGGGTTGTACTTTTCGTAACTGTTAGCTAAACAAAAACACCCTGGGTGTAAAAAAAGTGCGAGGCCAATCAGAAGCAGCACTGCAAACAGGTGCGACCAAAAACTTTGATATCAGTTGAGGCCAAGAAGTTACTTATCAAAATTTTTTAACTACTTGAATGACATACAATGGTTTACAGCATATTTTCACAAATATGATTGGCTTTGTCACTTGGCCACCTTTATTAATAATGATGGTGTGAAAAAGGTGGCCAAGTGACAAAGCCAATCATATTTGTGAAAATATGCTGTAAACCATTGTATGTCATTCAAGTAGTTAAAAAAATTTTGATAAGTAACTTCTTGGCCTCAACTGATATCAAAGTTTTTGGTCGCACCTGTTTGCAGTGCTGCTTCTGATTGGCCTCGCACTTTTTTTACACCCAGGGTGTTTTTGTTTAGCATATCACTACTTTTTTGGAAGCATAAACAGATATTATTACTAGCAAGCAGCAGAGGCGTAGCTAGGGGTGGGCATGGTGGGGCATTTGCCCGAACGTCACTGATCTGTGCCGCACCATCAAGATTTAAAAATATATAATGTAGCTATTGTAAAATCAACGTTACTTCTTTTAACATGCACTGAGAGGAGTGGTATCGGCAGTGTTATTACACTGGTGACAAGTCGTGTGACAAAAGTAAGGTCACGTGATCCATTAGTTTAATGACATTAAAATGGAGTCGCAAATATGGTGGACTGCAATGATGCGCCATAGTGGATCACCATTGTCGCCCCACCTGATTCATGTTTTGTGAGCAGGTACCGTAGGTATTTTATGATACAAGACATGCAATTGAATGGTTTGTACATGCCGAAGTACCTGACCAGGTGAGCCCAATGACTGTCCACTGATTTACAAGGGTCATATAGAAGAATTACTGATGAATCCTCCAGCCTTCGACATGCATGCAGACTGGAGCTTTGAGACAGCTGGATATCAAGGTCAATTATGCATGTATAAATGTGTCCCAACACCCAGGTTATAAAATTAAGGACTTCTGTGAAAAACGGGGTGCCTCCTTACTGTTGGCCTTGTGTATACATGCCATCTTGTGTAGTTACATTATTTCAAACATTATATTACTGATATATATTTTCAATGTCTAGTAGATGCCCATTCAAGTAATCCAGAGGCACGTGAGCTGGTATAGTCGTGATCATCGCTGGATAGTTTCCTGGATCTTATGATCGAGTACCTATAGCTTCATGCAGCAGCATTTGTTATACATTACATCATAGCTAGGATAGTGTGCATACACTTTTCAAAGGAAGTAAATGCTCACATGAAAGTGGGCATATGTATGCATTAATATATAACAATATACTTAGTTACATGCTTGAACCATTGCCCGACCATCAAGAAATGGCTGGCCACGCCCCTGAAGCAGCAGAGAAGTACTGCATGGACATAACTTGTACTTGCCTAGCACACAATATTGCAAATTAAACTTTGAAGCTTAATTTTGAAAAACTCAAGCCCGAGATTATGAAAAATGTTTCTAGTGTCATTCAAGAAGTCAGCTAAAATCTAATTGCTTCTGAGTGGTTTCACACTTTTTATTACACCTTGCAGGATGTTGTAAACAGATGTTATTACTAGCAAGCAGCAAAGAAGTACTGCATGGGCATAACTTGTACTTACCTAGCACACAATATTGTAAATTAAACTTTGAAGCTTAATTTTGAAAAACTCAAGACCGAGATTATTTTTTAACTTTCACTACAGAATGATACATCAATATAGATTGTGTATCTGAAGGTTTATGCAAATCATTTGAAGGGGGTCCAAGTTATGACAACTATCAACCTGCAGTATAATAGCCCTTCTCAAATACATTCAAGTGTTTACTTCAGACTAATAATAGTATGACAGGTAGAGCATACATAGGAGAAGTGCTGATACAAATTTGGCTGAAATCCATGAAGAAATGAGTGAGTTATTAGACAAACAAGTGAATGTATAAAAAGAGAGTTTGAAAAAACTTCCGGGGTTCACGAAAACTCCCGCAAGCCCACGAAAAAAGTGTGCGATGAAAATGAAAGAAAGAAACAAAGAAAGAAAGAAAAAAAACGACTGCCGCGTAAAAATTTTTGTGGTCACAGGAAGGCATTTATAAGGCTGTATCGGAAGAGTGGCTGAATAGATTTCTACGAAAGTCGGGATATTGATTCTTCAAACAATGAAGGTACTAATTGTCTAGTAAACGGGCGAATTGGGCGGGAAAGGATGGTTCGTCGTGCGTAGTCGCACAACGGGCGCCATAAAACTCGCAATGACTGGTACTTAGGAATGCTGGCGCCTATTTCCTCCATTCTCGGTTTGTTGATTCTATATAGTAAGAAAGTTGTGGGTAGGTAATAACTAAGCGATAGCTTTAATGGCGGCTTAGTTAGAGCGTTTGCGAGTTTTAGGGCGGTGCTACGTGTAAATAACTCACTCAGTGGTCGCGTTGCTGCGCTTCTTCTTGGCCTCGCGACTCACTATCGTGAGTCTTGATAAAGAAAAGTCACAAGAACTTTTGTGAACTTTTTGAAACTTTTTCGAACTTTTTTGAAAGATCTTTTGTGAACACCTTTCAAAATGACATAAACCAGAAAGCAATAGAGATGAAAGTAAAGTACCACAACTCAATGTGCACACCCATAAGGCCCTGCATGTACGTATCACACACAATTTTTTCTAGAAAAATATGTGTATGCAAGTATGCAAGATTTCATCAGGCCAGAGCACTAGCAATATTCATAGGAGAAAACTGGTCACAGGAATGATGTCTGAGTACGATGGAGATATGCACAGTTGTGCAGACCTGAGGGTCACTTGTACACTACAGGATGCTCACGTGGAGGCATTCCTATATACATAAGAAGTGAGTGAAATTCAGAGTGTTCTGAGTCCCCTCTGCTTCCTAAATTCATGGAGGGTTGGAAGGTATGTCTTTTTAAAAACGCTCTTCACAGGGGAAAAACTTGTCACTCCAATAACGTCTGAATAACAGCAGATGTTAGCTATGTGTTAGCTAGTGACACATTTTGTATTTTGGTCCAAATTGTAACCTTTTAGACTAACTGGCATAAACAGGATGAATAAATGAACATGTTTACTTTAAGAGGTGAAAATATACTTGTTATGGTGTTGAATTTCTTTACAGCTTAAATATGCCAATGTTGCAATAATTTTTAAATGATGCGTATATAACGAAGGTACGTTAATTTTGATCACTTAGTATGATTAGAATTCCACTAGGGCTACGTATTTGTAGGGTTTCTAGTTACATATTAGTAGGTAACTACATAAGTTAACAACTTAGTAACCTGCTAAAAATGAATTAATGGCCAAATTAAAATAAGCAGGTGGGGTCACAGTTCCATGTTTCATTGTATTCGTTTGGCACTGTAAAGAACTGGCTAAAAAGAAATTCTCGAGGAAATACCAGCAAACTTGGGGTTAGTTGGCTTATTGTTTGTTTGTATTAATGCACCAAATAAGATACCCACCTTGACATGATCGACAGTAACTAAGTGATTTAGAAACCCTCAAGCTCTTAGTAGCACATTTGCTGCGCTCGGGATGCTACAGCCTTGGGGCTTTGGGATCTAAATCACTAAGTTACCTTGGTCTTGAGTCTTGACATCTAAAAATTGGTAGTTAACAGAAATGGAAAGCTTCACAATGTTGGGACATAGGTAAATGTTGTGGAAGTTGTGTGAATGCACACATAGCTACTGTACTAATAAAAAAGTGTTCGAATACGTAGTTTGAACAGTAGAGCGAGCAAATATCCAAACATATACGTATTTAATAACTAAAATGTTTGATTTATGCTGGAATTAATTATAATTCGTTTAATTACAAGTCTAGATATATTTAAATTAACCAAATATGTGCTAGAAACAATTATATAATGTGAAGTCATTCATTACATCCGAATACTTTCAGGTATTCGAATATCAGTGTAACCAGGCAAATACGTACATACCTAAACAATTCGAATTAGTTTCAGCTCTAATATATACAATAATAGCTATGTGATTGCTGTGAAATTATCAGAAATACATAATTTTAAGTATGACATGAATTTTTCCATTGAATTGTGAATTGTGAGCACATTCATGAATGTCAATTTTTCTCCTAAAAAGTTTCCTGTATACATGTACATGTACTAATGTGTATAGGGTAAATAACATACGAGCTACATATGTATGTACGTAGCTATACATATATGTACATACCAGATGGAGTACCTGGACCTGACATTGGCTGTGGACCTGCAATATATGTACATACATACGTAAATTATTTACTGTCAATGTATGTACATACATATACATAGATGGCTTGCAATCTACGTATGCGTACGTAGCTAAAGCATGGTATTTCATGTTTTAATCATGTGCGATGATAAAAATAGTTGCATTTTTAAGGGCAATAAAATGGAAAGGGCATAAAATAATTTGCCATATAACAGGTAATATTCGAAGCAGAAATTTTTGTAGAACAACTAATAAATTAAATTTCAAAGGTTTTATTTTTGTACTCTTTCTAATCTTGTCAACAACATTCTCCGTATGCACGATATTTGCGCGCTAACTGAGTGCGCCTTTATTCGACAAGATCGACGTAGCTGCTTGGTTTCATGCTATTTTCAATGGCACACTTTGCCACCTGGGCTTGTACTCGAGCAAATTGAGGAAAGTGCCTGTGTTTAGCTCCGTTTTATTAGTATCGCCTTCCAGACTCGCTTTTGAAGGTAGCTATATATACTACCTTTGACGATAGTCCATTTGTATAGGCATAGATAATAAGCTATGGTATAGGGCAGCTTAGCAACTGGATGTCTAAATACTCCTAACACAAGATGGCTATATGGTCAGGTACATGGTGAAGAAATCTGAATTCACTGTGGCATATTGTGGGAATGTGATCAGTTTCATTTCAAAGAGTTTTATTTTCGTAGAAGGCACGCTCTTCGAAAAATTCGAAAAGAAAACTCCTTCAAAAACAAGTTGATGTTCTACCATCTAAAAACCAGGCGATGTGTAAGTTAAACCACTGTTAATCAACTACTATTCAGTGTATTGTAATAGTAATTAATGACGTCACAAGTAATTCATGTGAGCAAAGACTCATCACTAAGGGGCATGTAGCAACGCATACAAATTAAATTTTTGTTTAAACCGGCTTTATACTCCAGTACTTTAGTGATAAAACTTTTACAAAGTTGTTTTAAGCCGAAATTCTTACTGTAACACTATAGGCTGGTCTTGTATTATAAGCTCCGCAACCCGCACGGCACGCCCACTTTAAAAACTGAAGCGCTCTGTCTTGTTAGTAATGTACAGCTGTTCAAACGGTTTTTTACTATGGAATGAACGGCTAACATGGCATTACCTTGTTCTTATTCGGCAGTAATTCACGACGCGCTTCGTTACTAAGGCCCCGTCCATCAGTATATAGATAGCGAGTGTCTTAGAAAAGCAGTAAGACTAATTTCATTGGTTATTCAGGCTTCATTTCACGTGAATGGTTTTTAATAGCCTGGGGGGCGGACACACACACACACACACACACACACACACACACACACACACACACACACACACACACACACACACACACACACACACACACACACACACACACACACACAAACACACACACACACAAACACACACACACACACACACATACCGACGTTTTCACAAAAACGATTTCAAGAAACCAGGCGCACGCAATAATCCGTTATATGGTATTGCCCTCAAAAATATTTATTATAGCTATTAAATAAATTTTATTGTCCTCATTTTGAGGGCAATGAAACAAAATGTAAATGAATCGAAGTTGTGTTAAAACTAACAGATCAAAGGAACTGAACCATAGAATTGATTTTTGTTTCTAAGATAATTAGCTATTTTAAATAAGATACAGGGGTACCAAAATAGGGTATGCAGCGTAGGCAATTACCTACCCAAAATTTGTTTAGTGGCATAATACGTAGTAAGCAAAAGCATTAACACTAAAAGATTAATATACTCTAATAGAACAGTCAGGTTATCTGGTACAGTCAGTACAGTAGTTATTGTGTATACTATAAAAGTGACTATACTCTAATAAAACAGTGATTCCATATAAACTTATTACATGAGCATAATATTGAACCTACTACACTATGCTTGTGTTCACTTTGACAAACTTGTACATAAGATTTTTGTTAATTGAAATGTACAGTGGCAGCTGCCTAAAGTGTGCCTGTACAGTGTGCCTTCTTGGCCTCAGCTGATATCAAAGTTTTTGGTCACACATACGTACCTATTTACAATGCTGCTTCTGATTGGCCTTGTACTTCCATTTGGTAACAGACATGACAAGTTTCACAATGTTGGATGTAAAGTAATTAATGTTGTGCCAATTGCATGAATGCACGCATACTGAGCAGTTTGAGATTTTTGTACGCACAGGACAACTTTTGTGAACATTGCATGAAAAGTTTCCTTCATGAAAATATAATACGTATGTGATTGTTGTGAATTTTAATAACACTCACAATAGTGAGTCGCGAGGCCAAGAAGAAGCACAGCAAAGTGACCACATAGTGAGTTATTTACACGTAGCACCGCCTTCAAACTCGCAAACGCTCTAGCTTAGCCGCCATTAAAGCTATCGCTTAGTTATTACTGACCCACAACGTTCTTACTATATACAATCAACAAACCGAGAATGGAGGAAATAGGCACCACCATTCCTAAGTACCAGCCATTGCGAGATTTATGGTGCCCGTTGTGCGACTACCCACGACGAACCATCCTTTCCCGCCCAATTGCAATTCGCCCGTTTACTAGACAATTAGTACCTTCATTGTTTGAAGAATCAATATCCCGAAGTTAATAGACATCGATTAAGCCATTCTTCTGATACAGCCTTATAAATGCCTTCCTGTCACCACAAAAAATTTTACGCGGCAGTTGCTGCTTTTTCTCTTTCTTTCATTTTCATCGCACACTTTTTCCGGGGCTTGCGGGAGCTTTCGTGAACCCCGGAAGTTTTTTTCAAACTCTCTTTTTATACATTCACTTGTTTGTCTAATAACTCACTCATTTCTTCATGGATTTCAGCCAAATTTGTATCAGCACTTCTCCTATGTATGCTCTACCTGTTATACTATTACACATGAATGTCCACACGGTTCACATTTCAATGGAAAACTTCATGTCAGTATATACGTAATATATATGCTAAACAAAAACACCCTGAGTGTAAAAAAAGTGTGAGGCCAATCAGAAGCAGCATTGCTAATAGGTATGTATGTGCGACCAAAAACTTTGATATCAGTTGAGGCCAAGAAATTACTTATCAAAAATCTTTTTAACTACTTGAATGACATACAATAGTTTATAGCATATTTTCACAACTATGATTGGCTTTGTCACTTGGCCACCTTTATTGGGGCGAGCCTGAGCGAGCCCCGCTCTAACGTGGAAAACGGTACGGTGGTCCATGCGCGAAGAACCGCGGCGAAAAACGGCATTGCAACACACTACTGTAGTTTGGTACGGTGGTTCATGTACAAACAAACACGATAAACTTACGGATACTTCCATACAAGTGCTTTGTTTTGCAAAAATATCCGTCTTCATGTCCTGACGTTCCATATTAGGCTGGTAGGGTCAACCATGCACGAACAATGGAAAGAGACGTCGGCGTGCCATGATGTCTACAGAGCAGCGACAAATGTTGTTGCAGCGGAGAAGGGAAGCTAGACATCGCACCGACCAATGACGAAATCCCAATGTTTCCGTATATTACTGCATTCTACTCGTTGTCTGCAGTTTTACTCTCCACACTGTTACAATTGAAAGTGAAGCGCACTCAACTCTACTATGATGCTTGTGTTAATTATGCTATGCTAGTGTTTCTCTCATGCCAATAGCTCATTGGTTGTGGTAAATCCTTCACTGCAGGCTTCAGCAAAGGAACTCATAATAACGTACACTACTAACTTCATGCATGCATCCTCAGGTTCGCCCCCTGATGTTGAAACATCTGTCTAGTTAATAATGATGGTGTGAAAAAGGTGGCCAAGTGACAAAGCCAATCATAGTTGTGAAAATATGCTATAAACTATTGTATGTCATTCTGATAAGTAATTTCTTGGCCTCAACTGATATCAAAGTTTTTGCTCGCACATACGTACCTATTTGCAATGCTGCTTCTGATTGGTCTCGCACTTTTTTACACCCAGGGTATTTTTGTTTGGCATATCACTACCTTTTTGGAAGTATAAACAGATGTTATTACTAGCAAGCAGCAGAGAAATACTGCATGGGCATAACTTGTACTTGCCTAGCATATTGCAAATTAAACTTTGAAGCTTAATTTTTAAAAAATCAAACCCGAGATTATTTTTTAACTTTCACTACAGAGTGATACATCAATATAGATTGTGTATCTGAAAATTTATGCAAATCATTCAAAGGGGATCCAAGTTATGACAACTATCAACCTGCAGTGTAATAGTCCTTCTTAAATACATTCAAGTGTTTACTTCAGACTGATATAGATTTTTTGTATGCATATAGCTACTAATGTATACATATAACTCAAAATAACATGTACATAATTATGTACACTGTACATACTTACCAGAATCTGGTTTTGAAGGACCTGAACCTAGCTTTGACTGTGTACCTGGAATATATACATATGTATATAGACAGCTTGCAACCTAAACATGGTAATTTGTCACATTCTACTCATATGCAATAAGAAATTGCCATTTTTGTGGGAAATAAAATGTGTGAATGTACAGGAAATGGCATTAAAAAGAAACCAGGCCATAGAATCAAACTTGTCTCTAACAAACAAATATCTATATAAAAGTAGCTATACAGCATACTTGAATGTATGTATATAACACTACAAAATATGGAAATGGTTTTCAGTGTATACACGTATGCATTGATAAACCCATGTCATTAGCAAATTAAACACATTACTTAGTAATTAGACCCACCATCCATTCCTGTTGCTTTTGCAATCTTTTCAGCTAGTTGCACCACATCATCGACACCACTGTCCTTCATAACTTTTAGCAATTTTGGTAAGTAACTATCAGCTCCAGGGCCAATGACACTCAGAAAGTAAGACACTTTGTCAGCTCTTGTAGGCTTTGCTTTTATATTATCACCAGTATCCAGTGGAAATAGACCAGCATTTTTTGCCATTTCAAAAAATGTGGTACTATCAAGTGGCAAATGTTTAAGTAGATCCACATTATGCTCGTTGAGGGCCTGACTTGGAGTTATCGACATGTTTCACCCTGTTGTATGCATAGATGCATATGCAGTTAGGGTGTAACAGTATAATATTATGTATACGTAGTACATAATATACACTGCAAAGCAATAATAATACTATACAGCTACATGGTTTGTTTAGTGGGAGTGATTTTAATTTGATTTGTTGGTTTGGCAAATCTTATATACGTAGCTTAATTAAATCACACCATTTTAAAAAGTACATTAATACCACTTACCATGCATACGTATATATATTCATGTGGTAGCATTGAACAACAACATGCAGTTCATACAAATTAAACCCTTAGCTATAGCTACGTACTTGTCCTGTCCAGAAAATTTTGGTCAGGGACCAAATTTTTCAGCAAAAATTTTGGTCCCCTGGACCAATTTCTATGAAAATTTTGGTCCCTCTCTGAAAAGTTTGGTCCAAACCCTTATTCTGCCATATGTGATACGTGCAATTGCTAAGGGTGCACTATCATTGTATAAAACAATATCAAATACAAGTATCACTATCAATTAATTGTAAAGCTTTAGTAATTAGCCTATCTCCAGGTCTATAAATTATGCAATTATAATAATTTTGTCTTGCAAAATTGCATAAATTTGTGCATATAGTAGTGGAATATAATATATAATTAGCACTTCGAAATAATTATCTTGTGGCTCTAATTATAGCGTGTAATTAAAATATGGATGGTCCAGAGGTGGATAGTAAGTTGTACGGTATAGTGTCTATGTACATTGTAGCTGATTTAATTAGGTAACGTAGCTATAAGGTCATGCCAGACATGCAAATTTGAACAGGAGCCTCTCACTCAATAAACTGAAAATAGTGTGAGTGGGAGTCTGGGAGGTTAGGCCACTCCAAAGGAAAGTGTAGTTTCCTATCCTCCACCCATATCATGTCTGAGCTTCTGCATTGAATGGTCATCAAGCTTAATGCAAATAGTAAATAAAGTTCCATGAAGCTCAGATATATTATAGCTGAGAGCAGTCGAGAAATGATGACAAGCTTTTATCATTGCATTGACATCATCCACTATCACTTTTGCATTGTCCATGGTCACATCAACATCATCCATTGTCACATCAACATCGTCCATTGTCACATCGACATTGTCCATAGTCACATCAGCATCGTCCGTTGTCACATCAACATTGTCCATCGTCACACTGACATGCATCGGCATCGTCCAGTGGCGATTGTCATATGGAGCGACCTTCAGGGCCAACGTAATTTCTAGCCTTTAAATTTTTAAATGTAATTATTTAGCGACGTCAACATCTATGACATGCATTGATATACCATTTAACTCTCTTGATCAGTAGTTTCAAGCTTCCTACATAGAAATATGGATCAAGGGATCATTCTTGCCAACATTCAGTTTGTTTTTACAAAATTATAGCACTTAGATTAAAGTGACGTAAGGATATACAACTGACATGCATTAAATTTACTAGTGTGTGGCTTGCTACAGCTCACCCCAATAAGCCCCGGTCTTCACCAAAATGTTCTTGCAGTATATACTTTGCAAAATTGTAAAAATTCATTAACCTTTGATGTATTGTGATGGGCTGCTGTGAAGGATTCCTTGACTGTAGAGTTCCACCTGGTGAGTGCAGCCTGCTGCAGGGGCGTAGGGAGGGGGGTTTCCTTGGGTTCAGGAAACCCCCTTCAATTTTCAGTACATAACACAAAGTTCCACCATTGATATTACAAATGATATAAATGACAAAAACTTTGAGGCTCAATATAGTTTTAGTTATACATTATATATAGTAACTTACTTGCTTTAACCTTTCTATCAACCTTCTGTACCAGAATGGAACTTCGCCATTTACGGGGTGTGCATTATTTAGAATTTACACGTGTATTTAACTATGAAGCGTTAAATGACTTTAGATGGGTTTAGTTTTGTGAAAACTAAGCAAAGGTATGAAATTATTGTGTTTCTTTGTATACATGTTGTTCCATGGGGTTTAAAGCACAATACTGAACTTACTATTTAAACTACCAAGCTAAGCAATTTCAGTCAGCTACAAATGATCCTTTTTAGTACAGGCTTATGAAAAAGTAAGCATAAGCCTGTAAAAGGAATCCTTTTGTAGCTGGCTGCAATTGCAGAATTGCTTAGCTTAGTAGCAGTTGCTTAGTAAATTCAGTATTATAGTTTAAATAAACCCATGCCGGGAAGATTTTAGCTACTAGATACCTTTATAATGTTTCTGGTGTATAATCAATGTACAGTATAATTATTCAGATTGCAAGTGCCATTTGAACACCAGTATCAGAGACTGGCATATTGATATATAGTCTGATGTGTCTTGGCTCATAGTGCGACTATATATATACATAGCTATAGGATTTTATTTTTTAGTAAAGCAGAAAGCCAGGTTAATGCAAGTGAGCGTGAGTCAGATAGCCAGTCTGTCAGTGAGTTAAATGAGTGTGATGTAGTAAATGAAGTCGAGAGTGAAGAATGTGACAATCCAGAGGATTTAGCCTATTTGAGTTCAAGTGATGATACCGATACTAATGAATTCAATGACACTGTCAATGAGGAAGCAACTACACCAACACAAGTGGATAACCCTTGCCATTCTTCACATGTGTCTCTGCCAACTGCATCTAGAGATTGTGAAATACTACTTCAGTCAGAGTTGTCTGCTGAGCAAAAGTTGGAAATTATATCAAATTTTTCCGAATATAATCCTGCTGTAACATACAACTTTCCAACATAGGTTGAGTATGGAAAGAATCGTGCATTTCAGTATCGATATACTTACAATCTTTTCGTTGGTTGGGCTATTCTATTCACCAAGATGGATGTGTTTGTCTTCCATGTTGTTTGTTTGGTTCCCATGACCATCTACAAAACTTTGTGCACAAACCATTTCGCAATTGGATCAAGTTAAATGAAAGGGTAAAAGCCCATTCTGCTTTGTCTTTTCATCTAAAGTGTGTTATGGCTATGGAAAGCTTTAAAGATGCCCATTCTGGTTTACAACTTACAATTGACACATCGTTTGATAAAATGAATATAGACAGGGGCTATATAATTTAAATTGTAAAAGGTTAGATGCCATTATTGATTGTGTGGTTTTATGTGGGAAACAGAACATACCTTTTTGTGGCCACTTTGATGCTAATTCATCTAAAAGCTGAAACAAAAGAAGTTTTAAAGCCATCTTAGAGTTCCGAGCACTTGGGGATTCAGTCTTGCAAAAACATTTGACCGATGGTGCAAAAAAATGCACAATATACAAGTGCAGAGACTCAAAATGAAATTATATCTCTTTGTAGATCTCTGATCTTGGAGAAAATAGGTGATGAAGTAAAGGAAAATGGGCTTTTATTTGTCATTTGTGATGAATGCACAGATTCTGCTAATAAAGAGCAGTTATCACTTTCAATTCAGTATGTAGCTAATGAAAGGATATGTGAATCTTTTGTAGGGTTTTTTGAGCTGAACAAAGGGGTGATCAGTGAGGCAATTGCTGATATTATTGAACAAGCTATTGCAGAGTGCAACTTAGATCAAGACTCACGATAGTGAGTCACGAGGCCAAGAAGAAGCGCAGCAACGCGACTACTGAGTGAGTTATTTACACGTAGCACCGCCCTAAAACTCGCAAACGCTCTAATTAAGCCGCCATTAAAGCTATCGCTTAGTTATTACCAACCCACAACATTCTTACTATATAGAATCAACAAGCCGCGAATGGAGGAAATAGACGCCACCATTCCTAAGTACCAGCCATTGCGAGTTTTATGGCGCCCGTTGTGCGACTACGCACGACGAACCATCCTTTCCCGCCCAATTTGCCCATTTACTAGACAATTAGTACCTTCATTGTTTGAAGAATCAATATCCTGAAGTTCGTAGAAATCTATTCAGCCATTCTTCTGATACAGCCTTATAAATGCCTTCCTGTAACCACAAAAAACTTTTACGCGGCAGTCGTTTTTTTTCTTTCTTTCATTGCACATTTTTTTCAGGGGCTTGCGGGAGCTTTCGTGAACCCTGGAAGTTTTTTTCAAACTCCCTTTTTATACATTCACTTGTTTGTCTAATAACTCACTCACTTCTTCATGGATTTCAGCCAAATTTGTATCAGCACTTCTATGTATGCTCTACCTGTCATACTATTATCAGTTTGAAGTAAACACTTGAATGTATTTGAGAAGGACTATTACACTGCAGGTTGATAGTTGTCATAACTTGGACCCCCATCGAATGATTTGCATAAACTTTCAGATACACAATCTACGTATATTGATGTATCACTTTGTAGTGAAAGTTACAAAATAATCTCGGGCTTGAGTTTTTCAACATTAAGCTTCAAATTTTAATTTGCAATATTGTGTGCTAGGCAAGTACAAGTTATGCCCATGCAGTACTTCTCTGCTGCTTGCTAGTAATAATATCTGTTTATACTTCCAAAAAAGTAGTGATATGCTAAACAAAAACACCCTGGGTGTAAAAAAAGTGCGAGGCCAATCAGAAGCAGCATTGCAAATAGGTATGTACGACCAAAAACTTTGATATCAGTTGAGGCCAAGAAATTACTTATCAAAAATCTACTTGAATGACACAATAGTTTATAGCATATTGTCACAACTATGATTGACTTTGTCACTTGGCCACCTTTTTCACACCATCATTATTAATAAAGGTGGCCAAGTGACAAAGTCAATCATAGTTGTGACAATATGCTATAAACTATTGTGTCATTCAAGTAGATTTTTGATAAGTAATTTCTTGGCCTCAACTGATATCAAAGTTTTTGGTCGTACATACCTATTTGCAATGCTGCTTCTGATTGGCCTCGTACTTTTTTACACACAGGGTGTTTTTGTTTAGCATACCTCTTTACTGAGAGGCCAGGCTTACGATGGTGCTAGCAATATGTCAGGGAAATACAAAGGCTGTGCTATGATATTAAAAGAGAAATATCCTCTTGCAATATATTTCCATTGTTGTTCACACGTTTTAAATTTAGCTGTAGTGAATTCTTGTGGGTCTATACAGGTACAAAATCTCTTTGCAGTAGCAGGTAAAGTGTACCGATTCTTTGATAACCATCCAAAGCGTCAATACTTGTTGAATAGGTTTTGTGAGGGTTCTTCCACAAAAGCAAAATCATTGTGTAAAACAAGGTGGCTACAACGAATTGATGCTTTACATGTTTTCATGGATATGTTTGACAGCATTATAAAGGCTCTTGATAATGTTGTAACAAATGCATCAAATTGGTCTCGTGATGCTGTAGTGGATGCTATGTCACTGAATAAAGCTATGCTTGATTTTGAATTTATCATAGCATTGTATGTAGTTGAGCGATATTTATCTTATACTGAAAATTTAACAAGGTCATTGCAGGCTAGAGCTTTAGATATATTACAGGCTATGGATCATATTGCCACATTGAAGCAAGTTTTAACAGATGCACGCTCAGGTATTGATGAACAATTTCATTTGATTTTTATCAATGCCTCAAGGTGTGCTAGCAAACATAGTGTTGCTATAACTATGCCAAGAAGATGTGGCAGACAAACTGCACGTGAAAATCATCCAGGAGATACAGCTGAAGAATATTATCGTAGATCATTTGCTATTCCATTTCTAGACCATTTAAAGTCTGATATTGAAAGTAGGTTTGCATCCCATTCACTCTAAGTATTATACCATCCTGCTTTGAAGCAGCAGGAGCCGCTAGTGATGATGAAGTACTTGAGTTTTTTAGTAGTGATATAGAGTTTAAATCTACAGCTAATTATAAGGCAGGGCTTGAACTGTGGCGATCTACCTTCAAAGACAACGAGCTTGATGTACCAGATACTCCCCAATCTGCACTTAAACATACCAGCTCAATCCTATTTCCTAATGTTAGGAAAATGCTAATCCATG
Organism: Spongia lamella; assembly: GCA_963930835.1. Taxonomy (NCBI): domain Eukaryota; kingdom Metazoa; phylum Porifera; class Demospongiae; order Dictyoceratida; family Spongiidae; genus Spongia; species Spongia lamella. The sequence goes on from OZ005747.1 coordinate 6,630,678, forward strand.
CATATGATGGTACTGCCAGTAACTTCATGTGAAGCAGAGTGTTCTTTCAGTACTTTGCGTAGACTGAAGACTTATCTCCGCACTACAATGAGCCAAGAAAGATTAAATGGCTTAGCTTTACTAAATGTATATATTCTACCACATACATATCATCTACAATGAAAATTAGAACTGACTTTTTGAAGAAGCATAGGCGCTTAATGGAATCCAAATCTTTGTAGGTAGGTAGCTAATTATTTTCAACCATATCATTAATACATTCACTGTATATCATGCAGCAGCTAGATACACACAAACATCATTATTTTACATCTGATTATAATTGATAATTCGTCAGCGTCTGGGATCTACTTCCAGTGGAAACCCCCTTTAAAAAATCCTGGCTACGCCCCTGTGCTGCTTACTAATAGTGTAAACACGAGGCAGGCAGCAGCAGGTAGCACCTGCCATGTTTTGCCTGCTACTTCCTTGTCTCTGACTTGCAATTCCCTTATCATAACTTTCCGTGCTTAAAATTAACTACAGTCTTACAACTGAGATAACAGCAATCAGTTGTTAATGGAGCTAAAGCACAATAGCTTTAACATGATTGTGTGTGCGCATGGTTTGTTGAAGTTGCACATTGTTGTATATTGTGTGTTTCATTATGAGTAGTATTATCATTATCTAACTATTATCATTGTCTAACTATGTATGTTTGTGCATGGTTATTATGCCTGTTTTATACCCTGTATTTTTAGCTATATGGATGCACTTGATTTGAATTGAAAGCGAATTTGCTGGATTCACATTTAATGTGCTATTAGCTAACTGTTGAGCAATATCGGTAACTGGTAATGAAAGTATACTGTGGTAGAGGAGCTTGAGGCTTACAACTGCGTGGCCAAATTAATTCTGCAAGACCAACCACCAAATGATGACCCACCAGTAGATAGAGAGACTCCATAATGCACCTTGCATGGTTATTTCCATACCCTGTAGCTATGTATATATTACTCTAGTCTCTTGCAAGGCCAGCTTAGGAGGGTGGGCTATATAGGTGGGTCATGGGTCACCCAATCATTTCTTACGGTGGCCCTGAAGGTCACGCCATGCAACAATCACCATTGGACAATTCTGATGTGTCAATGGACGATGCAGATGTGAAAAAGAACAATATCGATGCAAAGATGATAAACTGGCTTTCAGTGTTAAAACCTTTTAAAAATAGAAAATATTTCTGTAAAACTATAGACTATAGTCTTCTTTTATAAGCTCTGCAACCCTTTTAAAACTGAAGTGCTCCGTCTTGTTAGTAATGTACAGCTGGTTAAATGGCTTTTATTGTGAAATGAATGGCTAACACGGCATTACCTAGCTTGCTCTTCTTTAGCAGTAACTCACGACACCGTTACTAAGGCCCTGCCCATCAGTAATATCGATAGCAAGCCGGTGTCATATAAAGAAACTGAAAAGCAGTAGGACTTGTTTGATTGGTTATTCGGGCTTCACTTCACATGAATGGTTTTAATAGCCTGGGGGCAGACACACACACACACACACACACACACACACACACACACACACACACACACACACACACACACACACACACACACACACACACACACACACACACACTCACACACATGCACACATGCACGCACATACACACACACACACACACACACACACACACATGCACATACACACACATGCACACGCACACGCACATGCATACACAAACAAACACACATACTGACTTCGCGGACGAAAACAATTTCAAGAAACCAGGCTACTGTGCGACTCAAACCGTGCATGATGGTGTTAATCAGATTCAGTGATATTTATAGGGTAGAAATGAGATGCTATACTGTTCAAGTAGCTATAAGCTTATCAAAATATAGCTAGTGGTATACTAAGCATTGTTGAAATTGCTGCCAAACATTTGCAGATGGAAAGAAAGATTAAAACCTTTGGCAGATCATTCATCAGTAACAGTAACAATCATGGGGAATACAAAAATACACAAGAGATGCAGTGTGAATGGTTACGTATGTAGAAAGAGGTGGAGTTATACTACGCAGGCTAAAAATGGAGTCCATGTAGTTATGTAGCTAATATGCGATAAAGTACATACATGAGTATACTATAGCATAGTTGAATAATCTGCAGTAAACAGCAGTAGCTATATAGCTACGTAGCTAGGCTAGGCACTCTAGTTATAGCTGTAGGTATATAGCTAGCTATGTACATAGGTATGCAGTTTTTAAAATGCTGTATACATGACACATGTATGCCAAATATATTATTGGGGATTTTTGAGCCCTCATGAAAGTAGGCTCTACGTTTAGGATGAACGTATAGTTGCATAGGGGTAAATGGTTCAAGTTGGGTTGCAGACTTACACTCTCATGGTTGCAATGGTTTCAAGTTGAGAGGTCTGATATTATAATACCACATGTTTAGAATGATGTGAACCCTATGGAATTTAAGCTTTCTCAGAAATCCTATGAGAAACGCGCGTTCGAGGTAAACCAAGGCGCCCCACAGAAGCCATAGATATGCTATTTACAATTAAATTCTTTACTTGACTTATTGAATTGAACTGCTGCGGTTAACACTTTTAACACTGACCTTAGAACTTGCATGGCTGGCGATAACGACCTAAGTTATAAAGGTGTGGTCCGCGATATTAGTATCTAGCTAATAGTCCTTTGATATAATATTATATTATGAACTCTTGCTATTACATCATGAAGTTATTTTATTATAACGGAAAATGTAGGATTTACGTTAAATTTGGAGTGAAGACTTAAGTTTTATAACTCTGTCAATATAACTAAGTAGTTTGGCCTAGGCGTGTACTGCGCTGATAATAACAATGGGATTGTCGCTCGGATACGTAGATACGTACGTAGCTAGCTATAGGAGTTTTCTATATGGTTTAAACTCCTATATGCGTTACCTTACAGCGAAGGTTAACTTTTTAGTTATAACTCTACAGTGAGTGCATGAGTTTGTAAGATACGTACGTAGCTATTAATATTATAACGACAGCAAACTCGTTCAGAGCAGATCTCATCGTCTGACCCGAATTGCATGCAATGAACTTTTTCGGACACCTAGTAGGCCTGAGCCTAATATACCGGCATAATTTTGAGAATAATAGGTTGCAATTTTAATGAGAATAATTCTGGAATAATAGGACACTCACGAGCATGACTGATACAAGAATAATTGGAAGTTGTAATGGGTAAGTGTAATGAAACAATCTCAAAGATTGTTTAAAATGATGATGATGATGAAGATGTCCTTGAAGGTAGCAATATTTCATGTAAATTCTTAAGAAAAATCTGCACTGGCAATATCCTGTTCACCAGTATAATAGCCACTGTGTGTATTGTAGACATTATTATCACTGATACAATAAAATTACAAGAATAAGTAGGAATAATAGGTGATGATGTGGGCATAAAATAAGAATAATGGGTCAAAAATTTGGGAAGTCGGGGGTAAAAATTTTGAGCATATTAGGCTCAGGCCTAACACCTAGCTATCTTACATATATTCTAGCCGCTAACATTTGCTGTATATTATAGCTATACACTAGATGTAGCAGGTTTACCGCGTAGCTACACATGCAGCTTAGGCCTAATAATTTTAACTTCAAGGAAACTTTCGCAAATCTTTGATTCCGACAATTGCATGATATAATTGATATTAGCTAGATATACGTATAACTACTGCATGTAAGTTAATAATATAATCATTCTGACACTCACCTTTTCAAGTAGAAAATACTTCGTGGTTGTCAGCTGCAGTATAGTTAGTTACAGTGTAACAATCTTGATGTATCGATCTACGAATGACGACTCGTACGAAGCTATGTTGGATTTATATAGCATAATGCATGACTTCCTGTTATTTTATTAAGCGATTTCCGCTCATAAAAGCGAACGTAGCTACGATATAATTAGGGTACCCGTCATCGGGTGTTGGTAAAACCAGGAGGGGAGCGGAAACGGGAGCGGGAGATTGCTTGGTAAAACCTGGAACTGGGAACCGGGAGATCACGTCCAATAAGGATATTGTTACGTGCAATAAGGATATTGTTACGTGCATTACAACAATTTTTGGCTTTTCCATTTATCCGAATATGCCGGGTTCAAGATCATATACGATTATTTACTTATATATTACTGAGCCAGGCACTCAGTGGAGGACGTACACAAGACTTATGGTACTCAGTAGTTACGTACGTATATGGCTCAGCTTAGTCTAGCGTATCACGAATAAAAACAGAAAAAAGCGGTCTCGATACGCCTTTTGATTGCGATAGTGCAGGCTAGTGCATGGTGCCATGCAAACTATAAGCGGTAGCTTTGTATTACGAAACACTGACACGTTACTGCAAGCTTTACAGTATCTCTGGCATCTTCTGTAACAGGCCGGCACGCACTGTTTGCGCTGCTTAGTCCTCCGTCACGGCGACATCCATCAGTTAACACTGATCACCTCAATAAACAACTATATAGCTACGTATGGCTATATATAGCCTCTCAGGTCCTCTGCATCTTGCATATATCAATAGTAATAAAGCCGGTGTCACGAGCCATAGCTATAGACAGTCAACACGTGATGATATCCCTTATTGCACGTGATCTCCCGATTCCCAGTTCCCGGTTTTACCAAGCAATCTCCCGCTCCCCTCCTGGCTTTACCAACACCTTATTGGTAAAACCAGGAGGGGAGCGGCATAGGGAACGGGAAATTGTTTGGTAAAACCGGGAACTGGGAACCGGGAGATCACGTGCAAAAGAGATATTATCACGTGCATTACAACGATTTTTGCCTCTCTATTTATCCGAATCTGGTTCAAGGTCATAATTATACGATTATATTTTTATTATCTAGAGCAAGGCACCGATTATCGAACACATACTATTCTCGGACGCCTCTACAGCAGAAACTAAAAGACTTCAGAATAATCCAATTATACCATCGTGTAGGCCAACATGAGAGGTACTTGTATACCAATTTTGAAGCTGATAGGACAAACCATGTTGGAACTATGACCAACTAAAGAGTGGTGTCCGTTAATCTAGATTAACGGACGAAACTATCAATCGACGAACAACGTCTGCCTAAAGGAAGACAACTAACAATTAGATCATTAAATACCATCTATTACAACAGCAAGAGGTACTCTTGCTAACAGCTAAATCTTGTAGTTCTGTAGCAACTACACATGCAGTTTGGTTTACATAAATATCTTTAAAAAATTCGGACGCATATTAGAGTTAGCTATTGCTATAACTATAGCTCTAGCTATAAAAATTACGAAATTAGCTAGTTATAGCTAGCTAGATAGCTAAATTGGTTTACAATTAAGCGAAAAGGTGTATTTAAATCATAAAAACGAAGTATATTTGCCAGTTTTTGCATGAAAGGCATACTTTCTCCATTATACAGCTAATTAATGCATCAAATGTAGAAAGTTTGTGTTTATGGCAAAAATACTTTATTTTTAAGGTTTAAATGCTCCTTGTTGCTTAATTGTAAACCAATGTAGCTATCTAGCTAGCTATAGCTAGCTAATTTCGTAATTTTTATAGCTAGAGCTATAGTTATAGCAATAGCTAACTCTAATATGCGTCCGAATTTTTTAAAGATATTTATGTAAACCAAACTGCATGTGTAGTTGCTGCAGAACTACAAGATTTAACTGTTAGCAAGAGTACCTCTTGCTGTTGTAATAGATGGTATTTAATGATCTAATTGTTGGTTGTCTTCCTTTCGGCAGACGTTGTTCGTCGATTGATAGTTTCGTCCGTTAATCTAGATTAACGGACACCACTCTTTAGTTGGTCATAATTCCAACATGGTTTGTACTATCAGCTTTGAAATTGGTATACAAGTACCTCTCATGTTGGCCTACACGATGGTGCAATTGGATAATTCTGAAGTCTTTTAGTTTCTGCTGTAGAGGCGTCCGAGAATAGTATGTGTTCGATAATCGGTGCCTTGCTCTATTACTGAGTCAGACATTCAGTGGAAGGCGTAGCTACACAAGACTTAGTAGCTACGTACATACATGGTTCAGCTTTTGATCGCTCTAGTCAGTGCCACGGCCTCAGTGGTGCCAACTTGAAGTAAGCGTCGGCTTTCTATTACAAGCTTCTATGAAACACTGACACACTTCTGCAAGCATTAAAGTATCTCGTGTATCTTCTGTAACAGGCTGGAACGAACTGTTTTCGCTCCTCAGTCCCGCCTCAATCACGTACACAGCGACATCCAGTTAACATCACCTCGATAAACAACTATAGTTATATAGCCTCTCAGGTCCTCTGCGTGCATCTTGCGCATATACATAGCACATTGCACAGTACGATTTAATAAAACCGGTCTTTCTTACGAGCCAGTGCGCGCAAATAGCTATAGCTCTTGACAGTCAACACGTGATGTTATCCCTTATTGCACGTGATCTCTCGGTTCCCAGTTCCAGGTTTTACCAAGCAATCTCCTAGTCTCGCGTGGCCAGACCGCTTTTTTCCGTTTTTATTTGTGGTGGTGGAAAAAAGGGTCTGGTCTGGTTCACACACGCATCTCGTCTTAGCACCCCCCACTGTGGTGGGGGGTGCTAACCAGGGAAACGTGATCCATAAGTGATTTATAAGACACATGCGCGATTGTCGCGGTGTGGTATAAGCGCGTTACGATGGACGTGAAATCTGCTATTGAATTGGCCATTAAACAAATGGGATTCAGACCGTTCAGCGATCAACAGGCAAATGTTTGCAATAAATTAAACGTAACTTTTTAATAGTTTACTTCGTTTAATAGATTCAAGCTGTTGAAAGCTTAATGGCGGGAAATGACACCTTCGTGATCCTACCCACTGGCAATGGAAAATCGCTTATACATGCCGTGCTTATATATGCCGCGTCCACAAACTGACCAAATTACAGACCAAATAGCAAGCGCACGCGGCCATAAACTTGGGCTACAATGACGTGTTCAATTGTCACTTTTCGAGGTGCTAAGACGAGATGCGTGTGTGAACCAGACCAGACCCTTTTTTCCGCTACCACAAATAAAAACGGAAAAAAGCGGTCTGGCCACGCGAGACTAGCAATCTCCCACTCCCATTCCCACTCCCCTCCTGGTTTTACCAATACCCGTTGTGAGATCGACCCTTTTTAATAGCGTAGGTCGTTATCGCTTTCAGTACCTAGAATCGCCCGTGCCAAAAATGGCCTGGGTTCAATACCAAAGGTTGTTCTAGGCAGCAATGCAAGTGCTAATGTCAGTGTTAATAGTCGCGTCATTGACAATAAGAATTTAATGGTAATTAGCATAGCTATGGCTTCTGTGGATGTCTTGGTTTACCGCGAAAGCATGTTTCCCATTAGTTTCCCGCGAAAACATGTTTTTCCTTGTTGGTAGCTAACCACTATTTAAATCCATCATAAAAACATATTGTCCAACAACAGCAGCTAAAATTATAATAATAATAATAATAGAAATGGCAACTTAGCTATATAAACAGACTAAATTGTACAGCAGATTCAAAAAATATGATCATTAGAAGTTTCCCTTTTCTTCTCAGCAAATGTGAGATCCTGGAAGGGCCACTTGCTGATGTCCAGCTCTCTTCCCCAGTGAAGGTATCTGAGGGGAAGAAGGCTACACTAAGGTATTGCAGTTATAGACATACCAGCAAAAGCCTAGACTAGAGTCAATCTGTCTGACCATTGAACTTTTATTGACCATAAGTTGTTTTTGTAAGCCACATCTGTTTACTAGTTAGACATACATTTAGTATAAGTAGCGATTTTCTACTACTATGCTTCATGATTAGAATATACTGTCAGCCTAGCAAAGAACTAGAAGTGCGGCAGGCTTCGGCCTGTGAGGGGTATAAGCTAGGCATGCGTCTATTATGCCGGAATAATTTTGGGAATAATCGGATGAAAAAAGAATTGAGAATAATTCCGGAATAATAGGATATTTTAATTTACATTGTATTATAAACTAACATTTCTAGCTTAAAAGTACAAGAAACTTACTTTTAAATCGCTAATATAGTCTTTCCTATTTAAAATCAAAGCAGTTGTTTTTTCTCCCAAGCCATCATACTCACACTTGTAAAAACTTGAACCCACAATCAAATATTCCTCGTATCTATGGCAACATATTAGGAAATCTTTTGTTGCTGACAGCTTTTTATACTTATTTAAGATAATTATTTGTTGTATTAATATAGTAAGAAGTGCAATTTCCTTGAGAATAATTTCAGGAATAATAGGTGAAATAAAAAAGAATTTCCGGAAAGAATAATAGGTAAATTTAAACGCATAATAGACTTAAGCCTAGTATAAGCTCCAGTGTCTGGTCGCTGTTGGACCTACCGGCAACAGGTTTAGGCCTGCGTCGATTATGCCAGCATAATTTTTAGCATAATAGGCGTGCTAAAGCATCAAGCATGCCAGCATAACCTGCTCGTGCCATTTATATAGTCTAAAAACTATAAAATACGCTTACCCCGACTGCAATTCAACAGTAGAAATTCACAAGGCATAGCTTCTACAAGTCCTTCATAGTCACTATGCATTAGGTACCTCTAAAATTAATTATAATAATCTTGTTGAAAGCTCTTATTCCACTGGCATGTGGCAGATCAGAATTTATGCTGTATGTAGAAGTAACTGGAGGTTCATAAACCAGTGAGCTTTATAGAAATATAGATTAAACTGTATTATTAGTAGGCATATGTAATTGATTGTGGAGTAGCATAAAATCTAGCATGATAGGCACAAGTCTCGCGTGGCCAGTCCCTCTTCGCACATGCGTTTATCGATTAGAGATTATAAGCGTCGCGCTACGAGGGTCTGGAATACTTCACAGCATACAAATATTTTGACACTTCATGTGTTGCCTAGTAACTACTCGTGTGCGCCATTTTCATTTTCCTTTATGTGTGAAAATTGCGGTATGGAAACGAAACTAATATACCTGAATAACTTGTGTGAGTAGTTTTGGCTGATTCTTCTAGTTCTTATAACTCTGCGTACTCGACATCTCGATCAACACCAGCTTTAAGAAGTAAAAAATCAAGTGATCTAATTAACACCCACCAACCGCAGGTGGCAGTTGTATTTTTTAAGTAAATGATGTATTCCAGACCCTCGTAGCGCGGCGCTTATAATCTCTAATCAATAAGCGCCTGTGCAAAGAGGGTCTGGCCACGCGAGACTACAAAATTGGAGCAATTCCAAAAACATAATAGGCAATTTTCAGAGCATAATAGATGCAGGTTCTCAGGTGGATATCTGGGGTGACGATCCAGTGATGAGAGCAACCTATAGTATTCCCCCAGGGCCAGTCCATTGTACAGCCAGGGCTGGTTGTTGTATACGTATGTCGGTCAGGTGCCCCTTCCTTAGTTGGGGAGTGCCGTGTAAGTCGAGTTGCCCTCTGTGAGGACCGGCTGAGAATTTACTGATTTCTATACTGTAGAAGTCCATAGTATCACATCTCTCCTATTCTGAGTAGTCCTTCGCCTCCCCGCGGCTATCTGAAAGTGGGGCCTTCGGGATCCTGCTGGAGTAGTCCTTTGCCTCCTCACAGTTATTTGAAAGTAAGGTCTTTCAGTGGGAAACAGCTACTGTAACAGGCAAGGTAGTTTTCTACATAAATCTGTGGCATTGTCTTTCAGCCCAGTCTGCCCTATCTGCTGATGAGGAGTTGGGTAAAGACCCCGAAACTAGTCATCACAAGATCCATAGATTGCCTATTTAAGTCCAGTGAGATCAGCACACAAGTGTTCCAAGGAAAGAACAGTTGTGGAATGTGAGCGTGGCTGCAGACTCCTTACCCTAGACTGATGAGGAGAGGGATTCCTTCTCATCAGCAGACAGCGAGAGAAGGACAGGGATTCCTTCTCATTCCTTCCTTCTCATCAGCGAGACCCTCCAGCTCAAGTCGTGGAGGGTCTCGCTGTTATTACAATCTCATGTCTTCTGGGCATGATGACGACAAGAGAACGCGGATGTGCCTGGGGAAGAGGAAACCAGCAAAAGCTGAATGTGAGCCAGACCACTTTTCTGGCAAGGATGGTCAGAGACTATACGGTACACCTCTAAGGTAGCGTCGCACTCGCTCGCAAAGTTTTGTTGAGTAAACAGCATTACTCGATCGAGTTTCGTGTACTGAAGCGCTCGCAGCGTGTGAAGTGACGAGTACTCGAAGTAAACTTGAGTGCATGATTTAGCATAAAGCTACGTAAGTACTGCACGTACGTGACAGGCCTTATAGTGATAAAGCGCAAGTAGACGACGAGTACTCAAGTGTGAAGAGTAACTTCACGAGTCAACTTTAGTTTTCCTTTAGATATACGTACTATGTAATGTGTGGTAAAAGGCTAACAACGCATAAAATATTAATCTATCGAGCTCTATTGCCGCATAGATAATAATTTTATATTGCTCAAAAATATTAAGATACACTTATGTGCATTGTTCTTTTGTTGTGTTGCCTTCTTTGCCACTCACAAATAATAAAATGATAAAATTAATCCTATTTTAATCACTAACAAATTGAAGAACGAGCGAAATTGATGAACTGAGACCAGTACAGCGATTACATTATAAAACGTGCCAGTTTTTATGCGCATGCCCAAGTATTATTCTATTTAAAGCATAGTGTACGGTTCTAATAATAAATTTCAAGTAAACATCCCTAGTGATTCGAGCTTTGTGTGAACGCGAGTACCTTCAACCCTTGAGTGTTTTATCCCTCGACAGTGATCAAGTTCAGTGTATCAAGCATTCAAGTGGCGAGTGTGTAAGTTGTGAGCGAGGCGACATTACCTTAGAGCTGTACCTTAGCTATGACCACAGGGTATGGAAATCAAGGTGACTGGATAAAAAGCCAGTCGGTGACTAACTACATAAATATAGCTACGTACATGTATATGCACAGAGTGTATTATTTCATAGCTAGTTAGAGTAAAAAATCAACCATCTATATACTCAGACACAATTGCTCATGGATTATGAGGAAATTTTAAATACACTGTACCCGACATGTCCTTACATACGTACTTCAGGGTTGTGGAAGCTTGCACACAAAAATCAGACTTCTAACACAGCGAAACCACTCCAATGGTACGGTAAGGTGGCCGTTGATCCACATTCCATTATGAATATAGCCATGTACACGGCAACCGGCTATACCTGTTTGTAACAAACTTGAATCACATCAAATATTCCCCACGACCTAGCTAAATGACGATATAAAAACATTAAACACATACATTCTCCATCTTGCAAACCAGCTTACCAAGATATGCTCCAACAGCTGACTCATGATCTTCATCACGTATTTCAAGGCATGGCCAAACAGGTCTAAATGATTCATTCTTCAATCATAGACGAAATGATACTCCTAATAAATTGGATATAATCAAGACTCACGATAGTGAGTCGCGAGGCCAAGAAGAAGCAGCATATATGTGCGATCACTGAGTGAGTTATTTACACGTAGCACCGCACTGAAATTTGCAAATGCTCTGGCTAAGCCGCCATAAAAGCTATCGCTTAGTTATCACAGACCCACAACGTTCTTATTATATAGAATCAATAAACCGAGAATGGAGGAAGTCGGCACCACCATTCCTAAGTACCAGCCATTGCAAGTTTTATGGCACCGTTCGTGCGCCCACGTCCAACGAACCATACCTTTCTGCCCGATTTGCCCGTTACTCAAGAATTAGTACCTTCATTGTTTGAAGAATCAATAACCTGAAGTTTGTCGAAATCGGTTCAGCCAGTCTTCTAAATCTCTGATACAGCCTTATAAATCCTTCCTTCCAAAAAAATTTTTGACGCAGCAGTCGTTTTTTTCTTCTTCCTTTCATTTTTATTGCACACTTTTTCGTAGGCTTGTGGGAGTTCGTGTGAACCCCTGAAGTTTTTTTCAAACTCTCTTTTTGTACATTCACTTGTTTGTCTAATAACTCACTCATTTCTTCATGGATTCAAATTTGTATCAGCACTTCTGCCATGTATGCTCTACCTGTCATACTACTTTCAGCCTGAAGTAAACACTTGAATGTATTTGAGAAAGGCTATTGCACTGCAGGTTGATAGTTGTCATAACTTGGACCCCCTTCAAATGATTTGCATAAACTTTCATATACACAATCTGTATTGATGTATCACTCTGTAGTGAAAGTTTTAAAAAATTGTAGGCCTGAGTTTTTCAAAATTCAGCTTCAAAGTTTAATTTACAACATTGTACAAATTATAGTATGCAGTACTTCTCTGCTGCTTGCTAGTAATAACATTTGTTTCCAAAAAAGTAGTGATATGCTAAACAAAAACACCTTGGGTGTAAAAAAAGCGTGAGGCCAATTAGAAGCAGCATTGCAAACAGGTGCGACCAAAAACTTTGATATCAGTTGAGGCCATCTTTTTAACTACTTGAATGACATATAAAAAAGTTTATAGCATATTTTCATAACTATGATTGGCTTTGTCACTTGGCCACCTTTATTAATAATGATGGTGTGAAAAGGTGGCCAAGTGACAAAGCCAATCATAGTTGTGAAAATATGCTATAAACTATTGTATGTCATTCAAGTAGTTAAAAAGATTTTTGATAAGTAACTTTTTGGCCTCAACTGATATCAAAGTTTTTGGTCGCACCTATTTGCAATGCTGCTTTTAATTGGCTAAGCACTTTTTTATACCCAAGGTGTTTTTGTTTAGCATTATATATGTACAAAATTTTGAGGGATGCAAATTTTGCAAATCAAGCTCTGTTTGTGAAAATTTAATACTTGAAATTCGGTATTCCTTGTATAAGAGGGTCTGGTAGCCATTCATGAAACTATAATCATGAAAATTCCTATTTGTGAAATTTAAGTCCCTCAAAAATTTGTACGTATACAGTATACACTTGTTAACTAAGATTCGTGTCCTCTTTGTCATGTATCTTGGAGTGCTGGTCCAACAGGTCCACACAATCCATTCGTCAGTGACAGATCTAGACTTGAAAGTAGCTAACGCTCCATTTATACAAATAATGGATAAATCTTGTTTATAAAACCAACTTACCAAGACATGTTGACTCCATGAGAATACAGGTCCAACAGGTCTATATGACTCATTCGTCAGTCACAGACTTGAAAAATTCGTTACACTCCTATATTAAATGATTGTGTAAACACAGTTTGCTTCTGGTAAACTAACTTACCAAATTGACTTACTGCACACCCTGGCTCATGGCCAACAGGTCTACACGATCATTCATTCATCAATCAGGGACTTGAAATGACACTCCTAATATAAAAATTGGATGTATACATGTTCTGACCTTGCAAAAAACTTACCAAGACACAACTCATCCTCTTTACAACTTTAATTTGTCATTTACCTCCGAGCACTAGTCCAACAGGCCTACGTGACAAATTCATCAGTGATGGACTTAAAAGCAATACTTGAACAGCAGTTGGATATGGGTTAGTTGGTCCTAAGAGATAGACTACCAACCTATCGGAAGGGAATCGGGTTAATATTCCCAAGCTGGAACATGAAATCTGGTGCCCTTGGTACCAAAGTGGCAATGCAAAGGTTCAGGGGAGCCCTGGAAATTAACATGCTGTGGATAAAAATATTTAACCAAAAATGTTTCAACTGACCCTTTGCCATCTAACAGGTCCACATCAGGGTTGAAACCGGGTCAGCATCACTGACCCGGATAGTAATCCGGATGTGACCCGGTTTAATTATAGTAGAGGCGTGCGCCGAAACCTACGTTCTGCATTAGCTACAACATGTAGATGCAGGCTATATATTAACCAAACACAGTTTTATTCGTATGTATTCTCGATCGTACGTATAAACTGGGCGTGGCTCCTACTGGACAACTTGTGCAGCATTTTCATGTGGCATTAATCCTAATTATATCCCAATTCCCAATGAGTGATCACTGAAAGGCAGTATTTGAATTGTATATAAATATACTTTCGAGGTGTGCGACTGTGCACGGCGGCTTTCCTCCAGACGCATTAATATTGCACGTAATCCAATCCGGGTCAGACCCGGATATTTTATAAAGCGGGTCTGACCCGGATGACCCGGCAAAAACGTGACCCGGTTGACCCGACCTGGTTTCAACCCTGGTCCACATGACTCATTTGTCAGTCAAAGACTTGCAATTGACAGTGATTAGATAAATATACTAGTACTGTTCACATATTCTACCAGGGTGTATTTCAACTGACTAATCCCCTTTCGTGCTAATCCGTTGGCCAAAATTACTAATGCTGGTTGTTGCATCTTCATGATCCAGCAATCCTACCACCCGGTTTTGCAGATCTCACTTTTTATATGTCTGATACAAATACATTCGGATCTGATAATTTACCCAAGGATTCCACTCCCATCTTTCTGGATTATAACTGACTAACCGTACGTACCTCTTCTGCATGGCAATAATGTTCATATCTGTTTTCTCCTGACTCCTTTTCTAGCCCAATCATATATAAGATCAGAATCGCCATCATGATTAGATTTTATGCATTCAGTTCCCGAGGTGCTTTCTCTTCCAGCACCTGGCTCGATCCCGTTCTATTCTAGTTTCGCCTACCCTGGTGTTTAAATCTTGTCAAAATCCTTGTATAATAAACTAGAATTCCATCTTCACTGCATGTACAACTGTCAATCCTGCACCATGCGGTGCTCACGTGATCAATAAATGGCCTTGCAAACTATGATCAAACTGGTATTTCCCTAAACGTGGGCACGAATACATGAATAAAATATAACCTGTTCTAATGAATGAAAATCTCGTTGTTGGGTAAATGGCTGTGTGTCTGCCTAAGCGGGTGTGTACTGTCAGCCAGTTTAACGATGCAAACTGCATGTGTGTACCCGGTTCAACCTACAAGGTATTCCATTGCGGCTGGGACTACACGGTGAGCAAATTATTCAATTACCGTATACGTCAAAAAATTCGAGGGGGAAAACTTTCGCGGTTCATCAACAATGTGCATTATGTAGGCAAAACTTTCGCGGTTTGCAGCCTTAAAGTCCACGCGCGCCTCTGCAATGAGCCTTATCCGCAATTACGTCACGATATAAAAATGGCGGCGTTATGGGGGGGACAATGTATAGAGAGCCTATGGAGAGGTTAGCGTTTCGCTATGTTCGCCGTGTACAATGCAGGAGAAAACTCTGGTGAGACATGTAAACTATCTTCCGATGTAGGCCATATATTTTCGTGCTTTTAAAAAAGTCCTAGGGCTAGTTTTGCTTTAATGAGGCATTTTGCAGAGTGGTCAAATATAGTAAAACCAACTTTTAGTCGCTTCCACTCTATCCTACGATGTTTTCTAGTGCGAAAGTGCAGAGTAGTGGGTGTATGGGCTGTCAAGGCAATGTTTTCTGACAACCCGTCATGGCGCCTTGTCCAGGCGTATGGCCTTCAGAGCCCATACACCAACTACTTTGCACTTTCTCGCACTAGAAAACATCGTAGGGTAGAGTGGAAACAACAAAATTTGGTTTTTCTACGTTTGACGACTCTGCAAAATGCCTCATTGAAGAAAAACCAGCCTTAGGACTTTTTTAAAAGCACGAAAATGTATGCCCCTACGTCGGAAGATAGTTTATATGTCTCACCGGAGTTTTCTCCTGCATTGTTCACGGCGAACATAGCGAAACGTTAACCTCTCCATAGGCTCTCTGTACATTGTCCCACCCATAACGCCGCCATTTTTATATTGTGACGTAATTGCGGATAAGGCTCATACGGATTTTAGAATGTGCGCAAATTAGAATAAAGTTTGACACGCGCGCTGGGCACATGGCTGAAGCCGAATTTGAAACCGACAGTTCTGTCCGTGGTTATCATGTGTATCAAGACAATTAGACACTTGTGATTGGAGAACGACTTCACTGCGAACGGTAATTATTTTCTAATTGTGAAGCAGGAAAAGTTTCAATGGTAAAACATTCGCGTTTTGCTAAAATCCGCGAAAACCGCGAAAGTTTTCCCCCTCAAATGTTTTGACGTATACGGTATTCCGTACTCGCGTACCTGTCCCGCTGTGTAAGAATCTTTATCTAGGAAGAATGAGCCTTTAAGTGAGCCATCCAAAATATCTTTAATCGGAAAAGTAAATCAACATCCTGGCAGCCCTTGCCACTTGCCTATTAACAACCGTTGCATTTCCCAAACCAAATATTTTTAGAACCGGCTGTGGTTATAGCTACCTATAAAATTATGTGAGCATTACCCCCAAAGACCTCAACACTGATGATTTTGTGGAAGAAATTCGACACTCGTGCAATGTGGGTAACACTGACTGAGTTAATTTATTAGTAGAGAAATCGCTTGTTTTCAGTTGCTAAATAGAATAGCTAACTATAGCTATACCAAAGGCATTGAGAATATTTCCCTCTCATGCAAGTAGCTATAGTTACGTACGTAGCTATATGTAGCTAGCTAGCTCAGTAACGTACGTAGTACTATACGTAGTTGAGCATGTTTTGCGCAGCGTGCCAGACATAGTTACGTAGCTATAGCTACGTAAGTTTATATTTAGTCTCGTGGGCCGATTCTTAGAGTCTGGGGAAACTGTGTAGAAAAAATTTAGTGCATGCCATCAGAACTTTGATGGCACCGATCAAATCGCTGGGTTTAAATCCAATCCAATCAAATCGCTTGATTTTAGGTGACATAGTAGTGCACGCCCCATTTTTTGTATACGAGTATAGGGCGCACGAGACTATAGTCATTATTCTGCATAGGCTTAGCTCTAAAAATAAAATCCGGTTGGTTGCTATTACATAATAATGAAATTATTTATAGAGCTGGTTTAATTACCGGATGTATTTATAGCTAGCTACAATTGAATCAATTTTGTTGTCAGTGCAGTGGGATCCTTACCGGCATTCTTGACCTTAAGGTGAATATACATATATATATTGTATCGCTTACATATATGCATCTATAGCTTATAGCTGTTATAGCTTTGCAGTTATGTATAAATGAGACGGATAGCTATAAGGTACGTAGATCATGTTTGATTGGGGTATCACTTAAATCAGTGTGTGGGATATAAATAGCCACAGCTAAGCCTGGCACAACAATGATATGTCACTTTAGCCAGCGCAATGTGGGCACAATGAAACTTCACATGCAGCGGGAGTGGTGAGTCGCCGCGAGATATCACACTAAAGCAATACAATGATCATAGTAGTAGCTACTATAGGTAACTGAGTGTCTGTGTCAGACTTGTAGGCTATACAATTAGCCAGTTTCATGTAGGCTGACTAATGTATTAGCCGGATCACTTTTTTCCGTTTTTATTCTTGTTTCGCCATTACAACATTAATAAGAACAGAGAAGGCGGTCTGGCTATACAAGACTACAAGTGCATCCAGAGTGATTCGATTTCATTCCAGTTGCTGCATGCGGGCTGCATGTAGGTATGCAGTGGTCATGGTAGCTAGCTAATCCTGCGGTGAAATTGTGGGATTGGAATGTTGCTTACCAGCGTTTAATTGTACAACGTTTGCTTTAGCTAATCACAATGGCACACACAGCTTAAAAAGTTTTTAGCTAAGGCCACATGAAATAAAATCATCCCCGTCCGCATCATTTTTTCATGCCCACATCAAGGTTTTTGGGGTTTCTAAAAAATAAAAATAAAATCCACCTAAATTTCTATTTTTTTATAATTGTATCTAGTTTCTTAAGTATCATTTCATTAGCTAGTAATACCTTCTATGAGGTTGCACCCACCACATCCCTACTCTATTATATGGTTGTTTTTATAAACATTATGTTGAAACCGTACATTTCCCATGATTTTGGTGTTTTCAGAACAAAACACCCTTATAGAGCTTCCAGACCCCTAGCTGTCTCAAAGCACCCCTGCTTCAAGCTATTATTTTGACTCCCCCTTCAGAAAATCCTAGATCCACCCCTGTAATTATTGCCTTTTGCAAATATTGCAATGTAGTAGTATTATTGTTAAACTCTAACTGCATATGTACACAGCTATGTACGTACATGCCTCAAACAGGGTGGAACTTGTCGATATCACCAGGTCAGGCTCTCAAGGACTATACTGAGGATCTACTTACACACTTGCCACTTGAAAATGCCTTTTTTTTGCAATGGTACAAAAGGCTGGTCTATTTGAAATGCCCGGAATTGGTGATAAAATAACAGCAAAATCTACAAGAGCTGATAAAGTAGATTGCTATCTGAGTGTCATTGGCCATGGAGCTGATCAATACTTACCAAAATTGCTGAAAGTTATGAAAAACAGTGGTGTCACTGATGTGGTGAAATTAGCTGATAAGATTACAGCAACAACAGGAATAGATGGTGGGTGTAATCCACTTAGCTACTCAAGCAAATAAGTAATGTATGATACACGACAAGCATGGCTATAAACTGAGTTTATCAATATACATATGCATACGTACACTGAAAACCATGGGAATGAATTGTTATGGCTACGTACATAATGTAACTTCTCATAGGTCCCTAGTGGGATAGTATTTGTGATGTATAGCTACATTTACTTAAGGTAGCTACCAGGGGCATAGGAGCAGGAGGGTGACAGGGGCCAGGACCCCATACTTTATAGCAGGCAGTGGTAAATAAATTATTAAGTTTTACAAGTCTGTAGGTCAGTCCAATACAATTAGGTATCTGCTGTTAATATCAAAAGATTGATATATACTCTAATAGAATAGTCACTATACCTGATGGTTTATTTTTTTATTTTTTTTGACACTATACCTGATGGTTTATTTATACATAAATACACTTTAATAAAACAGTCTTCATAATTATTAAATAAAGGCTTATTCCTTAGCACTACACAATCATAAGGATATTATGGGCAAATCAGCCGGCATGATAGGCTGGTCCCTTTATGCATGATCCCCCTATAACTTTTCAGATTCCTATGCCTCTCATATATACGTATAGTGTATCATTTCAGCACTCAATGAAGCTAATAGAAATTTATTAAGATCTTATTGTGTAGCTACGTATCTGGCCTACGTATGAATCAGAGTTTGTATGTACTTTGTAATTTGGTTGATGTATGTATACATGCATGCTGCATTAATGACATAAGAGTATACATAAAGTATAGCTAACTAAATTGTCTAGGTTTTAATCACATGGCTAATTACAAGTGAGGGCAATTGTATTGTGTGTATATGCAAAGAAAATTGTATATGCAGGTATGCTGTGTATTTTTACACAATGATTTGTTCGTTAGAGACAAAAATCTACTCTATGGACCAGTTTCTTTAATACGTATATTACATAGTTTTAATGCCATTTTTTGCACTTTTTATTGCCCTCAAAAATGGCAGCATAATATATATGGCAATAAAATATCATGCTTTAGGTTGCAAACTGTCTATGTACGCATAATATATACATACAATATGCATATGTATATGTATGTACATTGACAAAAATTAATTAATTTATATATGTATGTATGTATATTCCAGGTCCACAGCCAAAGCCAGATCCAGCTCCTTCAAAGTCGGATGCAGCTCCTTCAAAGCCAGATCCAGCTCCTTCAAAGCCAGATCCAGTTCCTTCAGAGCCAGATTCTGGTATGTACATATGTACATAGTACGTAAGTTATATAATATTATGCCCAAAACTTGTAAGGGCAAAATTGACATTCATGAATGTGGATAGAATTCACAATTCACTGGAAAACTCTCAGGGCTAAATTTATTAATAGCTACGTACTTTGTTTCCTGTCCACTAAATACTAAAACACGAGCAGGCGGGCAGCTGTGTAATATACCTTTGTAAAGTAGCTAAGTCAATAGCTACGTAAATGTCCTAGCCATGAGAGCGACTTGTTAATGCTGAATATGGAGTTCATTAACACCTTCTAATGCAGAAGCCATTATAATATTTTATAGTTACACTAATTAAGTACACATTTAAAGATTGGTACGTAGCTACAAGGTATTTACAACTCTGTAGCAAGGTGGAAAATGAATTCCATTGGTGTGCTGTCGTTCTCTACTTGTTTTTGGATTGTAGGGGGCACTATTTCGAGTAACGCCATCGTTAACCCTCAACAAAGGCTTATTGGGGCGAGTCTGAGTGAGCCCCACACTAGCGAGAGTTTTCATTGGATCGTCATTTTACGAGTATATAAATGATAAAAAATGAACATGATACCTTACAAGTTTTCTGTAGTATCCCAAATCTGCTATATACGGTCGTTGGATCGTCAGTTTCACGGAAAGCATGCGATGAGGTTTTCCTGAATGGCCATATATAGTTGTTGGATCGTCAGTGTCACAGAAAGCGTGCCACGAGGTTTTCCTGAATGGCCATATATGGTCGTTGGATCATCAGTGTCATGGAAAGCATGTGAAGAAGTTTTCCTGAATTACTGATAGTGTGTCTTAAATAGAAACGATTGAAGGTGTGGAAGACAGGCGCAAGCGACAAAGGGAGCATGCAGTAGCTACAGACGATGACGTGACAGAGAAACTGCTGAACACAAGCAAGATTAGAGAGACGGAGAGAATAATTATGACAGACGAAGACGTGCGGCAATGACAAGTGAACAGTGCCATGATTTATTACTGAATTCCATGAGAGTCTCATGCATTTAGAACTGTGCTGATTAATAAGTCTCCGTCACCAACCAATGCATGAATCTATGGAGAAACGGAAAGACTGAAGCTAGTGAGTGGCAAAGATCAGTTTTTGTTGACATAGGAAGTAAAGTGTTTTAATCTTTAGTTAATATCTGGAACAGAATTATGAATTTACAGCCTACATAAAAAGCTAAGGAGAGAGATTTATCAGTGGGCATGAGGCTGGCAGCTCATAGAGATTAAAAGGTAGCCGGATAGTATGCTACATTATTGTATGTAGCAATGATACATGTACAACTGATCCTTGTGCAATGAAGCCATAATCTAAGGTCATGTGCACCCCTCAAGTGAACAGTACACAATTTCAAGATGCATCATCTCTACTTGATTGAGATACAGAACATCATCAACATCAGTCCATTTGCACATGTCTTGCCTCATACTGTAACAGGTGTAATGTGTAACATGCGCATACAGTGCTAAGCAATAACAGCAAACTTGGGTGCAGTAATAATAGATAGTCTACCCCCATGCTAATACTTTAAAAGTTGAACCGTGTATTTCAGATTCTTCTATGGCCATTTCGCAAATCTCCAGTACTGCCTTGCCTCCATTTTGAAAATTTTAAATACATATCTCGTGAGCTATTTTAATTCTAATGAATTCAGTTGGAGTGTCATAGAGTGTTTCAGTACAAGTGTTTATCAAGCACTAGATTCACCACTAAATTAGGATAATGCTACTAGCATTACAAGATAAGTCATTATTTGCTTCCTTTTAAGTTTTGGTCTGATTCGTTGTCGAGTCACGTGACTCTTACTGAGATGGTGATGGTAGGGCCTGGGAAGTTGATGGTAGGGCACAGGCCCTAGTAGGCCCTGGTCTGGCTACGCCACTGGCTCTCCACGAACGGAACCTCAGTAGTGAAGAAGTTGAACACCACGTGCAGCAATGACATTCCATAGTAATCAACAGTTTTTAATTATCCATAGGAAATTAAATCAAGAAAAAATTGAAACCTCGTCCAAAAACAGTATTAGCCCAAACCGGGGTATTTCCACTAAGCTGAAATCTAGTTATAGAGCTTATTGGGAGGCGTGTCCATATCGATTTTGTTAGGATATGCAGGATACTAATCGAGCGTTATAGCTAGCTACAGTGATCCGTCATAGACCAAACAACTTAGCTACGGTTTTGACGTATGAGAAAATACACCATTTTAATCAGCTATATAGTGTTTGTAGCGAAATTCATATTTACATCCTAACGAGATGCGAGTTATTTATAGCTAGCTACTGTGGGACGAGCTATTATCAGAGATGATATATACGGGCGCCAAGCGCCCGGGATTAGAAGCACCTGTTATTAACACCTATTAACACGGCCGATCCGTGTTATGGTGTTCGCTATTTAGAATTATACAGACTCAGTAAGTTGCCCGTGTGTTGTGTTTTGCTGCGGATTCACCAACTGCAATAATTCGACGATTACTACGAAATGACAGGTAATGTTTTGATAGAAGTGTTAAGGTCTATGGCGTATATTTACATTAAACATCAATGCACTATAACATTATTGACAAAGATGTAACCAGCACGAAATATCTGTATGACGTAGGTAACTATAAGTTACTGATGCTTATCTCGATGTTTATTACATGTGTTTTTGTTCTTAGCCAATGGTCTGTTGTTAGCTGCAGTCGACAGTATACTAAAGGATAAATTTTTATGCTACCATCAGATTGTGCTAAAGCTACTGTGAGTACAGCTAAAACCATATCTACATGGGCTACTAAACACCAGAGTGAAGCAGAGAGATTTGAAGAAAGTCTTGTGTCATCTTTAAACAGTTGCCTACAACATGCTAAAGTAAAATCTGAAAAGATCAATCAAGAATGCATGTGGTTCTCTCTCCATTCCTTCTAATAGCCTTAGATTTCTTCGTTCTCTCTTCATTTTTTCTGTGTACATCCAGCCTAAACTTTCTTCCATCCATCCCTGCCTGTGTGAAAAAAACAAGCTAGATACGTATATAGATTTTAGCCACAAAACAGTCATTTCTCGCACATGCAAAAGCAATTGAATTATATACATTATCCACAAAACACTTTGTACAATTGTACAGCTTATCAAAAATTATAACTATAACAGCACTTGCTATCCAAATATTTAAAGAATAAGGATCTGGGAAGTGGTTGAAACTCCCCCACAAAAATCATATCATTTCTCACACAAAAGCAAATTACACAAGGTTCCACAATAAGATGTTGTAGTTACCCAGCTCACCCAAAAGTATAATTAAAACGGCACTTGAAAGTCAAATATCACGGCATTAGGCCTTTAAGAAGTGCTTAAAATTCCCCCACAAAAATCAGCCGCATATTTGGCAACACGCGAGTACTATCTCGGGTACTACTATAGTGCACCGGGGCTCGTATCTATTTTACAGACTATAATTAAGACTCCATAAGGGTTAAATCACTAACCTGTATTACTTGGATTCTACAAGAAGCATAAAGCAACATTCAAACGCGCTTGCAGATGGTGTGATAGCACCTACGCGGATCGCCCGTACATAGCCAATGGGGTGACGTCACCGTTTCCAATCCCCTTAATATATTATCTCTGCTTTTATACACTCAAAAATTGGCCGGCACCATGATATCCTAGAATCACCAACGATAACCAAAAAGACACGCCCCTAAATAAGCTATATATATCAGAGGCGATTCGTATATGCTATGAGCTCCAGCATTGACAGCGGGCCGCTGAACATGGAAATGGATGAGTTATACCTTCCCCACCGGCCCTCAAGTATGGCGATATAGTACGACTCAACTGGCGAGCCGGGGGCGAGGGCTATATCACTTCTCAAGGAAAGAGGTGAGTCATAGTTATAACCATATCAAAACCGTTTTAGGGTGTTTTACGGCTATAGGTTATATAGTCACTATAGCTATTTCGCGGGTAGCTACTCGCTATTTCGCTTATATTTATGTATAGACGGAAACAACGCATTGCTAATTGGCTATTAATAGTAGCTACTAGCATTGTATTGTATTTGTAACTAGCTCGATCATTTTTTGACTAACCCATCCACTTTATTATGCTAGTATATGCATGATGACAGTACAAACAGTTACCATGTACAGAGCCACACCCATACCACATAGCTACCATACTTAAAAAGGGTAAACTTTTCCATGAAGTTGTGAAGTGGTTTATTTAACAATAGCTCCAGGACCTTTTATGAAACTTCAAAGCTTATAATAAAAGTACTTTACATGTTTATGGAACTTCAAAGGAAAAGGTCTGTGGCACTGTTGTCAACATACGTATGTATAACTTGCAGGGGCGTAGCCAGACCTTATCTGATGCTCGGGCACACAATTTTTATAATGCACTATAAAGAATTTTGCGTGGGAGGATCAAAACCGAAAACAGTGCTATATTGCAGATATAGAACCGGAAACGCGTGAACAGTGCTATATTGAGTAGTTATAGAACGGGAAATAAAATGAAAGACTTTAAACCTCTTGTTTTCGCTGTATATATTGATGGACAAGGCAGTAGACAGTAGGAAACACTGAGATACATCGATGATAAAGCTGTTCTGCTGAAAGGTTGGACGTTTTATAATGGCTCGCGAATTTGTAGAGGAAATTCTCTATAACAGTTAAAGCATTGCCTTGCTCGTACTATATGAAAAATAAAGCACTCGGCACTCGGCCTCGTGCTTTATTTTTCATATAGCACTCGCGGCAATGCTTCAACCCTTACACATAGCTAGTTATCTATACCATGCTGGTTCATACGTGCATTTATTAATAGTTGTTGTTTGCAAGTGTACGGCACGGCATGACTAGCTATAGCTAATCTAGTGTAACAGCATGAGGTGTATAACTACGTACATACTGCATAAACTATACAAACTGCTCGAGCCATTCTAGTGCATGAATTATTAACCATCGATTGTGGGAACGCATCCAGATGATCACGTGTGCCACACATACATCTAAGCTACAAGCAAGACTTCTTTCTTTCACTGATATCAGCCACATAAAGACAACAATTGGTGCTCCAGTCTTGTAGTTACTACTGCTGTAGAAATTCAAAAGCTACGCCTCACGTCTTTTCTTGAAAAACATCTTTTACGGGGTTAGTCTCACATGCATCCACAATTTCTTCATTTCCATACGTAGACAAAGATGGTTGATGCGCGGTTATCACTTAACTCTTCTAGCCACGTTGCATATCGTTGGCGGGTTCGGCCGTTGGAATCACACAATGGGCTGTATAAATGGGAGTGAAGAAAACAAAGCTTAACTAATTCAGTAACTTACTTGTATTTCTGTAACTCTCTTTTAAAAAAAGTTGAACCGTGTATTTTTCTATGGCCATTTCACAAATTTCCAGTACTGCCTTGCCTCCATTTTGAAAATTTTAAATGCATATCTCGTGAGCTATTTTAATTCTAATGAATTCAGTCGGAGTGTCATCGAGTGTTTCAGTACAAGTGTCAAGCACTAGATTCACCACTAAATTAGGATTTAGGCTACTAGCATTACAAGATAAGTCATTATTTGCTTCCTTTTAAGTTTTGGTCCGATTCGTCGTCGAGTCACGTGATTCTTACTGAGCTGGTGATGGTAGGGCAAAGTAAGTTGATGCCCGGGTCTGGCTACGCCTCTGTGTATAAGTATATACCCCACGTGGAAGGTGTTAGCATACTATACTATAGGTTTCACCAAGGTTATTACGTAGTTATACAGTATAAACAAAGCAATGCATGCAGCTAGCTTTTCGTTATCCGTTTTGACATGACAACAGTCTTGTTAATTATTAATGCCTGTGAAAATCATGCATTGTTTGAAATATGTCTTATCATAACTTATGTTCTAACTACATAGCAAACTAAATCTTACAGAATAAAAACTCCTTTAAGAACTGAAGCTATTCATCTAACTATAGGCATACTTTGTGCTCACATACGTAGTTGACATTGCAGACCCAGTCACATGTGCAAATGTAAGGTTAATTATTTTACCCCTTGCACAGCATGCATTTAGCTACACCTGCACGATAGAGCAGGTACATTTGCTAGCCTATTATATAAAGCTGAAAAGCCGTCTGTCCGTCCATCTGCATTCTTTCCTCATAAGGCTGATAACTCTGCCATCTCTGCATCGATCGACGCCGGACTTGCTCGAAATCAAAGCTATGTCCTCTGGCATCTCAAAGTTTATTTATAAAAGTTTCTAAGACCTATGCTTTCTCGAAACGAGTGCCCAATGGACACCCGTGTTGACCATAACAGCCATAAATCACTGAAATTATTGCATTGATGGTAACGCAATCGGCTATGACACCTAAGTACAGTGGTCGGGGATTGAGTCAGTCCATGTTTTTTTGCATAATATTTACTTTTTATGGGACGACCGCGGTTGTTCAGCCCAGCCTCTGCTTCAGCTGGAAATAGCCGGCAAGTCACTTACTTTAAAGTATCCAAAGCCTCAGTGGTAGTAGCAGTGGCAGCAGGCACTATACAAGCTGGGTTAAAAGGTTTGACTCGATAACTAAAGTGGGCTTGTCAATCGAAATCCAATTGATGCCGGCTCAACTTCATCCTTGCCACGAAGGAAGACAGTAAGAACACTAATGTAACAGGCAGCTCTATAGACAAGCCCTTTTGCTGTAGTGCTAGCGCTATCAGTATACAGTCAATTGGCTAATCAATATATTAGCTTTATTAGCTGGTACAGCCTACTACAAGGTGTTAAATAACTACAAGGTGTTAAATAAACAATGAAACCTTACTGTAAGTTGCCAAAGACAAACTAGGTGTAGGCATAGGAGAGTAAGAAAAGAGAGACTATAGCTAGGTAGGCATAACTGACTATATATAGGTTAGGTATGCATATAGGACGTACGTAGTAGGTAGGCATAGACTATATATGCAGTATAGGCATAGGACACTATATAGGTAGACTAGGTAGGCATAGGAGACTAGGTAGGCATAAGAGACTTAGTATAGTTAAGCATACACAGGTTAGCGGACTAGGGAGTGCAATTAGCTACACCTGCACGATAGGGCATGTACGTTTGCTAGACAAGTATATATATATAATGTTTACTTGATATCAAAGTTTTTGGTTGCTTAGCTAACCATTTATATGCAATGGTGCTTCTGATTGGCCTCGAACATCACTGCCTTTTGTAAGTAACTACGTAGCTATAGCTACATAAACAGGTATTACGTAGGTCATCACAAGAAACCTTATACGTACGTAGTTACAAAGTATTCAGAGATTTAAAGTGTAAACAAACAAACTTAAATGTATAGCTAGATGTGGGTAGCTACCAAACAATGGCCAGAATCATTGTGGATGACATGTATTTGCTTATTGTAATGAGACCAGTGTTAATATTATAGCACGAAAAATATGAACCAAGCTAATGTTTATAGCTTATTTTTAATAAACTCCCATATGTCACAATTTCCTAAAACTTTAGTGAATATTGATGTAGCTATCTATGTACGTAGTTTACATCTCTGAAATTTTATGCAAATGATTTAATTTTACTTTGCATTATGGCAACTTTTATTCTGCTACGTATGTAAAAGCTTCTAGACTAGTACACTTACGTATGTAGCTATATACATATTTGCTTAACCCTGAAAATTGCATTAGTTGTACGGTATAGCTACGTACATACGTAGTAGAAATCCTGGAGGAAATTTAATGAAATAATAAGAAAGACTTATTAGACAACAAAGTGTGATGTACAGAATTAAATTTGAAAATAGAAATTCCAGGGCTCACACTAGCCCTTGTAAAGTGTGTGACAAAAATAAAGAAGAAGAATTAGAAGAAAGAGTGCTGTATAAAAAATTAGAGGATAAGGCTATAAAAGAAGACTGGCCAAACCAATATTGATGAACTTTGGGTTAGCTACTAATTCTATGTACGTTAAATGAAAGTACTAGTTCTCAAGTAATGAGCAAATCGAGTGGGAAAGGATGGTTCATCCAGCATGGCTGCACCGGCAAACGATTGCCATAAAACTCACAAGGCTGTTACTTAGGAATGGTGGCACTGATTTCTTCCATGATCTTTGTTGATCATACGTACGAATTTAGCTAGTACTATTTCTGTAATAACTAAGCGATAGCTTTTATGGTGGCTGAGCTACAGTATCTGCAATTTTGAGTGATACCATGACATTGTACATGTATAATGTAAATAACTCTCTCAGTTAAGTTTTGACATACATAGCTATGGAGATACTGCTGCTTTTCTTGGCCTCACTACTGTAATCAATATGGTATGATATCATGTAGCCTAACTATATGCTTGATTGTAAGGTTTTGTTGTTACAATTTTTGCATAACTAATAGCCACGTATTTATTTTTCAGCTCTGAGAATGCTGCAACATCACTTGTTCTGAAGAAAAAAGAAAACTTGGATTTAAAATGTACGTAAGTTAATTGCAGCTCATTAATTTCAAAATATAATTACGTATATGATTATACGTACAATTGAACAAATAGACGCAGCTAGGTATTTCAAATGTTTCATATAAACTTCAGTGATGTTAACTGACCTAGCTTCTTTATTATGTAGCTATACATACGTATGTGAAATCATGCAGGTTTTATTTGACTTTAGTAGCTAATAAGTACATCATGAATTCCATTCGAACACAAACAAGGTAATGCTACATAAACCGTTCCGAAGGCATTTGACCTGTTGTGAATTATCAAGATAGAGATAAACAACGATGAACAACATTTCAATTTATATTTTTAGATGGTAGCTTAAGTATAGAAGCACTATAGTAAAGATTGTAATCAGTTTAGTTCCTTCAAAATGACATATGTAGTTTGCCCCTGAGCATAACTACTGTTAGAGTTGTGCACAAAGCGTAGCTTTATAATTATGAACCACTATCATAGTTCATGATAATTATGTATACACATGTGTACGTATGTTATTTTACATTTTACAGTGGCTTCATTCAAAATAGTGAGAGCAGGAAACAATCAGGGTGATGTTTATTCTGGATTTGAGACAAAGGTGTATTTGTGTCCATAACATTAATATGTGCATGCTTTTATGTTTCATTGCAACAGCTTCTGCATATACAAAGTAAGAAATATGTAAGTTTTCAAAAGCCAGATTCTCCAGTCAATGGAATGGATATGCAGGTTTGAATGTTAACCTAACCACTGTTAGCTACGTACATACGTAGCTATGCGTATACGTGTGTATATACCTACATGTGTACATACATATGTATACGTATGTATACGTATGTACGTATAACATATGACCATGATCAGGGATCAGCCTTATATGTTTTTTATTTTTACCTACGTATTATGCTATGCTGTTCCTACATACATAATTATTACAAGCTATTTTATTAACTTATAGAAAATAAAATTCAAGATCTTTCAGTATTAATTTTCTGTAGTTTTATATATGCCTAGCCAAACACTTCCTATTATGCTGGCATTATGCTTGATGCTTTTAGCTACCTATTATGCTCAAAATTATGCTGGCATAATTGGCGGGTCCCTAACCATGACTATATATGTACATACATATTACTTAGTAAATTATATTTGCATGTACGTACGTACGTATACGTAGGTATATATGTAGATGGATGTAGCCATAGCTGTCACATTTAATGAAGATTTAAGTAATTAACATTTTGGCAGTGCATGTACGTATGTACGTAGTTAAGATCTGGTGATTTTAATTTTGAAGAAACTACATAATTTTCATTATATACATTGATGAATCTACGTAGCTCGCATAAATCACTGGTCAGCAATGTAACCTACCATGCACATACGTATACTGTTCATGATGATATAACTGATCATGACCACACAGAACTATACATAATTATAATCTTGCATTGACAGATCGTGTTTTAGCACAAGGCATGCACTGCAAGATTATACGTACTGCAAGATTATACGTACGTACGTAGCTACGTACGTGCACTATAATACTATAGTAGCTATTCTACACTATAAAACAACCAATCTACTGTAAAAGTACAAAAAACTTACCTAGTACATAGCTATCCTCTAATGCAGTGGCAGAGGAAGCTTCTGTAAGTTAGGAGGGCCACTTACATATGTAGCTAATATAAACTCAAGTGATTTTCTATTGCAAAAATTGAATTCCTATGGAGAGCCTTAAAATTTAAGGGGGCGATGATCAAGTTACAAATGCTACTACAAACTTAGATTTGTATAAAATTAAACTCACAATCAAATATTTTGTGTGTACATAACAACATCAATATATGATTTGTTGCAGTTTTCTTGCATGTTGAAGTTACGTTTTGTGTAAAATAATATATTTATTGGAAGAAATTTGTGTAGATCTAATTTTTATTTTTGAGGATATGTAATAAACAATAAATAAACATAATTAAAACAAAATTATAAATATAAACATAATTCTTTAACATAATTATATAGTAGGTACATATATAAATTAAAAGCATGATATAGCTGTATTTTATGTATTAGTTAAAGCATTGCCGCGAGTGCTATACGTGAAATAAAGCACAAGGCCACACGCCAAGTGCTTTATTTCGCGTATAGCACGATCAAGGCAATGCTTTAACTGTTTTATAGAATTTTGCTTCGATACAAACAGGCTCGCTGGTTGATTTAAGCTTGCTTAACCGTCAGTGGTGGTAACCCGAGTAAGTTTAATCATACAGAAGTATTATCACATCACTAATGCATTTGGGTTTTTACCGAATCTTGCAGCTAGATCGTGTTCTCTCTCGTTTATATTTGTGTTGTATTAACAAGATACGTCTCGAAATGAATTGGAAACAAAAAGCTAGCCGCATCGCATTGTTTATAACCTAGCTATACTGGTATGTAAAACATTCCAATGAGTTGTTTACTAAGGCATTAAGAGTTCCATACATAACTGTACTTTATTAAGCTTTGAAGTTTTATAAAGCACTGTTGGTGGTTAAATAAAGCACTCCGGCTTCACACCTTAACAGTGCTTTATGGAAAATAAAGTACACTTTTACCCTTTGATCCTCCCACGCAAAATACTATAGTACGTATGTATTATGTGCCATTAATATCCTTTTTAGTGACATACATACATACGTATGTATAATTATTAATTATATATTTTAACAGGTTAATTTATCTGATGGTTTTGGAGATTCTGAAATTTGCAAATTTAAAATCTGTAAACCAACAAATGATTCAGAAAATGATAATCCAATTTTATATAGTAATCAAGTAAAATTTCAAATGGAATCATACATTCTCCAATGGAATGAAAATTCAAAAAGACTTCTATGGTACATACATAAAGAAGTTTGTACTTATGTACATAGATACGTACATATGTACATACACACATGCATATATATATACTTATGTACGTACGTAGTTCATACAGTGTACGTATATGTAGAATATTAATTTTTCAATTCTGTACGTATGTATATAGCTAGCTACTGTGCCTATAGCTATAATTTTCCATATTTAAAGGCATGAAAAACCTACACCTAATGGTAGTCCAGAAGACACTAATCTTCAAGAATACAATTTTTCTATCTGCAACATCATACCGGTATGAAATATAAAAATACATAGCATCAGTTACTGTATTATTAAATTTCAAACACGTAGGTTAAAATCACTGAAGTTATTAATGAATGCGTAACGGTACGTATATAAAACTTGACATTGACATCTGTACGTATGTCTGTACGTGTATGTACGTATGTACTTACATATGTAAAATGGTTAATATATGTAATTATAGTTACACATATATCCGTACTTACGTACGTATGTACGTACCTAGCTACCTATGTACTTATAGGCGAAAGCTGAAATGTATGCATTTTTCAGGAGTTTAAAAAACCCTTAAATCCTAATGATGATCTGAAAGTAAAAGCTGACAAAGTAAGCTCCATAAAATATGAATTGTCCTTATGCAGCTAGTTTTAAGTAGCTATGTATGTACTACATAACACTTAATATTCAAAATATCCTTTATTTTTAATGGGTTTTAAAGCAAGATTTGGCCAATGTATGTGGGTGATTTCTTATGATTACCCTTGATTCATTTAGGACACATCAAATTCTTTCTCACCTTGCTATAAATTGACATCTACAATGAAACCTTGTAAATAGCAATTCCATTTCGTATGAAAATTTTCCACTGATTTTCAATGAAATATGTACATACTATTTTATAAATATTGTTTACACTCTGCATGAATAGTCTTTTAGTTAACGGTTTGTGCAATTTAATCTGTGTATTTAGCTACTTACGTGGAGGGTTTGGAGGGTTTTGGCTAAGACAGTGACATACGAAACTACATCTTGCTATGCAGCATTTTTGTTGTCATGTATTAATATAACACCAATGTATACGTACATTATATAGATGAACGCCCTTGAAGACACACTTATTGAAGAACTGAAAACTTCCAAGTCTGATTATCAATACAGATTAATACAAAATGAAGTCCATAATGATGATGAGAGTATAAATCTAATAGATAAATTTTGTGAATTGTTTGATCAAAATAACTGCAAGCAACAACACGAAGAGCAGGTTATTAGATTACTGATTATAATATGTGTGGTAAGTCAAATAAGAGATTGTTATAGCTAGGAAATCATATACAGTATATGTATTGTACGTAACAGTATGTACGTATGTATTGTAACACTATATACGTATGCTACATACATATACACGTATATGTACTCATTCTTTAGGGAAATTTTAAAAACCAGCAACATCTTCTTAAAAACAAAGCATTCATAGAAAAAACTACTAAAATATTGATTCAGAAGGAACCTTTCGAGCTGGTATGTATACGTACATACATACATATGTACAGCATTTTATAGCATAATTGCTTATTATGATAAGTGTATAGTTTGCATAAAATAATAGACAATCTATCCTTGCCTTACAAGCACTTTTTAAATTATGTTTATTTATAGGCACTTGTTAACAACAGTGTTAACATGGCAAAACTGGGGCAGCTGTATTATAACCAAATACATTAGATAAACATTGAAATCTGTTTGCCACATTATACTGTAACATTGGTTCATGTTATGAAGTTCACGATATACTGAAGTGCATAATGAAGTGGATGGATCTCTTCATCAAAACAAAGTTTCATACTTAAATCGATTAGCTACTGGTAGAAAATTCTCTACAGATTGTATATATCATTACGATTTTCATGAAAGATGCAGTTACTGTGTTATTATGGTGTTTATTGTAGCTAAGTTGTGTTATCAAGGCACATAAAAGTTGGATGCCATGTTTTTACGTATGTCAATCCCTATAATTATACTATTTAATTAAATACTTCATGATATGTACATAGTATGTACGTATATACACCACAGTTACTAGGTGTATTCAACAGATACGTATGTATATGACTGTCATCCTCGGTCATCAGAAGTTTAAAACTGATATACGTATAAACCCCTCAACCAAAGATACACTGTAGGAGCCATGGTTCATATGATGTATACTAGTTATGATGAAAACATTAACCAACAAAATCATTATGGATTCTGAAATAAGTACCGTATAGCGGGTTTTTGTCGCGGATAAAATTAGCCACGAAAATAAAATGAAACGACATTAATTCTCGCGTATGGTATCTTTCGCGACAATTAAGTTCTCGCGCATATTTGTTTCTATTAAATGCCTATAACTTTGTTTACCTCAGAATTCGCTGACTTGATAGCAGCAGAAGGAATTACATTAGATAATGTTCCTTCAGGGTTTGGAAGAGACCCCACTTGCTTTCTTGCAAAATACTGAAGTATAGATGTAGCCATGAGGCAGTCACAAAATCTCACGTGATAAAAAAGTCACGAGATAAAAAATTTCACGGATTTTAATGTTGCGGATTCCGTGAGACGCGACATTAAAGTCCTCGCGACAAAAACCCGCTATACGGTATGTACCTTTTCACACAAAAGTAATGTTTCCAGCGACGAAGTTTACATTGTCATGAACTCGAGCAACAAAGCTGCCTCACAGTTAAACATAATGGTTGAGTAAACTCATAATCGATTGTTCAGGTTGTGCTGGACATTATTTATACATTTAAATTATGGTAAAAAGAAGCCCAAATGAGTACGTATATATATGTACCAACATGCTCCCAGGTGAGTATATATGTATGCTAAACAAAAACACCCTGGGTGTAAAAAAAGTGTGAGGCCAATCAAAAGCAGCATTGCAAATACGTAGGTATGTGTGACCAAAAACTTTGATATCAGTTGAGGCCAAGAAGTTACTTATCAAAAATCTTTAATATTTAGTTTCCTTGATACCAGGGGGTCCGAAGCTCTGTAGAAATCTCGTACAGGCTCCTCAGAGTCTGAAATGTTTGAAATCAGCAAATTCTCCGTATTTTTCTGGATATTAATATTACACGAAGCAATGTAATTATAAATAATTAAAATACATATAAATCTAATCAAAATTTTGAATATAAACTCAATTCTTTTGCTGAAATCTTGAAATCTTGCCCAAAATCTAGAAATTTTTCCCAAAACTTTAAAGATTTGAAATCTCTTACAAGATTTTAGGAATTTCGGACCCTTCACTTGATATAATATTGTTACTGTAGTGCATCAAAAAAATCGCCTAGAAACTTATTAAAACTTAGGCCTAATGCACCTATCAATATTGTGCCAACTACCCCCCTCCCAGGCAATATTATAGAGGGAAAGGAGGGGCATTAACCTTGTTTTGACACTGAAACTTGCCCCATGAGTGGGGAATTTGACTCCAATCAATATGCACGAAAGGTGGTATACGTAGCTAAATAGAAACTGTACGTTTTCAGCAAAAGTTATCATATTTCAAGTAAGTAGTTTCTTTCATATAATGACAGGATTTGACCGATTGGTATGCCCAATAGGTGCATGGGGAATTTGAAGCAAGCATAATTCAAATTCCCACATAATCCCCCACCTTGCCCTGGAGGGGGGTAGTCGGGCATAATATATGATAGGTGCATAAAACAAATCTCACAAGTAAACATGAATGCATGAATGTCACGTAACAGGTTAATTATACATTTGTAATACCAGAACAGACAGACCGTATAAGGTAACCATGGTATATTTCAGTTATACCACCCCAAGCAATGCCATGTGATTGCAGGGATATATTTCCAGCTCGAGGCTTTGATGTCGCCGACTCAAAGTGATACTGTATATTGCGTAGTTATTAGCACTCGTGCTTTTCCTGATATATACATATGTACTCGCCCTTGGGCACAAAAGAAACTATGCAGGTACGTATATGACCAAATATACGTACATGTACGTAGCTAGATTTCTACATATGTACATACGTACAAAGCTAGCTATTGTTTTATGTTTACATGTGCTGTTATGTACATATTTAGCGAAGAAAAGCTTTAGCAATTTCATTGCTAGAAGTTTTGTGTGAAGAGATTCATCAAGATACAAAGAAAAATGTTCAAACTATAGCCATGCTTATTGATGTTAAAATCTTACACGAATCCTTGTTTAATTGTTATTTGCAAAGAAAATGGGGTAATGGAATCGGTGAGCTTGCACGTGATACTGCTATTAAAACTCATAATCTGTTAAAGCATATGGAAGATTTTGAAGGCATCAAAGCTGGTTAGTAACTTTGCTTACTTATAAGTGATGCTAAACTGTCATGATTTTGATTTTTGATATTGATGTAGTGCCATCAAAGCATAAATTAACATTTGAGGTATGTACATGTGCATATGCATAACTGTTTTACAGTAGGCATGTACGTACGTACGCACAGATGTACGTATTATATGCATAATGCATTTTTCAAGTAAAATACTATTATAATTATCATAAGTACTTTCATACATACGTACGTTCCATTATAACAATATACATATGTACACAGCTATGGAATTTTCAGGTAACAAATTGACAAGTTTGTTTATCAAAATTATCACCAATTTTTAAAGAAAAGATTCTACTAACCTCCATTGAGAAATCTTGCATTTTATGTTAGAGAGCACGACCCTTTTAAGTATGATTAGCGGTGATCACACAAGCCCTCTGTTATCTAACATACTCTTGATGTGACACAGAGATTCTTAATTATTAGCTAAATTAGTAACTAAGTAAAAGTACATTATGTACATAGTCACATACGTAGCTAGCTACTGTACATATAGTGTCATGATACTCTAAATGCACCTGACAACAGGTTTTCAATTATTGCCTCTTTTTTGTCCTTACACCTGACCACTATCCTACATAGATAGAGGTTGATTTGGAAGCGCATGGAGGCTAGCTTTATTAGTGTCTGGTATTTTGTGATGTGCTGACTGCATATCACAAATATAATTATTAAGCATCATCATAATGAATTTTGTTATTGGTAACTACATACGTACATGCATACATGTATGTATATCTTTTGTCTTGTATGTGCATACGTATGTACTAATGTACTTACGTACCTATGTGCATAATATGAAAGGATGGAGAAAGGCCTGAAAGGTCAAGTGGTCTTGAAAGACCTGATATTGATTCATGGTATGAAGAAGACAACTGTCATCATCAAAAAGTACGTATATGTACATACATAAGTTTTAAGGTTATTTACGTCAACTTTTTCGTTCCTAAAGCAAAATTACCAAGCTACCTACGTACGTACATAAGTACGTATATACTGGGTATACATATGTACATACATACATACATACATACACACACACACACACACACACATACATACATACATACATACATACATACATACATGCATGCATACATACGGTACAGCTCACGACTAAGTTTACACTTGCGTGTACCATTCACACGTGTTTTTATCAATTTTATTCAAGCGATTAGTCGGCGCTCGCGTGTCACCGCACGCGAGTCATACCTCGTGCGCTGCTGCTACACGCGAGTCATACTTCGTGCAATGCACTCGAGTCATACATCGAGTGCTACACATGAGTCGGACATGGCGTGCTGCACTTGAGTCAGACCTCGTGCGCTACACATGAGTCATTGTATGTAGCTACGTATACTACGTACGTATCACTCCAAACTGAATACCAAACACGCGAATGAGTCCAAATGACACGAAACTGAGACAGGACGCGCAGCTAAATTCTTGCTCATGTTCTTAGACAAAGCGCACGTGATAAGGCGCTTAAGTGAAGTAGTTGGCGCTATTTGCGAAATCATTACAAGAAGACACGTCCCGAGATGCACTCCAATATGTTGAACCTAAAAAGAGCGTGATTTGATAAAGCAAGCACAGACAAACTTTTGTAAGTCTATACTGTACGAGAAAGCGCACGACTGGATTTACTCGCGAGTGTTTACCACTCGTCAGTGATTACTTGCGGGCACTGAAGAGCATGACACGATTTACTCGCGAGCATTCACCACTCGTTAGTAATTACTCGCGAGCACTACTGACGTGCATGAAGTATTTATACGTGCGTTGTAACACTCGTGCGTTCAAGAACAACCCGCGAGTTATCTTCGAGATTTGTCAAGGCACGCCGGAGGACACGCGTGTTTTTGTAAACTTAGTCGAGAGCTGTACCGTACATACATACATACATACATACATACATACATACATACATACATACATACATACATACATACATACATACATACATACATACATACATACATACATACATACATACATACATACATACATACATACATACATACATACATACGTAACTATGTATGCAATAATATTATAATAACAGAGTAGTTTTCAGCACAGTATTTCTATATGGTTGTCACGTAAGTTTTTAACATC
Source organism: Spongia lamella (assembly GCA_963930835.1). Taxonomy (NCBI): domain Eukaryota; kingdom Metazoa; phylum Porifera; class Demospongiae; order Dictyoceratida; family Spongiidae; genus Spongia; species Spongia lamella. Next base: position 6,668,230 of record OZ005747.1, read on the forward strand.
CAAGCAAATTTAGCTATATACATATGTACATACCAACTGAAGGATTGGTATCCGCTATTCAATGAATTGGTAGAATAGATTGGAGCTGGCTTTACCTATGTACTTGAAGGATAAATGTGACTGGCTCTGCGAAAACCCTCCATGTTAGTGTGCAAATTTTGACCCATTTTTAGAACTTTATAATTACATAAAAGGAAGTATGACATGTTACATATTTCGTGACATGTATAGTCAGCAGTCATGTTAGCTACCCCCATTATTTGAATACACATACATAAGCTCAGTGTCATAATATGCAAAAGAGCTTGCACTTAAAATAAATGACTGAAGTGCATGGACGCTAGCTTTATTAGTGTCTGGTATTTTGTGATGTGCATGCTGACTGCACATCACAAATATAATTATTAAGCATCATCATAATGAATTTTGTTATTGGTAATTATGTACGTACATGCATACATGTATGTATATCTTTTGTCTTGTATGTGCATACGTATGTACTAATGTACTTACGTACATATGTGCATAATATGAAAGGATGGAGAAAGGCCTGAAAGGTCAAATGGTCTTGAAAGATCTGAGATTGATTTATGGTATGAAGACAACGGTCATCAAAAAGTACGTATATGTACATACATAAGTTTTAAGGTTATTTACGTCAACTTTTTCGTTCCTAAGGCAAAAATACCAAGCTACCTACGTACATAAGTACGTATATCCTGAATATACATATGTACATACATACATACATACATACATACATACACACACACACATACATACATACGTACGTACGTACATACATACATACATACATACATACATACATACATACATACATACATACATACATACATACATACATACATACATACATACATACATACATACATACATACATAACTATGTATGCAATAATATTATAATAACAGAGTAGTTTTCAGCACAGTATTTCTATATGGTTGTCACGTAAGTTTTTAACATGCAAGCAAATTTAGCTATAGTACATATGTACATACCAACTGAAGGATTGGTATCCACTATTCAATGAATTGGTAGAATAGATTGGAGCTGGCTTTACCTATGTACTTGAAGGATAAATGTGACTGGCTTTGCGAAAACCCTCCATGTTAGCATGCAAATTTTGACCCATTTTTAGAACTTTATAATTACATAACTCTTTAACTGTTCCTTGCAATGTTGGCATACTTGTTGACAAATGATTCAGCTACATTTCAATACAAAGCAATTAAAAATTGATATAATCATCAAGATTTTATGGCCATTTTTGTGAAGCTACACTATGTAAAATATGCTAACATGGAGGGTTTTTGCAGAGCCAGTCACAAATTTGTTTAAAAGTACATAGCTATACGTATACATATAAAAGCTATCCACTAAAAAGTTTTACTAATGAAATCTAGACCCAGCCATTTAGCAAGGTTTTAAAGACCATTTGCTCTGCTCAGTTGAATTAGCTTACTGGAATAAGTCTTATATCTAGTATATATTAATTAACTTGTACTATAAAACTAACTGAAGAGTATACATAAAGTGTTGTTTGTAGTATATTATTATAAGCATTATGCATGTATGTATAGCATAGGACGGTATGTAATATACGTATATGTATAATGTTATGTAGTTACGTACATGTGTACCTGTATGCTACGTACGTACATATGTAGTTATGTACATCACCATACAGATTACTACATATGTACGTAGCTACAAGAGGTTTTGACCACACTACAAGTGTAGTTGATAGTTGTCCATTACTAGTTTTGTTAGCTACGTACATCAGTCATAAATAGAATAGACCACAACAAAATACAATGACATACATATAACTACATGTGCACGTGTATACTATTTGTAATCTCAAATAATAATGGCTATGTCATTTGCCTTTAATACAGTCGTAAATACATAGATATAGCTACGTAAGTACGTATGTAAGCAATTTAAAATGAGTTACGTATCTAATTGCTACATAGCTATGCATATGTATTATTACCTAAATATTCAATTCTTATTCATTCAATCATAATATTCACAGTTATACTTACGTATATGAATGTATATATGTACATACGTACGTGCGTATCTCAATAGGCTTGGAATTACTGCCTTCAATGGTCGAGGAGTATAGAAATACTATATAAAAATGAAAAAGATGTTGAGATTCTGGCAAAGATTCATTTTAGACTACACCCTGAAGTAAATAGATAAGTACATACATAGTCATGTAGACTAGCTATATACGTATATTAACCTTTATAAATTACCTTCTTATTCCTAATTAATGCAATTATTATTTAGACTAGTTATGCTATGTACATACATACATACATATGTACATAGACTAATTATAATTAACCAGTGATGGGTTGAACAATTATGTATGTAGCTATTAATCCTACACATCTTATAACAGTTTGATTTTTTATCTATGCATACACGATACGTACATATGTACGTACGTACGTACGTACGTATGTGAATGTACAAAAACCAACAAAGTTGTCGCATTTTGTAATTTCAAGAAATTCCTCAGTACTAGTCCAGTAACCCAGTCCAGTAGTCCTGTCCAGTGAATGAAGTTACACATGTACATACACTGGTTCTGCAACTGCTCATCTTGCACAACTACACCACTTGCTGATATATTTGTGACCGGCTCTGCAAAAACCCTCCATGTTCGCATATTTTACATAGCCTCACAAAATTAAAATAGCTGTAAAATCCATAGTTGCATCAATTTTTAAATGCTTTATATAAAAATGTAGCTGAATAATTTGTCAGCAAATAAGCAAATTTCTACAGTTACAAGAAACGGTTAACGAGTTATGACACTTTAAAGTTCTAAAAATGGGTCAAAATTTGCATAAGAACATGGAGGGTTTTTGCAGAGCCTGTCACATTTTATAGCATCAAAAACACTAGCTGACATCTAGGACTAACTAAGGTGTTTTGCATTATCTACGTAGCAAGTTTTATTAAGTCGAAAAATCATTTAAAGCTACTCTCAGATTCAATCTGAGGGAAGGAATTTTTCAAAAATTTCTAGGGGAGCATGCCTCCAGACCCCCTAGTGTTAGCATGCTTCACATAAGCCTTTCCCATTCTTATACTAGTACAATTTAATGTATGTAAAGCTACAGTACGTAGATATCAGTGCTGTGTCATAATACTGACATACATACATTGTATAAAATGCATAATTATTATGTTTTAGTAACATAGCTTCATTATGGAGTAGAATGTAGATCATGTATGTATTGTCAACAATCATTAATTTTATACATGGCTATAAATGTATACTTCACTTTGCTAGTTGTTTTTTGTAGGATAAAATGACAGCAAAAGAGGAAAATATTGTGAAGCACCATGTAAACTGTGGAGCACCAAAAAATCGACTTACGCAGTTTGTGCTTGGAATGAAGTCAATTAAGAGGAAAGTGCATCCGGTAATTTTTAAATCCTCATATACATGCAGTACACACATATGTATATACGTACGTATATATATACATCAAGGTACAGTTTGCTAGTATTGGATAACTGTGGTATAAATCCTGTGGAATGGGCACTCTGACCTCATGAAGACGTGGAATGCCTAGAAACTTTGTATGTGTATTAACGATGAATTTAGACCCTATCACTACCGAGATCACTATCAGGTGCACACAGAGCCTTTTGATTATAGTAAAGCTCCAGTGTTAACGTTATCTTCCAAACTTTATTCACCAACTATAACGTATGACACACTCCTGTGAATGAATGTTAAAGGTAAAGTTTATGACACAACACATACAATTAAATTACAAACCCACGATCAACAATATACATACGTATCTTAGTTTTGCGATGTGCTGTACAAAGATTTGTTAGATAACTTTTAATGGGTGTGACCTTCAATTTAGCCATCATGGCTACCTTGCACTACAGTTGACAAGTTGTCATCTTGGACCCTTTGGTAGGCTTGCATTATCAGACATGTATCGGACAATCGTGATGCCAAAAAAGCTGACTTTGAAGATCACCTTGATTTACTCATTGGTACATTATTATGATAATATTATTGCCTTTGGCATCTCCACTCTTAATTGTAATCAACTTCATAATTTCTCGGTCTTCCTTTCTGCATCATGATGGTGAAGAGAACAATAATGAATGTTCATGACTAGGTTTAAGTATCATTTTGGCAAAAATTCTGAGCAGGCATTAATTATCCAAGGGACGGTATTGTACTGATATGCCTTTCATTTGTCACTCCAAGGGAATTCAATTATAGTTCTTGAAGATTGACATGTAGCACACTATCAAAGCTCTACTGTGCATGTACGTATGTAACTACATACTTATAACTTTAGCATATGCTTACTATTTATTCTAATTGAAGAACACTGTTAGTTTTCATTTAGGCCATTGAGTTGGTGCACGATAAATTCCAACATTTAACTTTTACCTTTTAGTAGGCTACGTATGCTTATACTGCTTACATGCCCCTAATGGGGTGCCACAATTAGAATGATTTACTAATCTGTGAGTCCTCATCTACGTACCTAGACATGTAACTAAGCTGGTACCTGCGTAGCTACTGTAGTTAGTTACTTTGCTTGGTACAGAAGATTAGGCTGGTATAATTATTTATTGTAGCAGTCTTGTGTAGCTACAAATGTCAAGGATACTACACAAGTGATGCATGGTTTCTTTAGTAAAATTTACGTATGTATTGTGTGTATATACATTTACAGTGGCTTTTTAAGAAAAAGTTTATTATTAAGTGGTACTTACATCGCAGAAAGTTTGTTCGCGTTTTGTGAGTTATGTACTACCAAGAGTAGATATTATCTACTCTTGGTACTACCAATATGTACATGATTATTAATTAATGCTATTGTGATAGTGAGTGGTTAAATTACATTCTCACTTTGTGGACGGTGATAATGAACATATTGTTGGTATGTGCCTGGGAGACTGCTGACATGAAATTGTGAGTTACGTAAGTACTATAATGAATGTAAAAGGCACTTAATGTTCCAAATACAGGGAATATGTATATAATTCATCAGATGATGCATCAACTGCCAATGAATCACTGATAAACAGATACTGTGTAAAATCTGTTTGTTATAACAACAATGTCAATGACAGCATCTTTACACCAGAGGATTGTAACCACAGTTTGTGTGTGTCTAAAGCACTCATTCCAACTGAGCCAGACATCAATGATCATTGGTTTTTACCATAGGGTTGTTTGTTGGTGGATCCATTCATACACTTATGAGTTTACTTATGGTTATATTATTCTTTATTTTAAATGGTCCTGATTTTAAGTTCGTACGTTTGTTAAAATATCTAAGGAGTGTTTCTTATCTTGAGAGTATTCTGAATCACTACTGTAGCAAGTTTTACTGGTACATACGTATACTAAGTTTGCAGTAAAGGTAATTAGCATGATTTACATACGTACATGCAGGTATTTATTAAATGAAGGCAAACTGCTAGATCATTTTAAAGAACATAAACTTCATTTTAAAGAACATAAACTTCCAAGATATTTTGAGATACCATTACACACTAGTTGTGTTAGAATATTATATGTCTTGGTAAGTAATCAATGACATACCATATATTGCAAATTGTTGGAGGCGTAAAAGTTTCGCAGTTTTTGTGGATTAATTGGTGACCACAAAATTTTTCCAGCTAAACATTTTCGTTCTAGTTTTAAATTGGAATGTCACGGTCGAACATTACAGGAAGAAAATAGGACTGTCAATGCAATATACAGCTGGTTATTTCAAACTCCTCTGCCATTAATAAGATTTCACATGTCCACGCGGTTGGCACACACCGCATCAGCATTCAGTGCCTAATTAGCTAAACTGTAGCAACATTGTATGATTTCCAGCTTGATACAATCTTACAGCCACACTGCCTATATTTACCAAGCTCAGAAAGTGACAAGTTGAGCGATATAATTATATAATTAATTGGAATTAAGCAGATGCGTTCGCTAATTCGGTTAATGAAATCACGTACGCACGTGCATGAGTACATTTTGACCAGGCTGAACGAACTGCGAAAGTTTTTCAGTGAATTTGAAGTACCTTGTCCATTCGCAAAACTTTTCCACCTCGAACAATTCGCAATATACAGTACGTATGTAGCTAATGATATGTGCAAAATATTTTGTACAGTTTTTACCATAATAGCACATTAGATGACTATGGTTACCATACATACATATGTATGTATGTATGCATGTATGCATGTATGTATGTATGTATGTATGTATGTATGTATGTATGTATGTATGTATGTATGTATGTATGTATGTATGTATGTATGTATGTATGTATGTATGTATGTATGTATGTATGCATGTATGTATGTATGTATACATGTATGTACATACTTATATACATACAAGAATGCATATGCATACATTAATATTATGTACATTCATGCACATATCAAAACTACTCACAATAGAGAGTAACACGGCCAAGGTAATTATATAAATAGAAATAATGTGCAAGACCACAATTATACACAGTAGATGAGTGTAAGGAGTGCCTTACTGAAAATCACCTTTGGCTTATTGCAACAAAATTTTGGGATTAGTACATTATGTGTAAATAATAATTCTAGAAATTTAATTTTAAAATTCTATTATAATAGTAACACATAAAAATTTGTGAAATTTTATGTACATACTTATGCGAAATTTTTATTTTAAATTTATGCACTATAATGAAAATATTCTATCATACGTGTAATTTTGTTATTAAAAACAATAGACCATGTACATATAATTATTACGTAGTATTCAAAAGTTTGATTAGGAAATTTGATGAATACGTAGCTATAGCTATATAGGATTTCCAATGAGTTAATTTAGAAGATACTTTTAAAGTTGCTACGTACATACGTACGTAGCTACGTACATACTTTTAAGAATTTGAATGGAAGTACGTACTAGTAGCTACTTATAGGCATTTTCATTTATGTAGCTACGTAGAATAGTTAGCCGTTTTTACAAAACCATGTAATAATGTACAAAAAGTGTACGTACGTATGTACATACATGAAAAGATGCAATTCTAGGGCTTTTTTACATGCTCAATATTGGCATTGAGATTTTATGGATACTTCTACTGTGTTTGTCTGCTGCACATTATAGTAGAAAATACCATATTACAGCGCGTGTTGAAATCTGTCACTAAAAACCGTGAGTATAACTATGTATACATTCTCATTATCATATATAATAAATCCACTGCAGTTCTAAAGTTGTTCTGGCTTGTGGCACTTGGCCTAATAGCAATATACATTTATAGTGTAGCCACCTTTGCATATTTTGCTAATGAATTCCATGATCCTGACAGTGACAGTGTTCAGTACTGTGATTCTCTTTTCCAATGTTGGGTCACACTTTTCCACTATATTCTAATTGGTGGGGTGAGTTGCTTATTATCTTTTGAAATATGTAACTATGTACATGTGTATGTATATGCTGCATTTTAGAATCCAAATTTACCATCAAATTTTAAAGATTTTGCTATCAGAGTAATCATATTTGAAGTGACATTCTACATTATTATTACGATTGTTGGAATTAATATTGTCTATGCTATTATAATTGACACCTTTATCGAACTAAGAGAGGAGGTAAAAATGTTGTTATCACACGTTTTATGTATGTATAATTGTGTGTATATTTGGCTATACAATTATAGTGGTGGCAAATAGAAAGGGACCACCAACAAATCTGTTTTATCTGCCAGAAATTTAGTGCTGAATTTGAAAAAAAGGCCCAGGTACGTACATAATGATATTACATGTATGGTTTTGCATTACGTACATACATAATTATATTGCTTGTAGGGATTCGATCATCACATCTTTAATGATCACTACATGTTTAATTACGTCTACTTTAAGTTACACATAGACAAGGTTAAAAAGCAGATTGAAAATCAGAAATATATATATAATGCCATGGAATGGTATGTCAGAAAAAAGGTATAGCCATATGCATGTACGTACGTACGTACGTACGTACATACTATGTATTTGCATGTATTGTACATTATTAAGACATACGTATTACATACATACGTACATACGTATGTAGCTACGTTTTAATACATACGTACACAGATTAAGGAAAGAAAGACGGATTTTTTTCCACTAAATCGAGCTAGGTGTCTAAATCGTACATGGACTGAGAAAAAACTATGTGAAATAAAAAAGGCAGTGGACAATTTAAAAAGTAATCAATAGTTCTACGTACGTATATAGTAGCAAAGTTATACTTAACTTATGTTGGTAAAGATCTCGAATAATGCATCTGCATATGTACGTATGTACATTAGTGCCAGACAAAGTGTTTAAGTACTTTTTAACTATAGAAGCATGATGTCAGGTTTTGTATAATGTTTGAGCTTTATTTACATGGCTTTCCCAGTTCCCACTGTTATCAATTAGAAAAGAGTTTATTAATAATTATTACATACGTAGTTGATTATCATAGTGACTATTTTATGTACATAGTTTAATTTTGAAACTACTTTTAAGTAGTCAGCTGTCACATTTAACATACATATTAAGCATTCTATTGTAAGCATGACAAATACCTTAAGTATGTAACTACGTACATACGTACTTGATTACTCTGAATAGTAGCTACGTATTTACACCATAGCAACGTACATTATACATACATACTTTCATATTATCTATAAAGGCCTTTGGCTATGTAGCTAGCTACGTACGTATGTGCATGATTTTAAATTGAATGATCATTTTGAAATAGTTACGTTACTTTTAGTAACAAATCTGATACAATCACGTTACATACCATGTGCTTTTTGTTATCATTATATTTAGGAGAAGTACTTTTGATTGTACTGTTGCAGCAAAAAATCTCAGAGAGAATGAGCAGTTAAAAATTATTCCATACAGTCCCATGCAAAACCTACTTTATGCTAAGCGTGTTATTACACATGATGAAAAGGAAAATCTTAATAATATGACTAACGATGATGAGAAAATGTCTAAACTTACTGATATTTTGATAAAAAGTCTGAATCAAAAGATTACCAAAAAATACAAAGGCTTTCTTGAATCAATGGAAGAAAGTGAAGACATACTATTAGAGAAGATGGCTGAAAGTCTTGGTAAGTGAACCAAGTATGATTCAACCTTTATTCTCACATTTGCATGATTTAGCTACTTAAAATTATGGTAGCTAACTGTTTTCTGTAGATCTACATAATTGTGCTACAGTATTTTAGTGTATGTACGTAGCTACGTACATACCCAATTGCATTTCAAATAGCTATAGCTACGTAGCTACGTAGCTAACTAGTATACCGTATAAAGAATGTAATCCAATCAGCCAGAAAATGCAGCTAGGGGGCTTTTCTAGATGTATAGCTTTTCTAGCTTATCTTGTAAGCACTAACACTGTTATAGTCTATAATCATTTAACTACATACGTAGTTGGCTATATAATATAGGATTTTGATTTTGTATTCCAAAACCTAAGGAGCAAGAATTACCTAGAGTGTGAATGCCCCTTAAATGCAGCCCTGCCTATTGTAACATTTATTGCTAATGCACTTTAGTTTAGAGATGAGAAAATACTGATGTATCACAATACATATAGCTAGCTAATGGTTCAATACACATATTGATACTGTAAATTGAGTATCAGTGCATAGAATGTCTGTGCCACATAACTATGTCACTGTAGATTGAAATACTTTAACTTGTATACTGACAGAGTTACTGTAACTATACATCATAATCAACAAGCGTGTAGTGTTATAATTATACTGATAATGTTTTAAGACTGTGATGTTACTGTTTTATGTACGTAGCTACAGTATAATTTTAGCTATGGCATTAAAGATGACCTTTTATATCTTAGCTACTTGTACATGTGTACACATAACTGAGTATGTGTTGAGTTTATTTTATGTACAAAGGTGGATCAAAATCAGTTCCAGATACGTAGCTACACACTTTTTGCTGCATTGATGTATGAGACATTAACTGACTGCTTTATGTATGTTGATAGCTGTACATTTTGCTTTATATTTAGATTTCAGTATTTTTATATTGTGTTTGCTATGTACGTACGTATATGTAGCTACATACATAGTTTTCAGAAAATATTAGTAATTAAGATTTTGCTACCTATATTAGCACATACGTACGTACATCAGTGTAGCTAATTTAGTGATATGCAATAATGATAGTACATCGTGTATTGTGATAGAAAATTTCATATCGTGATATGACATGAACTTTTTATATCTTGATAATATTATACTAATTTCAGTATTTCCCTTCATATAATTCATTGTGTGAATAGTGCTCTACATGTTATAATGTTGTTACTAAATAACAAACTTGTTACTTATGAATATCTTCATAGTTACTGTAATGCTTCATGGCATGCACAGGTACATATCGTGATATATACGTATTGTATCGTGATGAAAATGGCTCCTACGTATATCATGATATTAAAATTTTGTATATCGTACACCTCTAGTATGTAGCTATGTTTCTAAACTTACAATCAGTGGGTAATAAAGACAGATGACCTCAAAGGCATCAGAAGGCACTCAGCATTGGTCATTACAATGATTACCTTTGTACAATACGTAAATAATACGTACTAACAAAATTAATCATAGTCTTCTTCTCGCAAGACTAACAGATCACTGACAGTGGCGGAGGAACCTGGGAGGCTATTCAAATTCTTGGGACAGATTTGTATGAACTGGAAAAATTAACATTTCTATGGAGTGATTGAGGGGTCCAATACTCCCAAAAACTTGTATGAGATTTCATATTTCAAGATTTTGGGCAAGATTTCAAGATTTCAGTGAACAATTTTGACTTATATTTCAAATTTGATTAGATTTTTATGTTAAGTTGCTTTGTGTAACATCAATATCCAGAAAAATATGGAGAATCTGCAAGATTTCTAGGAGCCTGTATGATATTTTCACAGAATTTTGGACCACCTCGACAGTGATAGTAAAAATAGGGGCAGTTCACACCTCCAATTCTGCCAAGTTAATGGCCCATGAATGTTTTTTTGGAATATCACAATGCACAAAGCTCAGATTTTCAAAGTGATGTTAATTCTACTAACCCTGTACATGTGGATCTTGCATGTCTTTTTAAACAAAAGTGTACTGAAGTGACAAAATTGGAAGTGTGAACTACTGTAGGCTGGCTTTTGCTCGGACAGTCACAAATCAGTTAGCTACGTACGTAGCTATGTCTTTTACATGCACAAAAATTTTCATTTAATTGTGGTTTTAGTCCTTATTTTTAATATTATGTTATGTAGCTACGTACCTGTCAGCTGAAGTCTCAGGATGAATATTAGCCTTTTTAGCTGGCTCTTCAGAGAGGTATTGGCAATCAATCATTATGCCGTTATTTGCCACTTATAAACACTCACTTATTTACATGTGATCATACTGATTTAGCATGACATTGGCACATGTAGCTAGTAACTAAAAGTCTTGTACAAAGTAGCTAGCCACAGCTAAGCTATGTATGTATGTATGTATAGTTATGTTAATCGATATGTCCAAATCGAAACTCTGTAGAAATCTTGTATGGGTTCCTAGAAATCTTGAAATCTGAAATCAGCAGTGCATATTCTCCATAGTTTTCTGTGATACACAAGGCAACATACGTAGCTAATTAATAGATAAATCCAAATATTAAAAATATGTACATAGAGATCTAATCAAAAAATGCAAAATAAAAGCTGAATTCCTGGCCAAAAAATCAAAATCTTTAATTTTTCACAACTTACATTTTTGGGAGTTTCAGGGCCGTCGATGTTAATGCATGTTGAAATGTACGTATGAAACTATGAATAATATACGTAATAATAGTTAAGTCATGTTTTTAAGTGTAATGGTGAAACCTGGGGGTTAATTTGTACTTTTTAAAGTGGAGGGGCTCCACCCCCTAGTACTGCTTCTGATGCCTATGGATGACCTATGAACATACATGTGTAGATAATTAGCTATACGTATGTTAACTATAGCTACGTAATAAGTAAAAATAGTCTCATCTCAACCAAGACTGTAAAAGACCTGGATAAAATTAAAGTGGACAGTCAAGGCCTGTGAAGTGTTGCTGCTGATGGAAATAGAATTTTAATAATCACAATTCAAGCCGCAAAAGATTAACTTAACAATTTGTTAATAAGTTGCGGCCTGAATTGTGATTATAAAAATTTTATTTCCATCAGCAGTTACACTACACAGGCCTTGGCCGCCCATTTTGATTTCACATCTTTTATTAGACAAGTACAGTACTTGGTCACTTTTTTACAACCTGCAGCTGTATGATGTTTTCACTTCATACGATATAGCTACAGTAGAACTACGTAGCTTGTGAATGAGACAATGAACATTCAAGGGAAAAATTGGTAGTTCCATGAATATGGTTTAAGTCGTTAAGATCTTATCACTATTATTCAGTAGCTACCCTATGAAATAAGTTTACAGTAGTTACATATGCACATGTACAAGAATGTATTGTATGCTGTGTTTTAACTACTACATACTTATGTAGCTTTTGAGTTATTAGTAACTATTTTAAGAATGCTCTCAATCTGGTCTTCCATTTGAGAAATTCGATAAACTATATCATGCAATTCATGATCTTTCTGATAAGTATAAGCTTCTTCATTCTCTTGTGATTCATCATCATGTATATGATATGCAAAAAGGTTTGTGAAACGATCATAGATGCTTCCAATTCTTTTTCTTAAATCAAAACAAGATCCTGTAATTTTATGTTCTTTAGGGAAAATCTTGTGTTGTAAAAATTCAGGAATAAGAAGGTCTAATTCAAGAAATAATTGTAGCTTTAATTCTGCTTGGTATAGTAGAGCATTCTGTTGTATTTCTACAGTTCTACGAACTGCTATACCAATAAGTAAATTGATTAGTGTAATGGAAACAACCACATTGAATACTACTATGGTGATATATGTAGTTGTGGGATACCGAAGTGTATTTTCCTCTTCTTTATTTGCTATAATGATAACATTAAGATCTGATATGGAACCATAAAATGCAGCGTAAATGGCTTTAAATGGATGGTTGTAGAGTCGTTCTTCTCCAATAATTATGTATAAAGCTAACCCAAAACCGATAACATAATATAAACCGACCAATAAGACTTTTACAATTTTGAATAGTAGTTCATAGAACATGATAGTGTACAAGCCAAAAACATCTAAGTATCGAGAATAAAGGTTTAAGGCCACCCAAGAACAGAGAAGAGCTGTAACTCCAGCCGACCACTTTGTGGGTTTGGTAGTTAAGAATGCTATTGTAAAAACAACAGCTCCCACTTCAAAAATAAACTGTCCAGGATGAGATACTTTTCTTAGCTTAATAAAAAAGAAAACTTGTAGTATAATAACAAGTGCATAAAGGGAATCAGCAGTAAGGATAATGATTACTAGTGAGTGGGGTATATAACCATCATTGTCAGTTGTAGCATTGAGTTGTTCAATAGTACTGGCATTCTTTCTTGGTGGATCGGATATGCCTATTAACAAACTTAGTAGAAGTGTAAGCAGTACCAATGCCCCTGCTCGTATTTGAATGTAGAGTCTACCATACTTCAACCATTTTACATTTAGAAATGTCAGTAATAATGGGTGGGTAAAAAGCTTTTTTCTTTTGTACTTAATCATAGTTCTAATTACATTCAATTGTTCAGCATTATAGGTATTGTCAAAGGAAAAAAGAAATCGCAAATAACACAAGATAATAAAGAATAGACCACAAGGAGGCTGTTTTGAATCTACAGTATCTGTAGGCATATCCAATATGTACTTGAAATCATAGTGTTTCCAGTACTTGGGATTTGTTGGATGCAGTTGAGCAGAAGTTATGCTGTTGCCCATCACAATTTGAGCTACTTCGGGAAGGTTTTGAACAAGATGAGTCATGGGTGGCGGATGCATGGGAGAGATAAAGTCCATACATTCTTGCCACCTATTGTGTTTTACTACAACACTGGTTACATCGTAATCCTTGTTGATTATAGCAAGATCAAAAAAACTTGCTTGTTGGCAGTTATGCATTAATACCACCCCCCAGTTAAGAAGAAATTTAACAATTGCTGCGTGACCACTTCTAGCTGCTAAGTGTAGGGGTGTATCTTTATTTCGTGTAAGGAGATCACTTTGAAATGGATGTGGTTCAATCAGTTTTTTTACAACACTCAAATGGCCTCGAAGACAAGCAAAATGAAGTGGTGAGAAACCATCAACGGTACTTTTAATCATTGCACCTCTATCTAATAATAATTCTACATGTTTTAATTGACCCCTATTAGCTGCATCGTGTAATGGAGTACAAAGCTTGTTATCAGCTTCATTGATGAGATGTAAAGTATTGTATGAATCTAATAAAAGAGATAACAGGACAATGTTACCGGTAGCGGCTGCTAGGTGAATTATGTTTTTCCCTAGGTTGGTGTTCCCAAACATGGTTATCTGCGGTCGTTTTAGAAGCTTCTCTGTAGTATCAAAGTGGCCTAAACTAACTGCCACGTGAATTGGAGTTAAACCGTCTTTGTCACTGGCGGTTATTAATGCAGGTGCTTGTTTATGATTGATGATTAAATTGATGATATCAACTTTATGATATTGAACTGCAACATGAAGTACATTTTGGTCATCATTGTTCTGGATGCCTAGGTTAGCCTTTTCAATTAATGCTTTGGCAATACCAAAATCCCCTCCACCCATTATCACTACATGAAGTGGGGTATTGCCATTGTTGTCAATCTGATTAACATTTGCTCCTTTACCAACCAGCAGCTCAACAGCTTCTGCATTACCAAACATTGCAGATTTGTGAAGAGGAGTTTGTTCATCATCATCAACCACATTAATATCACAGCCACTACTCATCAAGTATTCAATAACTTCTAGTCTGTTATCTTTTGCAGCATAGTGAAGAAGAGTAAACCCAAATTCATATTTGTGATCAATCTGAGAAAGATCAACTGCTTTTGTCAACTCATTGAGATTCCCTTCAGCAGCAAGCTCTGCAGGCTGTAAAAATTTTATTCTTTTAACGGTGATTAAAGGTTGCTTATCATGGTGTATACCACCAGATTCTAGGTTTTCTGAAGTTTCACAGACTTCCATGTACGTATTAGAGTACGTAGCTATATACATAGCATGAAAAGAAATATCAACAGACATGTATCCAGCTACATTATATACATGTTATAAAGGGAGTAGCTATAGCTATATATGTGGCTACAAGTAAAGAAAAAACTATTAATCAAAAACAGTTACATACTGTACATCAGGTTTTATCTTCGAGGTTCTAATTTTTGCAAAATTTGCAAGGCACATGACTTCACAAATTGTAATTCTTAAGCATCTCTTCAATGATTTCCTTCCAAGTACGTATGTTACGTACATACCTTACTACTTGTAGCCATGTAGCTATCTTACATGTACGTAGCAACAGCAAAACGTATCTCAACTAGTTAGACAAGATTATGTACCAGCTGCTTGTTGTTGTTTTGAACTTCTGATTGGTTCCAATCATAACCATATGCATCAGTTATGTATAAGCAGGTGATTTTAGCAACAAAGCAGATAGCTAGACATGCGTACGTACTTGACCAAACCTCAGCTTGTACGTAAAATAAATTATTAAAGAGTCAATTGTGAAGGATTTTGCACTCAGATTTGATTACATATGCAACATACATGACGATATACACGATCACATGTTGCGACAAATGCCAAGTTTGCAAATTTCATTAAAGCAAAATTAATAGTTATTACTGCTAGATGGTAATTGCAAAATTATGGCAAACTAACTAGCTAGCTACGTAGCTACTGTATGGTATACAGTATGTGTATAGGATATTTAAAGCATAAAAAGACATGCACACACACACACACACCTTAGTTCGAATAACCACGTATGTAGTTCATATAAATGTCCTCCACTAGTAATTCGTAGAATGATTTTATCACACCTGTCATTTGAATATATACCTATGGAAAAATGGTGTATAAACCAAAGCACAAATATGCAGTAAACAGGATGTCACATGTCACATACTAGTCATTCCTATGACAACCACATTTATTAAAGTAAGTGATATGCATTTAATTACAAACTCGTAGGTCCATGATTAACCATACATTCAATGCATACTGATCATGGTGGTTTATTAATTAAACTTCTTAAAATTATATGTACGTACCTTCTTCATACATTGAGGTTGACAGATGGTGATTTACATGTGAACCTACAGAGTTGTATGTAGCTATATGTGACTGTCTGAGCGAAAACCAGCCTAGTTTCACACTTCTGATTTTACCAAGTTAATGGTCCATAAAATCTTATTACAATGCTACATAGAGCTCAAATTTCAGCAGTGATAAAGTACTGTTTGTACTACCAATCCTGTAAATTTAAAGTCTGTATACCTTATGCAACAAAATTTACGTATGAAGCTCTAAAGTGGCAAATTTGGAAGTGTGGTTTTTGCTCGGACAGTCACATATGTCTGTGTCTATCTGTGTTTGTGTGTGCATCATGTGTGTGTGTGTGTGTGTGTGTATGTGTGTGTGTGTGTCAGTCATTGCAATACTGCATAGATGATAGCTATAACTAGTCGCTAGTCAAAATTATAATTGTTGTCTAGCTACGTATTAAATTGTTCAAGTCTGTAATCAACAGCTTAATAGCTACCATACCAGTGCTTGATTTGAGGAAAGGAGTAAGATTACATACTCTAGATCTGTTGTGAATATTCAATTTAAGTTTGTTAATCAAAAGTAATTTACCCATAAACACCACATTATAGCTAGTACATGTAGCTATAAAATTATGAGAAAGTTTGCATCAGCACAATAGCATTGTTAATCAGATAAAATATTTGAACTTAATGGTATGAGTTACGTATGTAAACACTGGAAGTTATTCTTTAACAAAATAAACAAATATAGAAAACCAAACATCAATTGATGGCATTTGATTTTTCTGGTATTGTTTTTAAAGAACTGTTCAGTTGCATATATATCTACGTATGTAGCCATTACCAGGAACAGTCCCTATTTTGTATGACTAGTGTATATACGTACGTAGCTATATATACTGTAGCTATGTAGCTATATATAGCTACTGCACATGCCCAGAAGCCAGAATTAAAAATACAACCAGAGGGTGATGGGTTTGTTTAACTTGGCAAAGGAAAGATCTGTAGCGGTCTGTTTGGTCTGCCAGGTTTGTAGCTAAGTCATGAGTGGGTCCATAGATTAGACCTAACCCAGAGCAATTTCACAGTAGTCAGCAAAATGCAAGCAGCACAAAGCTACATAGGTAAATGCCTTTCAAGACAACTGCGTAATGTTCCAAACAGCTCGAGGTTCTGAGATTGAATCTGATGGCATTTTTGATTTGTCACAACAAAACACGATTAGAAATCTGGAAATATTGGACAGGATTTTGACTAGTGCATGTCGGACATCTCGCAACAACACTCCTGGTAAAAATTATTATTATGCATGACTTGTATACGTACGTATGCATAGTCACTATTATAGCTACATAGCTATCATTTCGATGTAGCCAAGAAATTGACAATAATTAATTTGACGTACATGCATAAACAGTATATCTAAATAACTTTAAACAATCAGACAATGTTAGCTACTCAGCCATGCATGTAACTGAAACTGTTAGATTATTGATTATAAAGATTATATGCGTAGCTAATTATAGTAGCTAGTTAAATTATTCATTTGCTTATGTTGATATCATTCAATTAAGCATAGTGGCATACTGTCTGTTGTGGTTAGCCTCACTGTTTAATTTGTATGGGTATAGTGTAAACAATGAAAGTTGTTCTTTAAAAAATAAACAGTCATCTTTGCAAACCAAATAAACTTGCTGGTCTTTTATTTGATTTTCTTTTCTAACCAAGTTTACACCCAAAGTATGAAATCATCATCTCATAAAATGATTGAAATTAAATTTTATGTACAATGACTGGCAAGGTGAATGCAAACAGACTATAGTTAATATATGAGTATACATGCATGGGAGCTGTAGCTATACAGTTATAGATAGCTACATATATCATGTGCACTTGATAGTAGTAATGCATTCATGCATCTTTGGTGCTCACCATCAAAACTTCATACGTAAGTAGCTACCGGCATCTGAAGTTAGCAAAATAGGCTGGTCTATATATAGCTAAAATCCCTGACACATTTGATCCTTTCCGTAAACATATATATACATAAGTCATGAGTCAGTCTGTAGATTAGACCTAACCCTTAATTCCTCCACTGAGCCCTATGTGGCTGTATTATAAACTGGCTACAGCTCCTTGGCGCTGTAAGTATTATTGAAATCTACGTACTCAGGCCCTCTTTGTATAAGTGTACCACACTCACCTTTCTAACTGATTTGTTCCACAATGGCATACAGTACTATGTCACAGTATGCACAACACCTCTTCCTGGGAAGAGCATGCAAATAACTAGCTATAGCTATGCGGTGTACGTATAGCTATTAGCTGCCATCTCTTCCATGCCAGCACAATGCGTTTTGTTACCGGCGTATAGCTAATACATATATGTAACAGATTATGTGGCTACTGTATCCAAGCAAGATATGTCTGGATTGGATCCACTCGAGGATCGACTACTTGCCGGTGCAGGCGGGCCGAATACGTCTAACCATTTAGGCAAAGTATGGGGAATAATCTAAGTATGTGGCAACCCTTCACAACTTGAAGCAAGCAGCTCTTCTGTTTATGCTTATAAAGTGGGCTTGCCACCTCCAGTTGTTAATAAGAAGGATGCTGGAACGCTGGTAGCTCATAGAGCGTTTTCATATCCATAGCAACGAAAAGGAACACAAAAATAACCATGGTTACATTGTTAATTATAAGTTGGCCATATTGTTGAACCAGTTTCAATGCGCAAGCGCCCTTAAGCTGTGGTGGAAAGTACAAAAACGCCGAAAAACGCTTATTTCATCGAACTTTAGCATTGTAAACATGGAAAATACTTATTATACAAAGAAAGAAATAACATATATGACTAGTGCGCACCTTCACCTTTAAAGAAACGAGTGAGACTCCAATACAATGCTCGATAGGTTGGTTCAACAATATGGCGTAAATACGGCATAATAACCGGTAAATTACGGGTGATATTTTGTCATTTTCGTTGCCATGGATATGAAAACGCTCTATAGGTGAGGGAGCCGGTACACTTCCCAGCAGGATCTCCCTAATTATAATCGGCAAGTCACTTGAGTCCCGGATAGCCATACAAGACATGATGGCGGATGATATACCACTGGCTATTGTTTACTGATTATAGCTATAGCACTAGGCTATCACTAGATTAGCTCGGCGGCCGCCGGCAGTGTGTGGGGAGCATCGGAAACGCTCCAGAAAGTCGGGCACAGCTAACTAAATACATAGAATATTTGACAAAATTAATGTTTCGATATGCTTATATTAGGCCTGCGTTAAATACGCCGGCATAATTTAACGCACAATAGGCTTACCTGGCATGCTGGCATAATGCTGGCATTTTGAGATAGTATCCTGGAATAGATCGTAATTTTTAGTAAATTGTCTCAAGATGGCGCTCCATGTGACAGCATAGATACAATAACATTACATTAAGGTTAGTGTATCTATGGTGACAGTGGACATAGCAACAGCTGTTGCAAAGTTGGTGATGATGATATAGTAGTAGCATATACGTACATACGTAGCTTCAACAGCCTTCCAAGAGGAGCTACGTACGGCTACGTACGTTTACTGTATAGTACATTGTGGTGAGTTGTAATTAAAGCCATAGTACGGTTGTATACACAGTTAATAGAGCTAATTGTGTGTATATACATAACTCACAGCTGTAATTACTGTTAGGCATAATGAGCATAATATAATTAGCTATAGGCAAGTATAATAGGGAAAATTTTTGGGAAATTCCCAAAAGCATTTAGGCAAATTTCGAGCATAATTTACGGAGGCCTAGTTTATATACAGTACAAAGCTATCTGTCTACATTATAATAACTGACTCAAATTATGTACGTATGTTTGTGTTATTTGTTTGTTTAATTTGTTGTATGCTGTTGATATTTAGCCGGTCACACTGATTTCTAGAGTCCTATTCTCATAATGCATGATTATACGGAAGTAGCAGGTAGGGCTTAGAATTTTACAGAGAAGACAAAGTCTTCACTAAACAGAGGTTTTCAGTTCACCAGTCCATGGTTCCTAGCTACCACCTAAGTAATAAGCTGGATCACTTGTGGTGTTATTAATATATTTTATCCTGTCACCGTAGCCTAAAAGTGTAAAAATGGATCCTGCCAACAAGAAACTGTAAATGAAATGATCTAACCCACGCCTAACACTAACCCAGCTGACCCACATGCTGGGTACCAACCCTGACCACTAACACAAAGTCGGCCTGGGCCACCAAACCTGGCCTATATACGTATGTAGGTTGGTGCAATCTTACATTTTTACAAACCTCTGGTTAGTTCCCATAGCTAGCGACTGGTTAAAAAATACCGTATAAGCCTAAAATTTTCGAGGATTAAAAGTTTTGTGCAATAGTGAATTTAGTTGTTTCGTGGATAAAATTTTTGTGGATTGCAGAAGTACTGCATTGAATTATAATGTAGGACAAAATTTTCAAGGCTAAAATTTTTGTGGATAGCTATGTACGCACTCCAAATCCACAAAATCCACAAAAATTTTCACTCGAAATTTTTAGGCTATACGGCATATAGCTACGTATCTGCTTCATTTTTGTATGTATGTTTGTACTCTGGTAAGGAAGAATGCCCATGGCCAATTACCGGAGGTTAAACAATCAATCAATCGATCAAAGTATCTGACTGCTCTATTAGAGTAACACAATCTGCTTTCTGTTGAGCAGTTTATACAGGTACGTATACGTATGCATGTATTTGTTCATTAGCTAGCTAGCTAGCTATATGCTTAATATGTAAAGCATCAAGCATAATGCCAACATAATAGGAAGTGTTTTTGCTAAGTATTTATAAATCTATAAATTACCAAAATATCATCATACTTACTCTAATAGAACAGTCATCTTAGCAGTAATAATTATATTAGTGTACCTTATGTTTTTCAGGGCCATAAAATATGTTATTAAAATGTAAAAAGTACATGCATTACTGCATTTTCAAAGTTTGCGTGTTGATCACGTGAGTGAATAAAAAAGTTGTGATGTATTGTTGGTCATCTCTAACAGTTATAAGTGTAGTACAGATCTCTTTACAACAACAGCTACATACATACGTATCAGTGATTTGTAGTCAGTTAACCCTTAATTTTTGTGTCAGCTGCGTACTGTTGTATATAATCAGTTTCATAGATGCTTTTATTATTTTTTACCTACCCATTGACCCATCATTCACCTAGTTTTATCACAAAAAATAAGGTAGCCTTACATGTACGTACGTATGTAGTTTGTGTGTTATGTTGATAATCCATAAAATTGATCATGCAGCTGAACAGCATGTATACGTACACATCACAAGTTTATAATTTAATTGATATCAAACGTACCTAGCTAATATTACGTATGTATTATGACCAGGTACACGCCAGCCAAAGTACCTGGTTTCTAGATCTTGAAATTGCTTTTGTCCAGAAAGTCGGTATGCGTGTTTATTTGTTTGTGTGTGTGTGTGTCTGGCCCCAGGCTCATGTGAAATGAAGCCTGAATAGACTTCCAGAACATTGACAACTCTGGGATAAAATTAGTCTCTGATGTTGGCACATTGGCACTAGTGAGCAGATTTTAAGACCTGGCTATATAAAGGGTCTAGCTACTCATGTACAGTTACACTTGCTACTGTAAGTTACATCTTGAGTGCTTACAGTCATGTCATGGAGTTTAGAAATACAGAAAGATACTGTAGCTAATGCAGATGATTTTCTAAACTATATTAATGTGTATAAAACTACACTATATTAATGTGTCTAAACTATATATTAATGTGCATAGGTACGTTTATAAGTTACATGTACTGGTACCACACCAAGTGATGTGATAAATAAGTGTTGGCACAGGATCTAATCACCACAAAAATAATGTGGTTAGCAACCCACAATGTCATTTATCTCACCATCTAATGTGTAATGCACACTTCAGAGTCATTTTCACAGCGGCTGATACTGAGTCTATAGTAGGGGGGGTGTCACATACAGTGTATGCATGTAACCACACTCATACCATGCTGCAGTTGACACAAACAATGATGCTGAGGTACTCCACAAAACACTCAAGTACTCTTATTTGCCAAAGCAACGTTCATTGACCTTGTCATCAATTGCCAAACTACTGTATATTGGTTGAAGATTTTTTACCAGAAAGCCGCAAATTTATTTGTTTAAGAACTACAAACAATCCAGTTTATATAGAAGTTAGTGCCACCATGTTTAAAAGAATGTCCTCGCAGTGTTATTTTACATTGTTTACACAGACAAGCTTCCTATTTGAAACTTACTGAAGCAAACATACATGATGTAAACTTTGAAAATAGAGAATTTAAGGTAATAAAGTATGATAAAAAGAGAGAATTATAATAAACTTCAAACATACCAAGTTGTAGTTGTCTAGATTTAAAAATTTCATCTGCCATGCAAGCACTTTTTTGCCACATTCCGACTTAGAACAAAATGGTCATGGTATATGCTGCCAAAAAGCTACTTGGAGAGTTCCTACAGTATCTTAGCCTGGACAACAGAGCATTGGAGCCGTACTATCAAGAATCCTTACCTCTGTGTGAACCATCAGAGCCTGAATACAGTGGTGCAAACAATGATAGCAGTGCTCAATGTGAAGATGAAATACCTAGCAAAAAGGTACAACTATTTCTATACCTGCAAATAATATATATTATGCATATCAACTTTATGTAGGTAGCTTCTGTGCACAGAATGGTAGAAATGATTGAAATCTAACATATTCTTGTCAGAATCCTGAAATACTAAACTCTGAACTACAGACTGTATAAAATAAAATAACTATCATACCTCAAGTTGAAGGGCTTGTGATTCGACCTGCAATAGCACAACAGGCAAAAATAATATCTAAAAAATATAAAACAAGACTTGAATTCAAATTTTCTGCACTACGTACCTCCAAGTAAAAAGCGAGGCAGGCACAGAGAAAAGGCTGCAGTTAGAAAGAGAGTTGGCAGTAAAGCTAATAGGTTACACAAGGTAATTGATAGATCATTCAAATTACAGTGTATTACATTGTAATTTCAATTTTAAATACTAAGAATGTTGCAGTGGAAGAAAAATCTAAAGTTCGGTCTACACAATGCACATTGAATCATTGAATCCACAAAAGCCAGGTACGTAACTTGCATTATTTAAATAATATTACTTGGATTTATGTCTGTAGGCACAAAACGACCATCCTGCTCATGTGAAAATTTCTTATTACAGTAGGTGATTGTGAACAGTGTGCGATATGAAAATGTTTGGTGGGCCTGGTAGAAAAAAGCAGAGGTGCATTAAAAGGAAATGCCAACTATCAAAGACAGTAAAGAAACCTGAAAATGTAAAAAAGATATTTCAACATAGTTTGACATTATGGGATGTCAATGAACAATCAGCATCGCAAAAGTATTACAGAATTTTTAAGCTACCAAAATAGAACCACCATGATGGCAACTGTTTTTTCCAGGCGCTTTCTTCAGTCTTGTATGGACATCAAGGCAAACATCAGGAATTTCAGAATCAATTAGTGCACTTCACTACTTCACGTAAAGAAAGTACTGCCACTGGAAGGGCATTTGAAAAAAAATAGCTAACTGTGGAACTTGGGCAACCCACTTAGAAATGAATGCTGCTGCTTGTTTTCTATAAATCCCTATCTATGTTTGTACACAAAGGACAGCAACAATTGCTATTACGGGAATTGTACAAACCACTCTTCATGAAACCAGCCTTATCAAAAAGTCTGCAGTTGTGCACAGTCTGCACACAAGTCATATTGAACTTGCACATGTAGACAGATGTCATTATGAAGTTGTTACAATGATGGATGGCACCATGCCAGAACAGCCACCAACGCATAGCTAGTAGCTAAAAGTGTCAACTTGTTTCCATATACATTGCCACATCTTTCACGTATGTCTTGTAATTCTGTTTAAGTTTTTGTGTGGTATAATCTATTATTCTATTTAATGCTTACATTCAAATTAAAGCGCATGTTCCAAAGACTTCTGCCATGGTTCGTTTAAAGAAAGCACCCTCTATTACTATTGACGTTGTGGCTTAATACAGTGGTACTAACAGAATGCCTATATGTATAATATCCGCTGGTGGCAAGAGAGCATTAGCACAAAATTTGTGACGTCACCACACAGATCGTTGTGAAAAGAGAGTTTCATCTAGTCTGGTCTGGTCAGTCTGCATTTTAGTACGGGTAGTCTGGACTAGTCCGTTGGTCTGGTCTGTAAATTAGATACAACCAAATCATAGAGCTGCTCTTGGTTGGCTCTCGATACCTTCATGCAGTTGTTCAACATCTTTCACTTCTTACAATGTATCATCATCACTACCTTCGTAAAGGTATTGCTTTAGAACCTCCACTTTTGTTTGGTCAGTAACACTTAATTGGGACCAGGTGTCTTAATACTTTGCAGCTATTGCACATTGCAGAAAGAGTTTTACTAAACGTTTCTAGTTAGACTGTGCAGAAAAGTCATGAACAAAGAAAAATGCTGTCAAAGAAATCAAGCATTATACAATGGAGTGTTGCAATCGATAATCCGAAATATCAGAAATTTTGTTTGTCGTATATATGGTGAATGTCCTGGCTGGAATATCAAACCAATTGGCTTGGACAAGGTACATAATAATTATAATGAACAGAATTATAGTACACAATCTCCTATATAGCTAGCTGGTATTAGCTACATATGTACGTAGCTGTATGCTGTAACTACATATGCATGCACTAGAATATTAATTATGTTTGTAATTTTATTTTAGATAGCAGTGAGTGATTTAGAGTTCTATGAATATTCTCCTGAGAACCTTAGAGAAGAAGAGAAATTAAATATGTATCCTCCACGCTTCAAAATTTTTGTAAATCGCCTTTCACATGGTAAAAATTTGGATACTGAGTTTAAGATTGTTCTTGAAAATGATGGTGTTTTGGTTTCTGATAAAGATATATATTTTCCACTGCTAATAACAAATTTAGTCACAGAAGTCTCATCAGGTAGGATAGTATCTTTATAACTATGTAACTATAGCTACACTGTATACGTAGCTTATTTTATTGTAATTGTCTCACACGTACAATGAGTACATTGAGTAGTTGGTTCACTGCATGTAGTCACAATACTTATACAAGATCATTATAATGGACTCTGGTAATAGGCAAGTCTCACGTGGCCAGCCCTTGTCGTGCAGGTGCTTATAGATTTGATACTATAAGTGCTGTTCTATTCATACGTATTTCAGTTTTAGATGGATCCTAGGATCTGGTTAGCATGCTCCTTAGAGAAATATGGCTTGCATTCCACCTGTCAACACTCGTGCCAATGTGCAACACCATGGATAGCTATGGTAACACTAAACCCACAATCAAACCTTATAAACAGCCCAACATAAATTTTCATGAGTCTTGAGGCCACTCATGAAATTCGTGAAAATTTGCATATCGTGATCAGAAGATAACCCATTATAATACGGTATGTAAAATAATGTTTTGACATAATATTCTTGCAAAATGAATTTACAAATAGTTTGCGCAAAATCAATTACCATATTTTGCATTTCCCACAGGCACCAATTATCAAGTCAACCCAGCCAGCAGTACATTGATCTAATGTACTTACACTGTATAAAATACGATTTTACTGCTACTCATTCAATACAACTAAAATAGTTCTAAATCTTTGCAATGGTTTACCAACCTATTTTTGTTCCACTTTCAAACAAAGGATAGCGATACACATGTGTAAATGCACTCATGGTCATCACAGGATGGTGAAAAAACAATCAACTTTCAATCATGTTTCTTCTACAACATGTTTATATAGTAGTTAACAAACCTATTCATCTCTATAACTTCTCTCTGTTGGCAAGTTTTTTAGACTGATTCATGCAATAGCCTGCAAAGTTCCAAGTTACCTAGTAAACTGCCACAGAGAGGCGTACCTTTCTGGAATAAGTGTACTGGCTGCTGAAACGCTCATTGTTGTGCATCAAACAAGAGAGTTATGCTACTAGGATGCCATATGACATTATCAGAAGTTAATTGACTTACGTACCTGTGTTATAGAATACCTGTTAAAACATTGTGATAGGGTTTTACTGCTTACAGCCACCAATCACATAGGTATCTCATTGGCCATTTTGCACAAATGAATATGTTTGTTTGAATACTTACCGAATTTGTTCTATTGATAATTGGTTACACCGATTATTGACAGCTTACGCTATTATATTTAATGCTTTAATGTACGTAGCTACCAGCCAACTTTATACTCGCTATTCACTGTATCAATTGATTATATTGATGCTGGGGAATATAGTATATGGTAGTCTGGCCCCAGTTAATAATTAGTGCAGGTGGAATATCTTCTAAGTCAACAATCTTTTTGATGTCCAACAAAAACTGCTTCTGTCAAAGTGTTCTGGTGCAACCTTGTTCTCACTACAAGCCTTGAGTTTCACCATCCCCATGCAACTCAACAAACTCTGGACACAGCCCTTGGTTATTTCAATGCTTCCAAATCCACCCTTATACTTTAGCAAATTGGCATCTTATCTTTTTACAATACCCTCTGCTTGATGCCATAACTACTGTAGTATTAACAGCAGTGCCTCGCTCACACGGATATTTAATATAGTCTTTGACTTGTTTCTCCAACTCGTCACCTAGTAGGAGTGGCCTGCCCATCTTTTCTTGTGGCAACTCTTTAACAACTTCGCTTTTCTCATCTTTCGGGAGATCCTTCACAAAAGACTGATATTCATTCTTCGGTTGCCTTACTGTAGGTTCCTTCAGTGGAAGACAAGGACATAATGCCGCAACGTGTTGGTTATTTCGATTTCAGCTGCTCTTTTCCCTACTTGATATTGCTGTGCATCTGTTAAGTATAAGTAAGATCCCTTCTGTTTTTGGAAAGCTACATTTTTCATGGCGGCCTTTGTGACATTAGCGTTAGCCAATGCAATGGCTTCTGTTGGCAGTTTACTAGATAGTGGGTCATGTGGATCTGATAAAAGAACTTTGGCAGACTGATGAACAGGTCTGATCATCAGCTTTTGGCTTCTTAACAACCAGAAAATACTGCAAAATTGACTTGTCTTCACAGTGCTTCACTTCACTCCTTGCCGGATCTCATTCACATGCACGACACATTAAAAATACTAAATAGCTTAGTTTTAGAGGTGCTTATTCAGTGAGCCTAAAGTTTGATGAATTAAATGTTAATGAATTCATACTGATTCATCAATTTCGTCAACTTTTTCTTTCATCAAATTTTCCTGTTGTACGGTATCTCTAGGAGGGTAGCTACATATAACTGTAATTATTACTGTAAGTGATGTTTAGCAGTTGTATAATAAATAGAGTGCTTCCAATAGTTCTGTATTCCATGTAAAGGTGACTGTGGTGTGTATTACCTATTACGTACACAGTTGCATTTTAATAAGAATTTAGACATTAGCATATGCAGTAACATGCAAATGAATGACAAGTATGTACATAGCTACGTATAGCTATATATACTTACGTATACAAATGCTAAAATCGACTACTTGACCGGTCACATAAATATCACACTGATGTGCCCGCATGTCTTTCTTGTTTCTTGGCCGCTGACACACGACCGTGTGTCTTAATTTGTACTACACGGGGTGCAGATTGGTGTAGCTGACAACCTGTGCCATGCAGTTTCTATAAGCCAGCAATCTTCTCAATTAATATAACTACAACAATCTGTCCATTTTCAGTGGGCATAATTAGCACCACTCATATTATGGCATCATGTAGGCATAGTTTTTAGAACTTGTAACTTGGTTGTTAGCTATCCCCTTTAATGTGGCTAACTCAGGAGTAAACTATATAAAATTATACAGCTTTGTAGCTATGTGGCTATGCAATTATTAAGTGGTCAATCTTTGTGGGTACTTTGTAAACAGTATGTTTGGATGATTTCACTGATTCCAGCTTAGTTTTGATGTAAGCCAGCCAATTTCTGCCCATGAGAGGTGGTCCTTTCCCACTAACCACAAGTAAACTAAAGTATAAACAACTGTTATTGGTATTCATGCATAGCTATTGTTGACCCAAAACTTTGAGATTAATCTGAAAAATTAGTTATAGCTACGTATGTAGCTAAGCTTTCAGTACGTACTAGCTAGCTACGGACTTGGGAAAATTAATGTTTCTTGAGTGAAATAGGTCCATTCCATGTTTGCTTTGAGATGGATACATATGCATGCGTGTAGCTACATATGTAACAAGACAGACCTTAATATACCACGGGCATACGTAGTATACAACAATATAAATGGAGTATAAATAAAAAGCCTTATGGTGCCTCCAACTAGCTATAGTGTCTCTGGTGTCCCTCAGTATCTTCTGTCCTTTAGCTATATGTCTCTATTATCTCTGGTGTTCCTATAGTGTCAATGGTATCTCCATTGTCTCTAGTGTCTTTTGTGACTCTAGTGTCTCCAGTGTCCCGGCCTAATTATAATGTCTCCATTGTTCCTGGTATCTCCATGCATGCAGTGTCACCAGTGTCAGTGTCTCTGGTGTTCCTAGTGTCAATGGTATCTCCAGTGTCTCTATCTAGTGTCCTTTGTGACTCTAGTGTCCCTAATGTCTCCAGTGTCCTGGTGTCTCAGGAGACACCATGCAGAGTACTAGTATGGTGGAAACAACACCAAGAACAACGAAGACTGGAGACACTAGAGACACCGGCCAGTGGAGACACTGGAGACACAAGAAACACTAGAGATTAAGGAACACTATCAACACTTAGAGACACCAGAGACACTGGAGAAGTGCACCAGCTGCAGGGACACCAGGAACACTATATAAACATCAGGGACATCGGAGACACCAACTAGACACTGAAACTCTAGCTGCATGGAGAAACCATGAGGCTTTTTGTTTGTATTCCATTTATTTGTTGGTGATTGGCACAGCCGTTTTTCTTCACCAATACAACCCAATCTCTTTAACTATAGCTACGTAGCTAGTTGGTAAGAAGTTTTAATTTTAGGCGAACCCTTGGGAATGCACTTTCAGTCTGAACAACATGAATGCAAGTACAACTACAACTCTATTCATAGTTACTGTTAGAGGACAACCACAAAGGGAAGTCCCTTTCCTTATATAGCACAACCACAAGTCACACTATTACATTAGTATGTCATAATTATGTTGTTTACAACCACAAAATATTATTATAGCCTAGCTATATGCCTAAGAGTTCAGGTGATGGCTGTGACATAACTCAACTTCCCCACAGAATCATCACTGGGGAAGTAGCCGGTCATCAGCGAGGAGCCCTCTCGGGGTCTACGTACTCCGTGTATTCTTGTATGCTACGTATATCCATGTGTTATTACTAAAGATCTGTCTTTATAATTAATGGCTTGCATACCTCTACACACGCATTCTAACTAGCTATGTTAGTTCCATACGAGGTGTTCCATAATAATTATTATCAAGGGAGTAATTCCATTATAGCTACGTACTGTTTGTTACCATGATGTTTTGGTAAGCTAGATAGCTAACTATAGCTAGCCACTACATACCTGCATAGTTTTTACTATATAGCTATAATATAGTAGCTGTACGTTTACTGAGTTACTTGTATACAGTCAGTAGCTACAGTATGTGACCCGATTTTGGAAAACCTACGTCCAGTGAAATAACTAATTCTGCGGCCCTGTAACTCTGACCCACAAGCCAACCGAAAGATCTCCAGGCTGTAATTATTTTGGTAATTCTATATATCAGGTTATATAGCCAAGTAAATAATTCAAGCTAGGCAAATTAATTAGAATCATTTTATGTGTCTCTTGTGTGTAGATGGTAGCTAGGCAGCTAACCGTAGGTTTTCCAAAATCGGGTCACATATGATTATCATATGCATGCGTACGTTCGCGTTTATGAGCGGAAGTCGCTTGATAAAATAACAGGAAGTCATGCATTATGAATGATACTTATATAAATCCAACATAGCTTCGTACGAGTCGTTATTCGTATAGATCGCTACATCAAGATTGTTACACTGTAACTAACTATATACTGCAGCTGACAACCACAAAGTATTTTCTATTGCAAAGGTGAATGATTATATTAACTTACATGCAGTAGCTACGCACGTATATCTAGCTAATATCAATTATATCATGCATTGTCGGAATCAAAGATTTACGAAACTTTCCTTGCATGCTCGGCTGCACTGATGTGTAGCTAGCGGTAAACCTGCTATAGCTAGTGTATAACTATAATCTATATAGCTACGTATATATACAGCAAAATTAATGTTAACGGGTAGAATACTAATGCAAGATATAGTCTGGTCTGTTACGCACACAGTACTCGTGTGGCTGGAATGTAATAAATGAATTAAATGTACGTAAAGATTACGTGACGTAAATAAAATACTCCTCGACTTCACTGGTGCAATTTGAAATATTTCGATTTGATTGGTGCTTCCACTATAGTGGAAGTTTCACGAGTACTGTGTGCGTAACAGACCCAGACCCCTGCGCCAGGATATGCAAGATAGGTGTCTGAAATAGTTCATTGCATGTAATTCGGGTCAGACGATGAGATCTGCTCTGCCGAACGAGTTTACTGTCGTTTTAATATTAATAGCAGGGCGCTATCACTTACAGTATAAGCGCCCGCACGAAAAAAGGGTCTGGTATGGTTTGCTAGGCCGAGTTGTTCTTGACACCTACAAGATTCTGGAGGTGATAAAATGTAAACGTCACTACTGAGACATGCAACGTCACCGGTGAGTTATCAATTAGAGTAAGGGCTCGCGCATCATTAGCTTGACGTGAGGTGGACTGAAGGAAGAATGGAGCTGGCCTGTGCGCATTGTCGTTCCTTGCCTAGCACTCTTGCTCTACACTGTCGTTAAAAGGAAACAGAAACGTGAAAGTAAGAAAAATTAGTGAAAGACTGTTTCGCCAAACCGCTATCTCGGCTGTTCGCTAGTCAGTGCTAGCCTGTTCAAATGTCGGTGGCATCAAAACAATGCCAACTCATCAGTGACGTTGCATGTCCCAGAATCTTGTAGGTGTCAAGAGCAACTCGGCCTATAGCAAACCATACCAGACCCTTTTTTCGTGCGGGCGCTTATACTGCAAGCAATAGCGCCCTGCGCGAAAAAGCGGTCTGGCTACGCGAGACTACAGTTGCATAACCCGACGCCGGTTACACAACCCGCCCTCCAGTTGCATAACCTTTTTTCAGGAAATGTAAAATTTTTTCCGGTATCCGAATGCGTAACCTGTGAATCTCAACTGTCCTGTTACGCAACCGGGCAAATAGCTTGCTCGGTTGCGTAACCGGGTAAATAGCTTGCCCAGTTGCGTAAATTGGCAAACAGCTTGCTTGACTGGTTTCCTAACTCGAAAGTA
This sequence comes from Spongia lamella, assembly GCA_963930835.1. Classification (NCBI taxonomy): domain Eukaryota; kingdom Metazoa; phylum Porifera; class Demospongiae; order Dictyoceratida; family Spongiidae; genus Spongia; species Spongia lamella. Next base: position 6,700,011 of record OZ005747.1, read on the forward strand.
ACTAGCGTCACCGTGGCGCTCAACTGCCACCCCTGGTAGTCTCGCGAACCAGACCGCTTTTTTCTCCCGGACCAAACAAACAAAGCGGTCTGGCTCGCGAGACTATTGGCGTCGGAAACGGGGATTCATGGCCCCCACAGAATTTTTCAAATGTTTTGTCCCCCTCACTTTTTACCAGCTAGTTAACCTCACTTTTAGGATGTGTAACAGTACCACTGACTCAAGCAGACAATTGTCAAACAAAGCCGGTCTGCATATAAACGCTATTGTATTCTAATATATTCGAACGAGTAATTTTATATAATTAGTTTGCTTATAGCTAGCTACTTTGAGTGGTAGATATACGAGATTCAATTCAGTACCTTTTATAAACAGAAGTCATAAACTTGTTTGATTGTAAATCTTTGGGTATGTATTCAAATAATTCGAGCGAGCAATAAAATGTTGATCCAGTAATTGAATGAGGTTAGTGAGTGAATAAGTTAACTTCTTTATATAGCTAGAGAGTGTATAAGTTGTTTAGAAACTTATGATATGATTGTTAGCTAACCTATATGTAGAGATTGTCTACAACTGCTTATCTGCCTCCCACGCAATTAATTAGATATTCTAGGTTAGTTTAGCTATCCAGTTACGTATCCAGATAACTTACCCAATTGCACAACCACGCGTGCATGTAATAGCTAGCTATAGCTATATTGCATGCAGACAGGCATGCAGGCATTGCTATATCGTGTATTGCACATTAACTGCTTGGTTGATGCATTAAAAATTGCTAAAAAGGCTTTCTGGTTGCTGATTGCTTCATGCAAACAGCTAATCAGCTATTATACATATATAGCTAACTAGTTTAAACTTTATGAGCTGCCGCATCATATGTAATCTAATGTTATACTAGCTTCTTTAGCAACTAAAAATATCAATGTATGTAGCTCAATCAAATTCCAGTAGCCATTAAATTCTGCAGAGTAGCTAATCCATTTTAAAGCAGTGGTGTCGTTTCCAACTGGTTGTATACTGATGATCGCCTCGATAAGTTTTGATTTATTATACTAGAAAGCAGTACTCAACCGTGGTCTGTAATCTTCAAGGTTTGAGCATGAGCTTCCACTAATAATTGCATATTTGTTCAACACGGAGTTCAGCATATAAACTCGAGACCATGATCTGAATTACTAATATAGTGTATGTATTCAGTTATCCAGTTGCGTAACTGAATGCCCGGTTGATTATCGGGACATCCAGTTATGGAACTGGACAAGGGCTACGCATCCGTGTGGAACATATAATATTATATGGTTTAAACTCATATAGCTAGCTATGTACGTATCTACGTATCCGAGCGGCAATCCCATCGTTAATATCAACAAAGTGCATGTGCCTAGGCCAAACTACTTAGCTATATTGACAGAGTTATATATAAGATTTCACTCCAAATTTAACGTAAGTCCTATTTACGTTATTTATTACAAGTAGCTAGATACTGTCTAGTATCACAAGCTAAATACTAGTATCGCGAGCTAGATATTATACTATAGTATTGCAAGCTAGATACTAGTATCGCGGGCCAGACCCTTATAACTTAAGTCTTTATTAGTCTGGCATAGCCAGACCCTTGGATTAGACCGCACGCGCAGCACACTGATCAAGGGTATGGTGACCCTCCGTTATATTAGTTGTGCATCTACCACTGTAGTGGTAGAGCTAATCAAATTGCGTTGTTTTTAAAATTATGTTACCGTGACGTTTTGGCACACATGCCTCATTAGAATGGCATTTGATCAGCTAGTTTTGTGTGCAGCCGAGAAAGTTGCTGGGTTTTTAGGGTATGAAAGATTGAAGGAACACCAGAGACAAATAATCCTGGAAATAATGAAGAAAAGAGATATTGTTTTGCACGACTTTATTGGCTATCACAGATTCCAACAACTTATACACACTATCCACAGACGGATTCTTCTACCTGAGCTACTTTGTACATGTTCAGTGTCCACCACAAGCCAAACAAAAGAATACTGTCGCCATTTTTTGCATCAATGCGCAAATTTATTTAATTATGTACATACACTCCAGTCGCACAAGTGGTATATGCTAAGGTCACCAGACCCTTGATCAGCACTTCAGTGCGCGCGCAGTCCAATCCAAGTGTCTGGCGGTCAGTGTTAATCAGAAGTTTTATCGCAGCAGTTCAATTCAATAAGTCAATTAAAGAATTTAATTGTAAATAGCATATCTATGGCTTCTGTAGGGTGCCTTTGGTTTACTGCGAAAGTGCGTTTCTCAAAAGATTCCTGAGAAAGCATGGATTCCATAGGGTTCACATCATTCTAAACATGTGGTACTATAATATCAGACCTCTCAACTGAAATCATTGCAACTGTGATCAGAGAGTATAAGTCTGCAACCCCAACTTGAACCATTTATCCCCAGTGTTCAGGTCATGTTGTAGATTGTGACAGTATTCCACTGAATAAATTGTTCTATAAAGCATGACACTGTCTGCATAATAGTCTTACATTGGATATGATGTTCTTGGGTAAATCATTAATAAAACATGGGAACAGTAAAGGGCAAGAACAGTCATCTGTGGTACACCAGATGTGACCAATATGTTGAATCACTTTGCTCACCATTAACTATAACACATTGAGATCTATCCATGAGGAAGTGCCTCAGCCATGCTAGAGTATTACCTCAAATACCATAATGGTGTAGCTTATGATAAAGGTGTTGATGGGAGACTCTGTCAAATGCCTTAGAGAAGTCTAGTTGTATTTTGCTTTTGCATGTCAGGATTAGTTTCGTGTGGCCTGACTGCATCCGGATTGATTCGACTCTGCATGATTTCATTCCAGTTGCTGCATGCACGAGGCTGCATGTATACATAGGCCACTGCAAGACTGAAATCATAACCAGGGGTGGATCCAGGGGGTACTGACGGTCATAGGGGTCAGATGACCCCCCTTCCTGAACCATATGCAGGGAAGCCAAATCAATGATGTATGGGTATAACTGATAACACACTGAAATGTAAGTTAAGTGTTATTTCACTACTTTATCAGATAAAACAACCTAGCTATACCTCCTATGAGGTTGCAACCACCACACCTTCTATTTACTCCATATAATTATGGTTAGAAAGTTCCTTGTATTTACGTACTTAAACTTATGCTCAAAAGCTTGCGTTACCCATGCATGGTTTTAGTGTTTTAAGAACAAACCACACATCTGGGCCTTCAAAGATTCACTTCCATATTTTGACCCTCTTTCTGAATCCTCCCCTGGTAACTGCCACCTATTTAGCGCAGGATCGAGTTGTATGGGTATAAAGTCCTTACTATTTTTAAAATGTTTAAGCGGTAGCTATATGTACCTAGTTAAATTCGGCGAAATCATGTTTGATTGTGCTGTAGTTAAGTAGCTATGGTTATAGTTTTGTTTTGTTGTGTTGTAGCTATATAGCTAGCTAGCTACGTAGTAACGGTAGCTATACTTTGCTTCATAATTCTAGGTGAGCTATAGTATAGCTATAGCTATATGCCTATATGGGCTAGCTATGCATGCCTTTCTGTACTTAGCTTGTCATTGTTGTGGCTATGAACGAATAATGATCCACCTTTAGTCTGGGATTGGAATGTTGTTTACCAGCGTTTAACTGCCCAACGTTTGCATGAGCTAACCAAAATCTGCACGTGAGGAATTAACCAAATACTGAGGCGGAGCCCTTGCATGGTATGTGATATTCTATAGACTACTTCCAAAACTACTTCCTTCAAAACTACTTCCTATATATTCTATAGACTATGCCAAAACTACTTCCTTCAATTTCAGTATCTAGCTCAGTTTTAGTTATATACCTATTTATAATTATATCACAGTAGGAGTATAGGATATCTTTGTTATTACACGAGTCTGAGGCAAAGCCAAGGACTAGTGTTAATAACAAAGATATCCTACGACTACTGGTATATACGTAACTGGCTCCTTTCCCACCAAAGACTCCAAGAAAGCTTTCCATTTTGTCTTATAAAAGAAATTGCTGATGTGTTATGGTGTTAAACGCTACACAAAATCTGTAGTTTTATTGGAGATTCTGTATATATTTTGCTTAGATAAGACTGCTAAGTACATTCAAACATTACGTAAGATATGCATGGTCCCATATTTACGTATATATAATTTCAGCACTCAATGAAGCTAATAGAAATTTACTGAGATCTTATTGTGTATCTGGCCTACCAGTCAAAGCTTTGTACTTTTCAATTTACGTATATTACTGAATTAATGCAACATAAGTAATAGAATATACGCATATAGATATTGTGAGTAGCCAATTGCCAAAACAAAATATTAGCTATACATACGTAGCATGGATGAAGTATTCACAAGTGAATATTGTTTATTTCACAGCTTATGCTTACTAGCTAATCGAAATTACAAGTAATATGCACATAGTATGGAGAGGCAAGCATGTAATTGAAAAGCATTAGTACAATGTTGGCTGTGCATGGTAGCTACGTAGCTACGTATACTGTAGCTACCTTTAAACTTCATGACACACATCAATCCACATAAGCATGGAATTAGCTCTACAACTGTTTTTGAGTATCAAAGTTGTGAGCTACGTGTGTAATACGTATCTGCAAAAATAGAAAAAACACTGCACGTGTCTCAAAAATTTGTACATTTTCCAACATTGTTGGTAAATGACAATTATGGATGCACTCTGCCTCAGGGGTGGGAGAAGCAGTTTCAGATAGTTGAGGCACACAGTACAGCTGTGCAGCACCTTAATATTTACTCTATTATCTATACTTTGCTCTGTTAGTTATTTTCACCTACAGTACATACGTACGTATGTATAGTCTGTTTGCATTCACCTTGCCAGTCATTTCCCTTGAATAACTTCTGTTGTGTACATCCAATGACTACAAATTTTATATTGTCATGAAGCCATTCAATTGTTGGAAACATTGATATAAGAATCACTCTGATAGGCCTAAAAACAAAAGGGTATATAATATATGGCCTGACAAATATTCACCATACATTTCCTATGGAGAATATTCCTTTGTAGTTCATGTACTGACAAATTGTAGGCAGCTGCCATTGTACATTTCCAATGACAAAAATCTTATGTACAAGTTTGTCAAGGTGAACGTGAATATACGTAGTATAGTAGGTTCAATGTTATTATGCTCATGTAATACGTAAGTTTATATGGAATCACACTGTTTTATTAGAGTATAGTCACTTTTCTATACTATGTTCACGTTCACCTTGCCGGTTGTTTCCCTTGAATAACTTCCGTTGCAAATGGGCTAGAATAAAAAAACTTTATATTGCCATGAAGCCCTTCAAATGCCGGAAACGTTTAGAAAAGAAGCGCTTCCATAGGACTAAGCGCTAAGAAGATAGGGCGCTTTAAAGTTTATCCATACATTTGTATAGGGGAAACCATTCAAGCGTAAGGCTTTGAAGTTTATTGCTGGGCAAGTTAGTGGTTGAAGTCTAACAAGTTTTACTCGCACTTATATCATTGGCTGTCATAAGATTACATAATCATCTTTTCTTTCGCTGGATCTTCACTCGATATAGCTTATCTTACCCATTGTTTTGTATGTTTTCTTAACAATTTTGGAATGGCCTTTTGCTTCTTTGTTTTGCTCTCGAAGTATTTTGTCACGTTCACGAGTAGATGATCCATTAGCCTTGTAAGGCGCTTTACTTTGAAAGAATACTTCTCACTTAATGCTAAACAAGAAGAGTCCTTTAGTTTCAGCTGCTTATTTGTTGTTAGTGACACTGTAGAATCTTAGTCTCGTGAACCAGACCCTATTTCTCCGCAGGGCGCTTATAATCTCCAATCGATAAGCGCCCTGCGGAGAAATAGGGTCTGGTTCACGAAACTAGTAGAATCTAGCGACGCCATTATTATTTGCGCTAAAAGGTAATGGCTATTACGTGGTTGCGTGATGTTACGTAATTCAGTAATTGGTGGTTGCTTTGAACTTAAACGGCTTCCTATATTGAGTTTCAACTGCAAGGTGAACGCAAACCTACTATACAGTAGCTATGTGTGCATTCACACAACTTCCACAACATTTACCTATGTCCCAACATTGTGAAGCTTTCCATTTCTGTTAACTACCAATTTTTAGATGTCAAGACTCAAGACCAAGGTAACTTAGTGATTTAGATCCCAAAGCCCCAAGGCTGTAGCATCCCGAGCGCAGCAAATGTGCTACTAAGAGCTTGAGGGTTTCTAAATCACTTAGTTACTGTCAATCATGTCAAGGTGGGTATCTTATTTGGTGCATTAATACAAACAAACAATAAGCCAACTAACCCCAAGTTTGCTGGTATTACCTCGAGAATTTCTTTTTAGCCAGTTCTTTACAGTGCCAAACGAATACAATGAAACATGGAATTGTGACCCCACCTGCTTATTTTAATTTGGCCATTAATTCATTTTTAGCAGGTTACTAAGTTGTTAACTTATGTAGTTACCTACTAATATGTAACTAGAAACCCTACAAATACGTAGCCCTAGTGGAATTCTAATCATACTAAGTGATCAAAATTAACGTACCTTCGTTATATACGCATCATTTAAAAATTATTGCAACATTGGCATATTTAAGCTGTAAAGAAATTCAACACCATAACAAGTATATTTTCACCTCTTAAAGTAAACATGTTCATTTATTCGTCCTGTTTATGCCAGTTAGTCTAAAAGGTTACAATTTGGACCAAAATACAAAATGTGTCACTAGCTAACACATAGCTAACATCTGCTGTTATTCAGACGTTATTGGAGTGACAAGTTTTTCCCCTGTGAAGAGCGTTTTTAAAAAGACATACCTTCCAACCCTCCATGAATTTAGGAAGCAGAGGGGACTCAGAACACTCTGAATTTCACTCACTTCTTATGTATATAGGAATGCCTCCACGTGAGCATCCTGTAGTGTACAAGTGACCCTCAGGTCTGCACAACTGTGCATATCTCCATCGTACTCAGACATCATTCCTGTGACCAGTTTTCTCCTATGAATATTGCTAGTGCTCTGGCCTGATAAAATCTTGCATGTTGTTTTTCTAAAAAAAATTGTGTGTGATACGTACGTACATGCAGGGCCTTATGGGTGTGCACATTGAGTTGTGGTACTTTACTTTCATCTCTATTGCTTTCCGGTTTATGTCATTTTGAAAGGTGTTCACAAAAGATCTTTCAAAAAAGTTCGAAAAAGTTTCAAAAAGTCCACAAAAGTTCTTGTGACTTTTCCTTATAACAGTTGCGAAAAGTGCAACCCTCATTACAGCTAGTGTACATAATACTACCATACATGACAAAACATTTGGCTGCGAATACATATTCTACATTGAATAGCTAGTGCATGAATAGTTTACTAAATGAGACATGTATTTTTAAAAGAAGCTGCTAGCTATCTGTGTTTTTATTTTACGTGTGCTAACCACGAAACTTTTCCCTCTTGAACATTTTGTTGTGTACGGTATAATTTCATTAGACAGCCAAATTTACACGATATAGTAAAAATATTTGAGGTACACATTAAGTTTAGCAAGCTTTGGAATGTGAGGGTTTTATGGCTTCTAATAGTACAGATAAAATAATGGTTTTAGCAGAAATAGCTACATACGTACACACGTAGCTACTCAACTTTGCTATAAACCTATATAGCTACAAAATTAACATTAGCTATGGAATATGGAAAAATTGAATCAAATATGCACTTTTTCCTACATGCTTACCAAAAATCATGAAAGTCGTTGACTATATTTTTAACACTGCTTCAGTGTAACTTAGAAGATAATGAAATAATAAAATTACCTACGTACGTAGTTGATCGCTATATAGCTACGTACTATGAACTGCTATTATATGTGGTTCAAGATACGTACCTGTACTAAAAGTTAAAAACATATATACGTATACGTAGCTACGTAGCTGGAAGCTAACTACATACGTAGCTAAAACTTCCTTTTTCATTAATTTACACAGGCTTCGACTGTTCCAAAGCAGCAACAGTGCTAAGGGATAAGCATGCTGAGCTATCAATTCTTTCATATGCAGATATGAAGAGCAAGCTTTTTTCATATTGTGTCATTACAAGTACAGAAAGAGATCTAATTGATACTCTGATTGGAAATGCAAAAATGGAAAAAGTTCTTGACATAGTAAGAGTCAGCCTGAAAGCTAATCAGACCGCAAAATACAAAGGATTTCTTCAAGCAATGGAGGAAAGTGAAGATATACTTTTGAAGGCAAAAGCTCAGGAACTTGGTAAGTGGATTGATAAATGTGCGTACATAATTCAATCCTTATTACATGTGTACGTTGGCACATGTCTAAAATATACATTGATGAAATAAAATGTAGCTATATTAATATAATTAAGCTGACTTTCAGTTAAGAACCTTAATGCCAGGCATCACTAATATGCTACGTATACCGGAAGTCATGACCTACAACTCAGTAAGTTTCAACCTTATTGCTTATATTCAGTCAGCAAACCCCACACATTTAATTGAGACTTCAAACCACTGAAATAAAATTCAAAATCAAGAAATCAGAGCAACTTTACAGATGATTTTATCTCGTACACAATTTGACATCAAAACTAGTTGTGAAATACGTAAGGCATGCCTATAATAATAAAATGGTGTGGGCACAATCAACATTCAAAATATATGTAGCATTCAAATTTCTTTATGATTGGACACATATTCATTTAGATATTTATTTAATCAAAGTGAATACATGCAAACTAACTACGTACATACGTAGCTACGTAGTATTAAATAAGTGACCAGATTTAAAAAGGATACATATATGGCTATGTACATCCAATTTTTCAACTTGAGAAGGTAACATTATGTTGTAAGCTATAATATGTGCACGTTGAAATTTGCTCTTTTATGTGTCTAATAAGTTTGATGATACAACACTGTCTACATAGCTAACAGGGTTATTGATACATGTATTATAAGATCTCTTTTGTTTAGCCACCCACAATAATTATAATGTACAGTTGCCAGGTAGAGATGGGACGATAGTCACGACACTGTGATGCATCGATGTATCACAATGCATATATATAATGGTTCAATATGGCTGCATATCGATACTGTAATTAATAATGAGTATTGATGCATCATGTGTATCGATCAATAAGATTAATGCTGTGTGTAATGTATAAATGACATCTTTTGTTGAAACTGATATGAGAAAAACCATGTAGCTACGTATCTTATGGTATTGAAAAGATCATATCATTGCTTTCAGGTATTACCATAGAGAAAGCTCAAGTGTATTCTAATGCTTTAAAAAACAGTGATCATAATACGTACGTACATTTGGCATGATGCCCTGTACCCCATACCTATACTGCCAGGATAGCTATTATAGTAATGTAATTCATAGTCATTTTTATATGCTTGCAGGTGGATCTCATTCAGTCCCATAGAATGATGAACTATCTACTTCTTGAAGACATTTACAATTTCTTTTATCTAGGTATTTAGTTTTATTTTATTTTTGATACTTTTGCCATTATGCACGTACATAGTTACTTATACATAGTACGTATGTATGTACGTAGCTATGTTTCTGGTTAACAAAATTAACATTAATGTTCATACAGTAGCTACATACGTACATAATATTTTACCACAATAAAAATTACTGCATAACATAAAATTTTGATGGTGAAATTTTTAACGGATTTGGGGTTAGGAAAATTTGACAGTAAAATTTTTTGATGAATTAAATTGTATCAGCCTTACATGCAAACCAAACAGCTATTGGAAGAAAACTTTGAATGGTAAAATTTTGACAAATTGCTAAAAGTTCATTGAATTTGTCAATATTATTTCCTGTCAAAATTTTGCGCAGTACGGTAACTATCTTAAATTTTGATTTTCATATTGCCAAGGTCAAAAACTGATTTAGAAGTAATAACATACATATGTACCGCATTGTCTTGAATTATGGCCAGACTTGTATAAATGCTTGGTCCCGTTTAAGTCATATAGGTTTTGTCTCGTATATCACTTTGTTAGGGGTGGTGGTCTCATTTAGTGGCCTGGGTGAAAAGTTACTGCAAAGAAATAAATTAATGCCCAGGCCATAATTCGAAACAATACGATGTATACGTATGTATGTACGTACCTGTGTTTTTTAACTCATACGTATGTTAAAGTTCTCCTCTGATGCCTATGGTTTTTACATAATGTATGTACCATGTAATAATTTTGAATTTAGTGAGTTTAGTTGCACACTGATAAGGGCAGTCTATGATGATTTTGAAATTGCAATTTCAAATGTACATAGTCAACCTCAGAAAAAAACAGTAATGTTAAAACAAATAAACCAAAAGTATTAATAAGAATGATAAAAAATTAAAAATTTAAAAGGTAAGTAGGGAACTGAAGTTTGCCAAAAGTAGGGATTAAACTTTTACAAATTATCTCATGCCAGAATGTTCTCTCGTCCTAAAATCTTATTCCTTGTTTCCTTACTTTTTGTAGCACTATTGAATTCAATCCCTACTTACCTTTTAAATTTTTAATTTTTTATCATTCTAGTTTGTTTGCTTTTTATACATGCTGAGCATTCATAATAATCTTTCAGCAGGCGCACAAATGTTACAGGCGCTTACGTAATAATTATGCTTGTTTTCAGGCGCTTGTTAACAACGCGCTTACATGGCAAAGCAGCTGTGTGATAGTAAATAACGCTCGAAAAACAGCAAAAGCTATTTGTCCAAGGCTATAATCTCGAAGTTCACGATGTAATAAAGTACACGCGAAAACATCGTGCCATGGTGCTACTGTAACTAATTATATCACGTGCGAGTTGGGTTTTAGCGTGACGTAATAAGCAGAAGCCGTAACAGGCTATCGTCACCTTCGAAGGTGAGATTCACACCTTGCTAGGAATATAGAAGAACAAGGAAAGGAATGAAGGATAAAAGGAATCGCCATGGCGCAGTGGGTAAATCATCTTCGGAACAACATTTTCGTAAATCCGCCGCCATTACCTTTATTGTGTGAAAGTTCTGGAGCCCTACACCTAGCGCAACCGGGTCTTACGGCAGGCAGGCAGGCTGGCTGGCAGGCAGGCAGACGAAATACAGGTGAATTTCTAAATTTTCAAAGTTGGCTGTAGGTCGAAATATTCGACTTGTTGCTTCGTTTAACCAAGGTACAGCATCATTACAGCCTTAGCAATGCATTCCAGTCGGTTTTTTCGGGTAAAGCCTATTGGAAGGTTGTTTTATGAAGTGCGAAAAATCGGGAAACCATACAATTTCTTACCAATCCTACTATTAAGTACTACCGTACTTAATGATAAGTACTACTGTACTTAATGATAATCAATACAGGTATGTACGTAGCTTGAGCTCCTGACATGAAACACAGTATATACTTTTAATTCATATTTACATATACCACTTACTTTCTCATTGGCTACGTAGGTTTTTAAATTCTCTTCTGGAAACTTTTCTCACTGCCAGATGGTCTTTCCTTGTTGTTCCTTCTGTTCTTCTTCTGGCTTAGCAATCATGAATGTCAGGTGTAGCTATAGCAGTGGTAAAAGTGTCTGCACTTTGTTCTTACAAGTCATTTGTGATTGGGCCTGCAAAAATCAACCATTTACGTAGTCGCACAAACAATTGCCTAGTTTTTTTGAAAGGTCTTATCATAACTTGTGCTCTATTTATACTAACAATTTAAAATATTCATCACAAATGTAAAATTTAATGGAGAATATCTTTTATAGCCCTTTTATATACGTAGATACATATTTATGAATATCTAACTACGTAGGTTGCTCACATTGTTGATTTTTGCAGGCCTAGTCCACATTTGTGACCGGATTTGCGAAAAGGGTTCTTATACATGCATCCGATTTTTCAGATTTGAAGAGGCATAACTTCATTTGTGAGTGAGCTATTATGCTGAAAATTTCTCTCATATAATCACAATGATAGGAAAGGCCAGGTACCAAATTTCAAAGTTGTAGGTCAAACATGAGCTGAGTTACACATCCTTAACTTTGCAAAATTGGATGCGTGTATAATACCCCTTTTAGCAAATCCGGTGACATTTAATGATCACAGTAGAGCATGAGCAAGCTTCTTTAGGAAAGAGGTGTTCTACATAAGGTGTAACACCATCATATCAGTAACTATACATACGTAACTACCCAGCACCCTTTATGTTGTCAGTCAATGACAGTGTAACACATTTATTCAGGGCCGGCGGAACAGGTCCGGCAGACCAGGCAACTGCCGGACCAAAGTTACAGAAACCCACAACTCAAAACTTTTCATTGTTGTTTATATATACACTGATAGTTTTATATCAACAACAATACAACTTACTTTTTGTGTAAAACCATTGCTCTATTATAATAACAATACTAAAAGCAACTACTGGCTGGTTTTAAAGTAACAATGCCTTCCCGAATTAAGCGCCTCTAAAATTAATTATCGAGCGCGCTAAATGAAGAAGTATATACAAGTTCTGATGAAAGAATATTGCATACAGATGTCTGTTTAGTCTATTTATAAAGAAAAGAAGTCAAAATACCACCAGATTTAATCTGAGAGCTTCAGTTTTAATCTCATAGCATCAATTTTCCTTAGAGAATCACTGAATTTTCCTGGGAGGCATGCTCAAGGGCCACCTTAGCATTGAGATGCCTCACATGCTGCTTATATTTTGCCTGACCAATGTAAAATTGCTTCCTCCGGCCCTGTTATTACTTTTGCATTTTATGATGATAAGTCATGTCATGAGTGATAATTAGGAATGTCCCGATTATGCTGGCATCAATTTCGGTATTATATACAATGCATTGAGCGCATAATGCTGGTATGTAATATACCGTATAGATAAAAACGTTGGCGGTAAAAAACATTGGCGAATGACAATAATTCGCCAAAGTTTTTTCCTCCAATTTTTAAAACATTCACGTGAGTACTGAATTCGCCAAAGTTTTTTTCGCCAATGGCTCAAATCAGTAAATTCGCTAATGTTTTTTACCGCCAACGTTTTTATCTATACGGTACCCAATGGCATTCCTATAGCTTACTGCATGGATAGCTACTTTAAGCAATCACTGATTTTAATTTGCATACATTATGTATTTCAACAAAATTCAGCAGCTAACAAATACACTATCATTATCTCATGAATTTGGCTATAGCTACACATTGTAAATTTCATGTGGAAAAGTGTTGAAATGCTGTGCTTCTGTGTAGCTATTATAGTAAATTAAGCTGACATATGACTAGGACATCTAGAGAATACCTGGGACATAATAGCTAAGCTAAATTTTGAAGAAATGCTCCAAAGCATAATAGGAAAAGCATACGTAATAGGGACATGCCTAGCAATAAATGTATTGCAGTTATATATGTACGTATATGTTTATGATGATACATTATATTGCTATGTACATACGTAGCTACGTAGTAGAATAATGCCTGTCAGTAGGCCTGCATCAAATATGCTGACATAATAATTAACACAATAGGCTGACATAATAATGCTACCATATTAGGTGAAATGTTATCATTTGTCAAGACAGATCGATAGTCTCTAATATGGAACAATTAGGGTATATAGAAATACTTAAGTAGATCTATATACTCCAATAAAACAGTCAAGGTTTATTGAATACTCATCAAACAAAAATGCTGAGTCATCTTTAAGAGCATTGCACAAATTGGAGCATAATGCAAGCATAATAAGGGAAGTGAAGAGCATCATAGGGAAAAGTCTTGAAAGCATTTTGGATAAAATTTTGACCCAGGCCTAGCTACTTGCCAACTTTGTGTAATTAGTGTGTAGCTACGTAAGAATTGGGCCAAGTTACTTGATTCATTATATTGGAGATTACACAATAATATTTAACTTTCAGCCATCAAAACAATAAAGTCTTTTGTAAGATCCTGCCATGTAACTTAAGTAAACCTGACTGCCTTAGACTGTTATATTAAAGTATATTGATCTGCTTTGTGTGACATAATCAAAGACCCAGTTTCTTGTAGTTAATATTTACCTAGCATAATGCTATAATTACAATTCTTTGCATTATGCTAAATAACTAGCTATAATATACGTAGCACGCATGCATGCGTGATTGGACCCTGCGAGAAGTTCACAACAAACTGGAAAATCAAAGAAATTTTCCATGAAGCAAGTCATTTTCCCTCCCTCACCAAAGTTTTAAACATGCATCTGGACGGAAGCTACACTCTCTTTAGGAGAGGCCTTATATCTCCTAGGTTATAAGGTTATTAGCTAAGTAGCAACACCCTACCATTACACAGTTAAAACAATGGTATGTATTACACACCTTTTTGGTATGTAATTCCTCCTTACACCGTGCACACCATTTTTTGATGTGTTATGCACACCAACAAAATAAAAGTATGAAATACACACCCAATAAAGTATGAAATACACACTTCAATATATTTCAAATTGACACATAAATACATAAATACATTGAAATATTAAATATGTTTTCTACAGTTTCTTCTTCTGGCTACTTTTCAGCAACTTCTAACTACTACGTCCTTTTCTTTTACAGCTGCAGCAACCTTGATCTCTACTGTATCTTTGTACATACTATGCACCCTGCAGTAAAATTCAATGATGTAAAAGTTAACAAATGATATTACAAGTTTACTGCATACATACACTGTAAAAAATGAAGTGTGCATACCACACTAATGGTGTGATAAATGACATTGAGGGGGTTCTAATCATATAAATAAGGTGATTATCATCCTACACTGTTATTTATCACACCATTTAGTGTGGCATGTACACTTCATTTTTTACAGTGTACCTTTCTCCATTGGAAACACCGGTCAAAGTCTGACAGATTGATGAACCAAATTATATGGCGAAACAATAAATCTATGGATTATAGATGAAACACATTGCGATTATATTAGAGCATGCAAACAAGTACCTTTTAACAACAGTTATATGCCATTCATATGTGCCTGTAATGATCCTATAGGATGTTCAAAAACACAACAATAACACACAGCTAACCGTGTTTTTTATGTAACACGCATACCTCCTCGTGGTTGTACATGCAGCAGCAATAGGTTGCAGCCACAGTCACAGTCCAGCTCACACATAGATTGATGATTTGGCATCAGAAGAACTCTATAAACATAGTATATTATATTGTGATTACTACAGCAAACCCGAACCAGTACGTACCTTTGAAACAAGCCATTAAAACAGTTGCTCTTGGTCACGTGCATCCTAGCATGTTCAAAACACAAAACAACTAACACTGCTAATGCTATTGAATTTATGTACCTTTCATTAAATTGTTTGTAGAGGGATACAGCAACTTTAGTAATATTCATCATGGCCCTCAACTGAATACTCCAAGATGCCACATGTGTTGTATCCAGTTATGTACCAGACAATTCAGCATTCACTGGATG
Source organism: Spongia lamella (assembly GCA_963930835.1). Classification (NCBI taxonomy): domain Eukaryota; kingdom Metazoa; phylum Porifera; class Demospongiae; order Dictyoceratida; family Spongiidae; genus Spongia; species Spongia lamella. The sequence goes on from OZ005747.1 coordinate 6,715,520, forward strand.
TTCATAACATTTACATAGCCACAGGGGCAGTGACTCAGTGTCCCGAGAAACAATTAATGATAAATTCTTAGCATCATTATTCTCGTCCTAAATCAGTAGAAACAAACGGTGAAATATCTATCATTTTAATAGAAGAACATTACCTTTCAACCAGTTATCTTCACTCTAGCACTAAGCCGGGCACTCAGCAGGAGGGGAAAAAATTCGCGCGCTTATTAAACTTCCTCTAGCGAATCAATTCAAGTGAGCCACGCGATGAACCATCATTTTTACCCTGTCTGTAGCTGTTTCCCATGGAATTTTCGCCAAAGTTTGCTGTGCAGTAGCGTTACAGCTTCCAGCCGTTCCTTCATCGTTACTAAGGGCTTCGTAACTAGGGTTACTCATTGCGGCATCGATGAGCATTAATTTAAAACATTATAATTATCACCCAGACAGGAATATTTATTATTGCCTTAGCCTTATTTACAGCTTTCCGCTACAATGCTGCTGCTTCGTCTAGACCAGGTTTAGCGCCGCAACATTTACGCGCCTGTCGTCAAACAATGCTTCCGAGAGGCTTCGGAATTTAACTTTGGGCTGTTGTAGCTTTTCTAATATATATTATATGGTTTTTTAAACGTATATCATTGTCTTACATTCATTAATATATTGCGCCTCTATCTTATGATCCATAACATGAGGCGCTTATTTATGTAGCGCTAATATAGGGTCCGCAACGTCAAAAATCCACTTTTGAAATTTAATACTTTGACCACTGTGGCGTGTTACTTGAGCTAAACCATTGCTCGATCCACCGTGAAACCGGAAATGCTATTCTGTTCTTCCTGGAAAAACCGGATTTTGTAATTCACGTGATCGATTGTTTATTTTGTGGAATTCGTGCGCTCCAGGGAAGGTCTCCCGAAACTTGGTAAAAACATAGATAACTTCTGGTACTACTATAGTTAAATGTCTATATTAAAGTAAGCCAAGCTTGAACTACAGTCTTCTCACAGGGCTGCTTTTTATGATTGAACAGAAAAAATGGCGACAATTTGCGCGTTTGATTTGATGTACCAGCCAAGATAAAAAGAGTCAACCCTTCCTCACGGTATGTTGATGAAGGTGGATGAGTAGTCGGTTTATGACAGAAGTTTCAGGAAGATCCAAGCTTTCTCACCACCTGGCTGACAATCGTCAAAAAAGTATGCGTATGCGATATCCATTATATGCACATATTCGTCATCACCTACTGCCACAGCTAACTCTGATGGATCATTTCATCCATTTCATGTACAAAAATAGCTAAATAGTTATATTGGCATTAATTTTAACCAGTACTATAGCTAATGTTATAACTGTGAAGCTGCACTGAAACCCATGATTGTGCATGTGCCGTCCTTCTGTGCAATGCTAAAGCTATAGCTAGCAGCTAGTGTATGCTACTGCAGATCCTTATCAACTTGGACAATCTCTCAAAAAGGATTAGTTGATACTGCAATACTATATCTCATCACAGAAAACTGTGACGTGCTTGTATACGTATATTTATACCTAATTTTTTTTGCAATAGCTATAGATATGTACCTATACATAATGCATGTATAGCTCTACTGTGACACCTATTAGTATACCTCTGCTGATTTCTAATTAATGCTTACCAAACCGGCCAACGATGCAATCATAATAATTACATGAGTAGCTATATAGTTTAAGAAATCTCTTATGTATTATAGCTATGTTTTTTAATAAAGGTCCAAATATTCACTAGCTGTTATTAAAAGCAGCAAGTTAAAGTTTTACTTTCATTTGCATTGAGTATACCTAGTATCATTAGCCTATATAGCTAGCATAGTTTTGCCACTGTAGCTAGCTATGTAAGTAGTTAGCTAAGTGATCAAACAATTTATATATTTATGTATGTATTCTGATTCTGATTATTACTGCTCAGCGAATAACACAGCTTACAAGCTGATGCAATTCAGATGATTATTATATTTGTCTATACAATACACATAGTAGCTATATATATGCCGGTATATACATCATTATATGCATATACGTAGGATAATATTATTAGCTATATGTACATATAACTATAATTTGTTATGTTGTCACTCACCAACAATTTTCTGAAACTAGCTAGCTATATATATATAGCTATCTGTTATTAAATATCTTGAGAACTAGCGGCTGCTAGGGCTGCATCTATTATGCTCTGAAAATTACCTATTATGCTTTTTGAAATTGCTCCAATTTTGTGCCTATTATGCTAAATTTTATGCTACTCCACAATCAATTATGCTACTAATAATAAACAGTTTAATATATAGCTATATTCTATGTAAGCTCACTTGTTTATGAACCTCCAGTTACCTCTACATACAGCATAAAATCTGATCTGCCACATGCCAGTGGTATAAGAGCTTTAAAATAATTAATTTTAGAGGTACCTAACACAGTGACTATGAAGGAGTTGTATAAGCTATGCCTTGTGAATTTCTGCTGTTGTGAAGTGTTGAATAGCAGCGGGGGTGAGTGTATTTTATAGTTTTTAGACTGTATAAATGGCACAAGTATAGGTTTTAATTATGTAGTTTGTGCCCCTCGCTATAAATTTTGCCTATAATGCTGGCATCATGCTTGATGCTTTAACATACCCATTATGCTAAAAATTATGCTGGCATAATTGACTCAGGCCTAACAGTTGCTATCATTCTCAGAAGTGTAAGGGTGTAACTCTAGATCTATACTCTTTTGGTGAAGTGAAGTTATTGTATCTAGGATATGCATATGACTATGCACGTGAAAATCAACTATACGTACTGTAAAGTAGTATAAAATAATTATAGCTATAACTTGTAGATACTAAGATACCGACATAAGACAAGAAATTTATAATTAGCTATAGTTAGCTAGCTATATAGGTGTAAATTACATGGTTGATTTTCAAAGGATTGGTATATAGCTAGTTATGCATGTATACGTATACATACACCAGCTATATCTACGATTTTCTAAAGGGAGTTTCTAATAGCTAGCTATGTAATAATGACATTTATATATTTAGACTCTGTAGCTATCCCAATTAGCTTTTGTAATGTATGCATTTAGAGTAACAGTGCATGAGTAGCTATATAGCTCTTAAAATTTATATAAGCTACATCTAGCTATACTCTTCTAACTTTGTTTTATCTTTCTAAATAACATGGTCGGAGGAAGCTACTGAAAGTAAGGGGACCACTTAGCTAGGCTGAAGTAGCAAAATTTGAATTCCTATAGCTATATAGAGTAAGAGGGGCCATGCCTCACAACAGTTTTCTATAGTCTTCGCATGCATCGGCTGTAATGCATGCAACATAAAACTGTATATAGGCTAAGCTACTGTCTAATCTAGTAGCTATAGGCTCTTATAATGAATAGTTATTTTTATGGGCAGGCTTGTTTCTATAGGATGGGTGGAGAGTTGAAATAGAGAACTATGAACTACATAACTGGCTTTAGGTCACATTATTAGTCATGTATAGCATAGCTAAGCAGCAAGAAGCATATAGGGACAGCCGAAGAATAATCAGTCACCAAAAACATTTGTGAAGAATTGCAGTATACCATGTACATTACTAAGCCTTATTTCAGAGGAATCAGAGGATGTGTTAGCACAGGTTATGGCATTAGTCATATAGTAGGAGAACATGCATACATGCATGGATTTCTATGCAAGCAAAGATAGCTACAGGGATTTAGACTATGATATAGCGAATTTGCAGGGTTACTAAATCACTTAGTCACCTGCATGTTCACTTAGTCACCTACACATGTTTACTTAGTCACCTACACGTGTTTACTTAGTGCCCTGGCCCTCAGGCAACGACCGACCGTCAAATACATTTCGACTGTACTTTCATGTACAAAACAACATTTCATTCTTACTTAGATAAATGGTAGCGCGACAAACTTCATTTCGCTGTTTGTAGTCTTCTTCGGCTTATTTGCTCATGAAGATGTTAAGCGCGTCAACATCGTAAAAATATACCTAGCGCTAGTTGCCAAGTATTGGTACCATGGAAACATCAAAAGCTTTTCGCTCAGGAAACCGATAACTAGCTCTTCCGCGCTTTTAATGGCGTTTGAAGGTATTATCATGTGATTCTTGTTCAGTGTAGTCTAAATAAGTTAGACGCCACGACCTACGGGAACTAAACGATTTAGTAACCCTCAGGCCCTTAGTAGCGCCCTCGCTACGCTCGGGCGCCACAGCCTCGGGCCTTCGGGTTACTAAATCGCTTAGTTCCCTTGGTCTTGGCGTCTAACTATTATATAACATTATAGCTATGAATTGGTTAGAATTAATGCCAATATAACTATTTAACTATTTTTGTGCATGAAAGGGAAGAAATGATCCATCAGAGTTAGCTGTGGCAGTAGGTGATGACGAATATGTGCATATAATGGATGTCGCATACACATACTTTTTTGACGATTGTCAGCCAGGTGGTGAGAAAGCTTGGATCTTCTTGAAACTTCTGTCATAAACCGACTACTCATCCACCTTCATCAACATACCGTGAGGAAGGGTTGGCTCTTTTTATCTTGGCTGGTACATCAAATCAAACGCGCAAATTGTCGCCATTTTTTCTGTTTAATCATAAAAAGCAGCCCTGTGAGAAGACTGTAGTTCAAGCTTGGCTTACTTTAATATAGACATTTAAACTATAGTAGTACCAGAAGTTATCCATGTTGTTACCAAGTTTCGGGAGACCTTCCCTGGAGCGCACGAATTCCACAAAATAAATAATCGATCACGTGAATTACAAAATCCGGTTTCTCCAGGAAGAACAGAATAGCATTTCCGGTTTCACGATGGATCGAGCAATGGTTTAGCCCAAGTAACACGCCACAGTGGTCAAAGTATTAAATTTCAAAAGTCGATTTTTGACGTTTCGGACCCTAGCTAATACCAGAGAAAATAAGGTGTGCATTACATACCAACATGGTATGATATGGAAACACACCACTGGTATGCAAGCAATATGGTGTGTATAACATACCATTGGGTGTGCATTACAAACCCCAGTTTTAACAGTGTAGCTAGTCAGGTGTGGGATAAAGTCCACAAAAATCTCAAAAATTTCCCCCCTTGAAAGTTACCAGCTATATATATAGCTATAGCTAACGGTGTAATGTTGCAGCATGAAAAATATGTAACAGGCGGACATCTGACATTTTCTGAGCACTTTATAGGTGTGGACCTGTACAATTCCCACCGCACCTTGGTCTGACAAATGTCTGAGTCAAAATGTAGCTAATGTTACAGTACGCATTTCTACTAATGTATAATCAATTTCGTAAAATGTCAGAACAATTTTTATCTTGTGCTGACAAGTGTGAGCACTTTTCAGTCCTTATTTCATGCTCTGAGTATATACGTATGTAAATGCGAGTAGTGGCTCTGAAAATCAGAGATGATTGGTTGTCTGCCATGCAACTAGCTACCTATCTAACTATAGCTAGCTATAGCTACATGAATTCATATGAACTGTTTTGCATGTGCATTAGCTAGCTAATTATTTGTTCATAGTCATGAAAAAATGAAAAATCTTAACTATAGCTAATTGAGTTTATATAGCTACGTACAGCTACGTATATTACGTAACTACAGTTTTTGTACCAGCGGACCAAAGAAATACTTGCTGGGCTTCGTATCATCAGTAAAATTGAAAAAGAACTCTGTACCAGCTTTAACATATTCATCACACGTGATCTCTCCATCCATGTTTTCATCAATAGCGGTAAATGAAACAATTGCACAATTGGGATCAAAATTTTTCCACGCATCAAAAAACCTTCGGTGTTCTGTTTTGGAAATTACCCCATCGCCATTGATATCCATGACCATGAAATTCTTTTCCCATTCCTTTTTTATCATGTTCTCCGCACCTTCTTCATTCGCTATGTGGAAATATTTCTCGATATACATGCTTTCTGTTATCTTATAATCGGATCCTTTCCCTTTTCCTCCAAGCATATCATCCCACAAGCTGCTTTGCATGGATATAAGAATTTTCTTTTGTTCTTCGCTCAGGTCGGGAAACAATCTAGTCATTTCTTTAACCCAGTTGGCAAAATCTTTTTCAGATAAGTATCCGTCACCATCCACATCAAGCCAATCGAATGCAGTCTTCATTTTAACGATCCATAACTCCGGGAGTACCTTCATTAAATCCCTTGCCTTCGTCGAATACCTTTCCGCGCTGGATGCAGCATTAAGCCTTTGTGGATACAGTGCTCGCTCGCCTATCTTAATATCTCTGGGTAAAATTCGCCCAGCAATTCGATAACGTGTAGCGAATCGGTACATTGTTAAGAGTCTACGCTCACCCACGAACAGCCGTATAGTTACTGAAGCCGGCGGGAAATATGTATAGCTATATACAATAACTCAATTTCTGCGAAGAACCAATGTCTCGGTAAGTGCTAAGCACTTAAATGAGTTCTCTTATTCTTGCATGATAGCTAGATTATATTATAACATTATACTAGGCCATTGTTTTACGGAATCGAATTCCCGTGACGCTTTCAACAGATTTCCAATTAATGAACACTCGCCTTTTAAAGATTCCCCGCGGTACCACAGCTAATTTGTCACTACTATGAGACATCACCAGTGTAGCGTGGGAGTTCGCCCTGGTCATGCAACAACAATTAACGGTAAGCAATTCAATACAACGCGCTACGCCGCGCGACGCAACGTGTCGATAATGTAACGCATGCCATAGCTACAATGTGTATTAGAATTACACGGTTACTACACATATAGTATTATAATAATTAGCTAGCTCATTGAAACCTATCCTGGATTCCACAACTTGAAACTGTAACTATGGAAACTGAAATCCCTATCACGCACGTCATCTCAGTTCACGACGAAAATTTACGGGAAGTCAAACGGTTCTAGCTACACGAGCTGCACTACCTACTCTTGAGGTTTGCGATCTATTTTTAGCCTGTAAATAGTCCATTTTCAATAAGACACTTAAGAATTTTAATTAGCATATGGCTTCTGTGGGGTGCCTTTGATTGATTGATTGATTGATTGATTGATTGATTGATTGATTGATTGATTGATTGATTGATTGATTGATTGATTGATTGATTGATTGATTGATTGATTGATTGATTGATTGATTGATTGATTGATTGATTGATTGATTGATTGATTGATTGATTGATTGATTATTTTAAACACGTGGTACTTCAATATACATTAATGTATCTGAGCATGCCACAGGTAATCAGAAAGGTCTATAATCACTCTTTATGATGATTCTTGTTGGTAACTGATATGACCACAAATGACAAAGTTATGAAGTGTTAAAAGTGATGGTTAATTTATTACATCATTTGTGCGGGAGTTGTAGGTAATCTATTAAATTAAGACAGTTGAAGCTAAATTTTGATTTTAGCCATCAAAGCAACATCTACTGTTGCATACATATCATCTCTACCACTGAGAGTGGATGTTAAGAGGTATGAACAGGACTGTAAGATTTTCACATGCCTTGAACTGCTGCTGGAAGGAGAGTTATTGCCTTCACACCTTTTGTAGATGGCAAAGATATATAGCCATATATAATATTATATGGTTACTTTTTAGGTGAAGCAAACATTCCTAATGTCAAAGAGTAAAATTACAATCTGGAAAGTGACGACTGCAAGCTCTTGGATCTTTTGATAGGTCAATTTCTTTAATTTTCAGAGTGCCCAGCCATTGTCACTTACATGGTAGCTCTTTGGGAAACCTATGCATGTGTACTGTAGGATCTACAGCCTTTGTGTGCTTGAAGATTACCAGTAGCTAGCTACTAGGCATTTTGGATGCTAGCTATAGACAGAAAAGAGTGCAAGATTGCAAGTAGCTAAGTTAACTGTGGCAACTCCATATACATCTACACTGATTTTACAGCTTATCCTTACTTGCTATATATAGCTACACAGATTTATGAGTTTGAAACTTACACTAGCCATAGCAATAGATAGTCAGTATCCATGCATACAACTCCCGCAAAAATGATGTAATAAATTAACCATCACTTGTAACGCTTCATAACTTTGTCGTTTGTGGTCATATCAGTTACCAACAAGAATCATCATAAAGAGTGATTGTAGACCTTTCTGATTACCCTTGGTATGCTCAGATACATTAACGTATATTGAAGTACCAGGTGTTTAAAAATGATGTCAAAATACATTGAATCCTATGGGAAACATGCTTTGGCGGTAAACCAAAGGCACCCCACGAAAGCCATACAAGAAGCCATTTTGTGCTTTACATAGTTTTGAGTTACTGAAAATGGGCTATTAAATTTGCTTACTCAAAATCACGGAAGGTCTCTCGTCACACGTATGGCTAGTGGAAATCGGTATGTTCATTCACAAAAGTATTCATCTACTGAAGTAGAATGGTTCGCTCAGAATACCAAAGAAGAGCCAGAGTACTTGGCATTTCTTTTTCCAGCTGTAAATGAGTATTTGAAATCCGAGATATCAGGGAAAAGTATCCTGGACATTGGTTGTGGCATTGGCAATTGGTGTTACAAAGCAGCTTTGTATGGTGCTAAAAGTGTTGAAGGATTTGATATCCAAGAAGATATGATGCAACTGGCCAAACAAGCTACTTCACAGTTTAGTACGGTCAACATACGTGCTGGAGATGTTATGGATATGCCTTATGATGATAACACATTTGATGTTGCTCTAAGCCTCTATGTGACTTGTTGCTTACGGCTTGAAACTTGCATAAGCCATTATAAAGAGCTGTATAGGGTACTTAATCCAGGTGGTAAAGCAATAGTGGTAAATTTCTCCAAACCTGCATTTGAAGGAATGTTCTTAAGAAGTGGAGCTGATAGAGCAATTGTGTAGCAGAAAATAGAAAAAATCTTGACAGATCTTAAAACCTACCCTTCACAAACCGAGATAAATGATGCATTCCAAGATCTTTCTGATGTAATACAAGTCTGCTTCACTTTAAATGAAAGTGGACAGTTAAAAAGGATTACTAATATCGAACAAATGCCATTGGCTAATGGACAAGCAGTTTGGACTACATGTCAAATAATGACTTTTGCTGACTATTTTTATGACGAACAGTTCATTCAACAACAAATTGGGTCTGCTGGACTTACCATTGACAACATTGAGAACTATTTCACTGAGGAGAGGAGAATTGCTTACAATAACTCTAATCCTAAAGTTAAACTTGACAAAACCATCACTGACACTCCCTTCTAATGTATCACTTGTCCAAACCATGCGGTAAATTATTGTAGACAAACTGGCTACAAACAACATTAGTTCAAATTAACCACAACATTAATTTAAATTATGCAACCAATGAATGTATCTGCCTGCCCATAAACCCTACAGTTTAGCTATGCAGAAAGAATTATTTGATTTTGCATGATGATGTTGATTACTTATACTGTGAATACTAGACAGGGGAGGCTGACCAAGGGGGCAATTGCCCCCCAAAATTGTCCAGTACCCCAGCGGCACTAGGCCTGAGCCTAGTATGCTGGCATAATTTTGTGAATAATAGGTTGCAATTTTAATATAATTCTGGAATTATAGGGCATTCACGAGCATAATACAAGAATAATTGAAAGTTACAATGGGTAATTTAATGTAAATATAATGAAATAATCTCAAAAATTGTTTAAAATAATGATGATGGTGAAGATGTCCATGAAGGTAGGTAAATTCTGAAGAAAAGTCTACACTGGCAATAGTCATTGTGTGTATTGTAGACATTATTATCACTGATACAACAAAAATTACAAGAATAAGTAGGAATAATAGGTGATGATGTAGGAATAAAATAAGAATAATGGGTGAAAATTTTGGGAAGTTCGGGAAGGAATAATAGGTAAAATTTTGAGCATATTAGGCTCAGCCCTAAGCGGCCCTGCCTAAGGGTTACCCCAGCCCTATGTATGTAATATGCAATGGAAACTTATGGCTATATATATAACAGTGAAAATTTTTATTAAAACAGTCAGGATCCTTAAGTTACCCTAATAGAGCAGTCAGGTATTACTTGTTATTCTAATAGACCAAGCAGTCACATATTGAAATTTTTTAAGGAATATAAGACATGAGAATGATGTAGCTACGTATGTATATATTGGACACGGATTAAGGTAGTAATAATAGCAAAGAATGATAATTATTACCTCAGCATATTAATGTTATGACTGTCAAGTTATGAAACATTTTTAAATGTACATACGTAGTCAACAGGCAATTATGTCGGCATAATATCTATTCAATCTATGGATGATCATTATATTTTACAGGAAGACCTTAATTCTTTAACTTCCTGGGCTAGAGCTTTTAACATGGAATTTAACATTCCATAATACAGGTCACTACTCTTTGCAATAAAAGTAGGCATTCCGGTGCAGATAGTTGAACAACATTTATACCTTGGTGTCTACCTTCATCACAGAATGTCATGGCAACCTCAAGTGGACTATGTCTGTAACAAAGCCAACCATATTTTGGGCTTTCTGTAGAGGAATTTACGTGGCTCCTCTAGGACCCTGCAGGAGGCCAGCTACTTGCATTTTGTCTTGCCTATCTTAGACTACTGCTGTCCTATATGGGATCCATACCACCAAACACCCATACACAAGTTAGAAATGATCCAGCATCGTGCTGCCCATTTTGTCCTCAACAAGCCATGGCGGAGAACAAACCATGACAGTATTAGTGATATCCTAGAAGCCTTGAAATGGCCACCACTTAAGGAACGTAGACAACATGCCCGTCTGGTATTGCTGTTTAAACTCACAAGTAATCTTCTTTCAATATCTAGCATTTACTTACCATCACCATCACCGTTAACCATTACAAGAGCCCAGCACAAACTGAAATACCTACATACCCAGTCAACATCTAACACCTACCGGTACTCTTTTTTTTTTCCAAGAACCATCCCGGAATGGAACAACTTGCAAATTCCTGACTTGCACAACCTAACTTTAAATCAATTTAAACAACAACTACAGGTAGTATATACGTAGCTATTATAAGTAAATAATTACACATTAGCTTGATACCCCTAAGGGGCTTTGCTAATTAATAATAATTACATAACCTATTAATAAGAAAAATAATCTGATAAATAATTAATTAATTAAATAATTCACAGCCTTAATCACAAACGCTATCCTTTAGGTAACACCACCAACTTTAAGGTCTTAATGAAAGAAGAAAAATGATAAAAGATGATGGCAAAAAACCCTTCCCTTGCTGAGATATCCCGACTTCTTCAAAATGCCGCCATTTTGCCTCCTTCACGATTGCGAAAGTGGACGTAAATGGCTCGTAGTGAACTATCCGTAGCACCTACCACCTTGGAGTATAGTTTAAATGAATCGCTGTTCTATATAGAATAAAATGGTTTTTGAATTGAATCTGTACGAGCTAGCATACACAAGTTATAGCCTCTTTTGTAATGACATGCAAAATACATGAAGTTGCTGTTAATGGCCCAGATGACATACAGTTAGAAATGTGGCCATAAAAAGTTCCGTGTTCCTTGTATGAAGCTGAAATAGAGTTTAAAGAATTCATTATGCTGCAGCGAATCCATTGTGTATGTTTTAAGCTAAACAAACCGATAGCACTGGACTTGTGAGCCTCGTTGTGAGCCCATCTCTATGGCTTGTGAGAGGGCTTGCATGTGCGAGATGAGAAAATGTCTAGAAAATCACACGTAGCAAACGACTCGCGTGTCCTATGGCTTTGCAATATGGCTTAAAAGATTCGCCTTGCTCTACTGAATGGATTGATGTGTGTTAAAAATGCACCAGCAAACTTGTTTAAATAGTATGGAGCCATTTCAGCGACTATGCGTGCCATCAAAACAACTCGAAAAAACCAACTCAAACGCAAGTACTTATGCTTCTCTACTTAAGCAAATGGTTTATAAACTAAAGCCTTTCAGTATAAAATGAAAGGTTTTTACTTGTAAACACAGCCTAAACAGACGCTTCGATTCGTCTCCAAGTGTATGAATAAACGGAATTCCGTGTTACGTGTGTTGCTAACACGCATACGTTAGCAGATGAGAGGATCCGTTTTCGGACCTGGAAATTCGTTCTAAACCTTCTGAGTTCACTTCATGTATCAGTGAGTGGCTTGTTAGGATATTAAAAAGCTATATAAGTAAATATTGATTACTCTATTAGATGGTTTTAATTCATTGTGTACTTGAAGATGTCCATGATCCAGGGATGTGTTTTCCTTACATTTTGCATGTATAGAGTATCCTGTCAGGCAGTATTCTTTATAATGCTTTGTATACAGCAGACATCTTTTAGTGCCGGTATACATCCTTGGTCTTATATACTAGGTTAACAATACATTGGTTATATTGTTCTTGCATGTATGTATGTAGCTATAGTTTTCTTTTGTAACATTTTATCAGTTAAACATAAATCCTCAATAAATGCATGCAATGGCTTTTTGTGCCACTGAATCACCACATTGGTCTTATACTAGGTTATGTAGTCCGCAGGCTTGATATTACATAACCAATTATAAAGGATAATAATCTCATAAATAAATAATTAATTAATTAAATAATTAATTAAATAATTCATACTCAAAAACTACAAGGAGTATCTTTATGGGAATACCACCAAATGAAAGGTCTCATTGAAAGAGGAAATCGATACAATGGATTTGGCAAAGGACGCTTTGACTACTGAGATATTTCAGTTTGTTCAAAAATGACGCCATTTTGCCTTCATTTTGAAAACGAAATGAATACAAGTGCCTGTAATCATCACAGCGTTTAAGCAACAGCATTGCAATTTGGATTACAAAATCGCTGTTTTATAAGGAATACAATGATTTTTGTTTCAGCTTCATACGAGCTGGCATATAGAAGTTATGGCCTATTTTCTACTGACATGCAAAAGTATGTTAAATCGCAGTTAGTGCCATGATTACATGTAATTACAAATGGCCTCATAAAAACCACTGTGTTGCTTCTATGAAGTTCAAATAAAGTCATAAGGATTCATTATGCTTCAGCGAATCGATTTATGTAGATTTCAAGCTAAACAAACCTTCACTCTTGCAACTGAGGCCTCCTCTAAATGGAATTGACGAATAAAAATGCGAAAAGCTAATGGCTGCCAAGTAGAAGCCTCCGTTTGGTATTTTACAAGAGTACGTAACTATCAAAGTATTAAACATACAACCACTTAATATAGCTTAAAAGAATCGCTGTTCTATATGGAATAGATTGATGTTTGTTTAAAATTTGTAGAAGCTAGCATGCTGAAGTTATGGCCTACTTTCTACTGACATGCAAATTTTCTGTTGACGCCATATAAAGAAAATGTTTACAACCACTAAGAAAAACACACGTAGCAAACAATTTGCATGTCCTATAGCTTTACAGTATGGCTTAAACGATTCGCCTTGCTCTACTGAATCAATTGGTGTGTGTCACAAATGCACCAGCAACTTCTTTAAATAGTATGGAGCCATTTCATGGACTATGCGTGCCATCAAAAAAGCTCTAAAAAGCCGACTCAAACGCAAATACTAATGCTTGCCTACTTAAGCATATGGTTTATAAAACAAAGCGTTTCAGTATAAAAACGAAATGTTTTTACCTGTAAACACAGCTTAAACATACGTTTTGATTCGTCTCCAAGTGTACGAATAAACGGAATTCCGTGTTACGTGTGTTGCTAACACGCGTACGTTAGTACTGAGATGAGAGGACCCGTTATGGGACCTGGAAATTCGTTCTCAACCTTCTGAGTTCACTTCATGTATCAGTGAGTAGCTTGTTAGGATATTAAAAGTCTTAAATTCACTTTAAAAGTAAGGCTTAAGCTATATAAGTAGATATTGACTACGCTATTAGATGGTTTTAATTCATTGTGTACTTGAAGATGTCCATGATCCAGGGATGTGTTTTCCTTCAACATTTTGCATATATAGATTATCTTTAACTCACCTGGGTTCCCTGATAATTTGATAACAATCCTATCACACATCAGTTACCTAAAAATGTGTGATATTTGTTGAAGCAGGTATCTTTCTCTCGTTGTATGGTTACTTGGTTTTGTATATGGTTATGTAGTCCGCAGGCTTGTAATAATAATAATAATGATAAGCATAACTGGTTGGAATACACTATGCCAGTAAAATGTTATTGGTGAAACTAAAACTGAATAGATCAATATAGAATAGTCATGGTATATTAAAATAACCTAATAACGCAATCAAACAGATTAGGTAGAGTTACAGGTGCATAGGCCTGTGCCAGCATAATTTTTAGCATGATAGGTGTGGTGTGCTAAAGCATCAAGCATAATGCCAGCATAATAGGCAAAATTTATGGCGTGGGCCGCAAACTACATAATTAAAACCTACTCGTGCCATTTATACAGTCTAAAATACACTCACTACCACTGCCATTCAACACTTCACAACAGCAGACATTCACAAGGCATAGCTTCTACAACTCCTTCATAGTCACTATGTGTTAGGCACCTCTAAAATTAATTATAATAATTTTGTTGAAAGCTCTTATACCGCTGGAATGTGGCAGATCAGAGGTACAGGTGTATGTAGAGGTACCTGGAGGTTCATAAACAAGTGAGCTTTATAGAAAACTGTGTATTATTAGTAGCACAATTGATTGTGGAGTAGCATAAAATCTAGCATGATAGGCACAAAATTGGAGCAATTCCAAAAAGCATAATAGCATAATAGACGCAGCCCTACAGGTGCATGTGGTTTATTAAAGTTTTCTAATAGAGCATTCGATTCCAAAAATAAGTTGAGTCATCAATAGTGGAGTATATAGAAACAGAGACAATTAAGGGGACCAGTGACCCCTCCAATATTTATACAGAGATGGGCTGTCTGTTACTGCATGTATATAGCTACATCTTAGCTAATAGGCTTATGCTTTTAATTTTACCCAGAAATTCTTACCTACGTATTTCCCAAATTATTCTCACCCTTATAGCTACTTATATCTATAATATTACAATATCTAGTTAGGTAACACAAACTTTCTTACTTTCATATACAAGAAAATACCCTCTGCAACAAATGATCATAAAATAATTGTGTTGATGTTGTCATGGACACATAAAATTTCTAATTGTGGGTTTAAACTGATCTGTACAAATCTAAGCTACACTATGAAAGACTTAAGATTGATCACTTTGTAGCATCATTCGTATGTAGCTTTGTTATCAGAGGATACTAGAGGGTTTAAAGGTAAGATTTTTTGTATTTTACACTAGATTGGTTGT
This sequence comes from Spongia lamella, assembly GCA_963930835.1. NCBI lineage: Eukaryota > Metazoa > Porifera > Demospongiae > Dictyoceratida > Spongiidae > Spongia > Spongia lamella. Next base: position 6,730,858 of record OZ005747.1, read on the forward strand.
TTTATAGCATAGCTGGCATACTTTGAACTGGCCCTAGCTATCTTCAGTATTATTCTAAATGAATAGATGCATGCCAAAGATCTCGACTGGTAAGAGCAAAAATTCTGGTAGGATAAATCATGCGCTTAGCTACGTATATAATACGTATAGCTACCAACTTAAGTACCAGCTAGCTCAGTAGCATTGCTTTTAATATTTCTAGTAATTGCAATTCCTTTATCTTGATAAGTGTAAAATTCACCCTTTTACGTATGTTATCTCTACTTAAGCACACAACATTTCTTAACTTCAGTAGCTATGTATGTGAAAAAAGGTGCTCTTTGAATCTGCGTAATAATTATGATCACAATTGCGGTACTTACCAATGGATTTTTTTAGTTTGTTCCACGTATGTTGTCCCACCTTACTAATTAGGCCAATATAATAGCTAGCTTTGAGTAAATGCCTTGTAGAGGCTCTACCTTCTGTGGACACCCTTGAATTCTTAACTAGAAATGAACATCCTCCGGGCCTAACTGGTACATACAAAGTTGAAGTACATGTAATAATGAAGTTGACAATTTCCACCAGATGTCATATTATGGCATTGTCAGCAATTGGTTAATGGTTTAGCTACTGTGTTATAAAGTGTCTGCTCAAACATTGTGATAGGATGTGCACTGCTTATACTTACATAGCCAACAATCAGGTAGAAGTCTGTGAATCATTTCACACAAACAAATATGTTTGTTTGAATACTCACCAAGTCACCGTATTTGTTCCATTGAAAATTCATTGTGCGTGCCAATATCCGATAACTCATGACTTAGTAACGCTAATTATAAACCAGTATAAGGTTGCTTTTAAACAACCTATGTATCTGGTTTTTTGAAATTGCTTTTGTCCGAAAAGTCTCTGTGTGTGCGTGTGCGTGTGCGTGTGTGTGTGTGTGTGTGTGTGTGTGTGTGTGTGTGTGTGTGTGTGTGTGTGTGTGTGTGTGTGTGTGTGTGTGTGTGTGTGTGTGTGTGTGTGCATGTGTGTGACACTGTAGCCGTGTATCCCCAGGCTATTAAAAACCATTCAGACATGTAAATCATCAATTAACCTGAATAGCCAATCAAAAAGTCATACTGCCTTCAGTTTCTTTATATGTCACCTGTTATAATGTGCTAAACTGGTATAATTAACCACCATACTTCATGTATAGCTATATACGTAGTTACAAAATACATTAATAATGGTAATCTGTATGTATGCATAAATTAATGATGTAATTATCATCAACAAATTGTTAATAGCATCACTAACTTAATTTGCAATATCATTTAGTGCTTCGATCTCACTCAGTTGTTCCATAAAGGGATCACGGCACCACATAATATCTGGTAGACGTTCGTCATTAGGAACGCTGTAAGTAAATATGTTTGTCACATGTTCATAAATATGTCACCTTTGCCAGTAGCTATAGCTATAGGCTAAAGATAATTAAGGTAAAAATATTATGTTTGTTACTTAGCTATGTACGTATCTACAGTACGTAGCTATGTATATATTTATACCCTCCAATGTAAATGATAATAATAATATTATATAGTTGGGCAATATTACGATATTATCGTATATCGTGATATTAAAGTGTTATGATAATCGATATCAAAGAGAAATTTTCAGCATCGTAATATCGCAGCACGATATTTATTGTCAATACCGTGATTATCGTGACATTCATTGCTCAAAAATGTACAAATTTTATATCACCAGTAAAATATTTAATCCTATGTTCACAATTTTAGTGCTTGCCATGTATACTGTACTGCTAGCTAAGATGATATCGTGATAATATCTATTATCGTGATAATTACTCTCATGATATATCGTGACATGGAATTTCTGTTATCGCCCAACCCTACTAGATACGTATATAGGTAGCTAGCTACATAATATAATTATTATATTGCAAAACACAAACATTATAGCATGATCTAATGCACATGTAGCTATACATATGTACGTAACTATAAGAAATAGTCAGATGCTTCCAGTATGAAATATAGATTTTTCAGTGATTAAATAACCGTGTGAAACATAACTTAATGGTAAGGCTATACAGACATGCTAACAAGCTCGTTAATCTTCTGATAAAGTTGTAGTTGCATACAGGCAAGAACAAGGTTGTTACAAGCTTGTACAAGGTTGTAATGAATTTGTATATAGCATGCATGGTTGAAAAATCATAATGCTAGAATATAAGGTACTATGGAATGCAAGGTTGTACTACCATGCATTATATGTACATGCAATATCATGACAGCCATCGTCATCACTCATCAACTTCTCTACCACATAGCTACGTACATATAAAAGGTTTTAAATGTGTATACAAATGTTAGACCAAACAAAGTTAAAAATATTTCTGGTCCTGCTGCCTGGTCATTTCTGTCAAGCAGTAAAACAATTTTATTGATAATACAAATAATTTTGTGTATGGATAGCATAAAATTAAGCAAATTGTATAACGGATGAAAGAAATATTGGATAGCTATAATCAATAAAAGTTAAAATAATAAGCCAGGTCACCTGGTCAATTTTAAGGGTAGCCTGGATCAGAAACAGACATTTAACTTTGTGCGACCTTAACATTAGCCACGCACCATCCAGCTACGTATTAGATTTGTTTATACAGGACTGTGGTCACACTGTAGTGGCTGTACAATCTTCTCATTGCATCAAATTGTTATAAGCTTGTTACAACCTGATTATTACCTTGATTGTAGACAATCTTCTTATTACCTTATTGGTAGTAGACAAGGTTTTTACAAGCTTGTCACAAACTTAACTGTTAAAAGCTACGTATTTACAACTTTAATACGTATAAAAGAATATTCCTTGTAATAATAAATCAATTGATACTTTCTAAAAGAACAGTCACTAGTATTATTTGTGACTGTTGAGTATTACAAACCCGGGTCAACCCGGAGCTTGACCTGACAATCCGAATGACCTTGAGAAATTTTTATGCGGATTGAACCTCAACGCTGTTGTGAAGGTATCCCATTTACCGCCCTTTACTTTATACAGCTACTTACATGCTCACTACTGTTGTGTTTCTCCTCTCACAGTTATCTGTAGTGATGCCAGTTTCATTGACTGATGGTATTTCCATCTCATCAGTGGGTACAATGTTGTATTTATGTAAGTGTTTGATAATCAAAGATTTGATAATATCTTGAATCCTATTCTTATTAATCCAAAGCTTCATGGTAGTAAAGCTTGCTAGTGGTAAAATTGTGCATAAATATGCTACCACTGCTACCAAAGTCTCATCATAATTTTCTACAAAATCTACTATCGGCAGCACAGACAGTATAACAATCAATTGTAAAATTATTCCATCGAAGATGTTATAAAGTTTATCGGCATATGGCCTAACCACAAGGTGTATTAGTGCCATAAGTGCACACACTGTTATTAGTATAAAATGAGTAATGAGGTCATCGGAACTCCTCGCCATCACGAGAACAATAATCACAATCCGGCATATCAAGTAGTAAGCTGCAAAGTAGCGATACTTGTCCTTGTAACCTCCTTGAAACTGATCAAGCAATGGTTTAATTCTGATGAAGTTGATTTTAGAATTCAAGAATGGTTCTAACAGTAGCAGAAGTGGAAGGCTAATAACTACTACTATTGTAAATATCATTGCCACAATAACATATGCAAGATGGCGACCATGAAAATATTCAATGTCTGGAGACAAATAAGTGTAAACTTTATTAACGTCCGTAAATGTCAGTGACCTCATTAGCAGTAGAGAGGTGGTTGTCACAGACGTGTATGATAGCAATAGAAAGAAGCAAATAAAATGAATGATTCCTCTGCTAACAAATAATGAGACTTTGCGTGATCTCCTTGCTAGCACACTTATCATAACTAGAATTAATGATACAACTATTGGGTGTACGTAATGTATAAACTGTTGATCAATCCCACTGATGTTTCTTGCTAAACAAAGTTGTCCAAGAAACTGTGGAGTCAACTTGGCTAAACTAGACAAAATGTTAATGGCCGTATATAGTCCATTAGAAAAAAATGATGCCTGCCTTAGAAAAATATCCACTACATTGTAGTAGTAAATAATAGCATATAGTGACCCAATTGCGACTTTAAAGTGCATCATTATAAACACCGTAACTATTACAGCTATCCAGTACAAGAATGATAGTGCAGTTACCAGTACTGTATATCCAATGGTACACTTGTTAACATTCATACATTCAGGAGAGTCAAACGATAGAGTGTAGCCCTTCTCACAGCTACCGCAGGCAATACCTGACCTGTGTGGTTTACACTGGTTTGCTCTAATTGGAGAAAGATGATAAATACCGTTAGTGATCTCACAACAGGTGAAATTGCAATAATCATTTGGACAAGATGTTATAGTTGATTTACCATCTACACTGCCAAACCAGTAACCTCTCTTAATGGTGGAATTACTACCAGAACAAGAAATAATATTCTTAGTATTGTAACATTCACATTTTTGTGCTTCACTAGAATACTGGAATCCTAAGTGACATTGTGATAGCTCAACTATTAATTTCACTGAAATCATTTTAGATCCAAACGTCTTGGCAGCATACATGGAAAAAACAATTGAGTAATTAAATAGAGTGTTTAAATTTCCAATTATACTTACTCCTTGTGTTGTATGATTGCATGACACTGAAATATATTTTGAGCCAGACATGTTATAGTTTTGGTGATTCATGCCGGTTACCAAAAATTGGGTTAATTCAGTCGGTTGATCGTAATAGTCGAGTACGCATGCATTAAACCTGATTTCTTGACCAAGCATTATATTACTGATGTAATATGTATGACATTCTGAATAATTCTTGTCAGTGCATTTTGCTGGATCAAATAATATCAGTCTTCTCGGAGAAGTGGAAACTGGTAGACTGTTATTTTCAGGAAATCTTATGACCCTCTGAAATAAACAACTCTTGTTACATGATTTTGGCACATTTATGTAAATCAGGTTTCTCATGGTTCCAAGATCATTATCACTGAAGTGAAATTTAGTGATATTGAAGATTAACAAGCTTTGTGTTATTTGTACGTAAATAGCTTTTCCATCATCACTGGCTAAATTCTTGAAAAAGTTAACCTTAGTGTTATTAATAAGTATGAATCTTGAATGATCACTCAGGTATATCGCTCCACCATCCTGCGATGCTGTATTCTTAATAAATTGTATGGACGAATTTTCTCCAAATGTGATGTTAGATAGTGAATTATAAATAGCCCCTCCCATTTCAGCACTGTTATTTTCAAAAATCAGATTTGATTTTAACCTACTTGTTATAGTAGACTTGTACAGACTGACAACTCCGCCATCTTTTGCTTTGTTCCTTTGAAAGTTAATGTTAGCATACCCATCAAATACCACAAGGGAGTTGACATAAGAATGTATCACTCCACCATATTCAATGGCTTTGTTTTCAGTAAACGTTATTTTACAGTTTCCTTGAAATTTAATAACTGAGCTAAACTGAATTTGTGTTATGTCACCTTGTGTAGCTTCTTTGTTAGCAAACATCACTAAAGGATTCTCTGTAAATGAAATATTGTAATGTGTGCAAGAATACAATACACCACCATTTTGAAGAGCAACATTGTTGATAAATATTATAGTAGAGTTACCTTGAAAGGTGATATTGGATGCATAAGAATATATTGCTCCTCCATTATATGCTTGGTTATTCTTAAATGTCAGTGTTGAGTTGTCTTGAAATTTGATGTTAATTTTTTCACCAACATACATGGCGCCACCATTGACAGCTTTATTGTGAGCAAATGTTGCTGTAGAATTTTCTATAAATGAAATGTTGCATTGTCCATAAGAAAACAACACACCACCATCTTGAAGGGCGACATTATTGTTAAATGTGGCAGTGGAATATCCTTTAAAAGTGATATCGGATGTATGAGAATATATTGCGCCACCGATGTGTGCTTGATTATTTCTAAACGTTAGTGTGGAGCTTTCTGTAGATTTGATGTTAATGTTATAACCAACGTATACAGCTCCACCATTGAAAGCTCTATTATTGATAAACGTTACTTTAGAGAAATGGTTAAAATTGAGAGGATAACAATTTTTGTAGGTGATGGTTGGATCGGTACCATCTACACACACAGCTCCTCCTTTTTCATTTCCTTTATTGTTATCAAATGATAATGTAGAATTTCCTGCTAACCGCATGCTTTGTGTTGTATTACGTAATTCAAGTATGAAAAAATATACAGCACCGCCACTTGCTGCACTGTTGTTGGTAAAACTTACTTTTGAGTTTTCTACAAATTCAATAGTTACATAGCTTATGAACACCGCACCCCCATTAGTGTACGCTTTATTATTGCTTAGTGTTACCACGGAGTCTCCTTCAAAGAGAACAGCTGTGTAAGTGATATACATAGCCCCAGCATCAGCATAAGCTATATTGTTAGTAAATGTCACCTTACTGTTTCCTTTAAATGTGATGGTAGAGAATTCTGCAAACACAGCGCCGCCATAATAAGCTTTGTCATTGTTAAAAGTTACTGTAGAATTTTCTTTAAATGCGAGAATAGAGTAATCTACAGCACAAATAACTCCACCATAAGTTGCATTATTTTTATTAAACTTTACTGTAGACATCCCTGTAAATGTGACAGCAGAGTTACTTATTATATATACAGCTCCAGCATCATTTTGAGCTTCATTTTTATAAAATTCTGCTGTGGAATTTTCTTCAAATGTTATGTTAGAGTAGTTATCAACATACATCACCCCGCCATTATTTCCAGCTTTGTTATTATAAACTTTTACCGTGGAATTTGCTTCAAATGTCATAGTAGAATGGTCTTCAATATACACAGCACCACCATTATTAGAAGAATTGTTATTATCAAATTTTATGGTCACATTTCCTTGGAATTTGATAGTAGAGGAGTTTGCAATATACATAGCCCCGCCATCGTGAGCATCATTATTACTTAACATTACTGTAGAGTATTCTTGAAATCTGATGAAAGAGTTGCGTATGTACAAAGCCCCTTCATTAATGTTATAATCAAATATTACATTACAATTTCCTGTGAATGTTGCATTTGAGTAATGGACATACAAAGCACCGCTTTGATGTAAGCCAACATTATCATAGAAATTTACTGTAGCATATCCTTTAAATGTGACTTCAGACTGATGATGAATGTACAAAGCTGCACCGTAATTGTACTCATATTGTGTGAGTGTTACTTCAGAAGTTCCTTCAAATGTTACCTTAGAGTAATGCTCAATGTACAAAGCACTGCTTTTACCGTATTCCCTATTACCATTGAATATTACTACTGTGTTATTACCAAATGTAACATAGCTTTGGTAAGCATAGATGTTTTTTCCAAACTTATTGGCTCTATTATGATTAAATAAAATTACTGCTTTAAATGTTTCATTATTGAGAAGATTACTGTTGTGATACAGCATGTGGTTCTGTTGGAAGAAGACACTACTGTGATTAGTGAGGTATATGGCACCTCCGTTATTAAGAGCTGTATTTCGTCTAAACTTGACTATTGCGTTGTTATGAAATATAACCACAGAATAATTACTAATGAAAATTCCTCCTCCATTTTCAGCCATATTACGGTAAAACTCAATGTTCCCACAAATGTAAAGTTTTTGGCTGGAAAGATAGATAGGTACGGCTTTATTTAAATTGAAAGTGGAATGTTGAATATGAAAATTTTGCAAAGATTTAGCAGATGTTGGACCCGCTAAGTAAACCACACTCATTGCTTCGTTATGCATAAATTTGCTATTCATAATAGTAATGTTAAATCCAGATTGGTATAAGTTGTTTGATGAGTAATGAACAGCTGCTCCATGATCTTTGTATTGTTTATTATAAAGGAAATTGCAATAGTTAATATTCACATCACCTGACAATTCTGACAGTACAAGTGCCTGCCCCGCTGAGTGTTGAAATAAACAGCTTTTAATATTTACACTGGAAGAATTGTAAAACTGTAGCACAGGATAAACACTTTTATTGTCACTGATTGCACCGCACCTTTCCCAAGTGATTCCTTCAATTGTGCAATTATAACAAGAAGTAAAATTTATTCCTCCATAATTGTTACAATCTACAGTAGGTCTGTTATGTCCTACTATTGAAATATTAGCAAGCCCATCTAATGAAACAATTGAGCCAAACAACTTCATATCAGTTGTTATATTAATCATAACATTACTGGTAAGATTAACTAGTGCATTGTGCAAGGATGTACAAGAACAGTTTCCATACACACAACATATATTGCTGAAGGTATCAGACCCATTACTATCACTTACAGCTCTTGTATAACCTATATCATTGGTTGAACCATCTTGAACATGTATTCCACTGATTACTACCACTGCTTGAAATCCTTCAATGTGTTGAGTGAACAGAGATAATAATAGAGTAGCTACGATATCCCTTGATGACATAGCGTAGCTGTAGTATCTTTTTAAATTCACTTTTAGTAACTATCTAGCTAACCTTTTATAGTCACACTATTGTTAAAGTCATAAAACAGCAATGAACTAATAGTTACAGTTGCAGCTACAGGAAGCAGCAATTCATTTAGTTAGCATTTCTGCATGTGTTCAGTGTATACATGTATTATACATGCATAGCTGTGTACATCAATTTGTAATGTTTTGACGTGCAAGAACACCACAACACTATAAAAGTGCACTGTCTTTACTATAATATAGCTAAGTATATTTAATGGTAATTTTTTGTATCAACACAGCTATGTACATAGAAGCCACACCATGCTGCAATCAAGTCAGCCATCAACTAATGACATCAGGTCATGGTCATTGAAAATGAAATATATACCACTCTACGTTGCTATCTATTATATTGTTAACACCTTTGAGTAATCTGACTGAGAATGAATGAGAATCTGGCTACCTTGTTATCAACACATTGTATATGACTCAAATACAGCATACGCTGTACATATGTAGCTGGTTGTGTCGTTTTAGTATTACTGTAAAACTTAAACACTTTTAGACTTTTAGTAGACAGCTTTTTATTTTAGTAAACTGAAACTATGTAAATTTATATCTCATTATTTCAACTAAAACTAAAATTTGATTGTTTTTGGGAAATTAATTGTAACTATAACTAAAATTGTTAACAATTATTATAGTATTCAAGTCCAATTATTGTAACTTGATTTAATTCGCTATAAAAGTACTAGTTCACTGTGTGGAGAATGTATAACCTTTCAACTACTGTAGTACTGTACTTATGACCTGGAACTGATTTGCATATACCAATAGTAAACGGTTGAATAATCAAAATTTGTACATACGTAGCTAGCTAAAACTAAAACTAAATGTTTCTTACATCTATATAGTAAACTAACTACGTATAATTATACTGGAAAAGTTAAAGTAATTGTAACTAAAAGTAAAACTAATTTTAAAGGCAAAAACTAATCAAAACTACGTATAACTAAAATGAACACTAGTACGTAAATTGTTATCTAACTACTGATGTGCATGTTAAGCATTTGTCCTATTACAAACAAAAGCTAGCTAGCTATGTATGTATATACGTATATATGATGAGCTAAGTTACATACAACTAAAACCATTATAATGTTGTATATAGCCTTTTATTGATCAGCACAGTACGTAAGCATACAGTACATAGCTTTTAGCTATTTGGCTACCTAATATCTGCAAGTATGCATGTATATTCGTAGCTAACTATATACATGTGTACATATGTATGTTTGTTTTCAGCTGCTGGATTGTACACTATTATATTATTACACATATTTGTAACATACTGTATTGAGAAATAATTCAAGTATACATAATTTTACAATCACTTTCCATGGCTTTTGTGTATATAACTACATAGATACTTGTAAATGCTGGGTATTTCCTAATTTGGCTAGAATTTTATCAATCACTCACAGTCATTTCCTGTATGTATTGTTGATTGGCCATATTTAGTCTACTAGCTTAATGTATTGCTTCATATGTAGCTAATGTAATTTCATGGGAAATCACTCTGAGAATCGTTGTATTTGTTGCATGCATATGCCATTGCTTGCTTGTGTGTGTGTGTGTGTGTGTGTGTGTGTGTGTGTGTGTGTGTGTGTGTGTGTGTGTGTGTGTGTGTGTGTGTGTGTGTGTGTGTGTGTGTGTGTGTGTGTGTGTGTGTGTGTGTGTGTGTGTGTGTGTGTGTGTGTGTGTGTGTGTGTGTGTGTGTGTGTGTGTGTGTGTGTGTGCATGCATGTACATGTGTGTGTATGTGTGTGCATGTACGTATGTGTGCATGTGTGTATGTGTGTGAGTGAGTGTGTACATGTATATTTGTGCCCATAGACCTCACATACAATAATTATGAGATAGAAGAAGCTCACACATAGTGATTTAATATTAGCTGCACCATCATGCAGCTAATGCTTATTCGATTTTATCAGATGAGCTGGTTCTTGTAGAGCCACATTAGCTACAGAAGTAAGAGAAGTTCATCATGCTTAATATGTAGCTACATATAGAAATATTTCTTGTTATCCACCATTACATGTGGCTCTCTGCACACTCGGAAGCCAATCATCTGGGTTCATGCCTATATACATTAAATATATATATGATATAGACTAAATCCTCTGTCTATGTAGTTATACACACAAAATCATCTGGGTTCATGCCTATATATATCATTTGGATGCATGCCTATACATTAAGTATATATCCACCAATTCAAATCTTTTGAAAAGTATGAATTGGTGGATATAATAATTATATTGGTTACCTTTACTAGTATTAGCAAAAATTCTGGTAGGATAAAATTTGCACATCATGTGCTTACATACGTATATGTGACCCGATTTTAGAAAACCTACCATGTACACACAAGAGACACATAAAATAATTCTAAGTAATTTGCCAGTTTGAAATATATACGTTTGGCTATATAACCTGTTATGTCTGTCTGGAATACATTTAATTATTGCAGAAATACTTTTGGTTTGCTTGTGGGTTAGAGTTACAGGGCTGCAGAGTTAAGTATTCTAATTATTTCACTTGTGTGTAGATGGTAGGTTTTCCAAAATCAGGTCACATAATATAGCTAGCTTCATATGTAGGCTGAGCTACGTAGCAATATACTTTTAATATTCTTTCTAGCAATTGCAGTTCTCTTATCTTGATGCGTACGTGTAAAAATCAGCCTTTTCTATAGAATTTACTTAAACACACAACATATATTTCTTATCTTCAGTAACCCTTACCATGTCTTCTATTATCAATGTTCCTCATTTATTGTTCCACCTTGTTTATTAGGCCATGCGCCAGTAGCTACTTTTGGCTTTGGGTAAACACCTTGTACAGGCTCTACCTTCTGTGGACACCCTTGAGTTCTTAACTACGTAGTAATGAACACCCTCAAGTGGCTAACTGATAAAGTTGAAATAATAATGAAGTTGATAATTTCTGATTTACTGTGTTATAAAATCCCTGCTCAAACATTGTGATAGGATGTGCACTGCTTATATGTACATAGCCAACAATCAAGTAGAAGTCTCGTGAATCATTTTACACCAAGAAATGTGTTTGTTTGAATATGTACTCACCAAATCACCATATTTTTTCCATTGATAATTCATTGTGCGTGCCGATACTTATGGCTTACACTAAACCAGTAGCTATAGGGTTGCTTTGAAACAACATACCATATAGCATAAAATTTCGACGGTGGAAAATTTTGACGAATTGGGGGTCAAGGAAAATTTGATGAGTAAAATTTTGATGAATTGTATCAGCCTTACATGCAAACAGCTATTAGAAGAAAACTTTGAATGGTAAATTTTGACGATTTGCAAAATTTGTTAATTTTTTCTCTTGTCAAAATTTTGCGCTGTACAATATGCTCCTGGTTTCTTGAAATTGCTTGTGTCCGAGAAGTCTGTGTGTGTGTGTGTCTGCACGTGCATGTGTGTGACACTGTAGCTATGTGTCCCCACATTATTAAAAGCCATTCACGTGAATGAACCTGAATAAACAATCAAAAAGTCATACTGCTTTTCAGTTTGTTAATATGACACCTGTTATTGATCTGCTAAACTTTGGTATAATTAACTACCGTACTTAGTCTACTTGAAATGTCAAGTTAGCTACAATAGACCGGGCCAATAGAATTGTATCGGATCCCATCGTTTAGTGCGGTGGGTGGTTATATGCTGCAATGATAATAATGCCCTCTACTAAGAGGTTTGGCCATGATCAAGATTAGGAATATACATAATAATTATACAGATACTCCATCAATTGTTTCAAAGATTACTTCAACTAAATCTTATGTTATTTGGCCCGACCGGCGACCCATAAAATGTTAAAATATAAAAATTTTGTTCTATTTTGAAGTTTACATGTTGGTCACAGGAGTGAATAAAATATCGGCAATGCATTGTTGGTCATCTGTAACAGCAAAGCCGTGAGGCACACTATAAATGTAGTCTTTGCAATAAAATTGTTGCATTGGTTAATAGTGATTTGTAGTCAGTTAGTCATTTATAGTCAGTTGCATATATGTGACCCAGTTTTGGAAAACCTTCTACACACAAGAGACATAATTCTAAGTAATTTGCCTAGCTTGAAATACGTATATGTTTGGCTATATAACCTGATATACGTATCTGTTGGAATACATTTAATTATCAGAATAATTGCAGAAATACTTTTGGTTAGCTTGTGGGTTAGAGTTACAGGGCCGCAGAGTTAGATACTCTAATTATTTCACTTGTGTGTAGATGGTAGGTTTTCCAAAATCAGATCACAATCAGTTTATCACATATTTTTTACCTACTCAACCCTACGTATGTATGTATGTATGTATGTATGTATGTACATATATATACCTTAGGCCGAGTTATTTTAAAGATACACTAATTTTAGCGATTTTTGTAAGCATGGATTTAGCGCATATCAATTTTAGCGATTTCACAAAAAATTATTCACTATTTAAACAATAGCTAGCTAATTATAATTAATTTTTATATTTTAACGCGTATAAAATTTAGCGTTTGTGAGGGCACTCGCTAAAATCGCTAAAATTAGTGTATCATTAAAATAACTCGGCCTAAGGTATATCTAGCTATGTAGCTACCTATATAGTTTTAGCTGACATAAGATTTAGTTGCAGTGACCTTATGTAATTTAATATGTATACCTGCTTAGTGATGCCACGATATGAAATTATTTTTATCATATCATAGAAATTATATCACAATAGTCACGATATGCTTAATATGCTGAACATGTTAATGTTTTAACTGGATGCACCTCATTATTTATTTCACAATAACTTCACCAAGTCAACCATACTTTTCTGATACAAGTGCACACTGTCAAAACATGTGTAGATAATATTATTCTTCCAATACCAAATAATCTTGCATTGAATTTTTATATCACCATATATATTTTGCATATCATGATAATCATGAGATTTTATATCATGAGATTTTATATCATGATATATCATATATCATGATTATCATGGCATCACTATAGATACCTGATTACTGCTTGACATTTAGTCAGTAATGCCATGCAGGTGCTGCATGCCACTGAGCCTAGCTAAATAATAGGTTCCTCTCTAGGTAAGTAGTAATGTCTGTATAGTTGTGACTTTAAATGGTTGGCAAAATGCTCCTTAGTACGTATATGTTAGGTTATTGAGAGTCCATACACATTATATATAATAAAGTCTGGCTAATAAAGTAGATTTCAATTCTAATGTGAATTATATGTAGCTATATACGTAGGAAGCTGTTCAGATATGAGAATACTATTAATTAAAATATTAGCTACGTATCTGATACATACATAAGTTTGTATAGAAGAGTCATGTTTCTATATGGAATAACTGAAATTGTTTCAATACCAGATCCCCCAGTTCCTACATACATTTATACTAAATTAGTGTTTATTCATACTAACAAATTTTGTTATATCTAGCTACGTAGCTAAGTATATGAGCCATACCATAGCTACATGTATAGCTATATAATTACAAAATACATTAATAGTCATAATTTGTACGTATGCATAAATTAATGCTATGTAGCTAATTATGTAATTATCATCAACAATTTGTTAATACTTAATTTGCTATGTCATTCAGTGCTTCAATCTCAGTTAGTTGTTCCATAAAGGGATCACGGCACCACATAAGATCTGGTAGACGTTGGTCATTAGGAACGCTGTAAGTAAATATGTGTCACATGTTCATAAATATGTCACCTTTGTCAGTAGCTATAGGCTAAAGATAATTCGTGGAAAGTGACACTAAAATATTAAGTTTGTTACTTAGATATACGTATGTATATCTACGTAGCTATGTGTATATTTGTATTCTCCACTGCAAATGATAATAATAATCTAGCTAGCGGGTATATACGTACATAATTACATATTATATTATATTGCAAAACGCAGACATCATAGCACCATATAATACACATGTACGCAGCAATAGGAATACATACGTAGCTATAAGAAATAATCAAATGCTTTCAGTATGAAATATAGATTTTTCAGTGATTGAATAACCTTGTGAAATACGTAACTTAGTAATAAGGCTATTTAATCATGCTAACAGGCTTGTTAGTCTTGTGATTAAATTGTAGTTGCATACAGGCAAGAAAAAGATTATTACAAGCTTGTACAAGGTTATACAAGGTTGTAATGAGTTTGCATATAGCATACATAGTTGAAAAATCATAATGCTAGAATATAAGCTACTATATATGGAATGCAAGATTGTACTACCATGCATTATATGTACATGCAATATCATGACAGCCATCGCCATCGCTCACCAACTTCTCTACTATACATAGCTACATATAAAAGGTTTAAAATGTGTATGTACGAATGTTAGGCCAAACAAAGTTAAAAACGTTTCTGGTCCTACTGCCTGGTCATTTCTGTCAAGCAGTAAAACATTTTTATTGATGATATAAATAATTTTGTGTATGGATAGCATAAAATTAAGCAAATTTTATAATGGATGAAAGAAATATTAGGTATAATCAATAAAAGCAAGAGTTCATAATAGTTTAGGAAGAGTATCGAACTTAGCTATACCCAATGAAAATGAGCCTGTAAAGTATTTCTGGATATGCCTGTAATCGTGAAAAGTGTTGATGTGGTCCGCACTGAATTGTGTACATAGATACGCCATCAAGACGCGTATGTGTAAGCCACCATGACGCATGAAGAAAGAGCCGGTAACAATGAAATGCTACGTACTAGGTGACGCCATTGGTGCCACGTTGTTTGATCGAAGCCATAGGACTTTATGGGCTCATTTTTCATAGGGTATAGCTAAGTCCGATACTCTCCCTAACCTACGTATTTTGAACTCTTGATAAAAGTAACCTTAAATCTTGAATAACAATTAAAATAAAACGCTTGGTTACCTAGTTAGTTTTTAAGGGACACCTGGATCAGAAACAGATATTTAACTTTGTGTGCGTGTGGCCTTAACATTAGCCACATGCCATCCAGCTAAGTATTAGATTTGTTTATACAAGACTGTGGTCACACTGTAGTAACTGTACAATCTTCTCATTGTATCACATTGTTACAAGCTTGAACCTGGTAATTATGTACCTTGTTGATCGTAGACAAACTACCTTATTGGTTGTAGACAAGCTTGCTTTACAAGATTGTTACGTATATTTTCATCTTGGTTGTATCAAAGCTTGTTACAACTTTGTCACAAATTTAATTGTCAAAAGCTTATTATAAACTTCATATAAAAGACTATTGATTGTACTAGTATTAATAAAACAAATCCATCATTACCCTCTAATAGAACAGTTAATACTATTATTTGTGACTGCTATATTAGAGAGTATTACAAACCTGGGATTTTTTAGCTTGACCCAGCAAACCGAATGACCTAGAGAATTTTTATGCAGATTGACCCTCAACACTGTTCTAAAGATATCCCATTTAACTACCACCCTTTCTTGTATATACGTATGTACGTAGCTACAGGTCCTGTACTTACATGCTCACTACTGTTGTGTTTCTCCTCTCACAGTTATCTGTAGCGATGCCAGTTTCATTGACTGATGGTATTTCCATCTCATCAGTGGGTACGGTGTTGTATTTATGTAAGTGCTTGGTAATCAAAGATTTGATAATATCTTGAATCCTATTCCTGTTGATCCAAAGCTTTATGGTAATAAAGCTTGCTAGTGGTAAAATTGTGCATAAATATGCTATCACTGCTACCAGAGTTTCATCGTAACTTTCTACAAAATCTACTATCGGAAGCACAGACAATATAACAATCAATTGTAAAATTATTCCATCAAAGATGTTATGAAGTTTATCGGCATATGGCCTAACCACAAGGTGTATTAATGCCATAAGTGCACACACTGTTATTAGTATATAATGAATAACGAGGTCATCTGAGATCCTCACCATCACAAGAACAATAATCACAATCCGGCATATCAAGTAGTAAGCTGCAAAGTAGCGATACTTGTCCTTGTAACCTCCTTGAAACTGATCAAGCAATGGTTTAATTCTGATGAAGTTGATTTTAGAATTCAAGAATGGCTCTAACAGTAGCAGAAGTGGAAGGCTAATAACTACTACTATTATAAATATCATTGCCACAATAACATATGCAAGATGGCGACCATGAAAATATTCAATGTCTGGAGACAAATAAGTGTAAACTTTATTAACGTCCGTAAATGTCAGTGACCTCATTAGCAGTAGAGAGGTGGTTGTCACAGACGTGTATGATAGCAATAGAAGGAAGCAAATAAAATGAATGATTCCCATGCTAACAAATAATGAGACTTTGTGTGATCTCCTTGCTAGCACACTTATCATAACTAGAATTAATGATACAACTATTGGGTGTACATAATGTATAAACTGTTGATCAATCCCACTGATGTTTCTTGCTAAACAAAGTTGTCCAAGAAACTGTGGAGTCAACTTGGCTAAACTAGACAAAACGTTAATGGCTGTGTATAATCCATTGGAAAAAATTGATGCTTGCCTCAGAAAAATATCCACTACACTGTAGTAGTATATAATAGCATATAATGACCCAATTGCGACTTTAAAGTGCATCATTATAAACACTGTAACTATTACAGCTATCCAGTACAAGAATGATAGTGCAGTTACCAGTACTGTATATCCAATGGTACACTTGTTAACATCCATACATTCAGGAGAGTCAAACGATAGAGTATAGCTTTTCTCACAGCTACCACAGGCAATACCTGACCTGTGTGGTTTACACTGGTTTGCTCTAATTGGAGAAAGATGATAAATACCGTTAGTAATCTCACAACAGGTAAAACTACAATAATCATTTGGACAAGATGTTATAGTTGATTTACCATCTACACTGCCAAACCAGTAACCTCTCTTAATGGTGGAATTGCTACCAGAACAAGAAATAATATTCTTAGTACTGTAACATTTGCATTTTTGTGCTTCACTAGAATACTGGAACCCTAAGTGACATTGTGATAGCTCAACTATTAATTTCACTGAAATCCTTTTAGATCCAAATGTCTTGGCAGCATACATGGAAAAAACAATTGAGTAATTAAATAGAGTGTTTAAATTTCCAATTATACTTTCTCCTTGTGTTGTATGATTGCATGACACTGAAATATATTTTGAGCCAGACATGTTATAGTTTTGGTGGTTCATACCGGTTACCAAAAATTGGGTTAATTCAGTGGGTTGATCGTAATAGTCGAGTACGCATGCATTAAACCTGATTTCTTGACCAAGCATTATATTACTGATGTAATATGTATGACATTCTGAATAATTCTTGTCAATGCATTTTGCTGAACCAAATAATATCAGTCTTCTTGGAGAAGTGGAAACTGGTAGACTGTTATTTTCAGGAAATTTTATGACCCTCTGAAACAAACAACTTTTGTTACATGATTTTGGCACATTTATGTAAATCAGGTTTCTCGTGGTTCCAAGATCGTTATCACTGAAGTGAAAATTAGTGGTATTGAAGATTAACAAGCTTTGTTTTATTTGTACATAAATAGCTATTCCATCATCACTAGCTAAGTTCTCAGAAAAACTAACTTTGGCATTATTAATAAGTATGAACCTTGAATGATCACTCAGGTAGATAGCTCCACCATCTTGCAATACTGTATTCTTAATGAATTGCATGGATGAATTTCCTGCAAAGCTGATGTTAGATAGTGAATTATAAATAGCTCCTCCCATTTCAGCACTGTTATTTTCAAAAATCAGATTTGATTTTAATGTACGTACTTGTTATAGTAGACTTATACAGACTGACAACTCTGCCATCTTTTGCTTTGTTCCCTTCAAAGTTAATGTTAGCATACCCATCGAATACCACAAGGGAGTTGACAGAAGAATATATCACTCCACCATATTCAATGGCTTTGTTTTCAGTAAACGTTATTTTACAGTCTCCCTGAAATTTAATAACTGAGCTAAACTGTGTTATATCACCTTGTGTAGCTTCATGGTTTGCAATAATCACCAAAGGATTTTCTGTAAATGAAATATTGTAATGTGTACAAGAATACAAAGCACCACCATTTTGAAGAGCAACATTGTTGATAAATATAATAGTAGAGTTACCTTGAAAGGTGATATTGGATGCATAAGAATATATTGCTCCTCCAGACCTCCATTATATGCTTGGTTATTCTTAAATGTCAGTGTTGAGTTGTCTTGAAATTTGATGTTAATTTTTTCACCCACATACATAGCCCCGCCATTAACAGCTTTATTGTGAGCAAATGTTGCTGTAGAGTTTTCTATAAATAAAATGTTGCATTGTCCGTAAGAAAACAACACACCACCATCTTGAAGGGCAACATTATTGTTAAACTTGGCAGTGGAATTTCCTTTTAAAGTGATATTGGATGTATAAGAATATATTGCACCACCGATGTGTGCTTGATTATTTCTAAATGTTAGTGTGGAGCTTTCTGTAGATTTGATGTTAATGTTATAACCAACATATATAGCTCCTCCATTGAAAGCTCTATTATTGGTAAATGTTACTTTAGAGAAGTGGTTAAAATCGAGGGGATAACAATTTTCGTAGGTGATGGTTGGATCGGTACCGTCTATACACAGAGCTCCTCCTTTGTCATTTCCTTTATTGTTATCAAATGATAATGTCGAATTTCCTGCTAACCGCATGCTTTGTGTTGTACTAATACAAGTATCAAAAAAATATACAGCACCGCCACTTTTTGCACTGTTATTGTCAAAACTAATTTTTGAGTTTTCAACAAATTCAATAGTTGCATACCTGATGTATACCGCACCACCATAAGAACGAGCTATATTGTTATTAAATGTTACCGTGGTGCTTCCTTTAAATACAATGTTAGAGAAATCTGTCACATACATACCCCCTCCATTAGGATCAGCTTCACTGTTCTTAAAGGTCACCATTGAATTTCCATCAAATGTGACTGTAGAGTTACTAGCACACAGAGCGCCGCCATAATATGCTCTGTCATTGTTAAAAGTTACCATAGAATTTTCTTTAAATGCAACAATAGAGTAATCTATAACACAAATAGCTCCACCATAAGTTGCATTATTTTTATTGAACTTTACTGTAGACATCCCTGTAAATGTAACAGAAGAGTTACTTGTTATTAACACAGCACCGGCAACATTTTGAGCTTCATTTTTACAAAAGTCTACTGCAGAATTTCCTGCAAATTTTATGATAGAGTAGCCCTCAACATACACCACCCCACCATTATTATCAGCTTTATTATTATAAACTTTTACCATGGAATTTGCTTCAAATGTCATAGTAGAATGGTCTTCAATAAACACAGCACCGCCATTATTAGAAGAATTGTTATCAAATTTTACGGTGGACTTTCCTTCAAATTTGATAGTAGAGGAGTTTGCAATATACATAGCCCCGCCATTGTAAGCGTCATTATTACTTAATATTACTACAGAGGTTTCTTGAAATCTGACGAAAGAGTTGCGGATATGCAAAGCCCCTTCATTACTGTTATAATCAAATATCACATTACAATTTCCTGTGAATGTTGCATTTGAATAATGGACATACAAAGCACCACTTTTATGCAAGCCAACATTATCGTAGAATTTTACTGTAGCATTTCCTTTAAATGTGACTTCAGACTGCTCATGAATGTACAAAGCTCCACCGTAATTATACTCATATTGTGTAAGTGTTACTTCAGAAGTTCCTTCAAATGTTACCTTAGAGTAATGCTCAATGTGCAAAGCACTGCTTTCACCATGTTCCCTACTACCATTGAATATTACTGCAGTATTATTACCAAAGATAACATAGCTGTGGTAGGCATAGATGTTTTTACCAAACTTATCGGCTCTATTACGATTAAATATAAATACTGCTTTTTTAAAAGTTTCATTATTGAGAGGATTATTTTGGTGATACAGTATAGGGTTCTTTTGGAAGAAGATTCTACTGTAATTAGTGAGGTATATGGCACCTCCATTATTAATAGCTGTATTTTGTATAAACTTCACTATTGCATTGTTATGAAATATAACCACAGAATGATTACTGACGAAAATACCTCCTCCACTTTCAGCCATATTACCATAAAACTCAATGTTTCCATAAATGTAAAGCTTTTGGTTGGAAAGATAGACAGGTACGGCTTTATTTAAATTGAAAATGGATTGTTGAATATGAAATTTTTGCAAAGATTCAGCAGATGGTGGACCCGCTAAGTAAACCACACTCATTGCTTCATTATACATAAATTTGCTATTCATAATAGTAATGTTAAGTCGAGATTGGTACAAATTGTTTGATGAGTAATGAACAGCTGCTCCGTGATCTTTGTATTGTGTGTTATAAAAGAAATTGCAATAATTAATATTCACATCACCTGACAATTCTGACAGTACAAGTGCCTGCCCCGCTGAGTGTTGAAATAAACAGCTTTTAATATTTACACTGGAAGAATTGTAAAACTGTAGCACAGGATAAACACTTTTATTGTCACTGATTGCACCGCACCTTTCCCAAGTGATTCCTTCAATTGTGCAATTGTAACAAGAAGTAAAATTTATTCCTCCATAATTGTTACAATCTACAGTAGGTCTGTTATGTCCTACTATTGAAATATTAGATAGCCCATTTAATGAAACAATTGAGCCAAATAACTTCATATCAGTTGTTTTATTAATCATAACATTACTGGTAAGATTAACCAGTGCATTGTGCAAGGATGTACAAGAACAGTTTCCATACACACAACATAAATTGCTAAAGGTATCTGATCCATTACTATCACTTACAGCTCTTGTATCACCTAGATCATTGGTCGAACCGTCCTGAACATGTATTCCACTGATTAATACCACTGTTTGAAATCCTTCAATGTGTTGAATGAACAGAGATAATAATAGAGTAGCTACAATATCCCTTGATGACATAGCTATAGTTGTAGTTACACACTTGATCTTTTAATACAAACTTGTAACTATATCTAACCTTTTATAGTCTCACTATTTTTAAAGCCATAAAACAGCCATGGACTAAGAGTTACAGCTGCAGCTACAGGAAGCAGCAAATTAGCATTTCTGTATGTGTTCAGTATGTATTACTTAAAGCACTGCCACCAGTTTGTATGAAATATACAGCTCGAGGTGAGAGTCGAGTGGCAAATATAGTACGAAGCTGAGTCACGAGACCCTCACCAAAAGCTGTATATTTCATACAAACGAAGCAGCAGTGCTTTAAGTGTTTTATTGTATTTTACACTACTGATGTGTGAATAAAACACAAATGAATGCTTTCCTTTGATAAAAAGTGTCAATGAGCTACTATTCTACGTATAACTACTCTATCGTTCTATAACTACCCAATCACAGTGCCATAACTACCCAACCACAGTTCTATAACTACCTGCTGACACTTTATGGCATATATAGCACTATTAAACCCTTTGATCCGCCCACGCAAAATAAAATAAATGCATGTATTACACATGCATATAGCTGTGACATCAATTTGTAATGTTTTGACTGCAAGAACACCACCACACTATAGGAGTCCACTGTCTTTACCATATATAGCTATGTACATGTAATGGTAATTTTTGCACCAATGTAACCAGGGGCGGTTCTAGGGTGGTTTCAGGGGTTCCCAGAAACCACTCAGATTCCTCAAAATAAGTTTTAAGTAGGTTTAAGTCTATTATGCTTATAAATTTACCCATTATTCTTTCTGGAAATTCTTTTTAATTCCACCTATTATTCCTGAAATTATTCTCAGGGAAATTACACATTTTACCATAATACAACAAATAATTACCTTAAGGAAGTATAAAAAGCTGTCAGCAACAAAATATTTCCTAAGACGTTGCCATAGATACGAGAAATATTTGATTGTGGGCTTGATTGTGGGCTCGATTGTGGGTTCAAACGTGAGTGTATAATGACTTGGGAGACAAAACAACAGCTTTGATTTTAAATAGAAAAGACTATTTTAAAGTAAATTTCTTGTACTTTTAAGCTAGAAATGTTAGTTTATAATACAATGCAAATTAAAATATTCTATTATTCCGGAATTATTCTCAATTCTTTTTTCATCCGATTATTCCACGCATGCCTAGTTTTAAGCAAATTCTATATAATGCAAATCACGAATAGCGCGATTCTATATAACGCACGCTGTATGTCTATGTCAAGGCAGCTGTCACTCAAAGAATAGAAAAGCAAACCAAATAAGTTCTTACCTGTACTGTGGTTAGTGAAATAAAAGTTATGCTTGTTAGCCCATAGATATTGGTTTAGTTCCTAGTGTTTAAGAGATAAGAGAGAAGTTGGTGTATTAGTTTTCAGATGGAAGAGAATAATCTCTGATTAGGTAATAGTAGAGTAAAGCATCGGTATTCGGCCACCATCTATATTCGGACGCAATTGCTCGTAACTTATGAGGAGTATTTAAATACCTGGCATGTCCTTGGACACTTCAGGGTTGTGTAAGCTTGTACCGGGGGGTCAGCAACGAGACAAATTCGTCGACGATATTTGAAATTTGAACTTAAATTTCTATAAATTTCAAATTTCAGCTTGAATTTCCTTGAATTTCAAATTTAAATTTCGAATTTCAGAAATTTGGTTGTTCACCTCTTGAATTTAAAAACATACTTGAATCCTGGCTTGAATCTGGTTGTATTAAGTATGTACAATCTCGAGATTGAACCTCGGGTTAAAGGTTAGCGAGTAGCTAGCTTGAAACTTGATGCGCTTTCAGTGGCTCAAACTCGGGGCTCAAATGTCAAAACAACCCGAGATTGCCCGGCCCGAGATGTAGCTTGTATGCCATGTGCCATCTTAACTAGTTTGTTTCTCTCAATTTTACACAAGAATCATGAAGCTGAAGTAGCTACGTTTGTAGTGCCGGCGACTCCCGGATACTAGAGCTCCGGCCGTGACTGATGAGCTACAGTTAAGATATCAGTCATACTCATACTGGTACTATTTATATATAATATATATTATCATCACTTTTGCAACAATCCACTTTATAAAGTTATATAGTGTGTCTAGTCTCGTGAACCAGACCACTTTCTTCTGAGTGGCGCTTATCGATTAGATATTATAAAAGCCCCTCCTAATCTCCAATTTATAAGCGCCGCCACGAAGATAGTGGGTGGTCTGGTTCACAAGACTATAATGTGTCCTCCTTTGCACTTGGTCTGATCCTCGAATTGATCTTGCCTAATTACAACAAATAATACAATTATTTCACTATTTTTCGGAAATTCTAAACTCCAATTAATATTTCAATTCAACTTTCAAATTTCAATTCAACTTTCAAATTTCAATTCAAATTTCAAAATTTCAAGTCAAATTTCAAATTTCAGAACTAAATTTCTACAGGCATCGACGAAATTTCACCGCGTTACTGACCCCTCGGCTTGTACACAAAAAATCAGACTTCTATGAATCTTCATCTAGGAGCAACGAGCCTATAAGTGAGCCGTCCGAAAACATCTTTAATCGGAAAAATAAATCAACTTCCGGACAGCTCTTGCCACTTGTCTGTCTTCAAGCCAACCAATTCTTCGTTGCGTTCGTATGAAAGGGCAACTCTTCTACTTTCTAAATATATATAGTTTATTTAATTTAAATCCTTCTGATTATGAATTACAAACAAAAGAAACCGGAGTGTCAGTGGATCAGTAATCGGACGCACGTGATTCCCTAAAAATATTGAAAAATCAGCCATTTGAATTCACACTGGGCGTTTTTGCGTATAAAAAGTTGTTCTATCTTGTAGAAAAACTCTCCTGCTATCTACTGATATATAGTTTTCAACTGTTGCTTTATACATTAACAAAAATTGCACTGATTTAATAATAAAACCCAAAAACTCCCCCACGAATTAAGCATCACAAGGAAATCAAAAGGCCCTAATCACGTGGGCCTGAAGAGTTGTGGAAGCGTGTGATATTAATTAATAGTTGGCGGGTAACTTCAGTAATATTAGCGTAAATAAAGAAAACTATATATCAGTAGATAGCAGGAGAGTTTTTCTACAAGATAGAACAACTTTTATTACGCAAAAACGCCCAGTGTGAATTCAAATGGCTGATTTTTCAATATTTTTAGGGAATCACGTGCGTCCGATTACTGATCCGCTGACACTCCGGTTTCTTTTGTTTGTAATTCATAATCAGAAGGATTTAAATTAAATAAACTATATATATTTAGAAAGTAGAAGAGTTGCCCTTTCATACGAACGCAACGAAGAATTGGTTGGCTTGAAGACAGACAAGTGGCAAGAGCTGTCCGGAAGTTGATTTATTTTTCCGATTAAAGATGTTTTCGGACGGCTCACTTATAGGCTCGTTGCTCCTAGATGAAGATTCATAGAAGTCTGATTTTTTGTGTACAAGCTTGCACAACCCTGAAGTGTCCAAGGACATATCAGGTATTTAAATACTCCTCATAATTTACGAGCAATTGCGTCCGAATATAGATGGTGGCCGAATACCGATGCTTTACTCTACCATTTTAATCAGTGGTTGATACTTACGTAACATACTTTATTGTATAGAAGATGCTGCATGTAAAATTGTATTCAGAATCCATCTCTGTATATCAATTTTGCAAAATTACCCTGGGGGGCATGCCCTCAGACCCCCCTTTGCACACTTTAGGAGACCATTACATACTTACACAGCTAATCTAGTTGCACAGAAACTACTCAGTAATATTGCTAGAATCACCCCTGAATATAACACAGCTATGTACATAGAAGCCATACCATGCTGCAATCAAGTCAGCCATCAATCAATGACATCAGGTTATGATCATTGAAAATGAAATATATACCAATGTATGTAGCTATCTATTATATTGTTATCACCTTTGGGTAATCTAGCTGAGAATAAATAAGAATCTAGCTACCTTGTTATCAACACACTGTATTAGGCTTGCGCCGATTATGCTGGCATAATTTTGGGCATAATAGGTAGCTGAAAGCATCAAGCATAATGCTGGCATAATAGGCAAAATTTCTAGTGCGCGGCGCCAGTTTTATAATGAAAACACACTCGAATCATTTTTAAGGGCCACACACTTACCATTAATGTACTATCATACAACTGCTAGGCTGAATTCAGCAACTATTGCAATCCCTTTTACAGTCGTTAGATCAAGCGCCACTAAAATAATTAAAATTATTTTGTGAATGGCTCTCTGTATAAAGAGATTTAATGTTGTAGAGGTACCAGAAAGACTACTAATCCACATAAACAAGTAAGAGGTGTGATTAAAGTAAGTTAAAAGGATGGGTAGTGTTGATTTCAGATTATTTTTTGGAGCATAATGTTAATTTATGGAGCATAATTTGAGCGTAATAGGAAGAATATTGGAGCATTGCTCCAAAGCGTAATAGGCAATTTTAAAAGCATAATAGCCGCAAGCTTACACTGTATGACTCAAATACAGCATACACTGTACATATCCAGTAGTGTCGTTTTAGTATTACTATAAAACTGAAACACTTAGTCAGTGGTATACGTAGCTAGGCTTGTTCCATTGTGCGGGCATCTGACTGCTTTACTAGACTGTTTGACCATTCTATTAGAGTATATCGATCTGGTTTCTGTGGACATGACCTATTCCACTCAGAGTTGGATTGGCACTTGCCCACCCAGACCCGCCCTTGGCTATGCCACTGCTTTTAGTAGACAGCTTTTTATTTTAGTAAACTAAAACTAAAATTAAATCTCATTATTTAAACTAATCAAAACTAGAACTAAAATTTGATTGTTTTTGGGAAGCTAATTGTAACTATAACTAAAATTGTTAACAATTATTATAGTATTCAAGTCCAATTATTGCAACTTGATTTAATTCACTATAAAAGTACTAGTTCACTGTGTGGGGAATGTATAATCTTTCAACTACTGTACTTATGACTGGGAACTGATTTGCATATACCAATAGTAAACTACGTAGCTTTAGGTTGAATATCTAAACTTGTACATATATACATAGCTACGTAGCTAACTAAAACTAAAAGTTTCTTACATCTATATAGTAAACTAACTATGATTATACTGGAAAAGTAAAACTAATTGTAATTAAAACTAAAAGAAATTTTAAGGACAAAAACTAGTCAAAACTATAACTAAAATGAACACTAGTACATAAATTATTATCTAACTACTGATGTGCATGTTAAGCGTTTGTCCTATTACAAACAAAAGCTAGCTAGCTAGCTAGCTAGCTATGTATGTATATGATAAGCTAAGTTACATACAACTGAAATCATTATAATGTCGTATATAGCCTTTTATTGATCAGCACAGTACGTAGGTATACAGTACATAGCTTTTAGCTATTTGGCTACATACGTAATATCTGGAAGTGTGCATGTATATTCGTAGCTATCTATATACGTACGTACGTACGTATGTTTGTTTTCAGCTGCTGGATTGTACACTATTATATTATTACACATGCTTGTAACATACTGTATTGAGAGTATACGTAATTTTACAATCACTTTCTATGGCTTTTGTGTATATAACTACATAGATACTTTGTAAATGATGGGTATTTCCTAATTTGGCTAGAATTTTATCAATCACTCACAGTCATTTCCTGTATGTATTGTTGATTGGCCATATTTAGTCTACTAGCTTAATGTATTTCTTCATGTGTAGCTAATGTAATTTCATGGGAATTCACTCTGAGAATCGTTGTATTTGTTGCATGCATATGCCATTGCTTGTTTGTGTGTGTGTGTGTGTGTGTGTGTGTGTGTGTGTCTGTGTGTGTGTGTGTCTGTGTGTGTGTATATGCATGCGTGTACATGTGTATGTATGTGTGTACCCAACCCTACATACGTACATATGTATGTAGCTACCTCTATGGTTTTAGCCGACATAAGATTTAGTTGCAGTGGCCTTATGTAATTTTGTATGTATACCTGCTTAGTGATGCCACGATATGAAATTATTTGTATCATGATATCATAGAAATTATATCACAATAGTCACGATGTGCTTAATATGCTGAACATGTTAGCTAATGTTTTAACTGGATGCACCTCATTATTTATTTCACAATAACTTCACCAAGTCAACTATACTTTTCTGATACAAGTGCACACCGTCAAAACATGTGTAGATAATATTATTTTTCCAATACCAAACAATCTTGCATTGAATTTTTATATCACAATATATATTTTGCATATCATGATAATCATGAGATTTTATATCATGATATATCATATATCATGATTATCATGGCATCACTATAGATACCTGATTACTGCTTGACATCTAGTCAGTAATGCCATGCAGGTGCTGCATGCCACTGAGCCTAGCTATAAATAATAGGTTCCTCTCTAGATATCTAGGTATCATTGTCGGTATAGTTGTGACTTTAAATGGTTGGCAAAATGCTCCTTAGTACGTATATGTTAGGTTATTGAGAGTCCATACACATTATATATAATAAAGTCTGGCAAATAAAGCGAATTTCAATTCTAATGTGAATTAGATGTAGCTATATACGTACATAAATGTAAGAAGCTGTTCAGATATGAGAATACTATATAATAATTAAATATTAGCTACGTATCTGATACACACATAGTCACATTTCCATATGGAATAACTGAAATTGTTTCAATATCAGGATCCCCCAGTTCCTACATTTATACTAAATTAGTGTTTATTCACATACTAACAAATTTTGTTATATCTAGCTACGTAGCTAAGTATATGAGCCATACCATAGCTACATGTATAGCTATATAGTTATAAAATACATTAATAGTCGTAATTTGTACGTTATGCATAAATTAATGCTATGTAGCTAATTATGTACGTAATTATCATTAACAATTTGTTAATACGTAGTATTACTACTGTAACTTAATTTGCAATGTCATTCAGTGCTTCAATCTCAGTTAGTTGCTCCATAAAGGGATCACGGCACCACATAAGATCTGGTAGACGTTCGTTATCAGGAACACTGTAAGTAAATATGTTTGTCACATGTTCATAACTGTCACCTTTGTCAGTAGCTAACTATAGGCTAAAGATAATTAAGGCAAATTTCGTGGAAAGTGACACTAAAAATATTAAGTTTGTTACTTAGATATACTATTATCTATGTAGCTATGTGTATATTTGTATCCTCCAATGTGAATGATAATAATGATCTAGCTAGCGGGTATATACGTACATAGCTACATATTATATTATATTGCAAAACGCAGACATCATAGCACCATATAATGCACATGTACGCAGCAATAGGAATACATACGTAGCTATGAGAAATAATCAAATGCTTTCAGTATGAAATATAGATTTTTCAGTGATTAAATAACCTGGTGAAATAACTTAGTAATGAGGCTACGTATTAAATCATGCTAACAAGTTTGTTAATCTTGTGATTAAGTTTTAGTTGCATACAGACAAGAACAAGGTTAATTATTGCAAGCTTATACAAGGTTGTAATGAGTTTGTATATAGCATGCATGCATGGTTGAAAAATCATAATGCTAGAATATGAGCTCATATGGAATGCAAGAGGGCTGGGCTGGTGGGTGAAGATTGTACCAACATGCCTTGCATGTACATGCAATATCATGACAGCCATTGCCATCACTCACCAACTTCTCTACATACATACATACATACATACATACATACATACATACATACATACATACATACATACATACATACATACATACATACATACATACATACATACATACATACATACGTACATACATACATACATACATACATACAAGGTTTTAAATGTGCCTACGTATATAATACGTATGTTAGGCCAAACAAAGTTAAAGATGTTTCTGGTCCTGCTGCCTAGTCATTTTTGCCAAGCAGTAAATATTTTATAATAAGCCAGGTCATATGGTCAATTTTTAAGAGATCCTGGATCAGAAACATACATTTAGCCACGTGCCATCCAGCTAAGTATTCTACAAGACTGTGGTCACACTGTAGTGACTGTACAATCTTCTCATTGAATCATATTGTTGCAATCTTGTTACAACCTGGTTATTACCTTGATTGTAGACAAACTTCTTATTACCTTGTTGGTTGCAGACAGTCCATTTATTACCTTGTTGGTTGTAGACAAGCTTATTTTCCTCTTGGTTGTATCAAAGCTTATTACAAGTTTATCACAAACTTAATTGTCAAAAGCTTATTATAAAGTTCATATAAAAGACTATTGCTTGTACTATAACATTAATATAACAAATCAATCAATACTCTCTAATAGAACAGTCACTAGTATTATTTGCGACTGCTGTATTAGAGACTATTACAAACCAGGTCAATGTGGAATTTATTAGCTTGACCTGGCAACCTGAATGACTAACCCAAATGACCTGAAATTTTTTTATGCGGATTGACCCTCAACGCTGTTGTAAAGATATCACATTTAGCTACCACCTTTTCTTGTATATACGTATGTACGTAGCTACAGGCCCTGTACTTACATGCTCACTACTGTTGTATTTCTCCTCTCACAGTTATCTGTAGTGATGCCAGTTTCATTGACTGATGGTATTTCCATCTCATTAGTGGGTACAGTGTTGTATTTATGTAAGTGCTTGGTAATCAAAGATTTGATAATATCTTGAATCCTATTCCTGTTGATCCAAAGCTTTATGGTAATAAAGCTTGCTAGTGGTAAAATTGTGCATAAATATGCTACCACTACTATCAGAGTCTCATCATAATTTTCAAAATCTACTATTGGCAGCACAGACAATGTAACAATCAATTGTAAAATTATTCCATCAAATATGTTATGAAGTTTATCGGCATATGGCCTAACCACAAGGTGTATTAATGCCATAAGTGCACACACTGTTATTAATGTATAATGAGTAATGAGGTCATCCGAGCTCCTCACCATCATGAGGACAATAATCACAATGCGACATATCAAATAGTAAGCTGCAAAGTAGCGATACTTGTCCTTGTAACCTCCTTGAAACTGATCAAGCAATGGTTTAATTCTGATGAAGTTAATTTTAGAATTCAAGAATGGTTCTAACAGTAGCAGAAGTGGAAGACTAATAACTACTACTATTGTAAATATCATTGCCACAATAACGTATGCAAGATGGCGACCATGAAAATATTCAATGTCCGGAGACAAATAAGTGTAAACCTTATTAATGTCCGTAAACGTCAGTGACCTCATTAGCAGTAGAGAGGTGGTTGTCACAGACGTGTATGATAGCAATAGAAGGAGGCAAATAAAATGAATGATTCCTCTGCTAACAAATAATGAGACTTTGCGTGATCTCCTTGCCAGCACACTTATCATAACTAGAATCAATGATACAACTACTGGGTGTACGTAATGTATAAACTGTTGATCAATCCCACTGATGTTTCTTGCTAAACAAAGTTGTCCAAGAAACTGTGGAGTCAACTTGGCTAAACTGGACAAAACGTTAATGGCTGTGTATAATCCAGTGGAAAAAATTGATGCTTGCCTCAGAAAAATATCCACTACACTGTAGTAGTATATAATAGCATATAGTGACCCAATTGCGACTTTAAAGTGCATCATTATAAACACTGTAACTATTACAGCTATCCAGTACAAGAATGATAGTGCAGTTACCAGTACTGTATATCCAATGGTACACTTATCAACCTCCATACATTCAGGAGAGTCAAACGATAGAGTATAGCCATTCTCGCAGTTACTGCAGGCAATACCTGACCTGTGTGGTTTACACTGATTTGCTCTAATTGGAGAAAGATGATAAATACCGTTGGTGATCTGACAACAGGAGAAATTACAATAACCGCTTGGACAAGATGTTATAGTTGATTTACCTTCTACACTGCCAAACCAGTAACCTCTCTTAATGGTGGAATTACTACCAGAACAAGAAATAATATTCTTAGTACTGTAACATTCACATATTTGTGATTCACTAGAATACTGGAATCCTAGGTGACATTGTGATAGCTCAACTATTAATTTCACTGAAATCCTTTTAGATCCAAACGTCTTGGCAGCATACATGGAAAAAACAATTGAGTAATTAAATAGAGTGTTTAAATTTCCAATTATACTTATTCCTTGTGTTGTATGATTGCATGACACTGAAATGTATTTTGAGCCAGACATGTTATAGTTTTGGTGATCCATGCCGGTTACCAAAAATTGGGTTAATTCAGTCGGTTGATCGTAATAGTCGAGTACACATGCATTAAACCTGATTTCTTGACCAAGCATTATATTACTGATGTAATATGTATGACATTCTGAATAATTCTTGTCAATGCATTTTGCTGGATAAAACAATATCAATCTTCTCGGTGAAGTGGAAACTGGTAGACTGTTATTTTCAGGAAATCTTATGACCCTCTGAAATAAACAACTTTTGTTACATGATTTTGGCACATTTATGTAAATCAGGTTTCTCATGGTTCCAAGATCATCATCACTGAAGTCAAAATTAGTGACATTGAAGATTAACAAGCTTTGTTTTATTTGTACGTAAATAGCTTTTCCATCATCACTGGCTAAATTCTTGAAAAAGTTAACCTTAGTGTTATTAATAAGTATGAATCTTGAATGATCACTCAGGTAGATAGCTCCACCATCCTGCAATGCTGTATTCTTAATAAATTGTATGGACGAATTATCTCCAAATGTGATGTTAGATAATGAATTATAAATTGCCCCTCCCATTTCAGCACTGTTATTTTCAAAAATCAGATTTGCTTTTAATCTACTTGTTATAGAAGATTTATGCAGATTGAAAACTCCACCACTTTTTGCTTGATTCCTTTGAAAGTTAGTGTTAGCATGGCCATCAAATACCACAAGAGAGTTGACAGAAGAATGTATCACCCCACCATATTCAATGGCTTTGTTTTCGGTAAACGTTGTCTTACAGTCTCCCTGAAATTTAATAACTGAGCTAAACTGTCTTATATCACCTTGTGTAGCTTCATTGTTTGCAAACATCACTAAAGCATTTTCTCTTAATGAAATATTGTAATGTGTACAAGAATATAAAGCACCACCATTTTGAAGAGCAACATTGTTGTTAAATGTGACAGTGGAATTACCTTGAAAGGTGATATTGGACGCATAAGAATATATTGCTCCTCCGTTGTATGCTTGGTTATTTTTAAATGTCAGTGTTGAGTTTTCTTGAAATTTGATGTTAATATTTTCACCAACATACATGGCGCCACCATTAACAGCTTTATTGTGAGCAAAAGTTGCCGTAGAATTTTCTATAAATGAAATGTTGCATTGTTTGTAAGAAAACAACACACCACCATCTTGAAGGGCAATGTTATTGTTAAACACGGCACTGGAATTTCCTTGAAAACTGATATCGGATGTGTAAGAATACATTGCACCACCGCTATGTGCTTGATTATTTCTAAATGTTAGTGTGGAAGATTGTGTAGATTTGATGTTAATGTTATAGCCAACGTATACAGCTCCTCCATTGAAAGCTCTATTATTGGTAAACGTTACTTTAGAGAAATGGCTAAAATTGAGGGGATAACAATTTACGTAAGTGATGGTTGGATCGGTACCGTCTACACACACAGCTCCTCCTTTGTCATTTCCCTTATTGTTATCAAATGATAATGTAGAATTTCCTGCTAACCGCATGCTTTGTGTTGTATTAATACAAGTATGAAAAAAATATACAGCACCGCCACTTGTTGCACTGTTATTGTCAAAACTCACTTTTGAGTTTTCTACAAATTCAATAGTTGAGTAGCTGATGTACACCGCACCACCATAAGTGTATGCTTTATTATTGCTTAGTGTTACCACGGAGTCTCCTTCAAAGAGAACAGCTGTGTAACTGATATACATAGCCCCAGCATCAGCGTGAGCTATATTATTATTAAATGTTACCTTGCTGTTTCCTTTAAATATGATGGTAGAGAAATCTATGACATACATAGCCCCTCCATAAGAAACAGCTTCACTGTTCTTAAAGGTCACCGTCGAATTTCCATCAAATGTGATTGTAGAGTTACTAGCACACACAGCGCCGCCATAATGTGCTCTGTCATTGTTAAAAGTTACCGTAGAATTTTCTTTAAATGCGAGAATAGAGTAATCTACAGCACAAATCGCTCCACCATAACTTGCATTATTTTTATTGAACTTCACTGTAGACATCTCTGTAAATGTGACAGCAGAGTTACTTGTTATATATACAGCTCCGGCATCGTTTTGAGCTTCATTTTTATAAAATTCTGCTGTAGAATTTTCTCCAAATGTTATGTTAGAGTAGTTCTCGACATACATCACCCCGCCATTATTTCCAGCTTTGTTATTATAAACTTTTACCGTGGAGTTTGCTTCAAATGCCATAGTAGAATGATCTTTAATGAACACAGCACCACCATTATTAGAAGAATTATTATTATCAAATTTTATGGTGGAATTTCCTTGAAATTTGACAGCAGAGGAGTTTTCAATATACATAGCACCGCCATTGTCAGCTTCATTATTACTTAACATTACTGCAGAGGTTTCTTGAAATCTGACGAAAGAGTTACGGATGTACAAAGCCCCTTCTTCATTAATGTTATAATCAAATATTACATAACAATTCCCTGTGAATGTTGCATTTGAGTAATGGACATACAAAGCACCGCTTTGATACAAGCCAACATTATCATAGAATTTTACTGTAGCATTTCCTTTAAATGTGACTTCAGACTGATCGTGAATGTACAAAGCTCCACCGTAATTATATGTGAGTGTTACTTCAGAAGTTCCTTCAAATGTTACCTTAGAGTAATGCTCAATGTGCAAAGCACTGCTTTCACCATGTTCCCAATTACCATTGAATATCACTGCAGTATTATTACCAAATGTAACATAGCTTTGGTAGGCATAGATGTTTTTACCAAACTTATCAGCTCTATTACGATTAAATAAAAATACTGCTTTTTTAAAAGTTTCATTATTGAGAAGATTACTGTTGTGATACAGTATAGGGTTCTGTTGGAAGAAGATACTACTGTGATTAGTGAGGTATATGGCACCTCCATTATTAATAGCTGTATTTTGTCTAAACTTGATTATTGCGTTGTTATGAAATATAACCACAGAATAATTACTGATGAAGATTCCTCCTCCGTTTTCAGCCATATTACCGTAAAACTCAATGTTTCTACAAATGCAAAGCTTTTGGTGGGAAAGATAGACTGGTACAGCTATATTTAAATAGAAAATGGAATGTTGAATATGAAATTTTTGTAAAGATTCAGCAGATGGTGGACCCGCTAAGTAAACCACACTCATTGCTTCGTTATACATAAATTTGCTATTCATAATAGTAATGTTAAGTCCAGATTGGTACAAGTTGTTTGATGAGTAATGAACAGCTGCTCCGTGATCTTTGTATTGTGTGTTATAAAAGAAATTGCAATAGTTAATATTCACATCACCTGACGATTCTGACAGTACAAGTGCCTGCCCCGCTGAGTGTTGAAATAAACAGCTTTTAATATTTACACTGGAAGAATTGTAAAACTGTAGCGCAGGATAAACACTTTTATTGTCACTGATTGCACCGCACTTTACCCAAGCGATCCCCTCAATTGTGCAATTGTAACAAGAAGTAAAATTTATTCCTCCGTAATTGTTACAATCTACAGTAGGTCTGTTATGTCCTACTATTGAAATATTAGCTAGCCCATCTAATGAAACAATTGAGCCAAACAACTTCACATCAGTTGTTATATTAATCATAACATTACTGGTAAGATTAACCAGTGCATTGTGCAAGGATGTACAAGAACAGTTTCCATACATACAACATAAATTGCTGAAGGTGTTTGATCCATTACTATCACTTACAGCTCTTGTATCACCTAGATCATTGGTTGAGCCATCTTGAACATGTATTCCACTGATTACTACCACTGTTTGAAATCCTTCAAGGTGTTGAATGAACAGAGATAATAATAGAGTAGCTACAATATCCCTTGATGACATAGCTATAGTTGTAGTTATACACTTGATCTTTTAATACAAACTTCTAACTATCTAACCTTTTATAGTACACTATTGTTAAAACCATAAAACAGCCATGAACTAAGAGTTATGGCTGTAGCTACAGGAAGCAACAAATTCATTTAGCTAGCATTACTGCATGTGTTCAGTGTATGGCATGTATTTATACAGCATAGCTGTGTTCATCAATTTGTAATGTTTTGACTGCAAGAACACCACAACACTATAAGAGTGTAATGTCTCTACTATATATAGTTACGTATATTTAATGGTAACCAACACAGCTATGTACATAGCTACATACCAGAAGCCATACCATGCTGCAATCAAGTCAGCCATCAACCAATGACATCAGGTCATGATCATTGAAAATGAAATATGTACCAATGTATGTAGCTACATAGCTACATATCTATTATATTGTTATCACCTTTGGGTAATCTGGCTGAGAATAAATGAGAATCTAGCTACCTTGTTATCAACACATTGTATGACTCAAATACAGCATACACTGTACATAGCTAGTAGTGTCGTTTTACTATTACTGTAAAACTAAATCACTTTTAGTAGACATGCAGCTTTTTATTTTAGTAGACTAAAATTTAAACTAAAACTAAAATTTGTTTATTTTTGGGAAACTAATTGTAACTATAACTTAAATTGTTAATTATTATTATCAGTAGTATTCAAGCTACATAAAAATTAAATGTTTCTTACATCTACGTATATAGTAAACTATACTGGAAAAGTGTAACTAAAATTAAAACAAATTTTAAGGGCAAAAACTAATCAAAACTATAACTAAAATGAAAACTAGTGCATAAATTATTATCTAACTACCAATGTGCATGTTAAGCATTTGTCCTATTACAAACAAAAGCTAGCTAGCTATGTATATATATGTGACCCGGCATGAGAAAATGGGTCTTATGTGCACATAAAATTTGACCACATTTTTGGATTTCAAAATTAAATAACTTTTTGTGTAAACATAGGAATCTAACACAATTTTTACCATTTATGCAGCTGATAATGAGGAATCTCATGCAGGTTACAGATTTTGAAAATCTTATACAGTAGTGGAGATACTTACTATAACATGAATAGGTGTATTTTATGTACATAAGCCCGGTTTTCTCATGCTGGGTCACATATAATGAGCTAAAAAGCTACATACAACTGAAACCATTGTAATGTATGTTGCTACTAGCTACATGTTAAGCATGATGAACTTCTCTTACTTCTGTAGTTAATATGGCTCTACGAGAACCAGCTCATCTGATAAAATCGAATAAGCATTAGTTGCATGATCATGCAGCTGATATTAAATCACTATGTGTGATCTTCTATCTCATAATTATTGTATGTGAGGTCTATGGGCACAAATGTACATATACACACTCACTCACACACATGCACACATACACGCACACACATACACACATGTACACATGTGCACACACACACACACACACACACACACACACACACACACACACACACACACACACATACACACAGCTTCTTCTATCTCATACTGTATGTGAGGTCTACGGGCACACATGTACATTTACACACTCACTCACACACATGCACATATATACACATACATACACACACATGTACACGCATGCACATACACACACACACACGCACGCGCACACACGCACACACACACACACACACACACACAAGCAAGCAATGGTATATGCATACAACAAATACAACGATTCTCAGAGTGAATTCCCATGAAATTACATTAGCTACACATGAAGCAATACATTAAGCTAGTAGACTAAATATGGCCAATCAGTGTTGTTACACACTCGGAAGCCATGCAATCATCTGGGTTTTCACCAGAAAGTTATCGATGGGGATGCTCTACCTCTCCTAGATTCTCTAAAATTAGGTAGCGTAGCAGCATAAGTTATGAATTTACCAGCAGAAATAAGTGGATGTTTTACTATCTAAAAACCAGGTGCTATATGCAAGTTACACTGTTATTAGTGTACATGAAGTACAATGACATCATGAAGATCACATCATCATTATATATAAGGACCTCATACATAGCAACACATTGAACACACTCGTTCGAGACTCATTAATGTTTAAACCAGCCAGTGCTTTAGCAATAAAAACTTTTTAAATGCAATAGAAAGATGTTTTAAGCCAAACTTATATTACTGTAACACTTTGTGATACTCTTCTTTAAAATACCTCACTATTGCTAGGAATGCGACCCACTTTTAAAAAAGTGCTTCATCTTATTAGCTGTGGATTAAACTTATGCCTTTTATTGTGACACTGAATAAATGGCAATTACCTTGCTCTTCCGGCTTTTGCAGGAATTCATGATGTGCTGCATTAGCTACTAAGGCCATGCTTATCAGTAACATGTTGTAAAGGGGTAGCTAGTTATGTAGGAGCAAGCCGAGACACCATGCAGGATCATGAAATCTAATTTGATAATCAGTATGATTTTCATAGCCAGCCTTAATCATATAGATAGTATACCCTCGGACACTATGTCCGAGGGTAAATTGCATAGATTATATAGTGGCTGCACATGTATAGCTAGCCTGTAAATTTTGTTTTTAGTATTTCATTAATGCCAGTACATTTATGTGTATGGTTAAATCGTATCTGTTATGCGTAATAGTACATGGCTCGGGCACCTTACAGAATAAATAACCAATATAAACATACGTAGTAGCTCTAATTAGTATTCCCACGCGTGGCAGCAGCAGTCAGTCTTCGCCTAGAAAACCTCGCAACCCGCAATCGAATTGACACAACTCGATAATTTCGCGTCTTGCCATTTATTTGTGCCGGTCATATCTCGACAAGATATATAGTAATTTCGATAACGCATGATCAGTAGTCTCGTGAACCAGCCCCTTTTTCTAATATATTCGGACGGGAAGTGATCAGGGACTGACGTATGATCATACTGCAAAATAGGCGTGGCTAACTGCATCACGTGTAAACAAAAATGTCGGGGTGCCACCTCCGGTGAGTTTAATGTTCATTGTCTTTTGTGCGTGTTTTAGAATGTATTGTTTGTTGTTATACCTGTACTGATGTCGATTGTTGCGCTGATAGATTTCACTGGTTGATATATAATTATTGTACCGCACGCGTGTGAGTTTGTTTTAATAATACTCGAAAAAATCCGTGTGACTATTAAACCTTTACATTATCTAAACTGATGTTTTATGTGCAAATAAGCACGTTGTAAACCTGTATGCTCAGTTATAGCGCTCTAATCTGTACCAGCTTTCTTTACGAAGCGGGAGCCATAGAAATGCAAAGGAATGTCCGAGGGAATGCCTATAAGTAGATTCAGTGTCCATAACTGTGTATCATCATCGTTGATGTGAAGGAAGCACTCGAGCAATCATCACATAAAATCAATGGAAGCAAATAATTGTATGTACGTACGTACGTAAGATGCTCACAGCAGTATACCGCGTACCTATACGTAGTAATGCCGGTACGTACGTAATATCAGACAAAATGAATTCATAAAAGTCTGGCTGATGTCAGTGGAAAAGTGTGCACTCCGTATATGTCCACTTGTTTTACAATGTGGTGATTCTGTCTGCCGATTCCAATGGGTCCCCAATGGTCCAAAAATCTCACGCTTTATTTTGATCATACATACAAATACCTGTTCATCATATTGAAGTGTGCTATGTATATAATACATACGTATGTGCCTTGATATTTTTAGAGACACAAAAAATATAATAGCATCTTATGTATTTGAATTATAAGAGCCCTGTAACTTATAACCTTGTACTTGTGTATAAAATTATGTGATGGTTAATAAATATTGTTATGCATGTATACTGTAACATTGTTAGGCAGCTGTATGTATAAAGTTTTAGGACTCTTGTAGAATGTTACATACATACATACATACATACGTATGTACGTATGTTTTATACTACACAGTATACGTACGTACCATATTACAATGCACCATGATTTAAGCAAATCAAATGAACTATGTACCATATACGTATGATTTTCGTGTTTTTAATACACAAATCATGTACGCTTTGTGTCAGAGTAATATAGTACAGTATTTACGATTGTATTTTCACGAGGGTAATTTACTTGCAAAATTCTCAAAACTTTCATCCAATGAAAATTTTGGTATACGTAGCTGTTGTTCAATATCTTCATTTGCTTGTAGCATTCCCTAAGATCCTCCACATCACAAAGATTTGTACAATAGTACGATAACGCATTAATACGTACGTATATACTTACAATTAATGCAATGTTTGTTTGTGTAGCGCAACAGACTTATAATGGCTACTGGTGAACTTGAAAAAGGTACCCCTTTATACATATGTATTTGTGTGTTTGTATGTATGTATCTGTGTATATGCAAGTATATACGCATGTAGATATACACACTGTATGTACATAATATATATGTACCTTCGTGTGTACGTACGTACGCTTAATTCTAGACTGTGTATTATTGTCTCTTTCGTATGTGATCGTATTGACTCCTTGGAATGCAAACATGAAACTTATGAAGCATTATTATTGTACATAGTTATACTCAACAGGTTCATTACCTCCTCAGAGCTCAAAATAGTGGTTTGTCACAGGTCATTTTCTGACCTACTTTAGTGTACGTATGTCTGAGCAAGTCCAATTTGGTAGGACTGTACATCTCCAATGAGGAAGCCAATAATAATGTTCTGAACTTCCAACCGTTATTTTGAGCACTGTCCTTATAAGCACATGTATAGTAATAACAATGTTTGTGGATTGTTGTGGGTAGATAAACAATTCATCATAAGCCACAAGTCAGGTTATAGCAAGTATGTGTAAGTATAGCATTGGCATAGCAGTTCAGTGATAAGGGAGTTTTGGGACAAATCAATTTTTGGTAGCTGAACATTTTGATCAGAAACGAATGAATGTTTAAACGCTCTTTAGTCCTGTCTTGTGTGTACAACTACACATAGATAGTTAATCATCCAAGTTCCTTATGAATAATGTAAATTTTAGTGATGCTATAGGTATATATCAGTTTGCTTATCAATATCGGCACAAATTGATATAAATATATCGGATATCAGTAGAAGCCATATTGGTATACCTCTAGTATATACGTACGTACATATGTTGTATATATGTATGTATGTATGTATGTATGTATGTATGTATGTATGTATGTATGTATGTATGTATGTATGTATGTACGTACGTACGTACGTACGTATACGTACATACATACACTGTATGTATGTACGTATGTATGTATGTATGTATGTATGTATGTATTTAGTGAGTACTATTAAGTTATATACGTACGTATCTCATTCCAAGTATTGTCATTTATGGTATTTCTTGTTACAGAGGATGATATTTTGGGAAATATCCCAAGGCATTGCATTTTACATGCATTAACAGTTATAGAGGCAGCAATTTTCAAAGTAAGATACGTATATTTACTAATTTACGTATGTACACGTATCATGATAGTGTTGTATGTACGTAATGTGTGTATGTTGTGTGTGTGTTTGTTGTTGTTGTTGTTGTTGTGTGTAATGTGTAATTGTGATTTGATCACTCCATTATAATTATGTACTTTAGGAAAGCTCTTCTGTACTGGATGATTTTGTGAAAGAATTGACTAACTCAGTGTATCCCAAAGGAAAAAGCCCATCATCCCTTAGTCAGTCAGAATTTTCTCTGATCCCTCCATTAGAAGTGAATCAGTTCTACGAGAATGCCATCACAACGTGGGAGTTCGCTATTAAGGTGGAGACAAGAATTAGTGAGACAATGAAGCAGAGCATAAGAAAGATTGACATTGAAGATATTCAAATGATTTGTTGGAAGTGAGCTGAACTTATGTATAACAATGTAACAGTTGCAATACAGCTGTACATCTGTGCATACGTACATACATACATAAATACACAATACACACATACGTATGGACATACGTATATATGTACATACATACACTACGTACACATACACTACGTACACATACACACACACACACACACACACACACACACACACACACACACACACACACACACACACACACACACACACACACACACACACACACACACACACACACATATGTACATGCACATGTCTGTATGTATAGTTTGTATATCAGTGCTCAAAATAAGTGTTGAAAGTTGGTTGGGCATTCACATAGATTACTATTAGACTATCATTGGATTAATCCCTATTGGTAAATAATTTGTCTTACCAAATTGGAATTTGCTCAGTCATAATTATTATGATGAAGTGGGTCAGAAAATGACCTGTGATAGACCATTATTTGAGCTACATAATGTATGTGACTATGTAATGTACGTACACCCTGTATGTACAATGCATGCATGTAACGAGGACCGTGGTGGCCCCTGTAGCTCCACCTATTTCTATGTCCCTGTGTTATACATTGTGTGCATTTGTCAGGTACTATTCATCGGAGAAGAAGAAGGCATTGTCTTTTCCCAAATGGCTGAGCCCTACGTGTACCTACCGACTGTTTATAATTTTCAATCAATTGTTAGGTGACGACATAACAGTTCAAATAACAGGTAATGATTAATAATTTATGTACCTTGCCTAGATACGTATTTGTCAATAGACCGGCCCTACTTATTTTTTACTGGCCTTTTAACATACTAAGATATAGAAAACCCGGACAATATCCTATTGCTACGTATTAACATGTAGGTCAATGTTTCAGCTTATATCTGGTAAGCTACGTATGACAGGGAAAATTACTATAGGCCCCTACACTGTTAAATGGCAAAATTTCGTAGGCTTAAATATGTTAAGTTTTCTATGGTACAGTCACTGTTATAAGTGTCATATTTGTGATACTTGCTGTAACACTACAACACTACATATGTAAGTATGTGATATTTTTGGTGTTAGTACGTATGCCTTTAAGCATAATTATGTCATTGTGTATCAAAGAACCTCAAATCACTTGAGGCAGTACACTGATACAGTATGTACGTATGTACCAATACCAGTATATGTGCATTTGTATTGAAAATTTTATCACTAAAATAGTGAAAACCTCGATTTTCTGTTTTGTCTGCACACCAGTAAAATATTTTGTGACCTTTGATGTACACAAAACTAACAGTACACACACAGGAAACACTAAAATAACAGGTCATACTAAAAGACCATACTTGTGGTAAGCAGGCAGACAGATAGATACCACACAAATAGCTTTAAGGTGTGAGTGTTACATATGCATTTTCTGTACTGCAGAACAAAAAATGAATTATCTTCTTGAGAGAATTGTGTTGTCGTGTGGCTTCCAAAGC
The DNA here is from genome assembly GCA_963930835.1 of Spongia lamella. Classification (NCBI taxonomy): domain Eukaryota; kingdom Metazoa; phylum Porifera; class Demospongiae; order Dictyoceratida; family Spongiidae; genus Spongia; species Spongia lamella. Next base: position 6,773,899 of record OZ005747.1, read on the forward strand.
CAGGCCATCCTTGAAGTTATAAAAAATGGCCACAGATCAAAAATTGCATTTCCTGAATTCCTTAAAGAGATTACTAATGCATTTGAATTTCTCAAACTGGAAATGTCACTTACCTGTGAAATGATTCTCGACCTCCTTGATGAAATAGTCATGGGCGTGCTAAAGAAAGGCTATTTGATAAAGAGAGGTGGCAACAGAAAAAACTGGAAGAAAAGATGGTTTGTTCTTAAGGAGAATACACTGTTCTATTATGAGTCTAGAGAAAATCTGACCCAAAAGGTTCATATACATACATACGTACATACGTACATGCGTATAATAGTGAAATCTTGTTAATTCAGCCACTCAAGGGACCAAAATGTTAAGCTTATACCGGGTTTTTACAGCTCTAGGTGATAGAGGGGATTCCTGGATATTGTATGTATGTATGCAGTGTACAAGATAACAGCCTAACGGCCTGACAGAGGACAGTTTCTGGAGAAATGTACTACATTTTACAATGGTGCTTTAAAAGTAGTGCTGAAACAAAATTTGTGACCGGGCCTGCAAAAATCAACCATGTGAGCGCAAATTACACCTAGTTAGATATTCATGAATATCTTCAGTCCTATATGGAGTATTTTTATTCTGTAAGCTTTAAAAGATCTCCCATTACATTCTGCATTTGTGGTAAAACATTTAGCTTGTTAGTGTAAATAGAGCATAAGTTATGGTAAGATACATATATTTGAAAAAACTAGGCAATTTTTGTGCGACTAGATGATTGATTTTCACAGACCCGGTCACGAATAGTAAATTTTACTATCCGAATAGTTGATACCAAACCAACCGAATATTTGATTATTCTTTTTGGATATATACCCTTAATAATTTGTTATAGTACGTATAATATAAATAGCATGTGCTAGTTCTCTTGTAGAATGTTGAATATTTTGCACACTGAATGTTGCAGGTGTACGTATAAATAAGCACAATAATTGATGTACAGTTGTACGTAACTGTGTATGTATTAGGTCTGAGCGATTATCTGAATAATACTCACTATCGTGATGGTTTGAGACTATTCGTGAATAAGATAGTAGACTGCCTGACTATTTGAATAGTAATTTTCTACAAAATTTTGTGCCAATAACTTTATGAAATCAAAACATAAGGGTAATCTGACATTGATACTTGTTCCTTTTCCTTTAATCATATACGTACGTATTTATCATGAACTGTATAACTATTGTGATGGTATTCATAATTGTGAATAGTCAGTGTCTTACTATCATGATAGCATTATTGCTCAGGCCTGGTATGTATGTATATAGAAGATGTACATACATGTTTCTTTGTATACAGGGAGGAATGGTATTGAACAAAGCTACAGATGTTATTAGCCTGCCTGATGAAAAGGGGAAGCTTTATCGATTTGTAGTCACCTGCGGCGTGAAAGGACGAGCATTTGAAATCAAAGCTCCGGATCAACGGACCAAGTCAGAATGGATGCATGCTATTAAAGAGGTACGTACGTACATTCATAATTTACGAGTATGTACATACGTACGTACGTAAGTGGTGAGCAAGGTGACATTACCTACTTTGAGTGGTATTGTATGATATACGTACACTTACATACGTACAGTGTACTTATGTACGTAGTACGTATGTACTGTACGTATGTATGTTGTATACACTGTATGTATGTACGTATGTGCATATATACCTATATATGTACGTACGTATATACGTATGTATATGTTGATGAATGCATTTTTCCTTGGGATTTAGGCAATATCTCTTGGGAGACTGAAGAGAAATGATTTGGAGGAAGATGATGATCCTTGTGAAATGGCTGCTCACTATCGTTTAAAATATGGCATCGATAAAAATGAATTCACAAAGTCATTTCCTGCACTGAAGCATAGTCACGATTCACTGCAAAGCACTCTGTCAACAAGCATTACATCAGCTGCAGTGCCATCTATACAAGAAATGGACTCTGACTCTGATTCAGACCACACCGGTGCTACCATACCTACACCATCACCACGTAATGCCCGTCGAACCAAATCACATGAACCTCAATTAAACAATTCTTTTCCAACAACTGATTTTCGACGGCAAACTCCTAGAGAAGGAAATGTACCTAGTCCTAAGTTTCGACATAGCAGCTATATTCCTTCGTCACAGAGTGGATATGATCAGTTGAATTTCAGTAAAGAAACTTATCCTGGCAGTAGATATGTCAATGCTCCATCAGAGAACAAATCTCTTTCATCTCCGTCACTGCAGATTCCAAACCATTATGATTATATTCGTCATAGCATTGCAGTCGTCGAAGAAATCACGGAAGTGTATGAAAGCAGCCCTGTAGTTCAACGGCATCGATACGAAAATCTTAAACGTCCTATGGATATACAAGAAGGTACGTACATACGTATGCTATTATGTATATCACATTATTTATATATGCAAATTGCTTTCTTCATATCTTTGGGTGGGCATTTAGAAAATAGAAATCTTGTAGACAGGTATACACATGTGTACGTATGTACTATAAGAGGTTTTTATGAACATCCATATGCATTTACATGATGACAGTGTTTCGTTGTTGCATTGAGTGTTTGGAAAATTTGGTGGGCATTTAATGAAATGTTGACAGTGAAAGAGTATCATATCTACATATCATAATGTACGTACGTATGTTTGTACATTGAATGTACCAATGTACGTACATGTATGTACCAATGTGCATACATATATGGCAAGAAAGTTTACCTTTTTTAGGTGATGAATATTACATTGGCCCTGACAACCAAGCTGTTCAGGATGACACCATTACAGGTAGAAGCTAGCATACAAACATATGGTTTTGCTTGAAGTACGAATATATATGTATGTACATACTGCATATGTACATACGTATGTGCGTACGTACATACATACATACATACATACGTATGTGCGCATACATACGTACGTATGTAGTAAAAAGGTGCTGTGTACGTAGTTAAAATGTATAAACAAAAACACTCTGGGTGTAAAAAAAGTGCGAGGCCAATCAGAAGCAGCATTGCAAATAGGTATGTACGACCAAAAACTTTGATATCAGTTGAGGCCAAGAAATTACTTATCAAAAGTCTACTTGAATGACACAATAGTTTATAGCATATTGTCACAACTATGATTGACTTTGTCACTTGGCCACCTTTTTCACAAAGTGCGAGGCCAATCAGAAGCAGCATTGCAAATAGATATGTACGACCAAAAACTTTGATATCAGTTGAGGCCAAGAAATTACTTATCAAAAATCTACTTGAATGACACAATAGCTTATAGCATATTGTCACAACTATGATTGACTTTGTCACTTGGCCACCTTTTTCACACCATCATTATTAATAAAGGTGGCCAAGTGACAAAGTCAATCATAGTTGTGACAATATGCTATAAACTATTGTGTCATTCAAGTAGATTTTTGATAAGTAATTTCTTGGTCTCAACTGATCGATATCAAAGTTTTTGGTCGTACATACCTATTTGCAATGCTGCTTCTGATTGGCCTCGCACTTTTTTTACACCCAGGGTGTTTTTGTTTAGCATATCACTACTTTTTGGAAGTATAAACAGATGTTATTACTAGCAAGCAGCAGAGAAGTACTGCATGGGCATAACTTGTACTTGCCTAGCACACAATATTGCAAATTAAACTTTGAAGCTTAATTTTGAAAAACTCAAGCCCGAGATTTTTTTTAACTTTAACTACAGAGTGATACATCAATATAGATTGTGTATCTGAAAGTTTATGCAAATCATTCAAAGGGGGTCCAAGTTATGACAACTATCAACCTGCAGTGTAATAGTCCTTCTCAAATACATTCAAGTGTTTACTTCAGACTGATAATAGTATGACAGGTAGAGCATACATAGGAGAAGTGCTGATACAAATTTGGCTGAAATCCATGAAGAAATGAGTGAGTTATTAGACAAACAAGTGAATGTTTAAAAAGAGAGTTTGAAAAAAACTTCCGGGGTTCACTAAAGCTCCCGCAAGCCCCCGAAAAAAGCGTGCAATGAAAGAAAGAAAGAAAGAAAAAAAAATGACTGTCACGTAAAAGTTTTTGTGGTGACAGGAAGGCATTTATAAGGCTGTATCGGAAGAATGGCTGAATAGATTTCTACGAACTTCGGGATATTGATTCTTCAAACAATGAAGGTACTAATTGTCTAGTAAACGGGCGAATTGGGCGGGAAAGGATGATTCGTCATGCGTAGTTGCACAACGGGCACCATAAAACTCGCAATGGCTGGTACTTAGTAATGGTGGCGCCTATTTCCTCCATTCTTGGTTATTGATTCTATATAGTAAGATAGTTGTGGGTTGGTAATAACTAAGCGATAGCTTTAATGGCGGCTTAGCTAGAGTGTTTGCGAGTTTGAGGGCGGTGCTACGTGTAAATAACTCACTCAGTGGTCGCATTGCTGTACTTCTTCTTGGCCTCGCGACTCACTATCGTGAGTCTTGATATACGTAGTTGTAAAAGATTACTGAAAACCAGAATTTATGTACGTATGTACGTAAATAATGAATATTAATTTTATGTACACACATGTACATACGTACGTACATACATAAGTGCTTAATTATGTACACATACACATTTGTGACTGGTTTTGCAAAAACTGATTGTATTGTCACAATACATATTATATTACGTACGTACGTATAGCCAGCTATGTACGTACTATCCAGACACTGTAACACTATAACAATGTACGTACGTAGCTATAGATGGCCAGGTCTGCTTTTACATATGGCTTTTTGCTGACCCTGCCAAGCCATAAAGAGTCATAACACATCCTGGCTGTTTCTGTCAAGTACTGAGCAAACAGTTCGGCTGCCTGTGTCTACTGGCAATTGTAACCCACCCACCCATCCACCGCCTCCCTCCTCACTCCTCTCCTTCCTGCCCACCCCCTTATACGTACATGACACTCGTGATATTCCAGAAAGTGCTCAAAAGTCTCTCAAAAACCAGCAATATCAACTAGCCACCAACTTTGTTCATATAATGGTAGCTACGTATATGACTAATCTATGTACTTACATACGTACTTCTGGTGCAAGCCTACGTAGCACCATGGCTGCTATCAAATTACGTAAGCGAACTATGTACAGTGTATTTGAATAAATATTTCAAAATGTTATTTCTTGAAATATAGAATGTGACAATAGAGTCAATTTTTGTACGTACATAGATCTAGTCACATTTAATTGTAGGAAATTTTAATTCTGTCCATATGCATTCGATGACTACTATCACAGTACATACATACGTACATATGCTATTTTTATATATGTGTATTGGTTATATACGTACTTAGAGCAAATTTATGAAGATGTGGACTCTCCTGGTAAAGATCCTCCTCCTTTACCACCCAAACAGAGTAAACCAACATCTGCTGGTAAAAATAACCACCTTGACAGAGATGGCTATCTAAAAATTATACTTAATCATACAGGGAGCAATGCTACGGGTGCTGCTGCACACGAGAGTGAACGACTCAGGCAAAGTGCCGGGAGTTACACAGTCTCTGATTACTCTAAGCTCTCAGATTCCACTAAGTAGCTATGTAAATGGTGAGTTTGTTTTTATGTATGATTATAAGCCTATAAATTATGGTGATAATACATTATTATTTTGTACATAATTTATACATATGTATATGCATTCAAACCTGAATAGTACATGGGTTTTCAAAGCTGCAGACTTGAAACCACCACTAAATTTTTGCTGATATTATGAGGAATACATTAGTGCTAAGATAAATATTGATAAATCTAAGGTACTATTAAAATCGGCTACGTACGTACATACGTATAAACGTAAGAAACTTATTTAACAACTCACAGTGCTTCATAAAATTATTCATACGTACTTAATAATATAATGCTCTGGTTTGCACCATTCAATTCGTCACGTGACAATGATTCAATTTACGTATATATAGGGTCACGTGATTTGAAACAAAGACAAGATGGCGATAAGTATTATTGTAAAAGTTGAGCATCACAATTTCATCAGTCATAGCTGGCAATTTAATAAGCATATTTCCAAAGGATTCCAAAGTTATATGGCACATAAAAACATTAATTTTGTTTTGTCTGGATTTGGTTACTTTTAGTGAGAGTGCACGATGATGACTGTGGAAATAGACAAAACATTCTGGTTAGTTTCGGTCATACAAAAATTCAAGCAGTTCCGTTTATACCATATAGTGGGATTATTTGTTCCACTACGTTTTACATGGGAGTATATACAGACATTATTTATGGGAGATGTTACAGAGCATTAGTAGTGTTTTGTGCTGTGTATGTTACATATACGTACGTAGCTACTACGTATATTTTCAAACATACGTATGTACGTACATCAGTATCATCATATACTATGCATGGACGTGTGTACTGACAAATAGCTAGGCATGGTATGCGAAGGACACTTTGGTGGGGACCAACTACGTATGTACGTATGTAAATTTTTATTGCTATAGAGAGGATGTGCTCTAAGAGGTAAAATTGTATTATCATGGTCTTGTAGGGACCACAGAATTTGGAGGTTAAATGTACCGTGTCCTTTTTTGTTTGGGAGTGTCCTTTAAGAGAGGTCCCACTGTATGAAATCTTGTGTAACAAATACATGATAAGGGGTAGCTACGTATAACCTTCTGAATGTTGTGCTGTACACGTGGCTGTCTGAGCAAAAACCAACCCAGTTCACACCTCTGATTCTGCCAAGTTAATAGCCTATGTATACGTATAATCTCACAAAGCTAAAGAGATGTTTGTTCTACCAACCTTATACGTACGTAGCTAAATATGGAGTCAGTAGCTATGCCTTTCCCAAGTTGGAAATTTGGAAGTGTGAACTACAGCAGGTTTTTGCTCGGACAGTCACATATGCATATCCATGTGTTTGTATATATACGTGTGTGGATTGCTTATTTCACGATCTGTATCTCTTTCACGTTACAGACCACAAGAAATACCGGTCTTCCTTTGTGAATCATCATTAGTTATTAACTGCTGTTTATATGGAATAAATAAATTTTTTAAAACTATAGCCACTAAGAATAATATATTTTGTAAGATGTGATATGCATGTAATTGTCTTCACATGTATGATACACACAGATTTGTTGCACGTAAGCATGTCAGTTTATATTATATGGAGATATTGACCCAAGCTATATGCATATATATAGGGTTATGTGTATGGTAGCTATACATACGTACATACATATAGTACGTATGTATATTGTTAAGTAAACTGCAATTTTAGTTACTTTTTTGAAATACGTAACAGCTTAGTAACTGAGTTACGTAGCTAGCTATATAACCCATAATGAAAAATTAATCTTATTATTATTATTTTAATTAGCAAAACCTGCACGGGGTTTAGTTCATGTAGACTTTTGATCTAAAGATCATTCTATACTGTGGAATCATCCGAGGAAAGGACAAATGATAGGTAAGTAGCTAGCAAATGGTTACGATGATTTCATTAAGTGATTGGCTCTGGTGATTTCTGATTGGGCACTGGCTGGTATGTACTGTTTTAGGATATGATGGAGGTTTGCAGTTTAAAGGCAGTAGCTAGCTATAGCAGGCGAGAATGACTTCTTAAGAGTTCCAAGGAGATCCATTATAGGGTATGTAACATTTCGGTAGTACTGTCAAGCCTAAGCTAGCATGGCCGATTTAGCATAAAACGTGCTGCCCTGCCGGTGTTATACCATCTCTAGCTGATGAACCAGATTATAATACTGTATAGAGCAAAATATTGAGGGAAATTTTGACGAATGAAACATTCACAAAACTTTGACGAATTAAATGTGGACTTCAAGATAAGAGATAAAAGGAATCTTTGATGAATCTCTAGCCATTCGTCAGTGTTTCCCCCCATCAAACTTTTGTGCTATATGGTAAACAGGGTCCCAAATGGAGCATAGTATTCAAGACCTGTCAATACCAAATGTTTGCATAATAATATATAAGCATTTTTTTCGAGTTTGATGAACAATGATGTCTCCACAGAAATCCTTTGTAGTTACATTGGATTTGTTGCAGACATTGTTGACATGAGATTTCCGGCCATGACCCTAGGCCTATGTTGTAGGGTAACCCCAAGATAATTTTGTCCTTCAACTATTTCCGAGTGGCCAGAGTGCCTTTCATGCATATTGTATTGCTCTTTATGCATTAAGTTCCATTTGCCATTTTGATGCCCAATTAGAGGATGATACGATAAATTAAACAATTATATCTGCAAATAAGTCCATTTGGCTCTGAAGTTATAACACAGGGCCAATTGCATCCTTGTGGGACCCCGGGTGTAACTGGCAAGGGGGTGAAGCACCCATATTCCATGTACTTGTACCTTCGACCGCAGTCAAAACACAAGTCAAGAAGAAATTCTGAAAGTGGTCAACGGCCACAAGCGTTTCAGAGCCATGCATAGTCAAGAGTCAAAAAACTTTATGTAACTAAAACCCACAATCGATTGCAAAACGAAGGGTCAAGGAGGAAAATTCTACAAGTCAAGGGTCAAGGACGATTTTTATTGGTCAAAAACTTTGACTACGGTCAAGGTGCAAGTACACAGCATATGGATGCTTCACCCCCTTCAGGGTGATGAGTATCAGGGCAGTCAACCCTCAGTCCAGCTACTCTCGTGAACCAGCCCCTTTCATTTTTTCTAATATTTCCCGTCCGAATATATTAGAAAAATGGGGCTGGTTTACGAGACTACAGTCCAGCATGCACAAAAATCTTGAAATTAATTCATGCTCAGAATTAAAATTAAGTTCTACTGGTGAAATTAAAGGCTTGGTTCGTCTATAATATCTATGCTCACACAAGGACTCACAGAAAATGACCGGTGGTGATTTGAATGTATACCCCTGCAGGCAATCGTTTGAAACTGAGCTGTCTCTACATGCCGAGAATCGGAGTCTGGGGTCTATCACTCTTCGTAACTTTTTTCAGTAGACCATATCTATGAGTAGACTAAATTTCAAGCGCGGAAATAAAATTAATTTAAATTATAATATATATAAGGCGCGCTTAACTAGTTGTACTCCACTTCGAATTCGTCAGTTTCGATGTCCTAGCTTCAACGAGATTTACGCAGTCAATAACAGGCGGTGTGCACCATTCAAGTAGCTCGGTAACATATTGGTGAGTGAAGTTTAACATAGTTATTGCAATTGCATTAACAAACAATATCCTTTACATCTTGTTCTTGTAGACAGTAAATTACAAGAGGTCAATGTTAGTAATTTCTCTTGTACGTGTGCCCGCATGGCGTAAGACGCGCTCCTTCAGAACGGCAAAAACGTCTTTATTATTTGCGAGGTCATTGTTGTCAGGTCACCTGCATGTCTGGTTGGTTTATAGCAGTTTTGCTGGTACTGAATGACCAGGTTACTCGGATATGTCGACATCTTGTTTCGCATCTTGTTTGTAGAGGGATAGTCTAGAGTTTTAATGTTTTGTGCGATAATATCTATTAAAAAGGTGTTCATTAATGATGACCTAAAGGGTGTTTTCTATGGGTGCGCAATTATTTTAAAAAGCACTCAATGCCACTTGGGTGGAGACTGAATTAACCCTTAATACTGTTGTACATTTTAAATTACAATTGTGTGCTTTTAACAAAGCCAAGTAGTGCAAGTACAACAGTTTTGATTCTGTGAACGTTTTTCATGACCTAACTCCCTTTAATGTACATATGTATCCATTTTGAACAGAGCCATACACTGTGTGTGATATTGTACGCATCATATTAATATCAATTTGGCTTCTGGACGATCAAATTTGTCAGTGTGAAAGGCCAAATGTTTTCAATTTTAGTTAAACTTTTGTAGAGAGTGAATTATGTATCTATATGTACGTGTGTTTATATACACATGTACGGTATAACAATGTTTACAATTTGACGATGTTGTATGTCTCCTTGTAGGATTTAACTAAGGGTTTTTGTTAATAAAGCTTTTTATGAAATTATAATTTTGTATGAAAATTGTAAATTGTAGTTTTGTTTAAAAATTAAATGTATTAAAACACCAAATTGGTTTTATTCCCAGTAAAGCTTAGCTGTGGTAACTTTCAAAGCAACGTGTTCCAGTTTTATATAAATCTGTTTAACATCTGTTAGATTAAGGGTTGCACAAAAGGATCACCTGCACTAGGTGCTCCCTGGAAAACAAAAACACTACAAAAATTATTATCTAGTTAATACACACACACACATGCACATACCCCGTGTGTGTGTGTGTGTGTGCGCGTGCGTGCGTGCGTGTAAGTTAATTAACTAGTTATACAAGGTGTACCATAACTTCGTGTTCGAAATCGCATCTTAAATGTATGTGCATATGTACGCACATAACTGTATGTAAGTACCTGTGTATGGTGTGTGTATGCAGATACTATTGTAAAAGTGTTATTAAAAGTTTTGATTTTTAATCATGGTTTGTTAAGTTTTTGATTCTCATTAGCTGCTGTGTAGAGAAAATGGTAATCGTGTGCAATAACACCGTAACACTGTTGTGTTTCATGTATGGACTGCCATTTATGTCCGATCACATATATGTACGCAGGGGTGTATCATCCTTTGGTCTCTCCCTATGCTATGTAGTTTTTGCCCCCTAAACTTTTTGGATGTCATGTACATAGTGTAAACTACCTCAGTGTGTCCCCACTATATACTGTACGTAGTACTTAAATACTTCTTAGAAGTTTTAATTTACTACTGCTAGCAGCATTTTCTGGGTTCAGCCCCCTGTATGATTATGTGTATGCATCTGTTGATAATTTAGGTGTGTACAAAATGAATGGTATTAGAGATTATTACCAAAATGCTTAGTTTGCTAATAACTTGAGGTTGCCATGGTACGTAGCACTGTTACAATTATCTTGTAGTAAATTAATCTGTTTTGATTTTCATGTTTTATCTTGTGCTATATGGATGCATTGCTTATGGAATAGCACCATCATTATTTGGGTATGTTTATAAACTTCTACACGCGATGTCATCTTCCTGTAATACGTAAAACTGCTTAGACCTGCTGGAGTTGTAAAATTTGTTCTGATCATGAGCAAAAACTTTTGAATACTATGGCCTAAAATAAGGACAATGTTTCCTTTATGCGACATATGTACCTGTTAGGTGTGTTAGCGCACTTGTGTGTGTTTGTCTGTCTGTGTGTTTGTGTCTGTGTACATGTATGGATGTGTATGCACGCACATACGTATTTGTGATGTATGTGTGTGACAAAAATCTAAAAGAATCATAATTAAAACATGTAAAATATGTAAAATAGTGTATACATACATACATACATACATACATACATACATACATACATACATACATACATACATACATACATACATACATACATACATACATACATACATACATACATACGTACGTATGTACGTACGTACATACAAGTGTGTATCTATATAGAAAAGCTATTTTTATCAGATTCCTTTACAGTGAATAAACTAAACGCTTCATCGATATCATCACATATAATGCTTTGATGTTCTCATATTACATAAAACTACAGAATTCCACAGCTCATCTCTTGTCACATTAACAGAACACATTAACAGTCTGAGCAAAAACCACCCTACTTCATGACTCCAATTTCGCCTAGTTAACGATCGAGCCATGAAATCTGTTTGGGATAAAACATAAAGCTCAAATTTTCAGCAATGATAAACTATTATTAATTCTACCTAATCCTGTAGATATGGACTCTATACCTATGTACATATGTCCTTCTCAACAAAGGTTATAAAGCACTGAAGTGGCAAAATTGGAAGGATGATTTTCCCTCAGACAGTCACATGTACATACACACAGTAGTACTGAGGGAAATGTTTCAAATATTTCAGCCACTCTAAGACTTCCTGATGTAGTGTTCTATAACAACAGATGACTTAGTAGTACCTCTACTGAGTCAACACATAACTCCACAAAATACAAATGACATCATACAACATAAACTAGTAGGCATCAACTACTTACTGTATGTATGTATGTATGTATGTATGTATGTATGTATGTATGTATGTATGTATGTATGTATGTATGTATGTATGTATGTATGTATGTATGTATGTATGTATGTATGTATGTATGTATGTATGTATGTATGTATGTATGTATGTATATATGTATGTATGTGCTGTATGTATGTGCTGTATGTATGTATGTACTAATAGCCTATTATTGGGTTTGTTCAATGATCATGTTATTGTGTCGGCCATCATTAGTAAAAAGTTTACTGTCTTTGCTTGCTTCCTATTTTGTCATCATATATGGTCGACCATTTTCACTGCTGGAAAATCTAACAGGTCTGCTGTCTTTAGTTACTTCCTTCTGTTTCCATCATGTGATGTGTATATACATATATAAAACAGTACATATGATAAGGTTGAAAGATTTCCAGACATTTGTTTTCCTGTTGTACGTATAGTAAATTTGTCTGGTCAAGTTTATTTTTGTTGGTCAAAAGCCTAAGTTGGCCGGAAAATGTATGAAGACTGGCTATTATCATAAGTGTGCAATGACATACGTGGGCACATAGAATGTACATACATATGTACGTACGTATGTTATACCTATTCTCACTCACTGTGTCTAGCTTCAAAGTTGCGCTTGGGTTTGTTGGGACATTTTATCAAGCCAGTAAATATATCCTACATACGCATTTTTGTACATGCGTATGTACTTCAAGGGAATTGAATGATCCACATACATACATATGTACAAATATGTGATACGTATGTATGTATGTGTACTACCGTATGACATATACTTACAATTGGTTCACGGTAAATTATAGTCTTAATGTGAACGTGTGTGTGTATTATGGTTCTTGTTACACTGGGGGTGTTTTCAAATGTGACACATACGTACCCATGATACGTACCTATTAATATGTATACACACATATGCATCAGTTAGGGTGGAATGATTATTGTGGTAACACAAGAGGAAGTCGCATTATTTTCCTACTTGCGTCTTGTACGGTGCAATCAACCTCTCTACATGATCATGCCACTTTTTTGCCATAGAAACGTTGAGCAAATGCGTACAATTATTGAATATGTGTACATACATACGTACATACATACATATGTGTGTGTTATTTTTAATTATGAGTTTCATTTTTGATTGAGTTATTGTGTTGATAATGTAAGCGTTGTTTGCTAAAGATGGACAAAGCTTTTCAATTTTCAGAAGGATAATATTCTATGAGAACAATGCATATGTAATGTATACTAGAGAAAGTTACTTGAAATGCATTTGGTGGGCATGCATTATGTACGTACTTACAAGGAAATTGCACTGGGAATCAAAAAAGGTTTCTTTAACAATGACTTTATGTGCAAAGATTTGTTAACAAATTGTTACGTGTCTTTGTGCAGACAGTGAATCTAGTCCAAGTAGTAAAGTATTGAAGTCTTGCAAGCAATTTGTACATGATATATACGTACATACACATGTAGTGTGGTCAGTCTTGAAACACTTTCAGTTCATGGGCACTCTTTGATAATAAATATATGTACATACGTCTGCGTACATAAATCAATACCATATGTACGTACGTACTTTGTTTTGGTGAGCTTACATCCTTCGTAACTTACAGACTGTGTTCAATTTGGACACACTTTTATATTAAGCATACGTACGTACATACATAGATACATAAAATTATGACAGGACTGCACAAAAAATTGCAAATTTTTGCAAGGTAATAATGAAGGTACAGTATGTATGTACGTATGTATGTATGTATGTATGTATGTACGTATGTATGTATGTATGTATATATGTATATATGTATGTATGTATGTATGTATGTATGTATGTACGTATGTACGTACGTACGTACGTACGTACGTATGTATGTATGTATGTTAATTTCCAGGGTTTGTAGCCACTGTAAGTTGCAATGCATTCGTACCTTTCACAATCACTTGGCAAGCAATACAAGGCTGCATTTAAGGGAGGGCGGGTGGGCATTCACCCCTCCTAGGTTAATTCTTGCCCTCCCTAGGTTTTGGAATACAAAATTGAATTATATATGCAACTACGTATGTTAAAAAATAATGTAACACTTTCACACCTCAGATCAAAGGAATCTACAGGGATACATAAGCCATGTATCCCTATTCTCCTTCACATCTAGTGTACATGATCAAAAGGCAGATCAAAGAATTCAAAGGAAAGATTTTCCCGGTGTACATCTAGATGTATCCCGGGAAAATCTTTCCTTTGAACTCTTTGATCTACCCTTTGATCGATAAGTTGGTGCATCACTAGAGCTCTTTATATAGGTGCATAAATGTAATATCGATTGTGGCTTTTAGTTTTCTAAATTAATCTTTATTTGTAGTTGAAATATATACTTTGTTACTAATCTTAAAGTGTTTGTTTTTCGTATCCATGGAAGTTTAGAAGCCGATATAAGCCCAAAAACGCCATTTGAGGTGAGTTTCTCACGTGATAAAAATAATCTATTTACTGTGTGACTTAATGTATCTACATTAATCTACTCTATTTGTAACACACTCACCATTAGTTTATCAGCGATTAAACGCGATTTTTGCCCATTTATAAGTCCTGCAGCTTTATAAAAAGTTGTGGTAAACCCACAATTACCAGCACTACCATGCAAGAACGTCATGACAACGATGAAATAGAGTCCCATAATCACAATGAGTACCCGTTACTATATAAAGAGGCGGAAATATCGACATCAAGTTTGGGCAAATTTTTAGAGTGCTGGAAGTGTTACATATTACTTGTAACATGTACACTCGTGATTTACCTGATATGTATGCCCTCAGCCCTCGGGCTTCGGGCATACATATCAGGCAAATCCCTCGTGCCCATGTTACAACTATTACTTATAGGCTATAATAATATTAGTGATGCCCCCTACATTTTGAAAAACTTCAATTTGCCCCTCCCTCGGCTGCAATTTTTGGATTCAACCCTGCAATAATTCCCGACATGTTGCTTTGCGATGTAAATATGATGAGGTAATAATTCATCATAACATACGTACATTAACTGTAGCTGTGTTGAGGATTGCACTTGAGTGCTTTTCATTGAAATACAAAGTCCATTCAAAAAATAACACCTCAATACTCAGAACAGATACCTACGTACCTCTAGTCTGTCTGTGTTACATGCACATATATGTACAGATGTACATATAATCCGTACATATATGTACCACAGTACTGATGCCTTAATAGCGTATGTGTGTTGTGTAACAGTACACGTATATAGATGTACTGTAGGTCTTCATTCACTGAAAGGCTTTCTGCAACATCTGTGTGTGCATCTCAGTATTAAGTTTCAATAGTTTTAATGGTCTGTGTGTGTCATCGCATATGTATGTTTGTAATGTCTGTATGTGTGTATATGTGTGTAATATACATATTGATGTGTTTGTGTGTGTGTGTGTACGTGTGTGTCCGTGCATGTGTGTCTTTGCATGTGTTTGTTTGTGTGTGTGTGTGTGTGTGTGTGTGTGTGTGTGTGTGTGTGTGTGTGTGTGTGTGTGTGTGTGTGTGTGTGTGCGTGTGCGTGTGCGTGTATGTATCTGTAGAACAGATTTCAGCACATATGTAAATGAAACGTACCTACGTACACATAATCAACTAGTTTTTACATGCGTACATACGTATAACAGTGCACTATGCATGTACATACATATGTAAATGTGATTTAGTGCTACAAACACATTATACATATTTGTACACAATAGAATACGTATGTACGTATACGTAATGAATCTTTAACTGAACTATTATAGTGTAAAGTTGATAATGTACGTAACAGTTTATTATTTCACCAGATCATATTCCATTAACCTCAACATCACATTACGTACATACAATACTTATTAGTGTTAAACTGTACGCCTTCACAGTTCATGTATTACATTATGAGATGCATGTTGATGGCTTCTCTCTCTATGTACGTATTTATAAAAGAGTAAAGTTTATATCTCTTATTAGTTTGTGAGTAAATCTCCTATCAAATGAGTGATATGCTTACCTGTTGTACCTTTTGTAATACAGTAAGTGTGTGTGTGTGTGTTTTGTGTGTGTGTGTGTGTGTGTGTGCGTGTGTGTGTGTGTCTGTGTGTCTGTGTGTGTCTGTGTGTCTGTGTGTGTAATAGATCATATGTATAAGCACTGATGTGTGTATAGTTATTGTAAAGCCTTGGAATAAGCACACCTTTTAATATTTATTGGTTTGGTATGTCCAATTTGTTAGCGCCCCTTTCAGAAAGAGAGTCTGGGTGACAGTATTTATTTAATTCCTGGTATGGAGCACATACGTATGTACCATGAGTGGTCTGGAAACACTCTTAATAATGGTCTCTTTGATTGCCCGTGGTATGTATTTTAATTCCATTATCATCAAGTGCTGGTTAGTGCACAATGTACGTGTGTTATGATTATTAAATGATTCTACGTACGTAGTTTTTGGATTTAAAAACATGTACAGGTGTACGCATTAAATGCGTATGTATGTGCGCTAGCAAATGTGTATGTATGTGTATGTACGTACGTACGTATGTACATACGTACATTACATATGTATGTATTACGTACCTACATACGTACATACATATGTTATGTACTAGTATACTAGTATATATATATATAATATACACGTGTGGTGTAATTACAATACTACGTAGTATTTCATATTTACGTACGTGTGTATGCAGGTATCATCGACAAGTAGATTGATGTCTACTCCAGTACATGTTGATTTGTTGTCGTTCACCTACCAGCGACAGATTCGTCAAACTGGTGGTACGTACATATGTGTGCATATGTTGTGTATACGTACATACATGCACATATACGTAGTAACTATTGTGTGTATGCATGCTGGTGTGTAAATACATGTGTGTGCACTTGCGCACATATATATGTGTATGTAACTAGAATCTTGAATTTGTGTTCATGTACGTACATAAATTATTATGTGTACACATACGTACGTATGTGATTGTGGTACGTATAGTGTATAATATGTGACCAGGCCTGCGAAAATCAACCATGTGAGTGCAAATTACACCTAGTTAGATATTCATGAATATCATTAGTTCTATAAGGAGTATTTATATTCTGTAAGCTTTAAAAGATCCTCCATTAAATTCTGCATTTGTGGTAAAACATTTAGCATGTTAGTATAAATAGAGCATAAGTTATGATAAGATATATGTATGACTAGGCGATTTATGTACGATATATATATGTACGATATATAAACTAGGCGATTTTTGTATGACTAGATGGTTGATTTTCGCAGACCCATCACATATGTATACAGTTTTGAACAAAATAATATTATTTAATGTAGGATGTCCTTGAGTATCATTCAGACATCTAAATTTTTATAGTAACAGAGGAAACTTTAGACATATAAGTACAGTTCGTGGCAATCCTAGACCATTGTGATACACTCTTATAAACATGCCTAAATGTTCATACGTGCATGCGTGCAGTTGTACATATGTACGTACGTATGCATGTATGTACATATGTATTTACGTAGGTACGTATGTACAGTTTCTATCGTATTGTTGCGAGTTTGAAAAATAATGGTCGACAACTGGATGTTGTATGGACACGATGTTACGTAGCATGTCCAATTTTTTTCTTGACATTAAGGAGGCACAGTACGGTTCAACTATGGCTTCCTGGTCAATCTTTAAATCGCTGTAACTCAGTAAATATTAATTCAACATCGTTTAAAACTAGTCACAATATACAAGCTATGCTGGACCTACAATTCACAGCAAACAAACTCTTTTAATCGTGCGGAGAACGCAAGTTACGTTTTCTGGCTTTCCCGAGGAACTAGTTACAGAAAAAACCATCGCAGACCTTGCCATCTCCGTTAACAATTAATAAACCTTATATCTACAAAAGAGCGGTTTTATTTTGTTCATTTTCTTCTTTACTAGATAGGTACAGCATTTCCGGTTTCTTTCTCGGTCATAACTCCTTCTTTAAAGGGACGCCATCGCCTAACCGATTAAGATTTTAAAAAACGGCTTCCGCACATTTGTACCAAATATATCTGGGTCTATCGATACAAAATTTGATGGCTGTGGAGTTAAAAACAAAAGACTAGTTCTATTTTTAGAAGGAGCAAGCAAGGATTATATACGCGCGGCGCAAATGAGCAAACCGCGGAATTTATATTGATAGTGCAATCCGATGAATAATCGTCAATATGCGGAAAAGTTGTTTACAAGTGAATGAATTCGCGCAAAAGAACTGAAAGGCCAAGGCTCAGCAAGTTAACTCGCGACAATAAAATAGAAGAATAAGAAGAATAAGAATTAGAATTCAACTACTGCTCGCTGCGAGGCTCGCTGTACTCAACCGCTGCTCACTGTACTCAACGCTGAAAGAATATTGTCTCTTCAGTGAAACCTTTTTACGAAGTGGTGGCTTTTATAAAAGCCGTTTAAAAAGACAAAATGCCGACGAAATTATGTCGGCTTTCGTCCAGTAAAACTATTCCATATCTTGTCACGCCAGGCCTTCCGTTTTACTCCAGCTATTTGTAACTGATTGTTAAAGGCCTGGCGATCGTCACAAACCTGAGCAGCTGTTGGTTTATGTCTAGCTACCACAAACTAATTTGCAGTAACCATTAAATGTAATTAGCGCCTGAGGTGTGCATACATCCATGAGGAGCATGTGAAGCCAGTATAGCGCTGAGAGAAGCCTTTTATGAACTGTACTGTGCCTCCTTAATATGTAATACGTGCACAATTTTGTCTTGTAGAGAAATGCTGGCCTGACAAATTTTTATCCCCTATTTCAAGCAGTATATATAATATCATTGTCAGGTGAAAGCAGACCGACTCTAGAAGAACTCTGCCGTCACATCACTCCCGAGCATGCTGCAAACTGGAGAAAGATCGGTATCCAACTTGGCATCTTCTACAGCGACCTCAACTCCATCGAACAGATCTATCCGGGCTTGCACGAGATCTGCTGCAACGAGATGTTCGAGAAGTGGTTGCAGGGTGAGCCCAAGGCCTCATGGAACGACATTTTCTCGGCCGTCGGGATAGAGTCATGGTACGATAATCCAGACAACTATGACAAGTCTGTGGGTTAGTACACATGTGTTGTATTTTATGCATTTTATACGTACATATATGTATAAAACGATAAACACCTGTGGTCTAAAATTACTCAGGTTGAACAACAAATTTGTTATTTAAGGACAACATTAAATATACTATTATAACATGTAGTGAACAAACTGGACATTGTTTATGCCACACTGGCTTATGTACATATGTACACATACATATGTACACATACATACATAGTACACATAAAATAATATATATTATTGTGTCTGGACTCTGAAGTTGTCGTTCTTATTTATGTACAACGACGTACATACATGCATATAGCAGTGTGATGCTACGTACATACGTACTGTATGCTTACAGATATGATCGACGCTCCGAAACACAGTAACAGCAGTACAGGATTCATACTGGGAGCCTTACCGAGACATTGTATATTGCATGTGCTCACTGTTATCAAAGAAGCCATGTATAAGGTATGCTTGAATATCTTGTACGTACATACGTATATGTACATAAATATGTACATGTATGCATACATATGTACGTGTGTATACATACGTACGTACGTACGTACGTACGTACATACATACATACATACATACATACATACATACATACATACATACATACATACATACATACATACATACATACATACATACATACATACATACATACATACATACATACATACATACATACATACATACATACATACGTACGTGTGTGTACACAGACTGAATCCAGGAAAGGTTGTTAGGAGGGGCAAATTTAACCATTTCAAAATGTACGTAGGGGCAGCACTGAACTACTACGTATACAGAGAAGGAATTGAAATGACTTATTAACTCTTTAGGTGGCAATTGCTAACCTGAAGAGCAATGGATAGGGAGAGGTTCAAGTACCCTCATAATATATATATATGATAAAAAAATTAAAAATTTAAAAGGTAAGTAGGGATTGAATTCATTAGTGCTACAAAAAGTAAGGAAACAAGGAATAAGATTTTGGGACGAGAGAACATTCTGGCATGAGATAATTTATAAAAGTTTAATCCCTACTTTTGGCTCACTTCAGCAGGTTTGCCAAAAGTAGGGATTAAACTTTTACAAAATCTTATTCCTTGTTTCCTTACTTTTTGTAGCACTATTGAATTCAATCCCTACTTACCTTTTAAATTTTTAATTTTTTATCATTCTAGTTTGTTTGATTTTTATACATGCTAAGCATTCATAATAATCTTTCAGCAGGTGCACAAATGTTACAGGCGCTTACATAATAATTATGCTTGTTTTCAGGCGCTTGTTAACAAAGCGCTTACATGGCAAAGCAGCTGTGTGATAGCAAATATCGCTCGAAAAACAGCAAAAGCTATTTGTCCAAGGCTATAATCTCGAAGTTCAAGATGTGCGTACAGGTGCCATGGTGCCACTGTAACTAATTATATCACGTGCAAGCCAGGTTTCAGCGTGACGTAATAAGCAGAAGCCGTAACAGGCTATCGTCACCTTCGAAGGTGAGATTCACACCTTGCTAGGAATATAGAAGAACAGGGAAGGGAATGAAGGATAAAAGGAATCGCCATGGCGCAGTGGGTAAATCGTCTTCGGAACAACATTTTCGTAAATCCGCCGCCATTACCTTTATTGTGTGAAAGTTCTGGAGCCCTACACCTAGCGCAACCGGGTCTTACGGCAGGCAGGCAGGCTGGCTGGCAGGCAGGCTGGCTGGCAGGCAGGCAGGCTGGCTGGCAGGCAGGCAGGCTGGCTGGCAGGCAGGCAGGCTGGCTGGCTGGCAGGCAGGCAGGCAGGCAGGCAGGCAGGCAGGCAGGCAGGCAGGCAGGCAGGCAGGCAGGCAGGCAGGCAGGCAGGCAGGCAGGCAGGCAGGCAGGCAGGCAGGCAGGCAGGCAGGCAGGCAGGCAGGCAGGCAGGCAGGCAGGCAGGCAGGCAGGCAGGCAGGCAGGCAGGCAGGCAGGCAGGCAGGCAGGCAGGCAGGCAGGCAGGCAGGCAGGCAGGCAGGCAGGCAGGCAGGCAGGCAGGCAGGCAGGCAGGCAGGCAGACGAAATACAGGTGAATTTCGAAATTTTCAAAGTTGGCTGTAGGTCGAAATATTCGACTTGTCGCTTCGTTTTACCAAGGTACAGCATCATTACAGCCTTGCCAATGCATTCCAGTCGGTTTTTTCAGGTAAAGCCTATTGGAAGGTTGTTTTATGAAGTACGAAAAATCGGGAAACCATACAATTTATTACCAATCCCTACTATTAAGTACTACCGTACTTAATGATATATTATATATTTATACGGCTAATAGGTGAATATAACAAATATGCGACCCGAGTCCGAGGTCAGAGGAAGTTTGCCATGATGAATCCTGAGCTCGAAGGGCGATAGGTTTATCATGGTAAACTTCCGATGACTGAGGACAAGGGTCGTATGTTTGTTATATTCACCGTATCAGTCGTGGTTCATATGATTTATACTATGATACGCGCTAGTAGGTAGTATATGTATATGCACCTTGGAATTCCTTTGATGTATGGCTTCATCATAGTATGTATTATATACATTATATGTGACCGGGCCTGCAACAATCATGTGAGCACAAATTACACCTAGTTAGATATTCATGAATATTTTCAGTTCTATTAGGAGTATTTTTATTCTGTTAACTTTAAAAGATCCCCCATTACATTCTGCATTTGTGGTAAAACATTTAGTATATGTACGTAAATAGAGCACAAATTATGATAAGATATATTTCAAAAAACTAGGCAATTTTTGTGCAACTAGATGGTTGATTTTCGCAGGCTCGGTCACATTTATATATACATGTACGTACCATTGTTCTCTTAAATTCACTCCTAGTGAAAGTGTAGTTACAATGCAGTACGTATACCACTAGTAACAAACACCAGTAACAAAAGAACATGATCCTTAATCCTCTACATTTTGCTTTGCTAATTAATACATACGTACATAGTAATAAAATTTTCTATTTCTGTGGCATTGTACATTAATAGTCTACTCTGCATTTTAATACTACTGTACAAATCAAATTTGTTTGAGTCTAAAACATTTCCCTTGTTGACAGTATTACACAGCTTCTGTACGCGTCACATGTACACATCCCTACAATGCTATAAAAACAATTTGTTCAATTTCCCAGTACGAGGTCAACAATCCTGCCATGCTTAGCTTGGTCATCAACATATTTATATGGAGTAGTGACAGAGGTCATGCCAAGTAATGTTTGCAAGAACAAGTATCACATGATGTCACATGATGTCACATGGTGTCAACTAGGGATGGGCGATACTGATATTTTGTGATACGTCATGATTATCAGGATTATTGTGGTATAACTGAAAACTATCTACAAACATGTTAAACTGTCTACAAATGTACCTAAACACTGTAAAGTTTGTCATGATAAGGGCCAATTATCACGATATTACACGATTATTGCTTGCTATGATTATTGTTAGTTGTAAAAATTGCACAATATCGATTATTGGCAGAGAAAATATCACGGTTAATAGGCAAAACCGGTTAACTGCCCATCCCTAGTGTCAACATGCTTTCAGACAATCAAATTAGTAGTCACCATGTACGTAACTGTGAGTAGGGAATAAAAATGTGCATGGATGATAATGATGATGATGCTGAATGATAATCCATATTGTGGCAAAGTGTAGTATTCGGGTGTGGTAATACACACATACGTATATCCCCTGTGTGTATATACATACATACGTGCGTACGTCATAAACATACATACATACGTACATACATACACACACACACACACACACACACACACACACACACACACACACACACACACACACACACACACACACACACACACACACACACACACACACACACACACACACACACACACACACACACACACACACATACACACAATGTACTATCTGTATGTAGGCAAATTAGCTATATTGTAAGAGTTGTTTATCAATTTGAATGGACATGTGCTATTATGCCATGTATCAATTGATACTATCAAAACATCAACAGGTATCAATACACACCCATGGTTAGGTGGTTTTAGGCCAGCCATTTAGCAGTGTGTGTGGGTAGGTAGGTATGTATTTACATGTGTTTGTGTTGTGTATGTGTGTCACTGTATGGGAGTGAACACTGAATAGTATATTAAACCATCAATTTGTGGTGGTACATAGGTTGTGGCACATGCAGGGTTACAGGGTGGCCTCCTAGCCTACATACCATAGTTCTTGCAGTATTAGAAAGCCAATGTGTGTATATACCTGTACCTACTCACATACACTGCTAAATGGCTGGCCTAGAACCACCTAGCCATGAGTATGTATTGATATGCATGCTGTTGATAGTATCAATTATAAGTGATATTATAACAGTAGATGTTGCATTCACTCTTACAATATAATTTGCTTCATTGCCTCTTCTGTAGCACATGCGTACTTCAATGGCCCCATACAGTACTGTACACTTTGATACATTTTGATGTCTCCCTCCTAGTTGTATTGACCATACGTACATATGTACATTCATACGTACGTATGTACATTCAGTTCTGTAATACCCACACGGATGCTTTTAATTGTAAACAGGATGGGTGGCTAGTACATTGACAGAATTACGTAACTATGAGTACATACTTGTGTATAATGAATTTAGTAGTTGGTGAATTAATTGATCTAATAATAGTTTGGGCAATGAGCTATATAAATTGGCCACTTATCACCTCGCCTACGTGTGCACATATATAGGAAGCTCTATAAGTTACTGACATATTTGTGTATTTGTGCGTATGTAATATAGAGATGTGTGCACACGTACATACGTATGACACATTGTACGTACGTATGTGGTATTGTCAACAACAGTCTCCACACACATACGCACATGTGTGTACATGCAGACGCACATACGTACATACACATACGCACAGACAAGGCACTAACACGCACACGAATGCACACGCACAACACACACATACTGTACACATGCACATAAATGCGTGCACGTACACATGTACGCAACACACAACATGCATATGTATGTACGTATATTCATATGAAGATTTTTGTAATTGTTGTAGGGTAACTCAACAGTGTTGGACAGCTTCATAAAAGACATCAGTGAACTGGCCAGATCAGAAGCATCACCATCCAAGTCACCCCCTAGCAGTAGCCAATATGGAGCCTTCAAGAAGTTAGAGCCTCCGCCAGTTATTCCAGTGAGGGCTGTACAACAATTCAAGAACAAGGCTATCTCCACTGTTGAGTTTGCTAAGCTGCTGGAGTCAAGGCTTAGTAGTTTGGCATCTAGTGCCTTTATGGAACTTGACTTGGAAATGTCACAAAGAATCTGCTGGAAGTGAGTTGTCCGTGTGTTGTGTGTGTGTGTGTGTGTTTGTGGGTTTGTGGGTGTGTGGGTTTGTGTGTGTGTGTTTGTGGGTGTGTGTGTGTGTGGGTTTGTGGGTGTGTGTGTGTGTGTGTGTGTGTGTGTGTGTGTGTGTGTGTGTGTGTGTGTGTGTGTGTGGGTTTGTGGGTGTGTCTAGTATATGTCTGTTTTGGAACTGTACTTGCCTATATTAATGATTGTTGTGTACAAGATTTTACCACATGACTGACTGACTGACTGTTTTATAAGAGTGTTTGTATACAACGGTTTGGGGTAGACATCTCCTTGTACTTGTGTGCATAGGTTATAACATTCATCAAATTGTAAGTAGTATGTTAGTACTATGTTAGTTATGTATCTATGTACGTACGTACGTACGTACATGGCATACGGGTTGAATCCAGAAATGTACAAAGTTGAACTTATCAAATTGTTGTCAGTACGCACGTATATTAACTAGTGATCTGCGATACATGGAGTTTGCTGTATCACAATATTCGTACTGTTTACTACTCGATACAATACATATCACGATACATGTGTACTGATGATGTGAAGTTACTAGGAATTTTGTAAATTTTTGAAATTCCTGTCAATTATCAATAGTAGTAATTGTATCACAATACTGTATCGTGATACAATACAACACTAGTATCACGATACACTGTCTGATATGTATCGCTGTAGTGCTACCACAATATATCGATATAGTAGTATATAATATATCGTGACATGTAGTTATATCGTGATATGATATAAACAAAAATCACTATCGATATTGTATTTAATAATTAGAAATACTGAAATACATGATTTGACTGCATGTATTGGTCATATCGACTATACAACTCATAGGTTATAAAGTATTGGTCATATAAACACACTTCATTAGACTAATCTGTGGAGAAATTTCAAAAAAAAATTATCTTTGCATGAATCAAATTTCATGTCATGACATACGTACATTCATATGGTGACATAAACTTTCATGACATGTGACATAAGAAATTACTATATTGTGGCAGCACTCCCATCACTGTATTGCAGATCAGTTGTATTAACATGACTGTATGCATACGTACATATTGTAGGTATTACCTGACAGAGAAGACCAGTACGCTGCCACAATGCAGTTGGCTCAACCACTCTGTGTGCTACCAGCTCTTCCTGATCTTTAACAAGATTCTGGGAGAGAACTATGGCATTGTTGTTACAGGTAATATGCATGTTACGTATCTATAACAACCTACATGCATATACGTACGCTGTATGTATGTATATACAATAATGCTGTCGCTTTGTACTGTACATACATACATACATACATACATACATACATACATACATTCATACATTCATACGTACGTACATACATACATACATGCATACGTACGTACGTACGTACATACATACATACATACATACATACATGCATGCATACATACATACGTACGTACGAACGTACATACATACATACATACATACATACATACATACATACATATGTATGATACACTGATGATCGTACATATTCACTATCATTATGCATGTTGCACATTCTGTAGGGGATAGAATGAATGATGTGTTAGACAAAATCACATCATCAGTACAACGCACTTCACACGAATCAGTCGCATACAACAGTATACATATGACGTTCGACTTCTCGATGTATCTGCTTCAGATTATTGCCTGTTTCAACAACCTCAAGGTACCGGATACAACTGTTGCTCCGGTAATCAGGGACATTTATGAGGAGGAAGTGAACGGAGTTTTGAAAAGAGGATATCTGGTAAAGAAGGGGGCTAAACGGAAGAACTGGAAAAGGAGATGGTTCGTGCTTAAAAGTGATGAGTTGAGTTACTATGAATCCTGTGAGAACATGGCTTTAAAGTTAAAGGTACGTACGTGAAATAGGTGTATATGTATGTACGTATGCATACATACATACATACGTACGTACGTACATACATACATACATACGTACATACATACATACATACGTACGTACGTACATACATACATACATACATACATACATACATACATACATACATACATACAAATATGATAATATCCTTAATGAATTTTATAGGGTAGGATTGCTCTGAATTACCATTCCGATGTTTTGGGTGCACCGGACGAGAGAAACAAACTTTTTCGGTTTGTCGTCATTTGTGGTGATAGCAAGAGAGCATTTGAGATAAAGGCCCCAGACCTTCAGTCAAAGATTGAGTGGCTGGAAGCAATAAAAAAGGTTATCTATATATTTTATAAACTTCTATGCACAATCTTAATACGAAAAGTATCATATACGTATGTAGCCTAAGGGTAAAAATGTTCATGGTATTTTGCAGGACAAAATATAAAACATAAGTGGATTGCAGAAGTAGGACAAAACTGAAAAATTTTGGTTATTCAAAAATCCATGAAAGTCGTGAAAAATTTAATCCTCAAATTTTTAGGATTATGCAATCAATACGTACGTTAATGCATATACGTACATACAGTACATACGTACGTACTTACATATGTCAGGGATGAATCCATAAAATACTGCTAATGGGACAAATTTAAACTTCTGGAGGGATTGAGATACCGTATAGCGGGTTATTTTCGAGGGGGAAATATTTCACGAATGCCCCAGTGGTGCCATTATTCACGAGGAAAATTTTCACGAATGCATGGCTGTTACTAACACTGCTACACTTACTTCAGCAATTTCACAGGGAAAATTTTCACGAAGTAAGCTCAATTCGCGAAATTCGTGAAATTATTCCCCCTCGAAAATAACCCGCTATATGGTACATACACATACATATAATTATATACATTCAGGGTTTCTTTCAGGATTTCAGCCAAGGGGGGTTAAAAAGAGGTATAACGGGATACTGGGGGGGCAATGTGGTATGATCCTCCTGGAAGCAAACTAGGGGATCCAGGAATATACTCTGTGATCAGGAGCAAATAGTTAAAGTGGGGCCTTATTGTACAACAAGTTAAGTGATTGTATGTGTCATTGTGCGAAGCACAATCAGCATGCGTAGCATGCTAATGCTAGGGGGGTCTGGGGGCATGCCCCCCCAGAAAAATTTTGAAAAATAGATGCTCTGAGATTGAATCTGAGGGCATTTCAGAGTCAAAATATTATATATTGTAGACTGTATGTAGAGTCAAAATAACTGTGAAATCAAGGGTCATCGCTAACTATAAACATCATTATGGCATGGAGAACATGGGCGCTACTAAAGGAGAGATTTAAAACACTTGAATTGATTCACTGTCAGAACAAAATTCCCAAGGGGGGGGCAAGCCAAAGCCAAGGGGGGGGGCGAATGCTCCCCCCGCCCCCCCTGAAAGAAACCCTGACATTGATTTCCTAAAATTTTGTCTGCGTAGGGAGGTACTGTTCGTAAGGGTTAGTCAAAGATGATGGGCAAATGGTCTCCTTTATGAGGCTCTGTACATATACGTACGTATGTAATGCTACATATGTAAGTAATTTTGTACAATGTTTCATGGCTTCACAATATGTGTACATGCAGTACGTACATGTCTATGCATCTACTGTAGATTTTAGTAGAAAAAAGAGAAACTGCCAGAGGCGGCAAACGAAGGAGCGGATCAGTCCCTGTACCTCCACGAGACAGTAGATATGTTGTTTCCCATTCCTTATCCACAGATGTACCACCAAATACTCACTCAAACAATAGTAAATCGAAAACCTTAAGTGTTGACGATGGTGCTGATGCTAAATTGAAAAGCTTAAGTGTTGATGATGGAAGTGATTCAGATTCAGATGGTTATGTGGGCCCCTTGGAGTTAAATCATGCCGTAAAGATGTCATATGTAGAGGGTCACAAGCAAGATAAACAACTTGATGATGAAAGTGAACATACCGATGAATATGATTATCCTTACATGGAAGGTGTCACTCATATGTTCTCTGATATAAAATCCGCACCATCGCAAGCTGGCTATCAAAATGTGCCTACTAAGGCTGTGAGACACAACAGAGTACACCTACCAAAATCGGCATCGTTTGATAGCGACAGTAGTCCTGACTTCAACACAAATACAAAAAGACATGAACTGTTATCCGGCTCACGGCCTGCAAAGGGGCAAGTTGTACGGGCGTCGTCGCAAGCAGAAATTCTAGAACCGCTCGTCGAGGGTGAAAACTACATCAAGATGAATCCTAAAGAGGCGAATGCAATGGTGAAGTCTCATTCGTACAATGATAGCAGAACATTACACTCGATATCAGATCAAAGTGGGACACCAGGGACGTCGTCTGTAAATTCACAAATGGAACAAAACTATAAGGGCATAAACAGGCTCACCATAGCAACCGATGGTATGTATGTACATACTGTATACGAATATATACACAACTTATGGTGACTTACGACATACGTGCGTACAGGTACCAGGTTTTCCCTAAAGGCTATAGTACCACTCTTACTTTTCTCAAAATTTCTTTGATGTTGTTGAAAAATGATCAATATGCTTTGACGTTGGTGTTAAAGATGCAATTTTACTGCTTGCCTTTTTCATTATGGGGAAACCCTGTATGTACATACATAACACACAAGTATACCTTACATACGTATACATACATACATATATACATACGTACATACATACATACATACATACATACATACACACACACACACACATACACACACACACACACACACACACACACACACACACACACACACACACACACACACACACACATACATACACATACACACACACATACACACACACATACACACACACACATACATACATACATACATACATACATACATACATACATACATACATACATACATACATACATACATACATACACACATACAAATATACATACATATATTGCCATATACTCATAAAATAAAGCGATGGTTTATAAAGCTACTGTTTTGTGTAGATTCAGTTTACACACCCTTGTCTCCGAGCGAGGAAGAAATACAAGACCTGAGGACAAGAGATAGTCCAGTAGTTGATGACACCGAGAATGCTGACAACAATCTCTACCTTCATTTGCTTACTCCTTCCCCCGAAGACTTAAAAAGAGCGCAAGCCCATTGTGATAATAAATTAGTGAAATCTGCCGGCACTCGACATGTACCGAAGGCAAGAAGAAAGCCAACCACCTAACACAGCAAGCTTCTAAAGCACTTACGTATGTACATGGTAAGGAATGCATTACCTGGCATGAGAAAGCAAGGCTTATGTGCACGTGAAATTTGACCACATTTTTGGGTTTCAATATTAAATGACTGTGTATAAAAACATGAAATTTTAAGTTTATACCATTTATGTGCAGCTGTTAGAATACGTAGGTGTATTTTGTGTACATACATACATAAGCCCAGTACGGTTTTCTCATGCCAGGTCACATATATAAATTTAACAGATACGACACTTTTTAGTCCTTGTGTTAATTGTTTGTATGTACATACTTCCTTTATTGTGAAACTATTATGAAATCCTGATACTGTTTAAAATCTAGCTATATTTATTGTATACGACAAATCATTGATACCTCAGAGCTAACAAGTACGTACCATATAGCTAGCACAACTTTGACGAGGGAACGTATTGACGAATTTGACCATAAATGTCAAAAAAAATTCCTTTCAATAGTTTGTAGTTAATGCAGGTGGCTTAAGATGCTGTCTCTGTCAATATTTTCCCTCGTCGAAAGATGTGCTACATGGTATTAACGGTATGCTTTATTACACTCTAATACAACAATCAGTTTATTATTACAATATACACGTACCGTATAGCCTAAAATTTTCGAGGGTTAAATTTTTTGTGGAATGATGAATTCAGCTGTTTTGAGGATAAAATTTTCACAAAAGTACTGCATTGAATTATATACTGTAGGACAAAAATTTCAAGGCTAAATTTTTCGTGGGTATTCCAAAATCCATGAAATGCGCAAAAACTTTCACACTCGAAAATTTTAGGCTATACAGTACATTTTGATCATAGTGATTCAATTAACAAACTATAAAATTTATTCATGTGCATGATCGCTCGTATAATGTTGTGTGTGATCATTGCAGAGAATTATGAAGAAGTCAACATTTTTACTATTGGAATTGTAAGATTGCTTGTATATTTGCCCTATGTAATTATTTAGCTAGCTAAGTAAATTATTATTCATTTTCTATCTTTTTTAAGTGTAATATAATTTATACGATTAAATTGTATTTATTTGTTAATAATGTTTATTGTCAAGAAAACAAAACACACGTATACGTACGTACGTATGTATAACAAACGGAATAAAACGTAGTTAGCAACTGTGCTTCGCTGACAATTCTATGGAGGATCATGTGGGATCACTGTTGGAAGTGCCCCCTAGTGGATGTCTAGATCGTAGAATCAAGAGTTTCATATTATTCACATAAAACTTAGTGTTTTCATGTGAAACAAGTCATGAATGAAACCAAAATTCCAAAAGATAAAATTATGACTGTCTTATGAATAATAAGAATTTGTGGAAAACCTGGGCAATTAGGTCATCGATATACTCTAACAGAACAATCATATTCACAGGGTATGACTCACCTATTACTGTAGCTGATATCAAAAGTTCATAATATTATATATACCGGTACTCTCCGTATATATATTATGAACTCTTGCTGATATGGATCAGCCTATGTTTCTTATAATTATTTTACCTATTATGCTATGCCACAGTGCTCATAAATTTCACCTATTATGCTCAATATTATGTTCACGTGAAAGATTTGTGCTTAGGAATACAGCTATAAAATTGACTATCTATTAGAGTATGTCAAACTTTTGGTTATCATTTTCTATAGTTTTTTAAATAAATAGTCAAACACTTCCTATCATGCTGGCATTATGCTTGATGCTTTTAGCTACCTATTATGCTCAAAATTATGCTGGCATAATTAGTGGGTCCCTAGTACGTAGTTGACCAGTTAGTGGATACCCTCTATTGTCTGTGTAGCTAATTGCATGAATTATTTGCTTGTGGTATTGAGCCAATTATGGCTTATATGTAGCTGAGGATTGAGGTTGAATTTTTGTTTTAAATAAACAATTTATTCCAACACCTTGACTGCTCAATTAGAATATCTTACTGCAACCAATGAAACTGCTTTTAATAGGATAATTGAATGCTCTATTAGAGTATATCAATCTGGTCCAGCTGCATGCAATTTTCTTGCAGACATTTCTTATAATTATTTACAAAATATCAGCATTACAAAAATTAATTGCATTTTGTGTATGCTAAAAACTCTTCCAGCATAATTATATCGCAGTACTAAATAGGATGGCAAAAATGTTGACCATTTACCTTCTGTACAATCCTTTGGGGCCCTATCTCATAAGCTTGATAAAATAATACTATGTCAAGATGTTATTCCAATATTATGTCAAGATAAAACATTTATATATATATGTACGTATAGCTATGTACATTTATATAAATTAGATCAAATTTTACATGTAGATAAGGCTGGTTTTCTCAGGCCCGATCACATAGCTATATGCACGATATTTTTGATTGTAGCTACTCAAAATCTCACAAACATTTCTCCAAAATGTGTGGAGAATGTGTCCATTATGCCAGCTGGCATTATGGTAATTACAAATTTCATCATTATTATGTACGTATACGTAGCTATATGCACAATTTCCTAAGGAATTACAAATAGGTAGCTATGTAGCTATATAATAATTATTATGTTATGTGTAGACCACTCAGGCTCAGTCAGTCACATACGTAGCCTATGTAATGAATGCATGCAGTAGTCATAGTGTTTGAAATCAATGCCATACAATCATCTTATATGGTGAAGTCATATTTTCATCACCCATGCACGTTTACTTTTGCCACCCGCATTTTTGACCATCATCCATCTTGGCTATATCTATATGTACATTATACATATATTATATTATATACGGGGAATTTTGATTATTATTCTAGTGCTATGTATATAAATGTGCATAATGGGTAATGGCAAAATGACCCACTCGCCCACATTCAATTTCCTGTGATTAACGCAGCATGAGCTCAATAAATAGTGATCTAATAAAAGCCCACAAGCTTTGATTGGTCTATGTGGGAGTTAAACAAATTATACCCCATTCATTCGCTTGTGTGGTATCGTTGTCATTACACTTGATAAATTATCCAACGTAGTTATGTAGCTATATATAATTATATTGATGCTTACTTACGTAGTTAATTACATTATATTATAAAATGTGTTATAGCACCTTTATATTAAGACAATAATTAATAAAATCCTACATTAGCTAATAGTCTGTCTTTTCAGAACAGGCCAGCTCACGATCAGATATATACAGTACGTAGAGCTGCAATTATCATTAGCTGGCTAATATTAAGATGTCCTGAACCTGATTAACTATGCTTGGGCATAATAGGCCGGTAGCTATTACAAAGCATTGAACGTAATTATAATGCTGGCATAATTATTAGGTAACTTTTCCAGCACATTAGCTCTACCAAAATTACAGGCAATAGCTATAAAGCATAAATTATACTCAATGATATGCCTAGCTTATATGATTACTTAGAGGCTTATTATTATTATTATTATTATATTATATTATTATTATTATTATTATAGTCATTTACATGATTTTAATTGATGCTATACAGTATTAACAGGTTACCGCTGGGCCTGAGAAAACCAGTCTTATCTACACAAAATACACCTACTCATATTATGATATCTATCTCCTTTTCTGTGTGTGCTACTCAAAATCTGTAAGTTCTATTGAATTCCTTATGAAATTCTGCATACCATTAGCTATACTGTATGATGAAAATTAATTTGTGGTGAAATGCTAGCTACGTACATCATGAAAAACAGTTACCTATTAAGTTTTGAAGGCTAAAAATTACTGAAGTCAAATTATTATGTGTAGATAAGACTGATTTTCTCAGGCCCAGTCACATAATGTGACCCAGCATGAGAAAACCGCGGGCTTATGTACACAAAATACACCTAGTCATATTATAGTACATATCTCTATTACTTTACAAGATTTACAAAATCTGTAAACTGCATTAGACTCCCTACGTATGAAAAGCGGCATAAATGGTGAAAATTGTACTTGACTGCCATGTCTATGTATGAAGTTATTTAGTGTTGAAATCCAAAACTGTGGTCAAAATTTTATGTGCACATAAACCCTGTTTTCTCATGCCGGGTCACATATTTCAACAGAGTTTAGTAGCTGATTTAGCAAGCAATATACGTAGCTAGCTAGCTAACGAGTGTACACACACTGTTTCATAAATTTGGCATGTACTTAGATGACTATATGCATTAATTGTCACTGTAAACTTCATGAAAACATTTAAATACTGCATGTGCTTCTGTGTAGCTATAGCTAGCTAGCTATGTATTAATAGTATACTTAAGTTATTAATATAAGCTGACATAAATATTACTACATACATACTTTGGATTTCTGGAGCATACTTGGGAATATGATAACAGGAAATTCTAGGACATGCCTAATGAACAGTCTCATCACTGTGTCTGATGAAATTTTCTAAAAAGCCAGTGTATATATAAGTCTGGCAATGGATGTAAACATGTGGGTAGTTTTATCATTAGTATGTTTTCACGTCTTGTGATTTAATCACACAGGAAACTGCTGTTAAGGTATAGCCAATTCTGGAAACTCTATAAATATAGTATCATAAACTGCTGAATCTGCACAGCTATAGTAGCTACGTAATAGCTATGCTTGGTACACACACACACACACGCATGCACACACACACACACATTTATTTAGTCCTATTGCTGTAGCTATTATGTACGTAGCTACAGCTACATATGTATGTTATTAAAATCAAACAGTAGCTCCCATAACACCAGAAATTATACATTTAACATTATAGCTAACTATAGGCTTTGTATTAATAGCTGCTGAGAATCTCATGCAGTTTACAGAAGCCTGGTTTTCTCATGCTGAGTCATGTAGGGTAAATATAGCTAACCATTTGTAATAGCTATATATAATTATTTATTATGAATACGTATAAATAGCTCTATGCATAGATTACTATATCTTACCTATGCTCTATGTATGTGATGAGTTACATACGTAGCTACATACATCCATGCACATAATTATTTATATTAGATATTTACATGCGGCTTATAGGCTATAGGTATATATGTACATATAGTCTAAGTATAGCTAGTTGCTATAGCTACTGCATGTACGTAGCTACGTAGCTACATATCTAATAACCTCACTCCCTCCAGAAGCTATACTTACACACACCCAAGCACTAACTCATACTATATCTTACTGGATTGTTGCTGCACGAGGCAGGCTACTATTAATTGATTGTTACCACATAGACTAGCCCTGCCCATCGCAATATCAATAGCAACTGTCATATAAAGACACTGAAAAGCGGTATAGGACTCAATGGCGGCAGCTTATTTTCTGTCTAATTCGCTATCTCAACCGACAGAAAATACATTACTCATGTATAATAAATTATGTACATAACTAGCTATAATGTACTGTATAATACACGCACATAACTATAGCTTATATAATACATGCATAATGGTGGCAGAAATACCGGCATAATGATGTAATCATGATTTCTAACCCATGCAATTATAAATATAACTACGATAATAACAATGCCAAAGTTGTTATCATGCGTATAATAATATATTTATGTATAGCTATGTACGTAGTTAGTGAAATTGTTGTTGATGTTTCGTCTGTTGTATAGTGCCGGAAGCAATAAGCCCTGTGACAGTGAGATAAGTTCAGTTGAATGTCTCCATGATATTTCTTTGTGTATACCTTTCAAATTTAGAACCGTGTATAACTCCTTAAGCACAGCAATTGTCAGAAAATTTGAACATAGTATCACCTGACAAATTGTTAATATTTAATTTACCTTCGTTTTTTATTTTTAGACATTTTGAATCAAGGAATTATGAACTACTATTTTACAAAAAGCTATTTGTGTACTAAACAAATCCCTTAGAGGAAATTTTCATTCAACATTTTCTTTGACCAGTTATACAAAGTCATAAATATCGTATGCATTTTATATAAATAGACATTTCAGTTCAACAGATACTTCAATGGAAACAAAACAGTGAATGCATGAAGAATACATTATATGCCGGCAAAAGTACTGTAAGAGGACTTTTAAATATCTTGCAGTGGTGGGTTGTTAATTATGACTGTTCTGTTTCTGACACGTAATGATGGCTTTTGTATACTTTTAAAGCTTTCTGCGTTTCTTTACCAATCTCTATGTTGCTCCTATATGCTGTGTGATATTCTCTTGCTTTCCTAAAGTATTTTCTTATCATTTCAACATTATTTTACAGAGTCAAGAGCTTTCTCGATAGTTCTTTCAAGGCCTTGAAAAGTGTAATCACAGCCGGGTGGGCCCTGGTTACTGCTTAGCACTACACCAATTGAAAACCAGCCAAACAGTTTAAAACAAGGAATCAATATATTAAGTAGGATTTATCATATACAAAGTATTACAACTGAAGTTAGCATGATTTATATTTATTTGCAGGCATTATTTGTAAACTAAAACGTTTAAACCATTAGCGGGCATTAATTAGAAACACGTATAAAACCATCTACCTTACCATTTATTGGTGTATACTAATCTATAATAATATCTATAAATGCATTACAAGTGATAATATTACAAATAACCAACCCACAATTGAAAATCCAATAAGCTAAAGTATCATGGCAACAATGACGTAAATTGCCGTTTCTGCCAAATCAATTCTAGTTCTTTAATTAGATTAACTACGTACAAGGAAGTTATGAGTAAAATTTGATATGGGAGTTTATGACTTCTTTGTTGTTCATGACAAGCTACATGCATAGCTAGCTACTTCCAGTTTTATGATCTCAGTTTTCCTTTGCATGATGTAACTGTGATTACATTGTAGCTACGTTAATAGCTAACTTATTACATATAGCTAAAACTTCCAAAAATTCACCAACAACATCATGTTACCGGGTCTGTGAAATTAATCATGTAGCTAGTCACGCAAAGATCACCTAATTTTTTTGAAATATTTCTTGTAACTTCTGCTCTATTTACACTAGAACACTAACATTTGTACCACGAATGCAGAATTTAATGGAGAATCTTCTAAGACTTACAGAATGAAAATACTCCTTTTAGAATTAAAGATATTCATGATTAGCTATCTAACTAGGTGTAATTCGTGCTCACATGGTTGATTTTCGTAGGCCTGGTCACACAATCATCATGTAGCTAGCTACGTATACAACTATTGACTGCACATGATGATCAATGTTCGTAACTACTTATGATTATAATTCATTATTTCATAATGACCATAGTAAATTTATATGTATGCTGGCATCCATGACAAAACCATGCAGGTATAGCTATAGGCTTAGTAAATGCACATGAAATTTGACAATATTTTTGGATTTGAAAATTAAATAGCATTTTATGTAAACTGAAATTAAAATACGTAGCTATACGTAGCTAGCATTTTGTGTGAACTAAAAAATTTAATTTTCCAGTAACCCTTACATATTTGGTAGCCGGCTATGCCTTGTAGCTATTTAGTTAGCTATACATCATGTGTATGTACTAACTTTGGCAAATCCTAAAAATAGCTACAGGCCAAATAAATAGCTACACCGACAATTCAGATGAATAATTTAATTTTTGACTAAAATATTGACATTTTTAGCTTTCTGTATAGCCACTCATTTCTAAGAGGTACGTACGTAGCTACGTAGTTTACAAAGTTTTGGATTTATATGACGTTAAATAGTTAACTACATAGCTATACGTATTAACGTATTAAGATCATGAATTAATTTCTTTTTCTCATATCTTTCCAAGTGTGGCTAATGTGGATTCTACCTTATGTAGCTATAGCAATATTAATGTCATGGCTAGTAGTTTGAAATCCAGACAAAAAGTGGGGGAGTGTAGCCATATACACAGCCCCCTTTCTTCCTCCAATTCTTCCTTGTCATATGCCTTCCTTAAATAATGATATAATAATAACATTGGCTAGACATTGTGTAGTTAATTAATTATAGTGATGGCAAATATTGACACATTGGAGATTTCCTTGCAAGATAGCTCAGGAGTGGGTTGAAGTCACTAAAAGTTAGGAAGGCACTTACGTAGCTAAACTCAAGCGATTTGTGACCTGGCATGAGAAAACCGGGTTTATACACAAAATACACCTATTCATATTATAGTATTATATAGCTAGTATGTATCTCATTTACTGTTCAAGATTTTAGAAATCTATATGTACAAGCTGCAAGAGATTCCCTACGAGAAGCTGCATAAATGATAATATATGTACAGTAAAATAACTAGCTATTCTGCTAGGCTGTTGCTAGCTACGTAGCTATTTAGCTACGTATATTGACAGATCTTCAGTGATTCATATGATAACTTTAGTTCAGATTAGGAATCTCTCTTGTTCTATAGCAGTAAAGAGTTCATATGTAACATAGCCAGCTAGTTATCTACCAACATAAATGTATTCTTTATCATAGCCATTATGAGAATATGTCTACTCATGACTCATGCATGGCTTATATTTATAGAAGAGTTGAAATCCCCAACATTTAGCTATAGCTATTGTTTAGAAAATTGTACTTCCCTCATAAATAAATCCTTAGTTAGGTGACTAGCCACTGTACATGTATGGCTGCACTATTTGTGAGGGGACATGATCTCAGGTACATAGTTCTGTTTACTATGAAGAGAAACCATCAACTTGAAGTGGCTAACTAGCCAATACCAATGTGACAAGCTTTTCTATTATAAAAATTAATGTTAGCAGCCATGCACTATAGCTATAGCTCAGTATAACATAATATTATTATATATAATGAAATTTCATAATAATTGTTGCTATAGTCATAAAGTAATTTTAAAAATAATAGCCAGCCAATGGCAGCTATTGATCATGAGCATTAATTCAATATCCTGTTTTGATTAAATTAAGTATACTGAGCTAACCACTATATTTAGTTGGCTGCTCTTTTTTTGTGATCATTTGTGATGGGTTCTGTATCATCCATATCCATAGCTAGCTATGTATAGCTATAGACTAGCTATGTACGCCGGTATATTATAGTTTTAACTATATTAATTATCAGCCGTTTTTAAAGATATCAAAATGACTGTTTTAATTTGTATATATGTACGTATTCACCAGTATAAAAATCCCCATCCATGTACGTGCATGGCTAGCTAGCTAGCTAGTTAGCTACAATGCAGTACATACATATGTATAGCTAGTATATATATATGTATGTAGTACATAATAATTTGTATGAGATTATTGGACATGCAGCTAGCTAGTTATAGCTATAGCTATAGCTATAGCTAGCTATATAGGGGCCACTCAATTAGCAAGTGATTTGTGACTCGGCATGAGAAAACTGGGCTTATGTATGTACACAAAATACACCTAGCTATTCATGTTATAGTATGTATCTCATTTTAAGATTAATTTTTATATTAGACATCTACAATTCTCTATGAAAATTAGATTTTTATGATTACTTATAAAGTTGTTTAAGTTCAAAATCTAATAATGTAGTCAAATTTTATGTGCACATACGCTACTGTAAACCTTATTAATTAATGTTTTTCTCATGCCGGGTTGCGTTAACTTTTCTATTGCAAAAATTGAATCATACAGTTCCTATGGAGAGTCTTTATGCCTCCTACTCCCACCACCTATGATATAGCTATAGTTATATCATGACTTACAGCTACAACAGAACTCATATGGCTAACTGTGCATAGCGATCACTAAAAGTTATTAATGATCTCATTAATAGTTAATGATCACTAATAGTTAACTAATAATTGTTGTTACATAAAACTTGTGTCATGATGGCTTATTATGATTAATTGTTCCCATAATCTTATTGATTATAGCTATCTAATTAAGATTGTATAGCTATTTGTTCTGCTAGCCTCTAGCCTATGTATATTTACTGACAAGCTAGAGTCTCTCTTGTACAACATTAAGAAGTTTCATAGCATAATAATTATGTGACCGGGCCTGAGAAAACAGGTCTTATCTACACATAAAATTTGACCTAATTTTCAGTCTTTCAAATTTATAGCTATATACAGCAGCTTTTTTCCTAACATAGTATTTTAACAAAAATTTTATCATATATGTATAAATTCCTAAGGAATTCAATAAAACTTACAGATTTTGAATAGCACACACAGAAAAAGAGATAGATATCATAATATGAATA
Source organism: Spongia lamella (assembly GCA_963930835.1). Classification (NCBI taxonomy): domain Eukaryota; kingdom Metazoa; phylum Porifera; class Demospongiae; order Dictyoceratida; family Spongiidae; genus Spongia; species Spongia lamella. The sequence goes on from OZ005747.1 coordinate 6,813,893, forward strand.
GGTGCATTATGTATCTGTATAAGACTGGTTTTCTCAGGTCCGGTCTATAGCTAGTTATATAATACGTAGCTAGCTAGCTATGTGTTATATTAGCTATCTACCAATAGCTATGTGTATTTTCATCATGAACTCAATGAGAAAGAGCATGCATGGCTATGAGTTGAAATCTAGCAACCTCAAACAACCATTTGACCGAATTTTGAAAAATCTATATACATCTATGCACACAAGTGAAATAATTAGAATAACTAATTCTGCTACCCTGTAACTCTAACCCACAAGTTTAAGCCAATCAAAAGTATTTCTGCAATGAAGTTGTTCTCTAGCCAAACACATTAGCTATTTCAAACTAGGCAAATGAGCAACTTTATGTGTCTCTTAATTGTGTGTGTATAGCTACGTAGTTAGCTACGTAGATGGTAGCTAGGTTCCACATTTAGCTAGCTAGCTATTGTTTATAAAATTCTACCTTCCTCATAATTAAATCCTTAATTACGTAGGTAACTACGTAGGTAACTACGTAGGTAACTACGTAGGTAACTACGTAGGTAACTACGTAGCCACTGTACATGCATGGCTGCACTGTGCGTGAGTGGACATGATCTCAGGGTTCACTATAGGTCATCTATAGGATTATAAATAGTTGATGTTTGATGGTAATGATTCATTTAATTTTATGCTGAGTATTATATATATCAGTAGCTTTGATTATCTACGGGAACTCCGATATGATGGAACGAATGTCGACCGTGTTAACCTTATTGATATTGACTGCTTACTTGTTTAATATTGTAAGTGTTGTTATAGAGCTAGATAGCTAGCTACTCAGGGTGATTTTCTTATGTTATCATTTTAATTGTGATAACCAGTTAGCTAGCTGGCTAGCTACGTATACTCCAGCGCAAAATTCAGTTAGCGAGCTAGTCGCTATATGCATTTCTGCACGTGTATACGATTTTTATTGCTATAGCTATATCCATAGCTATATATATACGTATAGTTATATTTATTATTATTTACTTGACTTGCACTTCTTGGTTATAGGGTTCTGCCAGACGTTGTGACAGCCAAGATGGACAGTCATCAATAGAGTGAGTTGATTGATTGATTGATCGCAATTAGCTATAAAGTTCTAAAATGGGTCAAAATTTGCACGCTAACTAACATGGAGGGTTTTCGCAGAGCCGGTAACATAATTATACCACTCGCATTGGCATGTATACCTGTGCTTGTGAATGCAGGTACATGCCAATGCGAGCATTGCATGAAATATCTGCTGCTATACAGCGTACGTATAGTTACCGTGTAGCTATATATATATATATCAGCGTTGCAACCGGCTCACAATCAGGTGACCCGGATGACCCGCTGACCCATTGGCTTAGACCCGGTGACCCCGATAATGACCCGGTGACCCTAATAATGACCCGGATGTGACCCAAATAAAAATAATAAAACTTTAAATCTACAGAACAACATAGATAAAGTCTACAGAACAATATAGATAACTATTATGAAGTACTTGCATGTAAAGAAACTAATGCGTGTGCTAGAACATTAATAATAAATCGATCGATACTCTCTAATAGAACAGTCACTGGTATTGTTTGTGACTGCTATATTAGAGAGTATTATAAACCCAGATTTCTTAAGCTTGACCCGGGGACCCGTGTGACCCGGGGACCCGCGTGACCCGGAGAAAAAGTGATCCATTTGACCCGGATATCCGGATTGACCCGACCCGATTGCAACGCTGATATATACCGCAAAACTTTGAAGATGGAAAATTGTGATCAGGAAAAACTTAGCTAATTGACGACTGCATGAAATTTTGACGAATTTTATCAGCCTTACATGCAAACAGCTATAGCTATATTGGAAGGGAACATTGAATGGTATGGCTATACCTAAACTTTTGACGAGTTGCTAAAAATTCGCAAAATCATCAATAGCTAGCTATAGCTACAGTATTTCTCCCGGGACAATTTTGAGCCTTACATGTTACATGCAGTAGCTATTTCAAATGAGCCCGACTTTTGTGCATGCATGCATGCATGCGGTTTATATTATAGGGTTGAAATCGGGTAGGGTTATATGCACGGGTCAAATGGACCACTTTTCCCCGAATTGAAACGGGTTTGTAACACTCTCTAATATAGCAGTCATGCACTATATATAATAGTGGTGACTGTTCTAATAGAGAGCCACTGATGCAGTTTCCTCATAATAATTGTGTTGCATGTTAAAATCGTTTTCGAGAATGTTTTAAGTAACGCGGGTCATGTCCGGGTCATCGGGTCTATAAGCGGATCATCGTCTGTATGCACTATAGCTAGCTAGCTCTAGCTACATGATAAAATTTTAATGCTTTTTATACAGCATCATGCAGGCAAGCTTATCAATGAAATGTTTAAATGTTTCGTGTATGTTATAGGTGTGGTGATAGTGAGATATGTTGTGAAATTAATGGAGATCTTGATTGTTGTACTGCTGCTCAACTGTGGTGGGTCTGGTAAGTTACAACATTTCATTATACTCATTACAATAACCACATGGTTAATTATATAGGCTAATAATTGGTTTAGCCATTGTTGGCTCTATCATTGGTTGCATCTTCTGTTGCTATTGTTGCAAAAGACATGGCCGCTGTTCCACCTCATCATATGGAGGTCCTACCTCTCTTGACAATTAGCTATTCATATTATTATTATTATGTATGTATAGCTACGTGCTATAGTGGTAGCTATAAGAATTTTGTAATGAATTTTGTTGTACACGTCATGTTTAAGCTATAATAATAAATATTTGTGCTATGTATAGCTATAGATCAGATTAATAGGTAGCTAATCACACACATGCATTTAAGTGTGCAATTAGAGAATAATTATACCAGTACCAGTCAAGTAATTGCATAAGGCCTAACAGAGCAGTCGGGTAGCTATTGTCAATTCAACCTCAGCCATGACTGGCTCAAAGTAAGGATATAGTCAATATAAACCACAAGCATGTTACACAGTCATTATAATATTATTATATGCTTTTGAAATTGTTATTAGTTATGCTTATACTAGACTTCAAGTACTTGACCGTTCTATTAGAGTAATATACTTCTAGGACAATTGAATGCTCTATTAGAGTATATCGACCTGGTCCAGTTTCTGGAAATAATTTGGGGAATACCGCTAGCTAATAGGTAAATTTGAAAATAATTTCTTGAAAGAAAAATATTTTTAAGTATACTTAGCTAGCTATGTAATTAGCTATAAGCCTATAAAGATAATGTAAAGTAAAAATAGCAAGGCAGATTTGCTTTGCTAATATTAAAGGAAGCAAAGCTTTCTTTTCTTCCTGCACTTTCCAATTATATGGCTATAAAATAACACATCACGGAGCTACGTAGCTTTCACATAATTAAATAAAATTATAAGACATCTGCCATCCTTGAATCATTGATGTTCTTAACAATAGCAGTTAGCTAGCTAGCTACTGTAATTAAGTTGTTTGACTTAGATTGTAAAAACAGCTTGTTTTTTAGTTAGCTACATTAGTACATTAAATTCCGCTCATCTGTGTAAGGAAATCATATCGCTGGTGTTTATGAGATTTAGCAATGAGTTACTGATACCAGTTAGCTAACTGGTTGCTCAGGCTTGTGGCCATATGCGCTCCGCTATGATCCTACAACTCTTCTTCTGAGGTTGAATTATGCTAGCTACTTTTCTCAACATATTGAATGTTTCCAAACACCTTAATATATAGCCAAAGCATAATATACCTTATAAGCAACAGTGAACAGGAATTTTATAACTGATTGATTATGGTTTCGATAGAAGACTGTCAGTTGATAATATTACCTTTCCTTGAAAGATAGCTATACATAGCTACGTGTGTGTGCATACGTATATATATATATATATAGCTATTTAGCTATGTAGCTACATATCTACCTACAGTGTTTTACCTCACACTGTGACAGCACACATCATCACATGTTATAGGTAACAGCTTGCAGTAGCATGTTTACACATATGATTATCCATTAGAGAATATACTATAGAGAGTTTAAAAGTGTTTTGTACTTTAATCTACGTATATTATGTAGATGAAAATCTGTCTTTTTAGAATATGTGACCTAGCTGGGCATGAGAATACTGGACTAATGTACACAAAATAGCTACACCTAATCATTGTATAATTAGCTATAGCGCTATCTCCTGTATTGTACAGAACATGAAATAACAGTCGGATATTTGACATTTTCCAACCACTTTACCACTTTTGATGTCTACCTGTATAATATCCATCTTGATCTGACACATATCTGAGCCAAAATTTAATGCTATATAGCGTAAGTTTCTACTAATGTTAGATAATTTTTGGTAAATATCAGAACAAATTTATGTTATGCTGACATGTGTATGAATACTTTTTGTATACCTAAGATTTCCGCAAACCGCATAAAATTTACTATTAAACACTGGGGGAAATTATTTTAGGATCCCGTTTCATGCATGAAGTTACGTATATAATTTTGAATTCCAAAATGTGGTCAAATTTAATGTCCACATACGTACATGTGTAGCTAAGTCATGCCGGGTAAGTTATAGTTAAGACAGACATTTTTATGCTATGGTACCTACGTAGCTATAGCTACACAGGCCAGCTCAGATATACGTATATGCATAGCTGTAGTGGCTAGCTACGTAGCTATATTATCAGAATTGAAGCTTATGAAATGTCCCAATTATGCTGGGCATTAGGGGTGAGCGTAATATGCTCAAAATTTTACCTATTATTCTTTCCCGAACTTCCCAAATTTTTGACACCTAGCTATTAGCTATTCCTATTTATTCTTGTAATGTTTACTGTAGCTAGCTATCGGCAATAATAATGTCCACAATACACACAGTGGCTATTATACTGGTGATTAGACAGGATATTGCCAGTGCTGACTTCCTTCAGAATTTACTGCAAGTCATGAAATATTGCTACCTTCACGGACATCTTCACCATCATCATTAATTTTTAAACATTACATTTACCCATTGTAAATTCCAATTATTTTATGCATTGATATTTCAATATAATAGACATTATCATAATTAATGCATATACGTATACATAAGCCCGGTTTTCTCATGCCAGGTACTTCCAAACTATTTTTCTTTCTAGAAATTACTTTCAAATTTGCCAATTAGCTAGCGGCATTCCCCAAATTATTCCCAAAAACTGGCCCAGATTGATGTAAGCATAATAACAAATTCCAAGAGGATAATAGTGACTGTGTAATGTTGCATGTAGTTTAGCAATATTGACTATGGCCTTACTTTGAGCCAGTTAAGGCTGTGATTGAATTTCATTATCACCTGTAGACAATTCCCGCCTTAATCTGACATGTGTCTGAGTCAAAATTTAATGCAATAGCATAAATGTCTACGTACTTATGCCAGATCATTTTTGCAGAACAAATTTATGTTGTGCTGACATATGAATTTCTGGAGCATAATAGGCTAAAATTTGGGGAAATGCTCCAAATAGCTACATATAATAGGCATTTTAAAAGCATAACAGGACATGCCTAATGAACAGCCTCATAACTGTGTCTGATGAACTTTCTAAAAAGCTAACTAGTGTATAGATAAGTCTGGAGTGTCAGACAACAGATGTAAACATGTGGGTGGCTAGTTTTATCATCGGTATGTTTTCCATGTCTTGTGATGTTATCACAATGCAGGAAACTCCTGCATTAAATTGTTTAAGGGCTTTAAAGTAATTCTGGAAACTCTATAAATATAGCTACCATCATGAACTGCTGAATCTGCACTGCTATATATAATTATTTGCTATGCTTATGGTAGCTACTTGGATATTAATAACATATGTGACTGCACAGCTGTCCGAGCGAAAACCAGCCTAGTTCACACTTTCAAATTTGCCACTTTAGTGGTTTAAAAATTTGTTAGGAAAGACATAAACAGCTTAAATTTACAGGGTTAGTATACAGATATAACATCTCTTTATCATCACTGAAAATTTGAGCTCTATATGACATTCGTGAAACTGAATTTTTATGGGCAATTAACTTGATGCAATCGGAGGTGTGAACTAGGCTGGTTTTCACTCACAGACAGTCACATATATTATTCTCAAAATTATGCTGGCATATCAAGTTAGGCTCAGGCCTAGGCCCATAAACAACATTTAAAAGTATTAGCTATAGTGTAGCTATAACCATGTATGCTGCAGCTCCATTTATAGAATGTATCGTTATATTTATTGTGATAGAGAAAGAAATTCCACAAATAATCATGTGACATTGCCTTAGATTTTGTATGATAAAATTAAAATGTTATAGCTAGCGGCCACTATAGCTACGTAGCATGAAATTTCTGGATTGCTGCTAGCCAGCTATAGTCATAAGCTTATTTTTACACAATAAATACAATGGCAGCCGTGCATTGAAGTGATCGAACATTAATTCAATATCCACATAAATTGTGACCCGGCATGAGAAAATGGGTCTTATGTGCACATAAAATCTGACCACAATAATTATTCTGTATTTCAAAATATATATAATATTTTGTGGAATTTAACACAATTTTCTGTTAATGGCAGCCATTAGCTAATAGGACTCTAGTTCAGATGTCTCTCTTGTACAGTAACCATAGCTATAACGTTTAAAAAGTTTCATAACATATTTCTAGCTATAGCTAGCTAGCTAACTGGCAGACTTACAGCTAACTAGCTATAGTAAGTGTATTCATCATAACAATAGCTAATAAGAAAATGTCTATAATTCATGGCTTACGTAGCTAGCTATATTAGAAGAGTTGAAATCTAGCAACTTCATGTAGAACTACGTATTCTATAGTTACTTTCTTTATAATTACATCCGGTATGTAGCCATAGCTAGTCACTGTATGGCTGCACTGTGCATGAGCGGATATGATCTCAGATTACACTATAGGACTTCTATGTGATTATAAATAGTTAATGTAGCGAAAGCTGTAACCACATAATATTATAGCATTAATATATAGCTTTAGATATTTACAGGAATCAGCTACTATGATGGAGCGAACGTCTACCGTACTAACGTTAACCTCATTGATATTGACTGCTTACTTATTTAATATTGTAAGTCAGTGCGAGTAGCTACTAGTGTGGCTAGCTACGTAGGTGTTATTGTATAGAGCAATGTAGCTAGCTATATAGCTATACCATGCAGTGTATTTATGGCTAGCTATTCAATTGTATCATCATTTTAGCTATTAATGTCTAGCCATAGAGGACATTTATTAAGCAACTAATTACACGGAAGAACGTAGCTATATTAGCTATGCAGCCAGCCGTGTAGCTATAGCTATATCATGTGCTGTTATCAGCACACTTTTTGCATTACAGTGCGCTGTTTATTGCTATAGCTATTGACTATATTGCTAGTTACTTATATAAACTATTTAGTAGCTATTATTTACGTATTTCCTTGCTATAGGTTTCTGCCCGACGTTGTGATAGCCAAGATGGACGATCATCAATAGAGTGAGTTGAAAATGGCGCTTATAGCTATATTATATATATATATCCATATATAGCTACATGATGATTATTTAAAAATAACTGAATGGCTATATATTAGGAATGTATATAGCTAATTTTAAGTGAATATAATGAAATAGTTTCATTGTTATTCACAGTAGATATTTAGCTAGCACTTATTGAATGTTTTGTAATATATTAAAGGTGTGATGATAGTGATATATGTTGTGAAATTAATGGAGATCTTGATTGCTGTACTGTTGCTCAACTGTGGTGGTTCTGGTAAGTCACAACATTTCATCAGTGGCAATAATATATGCTCATTATAAAAACCACATGGTTAATTATATAGGCTAATAATTGGTATTTCCATCGTTGGTGCTATCACTGGTTGCATCTGCTGTTGCTATTGTTTCAAAAGACACTATTCCACCTCACCTGTGCATGTACAAACTGTGAAAACTTATGATGTAACGACTACCAATGGAGGGGCTAATCAAACTGTGGTAAAAATGGAACCCTTCAACCAACCGTCCAGCAATGGCTTTACCAGTAATGGAAATTATTCAAATGCCCCACCCCCATATGCCAAAACTAACTAATTATACAAAAATTTATTGTTATTATAATACTGCATTTTTATTATTATACATGTACTAGTAAATATATACAGGTGTATATAGTATTGTAGATTAGCTATAGCTATTATAGTATATATCTGAGATCACAGACCATATAGCGCAACTGCCACAACAGCGCATAGATCATACTAAATAACGTATATACTATTGTTAGAATGATAAAAAAATTCAAAATTCAAAAGGTAAGTAGGGATTGAATTCAATAGTGCTACAAAAAGTAAGGAATAAGATTTTGGGATGAGAGAACATTCTGGCATGAGATAATTTATAAAAATTTAATCCCTACTTTTGGCTCACTTCAGTAGGTTTGCCAAAAGTAGGGATTAAACTTTTATAAATTATCTCATGCCAGAATGTTCTCTCATTCCAAAATCTTATTCCTTGTTTCCTTACTTTTTGTAGCACTATTGAATTCAATCCCTACTTACCTTTTGAATTTTTAATTTTTTATCATTCTAGTTTGTTTGCTTTTAATACATGCTAAGCATTCATAATAATCTTTCAGCAGGCACACAAATGTTACAGGCTCTTACATAATAATTATGCTTGTTTACAGGCGCTTGTTAACAATGCGCTTACATGGCAAAGCAGCTGTGTGATAGCAAATAATGCTCGAAAAACAGCAAAAGCTATTTGTCCAAGACTATAATCTTGAAGTTCACGATATAATAAAGTACACGCGAAAACATCGTGCCATGGTGCCACTGTAACTAATTATATCACGTGAAAGCCAGATTTTTGCGTGACGTAATAAGCAGAAGCCGTAACAGGCTATCGTCACCTTCAAAGGTGATATTCACACCTTGCTAAAGGAATATAGAAGAACAAGGAAGGGAATGAAGGATAAAAGGAATCGCTATGGCGCAGTGGGTAAATCGTCTTCTGAACAACATTTTCGTAAATCCGCTGTCATTACCTTTATTGTGTGAAAGTTCTGGAGCCCTACACCTAGTGCAACCGGGTCTTACGGCAGGCAGGCAGGCAGGCAGGCAGGCAGGCAGGCAGGCAGGCAGGCAGGCAGGCAGGCAGGCAGGCAGGCAGGCAGGCAGGCAGGCAGGCAGGCAGGCAGGCAGGCAGGCAGGCAGGCAGGCAGGCAGGCAGGCAGGCAGGCAGGCAGGCAGGCAGGCAGGCAGGCAGGCAGGCAGGCAGGCAGGCAGGCAGGCAGGCAGGCAGGCAGGCAGGCAGGCAGGCAGGCAGGCAGGCAGGCAGGCAGGCAGGCAGGCAGGCAGGCAGGCAGGCAGGCAGGCAGGCAGGCAGGCAGGCAGGCAGGCAGGCAGGCAGGCAGGCAGGCAGGCAGGCAGGCAGGCAGGCAGGCAGGCAGGCAGGCAGGCAGGCAGGCAGGCAGGCAGGCGAAATACAGGTGAATTTCAAAATTTTCAAAGTTGGCTGTAGGTCGAAATATTTGACTTGTCGCTTCGTTTAACCAAGGTACAGCATCATTACAGCCTTACTAATGCATTCCAGTCGGTTTTTTTGGGTAAAGCCTATTGGAAGGTTGTTTTATGAAGTGCAAAAAATCGGGAAACAATACAATTTCTTACCAATCCCTACTATTAAGTACTACCGTACTTAATGATACGTATATAAAGCAGTTAAACACATTAGCTATAACAGTATAGATTTAACACTAGGTCTCTGTGGCTCTGTCAATTATGCTCAAAAATTTGCCTAAAATGCTTTTGGGAATTTCCCAAAATTTTCCCCTATTATGCTTGGACTCTTTCCTATTATGCTCGATTGTGCTAACAGTAATTACAGCTGTGAGTTATGTATATACACATAATTAGCTCTATTAACTGTGTAAACTATACAGCTTTGAGTTAGTTGCATTAACTGTGTATACAACTGCACTATGGCTTTAATTACAATTCACCATCTCAGTGATACATGCCACAATGGTACTATATATACAGTATACGTATGTAGCTACCCTTGGAAGGCTGTTGAAGCTATATGTATATACTACTACTATATCATCATCACAAACTTTGCAACAGCTGTCACATGGAGCGCCATCTTGAGACAATTTACTAAAAAATACGATTTATTCCAGAATACTACCCCCAAAATGCCGGCATTATGCCAGCATAGCAGGTAAGCCTATTATGCTTTAAATTATGCCAGCATATTTGACGCAGGCCTATTTAACACTGCCACATGAATCTTTAATACTATGTGAAGTTAAGGAAATATTTTGGATTAGATTAGATTATTAGAGTTAGTTTATATAAATGTAGGCTGTTTAGTTTTTGAAATAATTAATTCACTATCTATTCATCACACTTAACGCCCCTTTCATGACAAAATTCTAATCACAATTTTATTATTCTTAGTACTTGGTTGTATAATTATAGTAACGATGACATACAACCAAGTACACTAATTTCTTGACCTAGCGATAATTAGTACTTAGGCATTAAAACCAGCTGGAACATGATTTGTGCAACAAAACTACTAACATAAATTATTTGACTAGCCTATAGTAAATCAATAGGCAGACTATTTAGTAGAATTGGTTCTTCATAAATGAGATATAGCTATAGGCTTGGGGGAATTATGCGGGAGTAATTTTGTGAATTTTGTTAACTGATGATATTCTAGAATTATTCAGGAATAATGGGGAATCATTTGAGAATAATGAAAATATTACAAATTATTTACATGTTCTCTATGTAGAAAAAGTAACAAGATATATACACTGTAGTTTTATAACACTGTAGCTATTTACAATGTCTGCCAGCGAGTTCTGGGGAGACTAGCCGTGTGCATGTATACAAGCTACAGGAATCACGTAAGTACTTGCCTTAATATATGAGTTGGCGTCGTGGTCATTGCAAACACTATGGCTACACTGACGGAAAAGTAACCTCAACCCTCCTCTAGTATAGCTACTATGCTTGATGCACCGAATGTTAGTGATTCCGGTGACAAAGTGAGCGACCATGATGGCACTGATAGTGTTGTTGTGTACGTTGAATGTGTGGAAGAAAGCGAAGCGGCTTCCCATCCTACTATTGTAGCTGGCTAACAGTATGACATCTGTGTTCTTATTAGTTATTATGCTGATATGTATACAATGATTATTGTGTTGTGTGTGTATGACTGCATGTGAACATAGATTATAAGTAAGGTTAATTTAAATTGTACACATGGAAACACAGGGAATAATGACAGAAGGAGCAGCATAAAAAGAATAAAATTGAGAATATAAAGAAGAAATATAGAATAGAATATTGAAGGATATTTGGAGCTAACTTGCACAAACCTGATGAGATACGCACAACACACAAATTGAAGCTTTTCAAAATATAGGGGGCTTGTGTTGTAAGCAATAATACTATATTCATAAATAGTATACGTACCTTATGCTATATAATCTTTTAACATACAGTAGTTAAACTTATTATATAGAATTTCTATTTTGTACCCCAAAACTACGGTCACAGATGAGAATATATATAGCTACACACCGATAGCACGCAAACTATAGCATACATAATAAGCATACAACACCATAATTTTATTTATAGCTAGTAGTAATACGCGCGCATAGTCACTTATCACGTTTGGCTTCGTGGTTGACCGCCTTGTAGCTATAGCCATAATGATAGCCTACCATGCACTCCTTTAGTCTGGTCTGTTACGTTCACAGTAATTGTGAAGCTTCCACTATAGTGACCAATCAAATCGCAGTATTTCAAATCGCACCAATCAAGTTGAAGAATTCCAGCATATTCTATTTACGTAACGTAATCTTCACGTACATTAATTACATTCCAGCCACACAAGTACTGTGTGCGTAACAGACCAGATCCCTTGGCTACGCGCTGGGGTCTGGCTTCGCCAGACTAGCACTCCTTATTATTGTCGTACATGTGTATGCAAGTGTGTAATTATATTACCTTAAGGCTTCAGTCCCTTGACAACAATAGCGCTGGGAAGCCAGAATCCTAAAATCCAATACTGGGACATCAACATAAGGCTCAACGAATATACGTAAACAGTTGGCATTTATTAGAATGTTCTACTTAAATTGGCTAACCGGAAATTGGCATTTATTAGAATGTTCTTCTTAAATTGGCTAACCGGAAATTGGCATTTATTAGAATTGTTAACTTTTGAACGAGGCAGGGTTAATACTATCCCCACATTTAAATCTTTATGATTTGGAGGTTAGTTTATTAATGTAGACTGCTTAGTTTTTGAGATAGGTTAATTACATCATAATTTCATCATACTTAACGCCCCTTTCGTGACGAATTTTTAACCGCAATTTTCACTATTATTCTTAGTGCGTGCGTGCGTGCGTGCGTGTGTGTGTGTCCACCCCCATGCTATTAAAAACCATTCACGTGAAATGAAGCCTGAGTAACCATTGAATCAAAAAGGTCCTACTGCTTTTCTGTTTCTTGATATGACACTTGGCTATCGATATAACCGATGGGCGTGGCCTTAGTAACGAAGCATGTCGTGAATTTCTGTCGAAGAAGAGCAAGGTAATGCTGTATTTGCCGTTCATTTCATGCTGTTTTAACCAACTGTACATTACTAACAAGACGGAGCCGCTTCTGTTTTAAAAGTTGGCACCGGGGTGCCGTATGGGTTACGAAACTTATTAAAGTAGACAGGCCTATAGTGTTAAAGTAAGAATATCGGCTTAAGACAACTTTATATACTATTATTAAAAAGCTATATCACTAAAGTACTGGAGTATAAAGCTGGTTTAAACAAAAGAATTAAATTTGTATGCGTTAAAAATTAATTGCTATATGTTCCCTAGTGATGAGTATTTTGCTCACGTGATTTACTCAGTAATTATTAATACAATGCATTGAATAGCAGTTGATTAGCAGTGATTTAGAATACACAGCGCCTGGTTTTATATATAGCTATATGAGATTTTTTGACACAAGGCTTGACTATAGCTTAGAAGTGTATAGCTAAGCTGCAAAAATCAGGATTATATGCCGTGTTGTTTGTTTGCTATACAAATGTCCAGATAAAAATCTGTTGGTAGCTAATTGATCAATCACTCTATAGCCAGCTATAACTATAGTATTATTTACCTTTCTTTTTTGTAATTAGCTACGTAATTAGTTATTAATCAAGTCTACAATTTTTACAACATGCAAACACACAATATTGTAATGGTAACTACAGTTACTCATCATCTGATTAAGTCTCTATTATTATGTATACATAAGTCTAATTAAGTCTATTTACCTGACTTGTATTTCCCTGCTATATAGGTTTCTGCCAGACGTTGTGATAGCCAAGATGGACAGTCATATATAGAGTGAGTGGTAGATTTAGCTACACAAGGCTAGCAAATTTATATATAGCAGATATTTAATGCAATTAATGCATGCATGTAGCTACAAGAAGTGTCAAGCACCGTCACTCGTAAGTGCATGCAAGTGTTGCATAACATGAATTAATGTTGCCATACTCATAGCTACGTACAGCTATACTAAGCTATTGTCACTATGTTTATATAGCTATACATGACCGATATTAATCATAGCTATGTACATAGCTGTAGTTTACCGCTCATGGGTGCAATGTATGTACGTAATCTCCACATGGCGCTAGAGAAGCGCTCACTCCAAAAGGCAGGAAAGGCCTAATTTACTGTCTAGCTACTTGGTCAAGGTACGTACATAGCTATACTTGTGTAAATCAGAGTCACATGTACAATGATGTTGATCTGGTGATTATGATCTATATAGTGTGTCATATCCAGACTCTTTTTACCGTGCAGGGCCTTATCACTTGTAGTACAAGTGACCACATTGAAACAAACTGTTAACTTAAACCTGATGTGACCTGGATTTAGGGCTGAGCCTAATATGCTCAAAATTTTACCTATTATTAATTCCCGAACTTCCCAAAATTTTTACCCATTAGCTATTCTTATTTTATGCCCACATCATCACCTATTATTCCTACTTATTCTTGTAATTTTATTGTATCGGTGATAATAATGTCCACAATGCATACAGTGACTATTAGCTATTATACTGGTGAACAGAATATTGACTTTTCTTAAGAATCTACATGAAATATTGCTATCTTCATAAACATCTTCACCATCATCATCATTTTAAACAGTCCTTGAGATAATTGTATTATGCTTGTGAATGTTCTATAATTCTCAGAATTATTCTCATTAAAATTGCAACATATTATTCTCAAAATTATGCCAGCATATTAGGCTCAGGCCTACCTGGATTAAATCTTCGAATCTACTTAACTATTATGAAGTAGCTGACTCTCCAATAGAACAATCACCAGTATTTTAGTGACTGCTATATTAGAGAGTGTTACACAAGCAATTCAATTCGATTTTTTATGTTGACCCAGAGAAAAGTGACCTATTTGATCATGATGTGCGGAATGATCCAACCCTGTTCCTACCATGGTATAAGCCGCACAAACTAAACACATATCTTTCACATTTAAAGGAGTACGCTAAGTAAACGTAGCTATGCATTTATATTGCCATGATACATACGTATGTACACTATGACATCATTAGTGTAGTCTGAACTTTACATACAAAAATCATAAAATACGTCATAAAATCTACGTATATGTGTACATATAAGGAGTTTTGTTCCTGTCACAATACTTTAATTTATGGATTCATCTAAATATCATTTTCTATATTGCATAAACCATTTTCTATATTACTAGCTATTAGCTAGCTAGCTAGCTACAACTTGAGTTAGAGCATATGTAGCTATGTAATTATAATACATACAAGCATCATAACACTGGTCCTGCATGGCTCTAATGTTTATTAATTGCTGTTAGGAATGTGTTAATTCAGTAAATAACTTTAGGTGAATAATTGAAATGGTTTTGGGGAATGTCATTGTTAGTTACAGTAGCTAGCTAGCTATTTATTGAACATTTTGTACAGCATCAGGCAAGTTTATCAATGAAATGTATTGATATGTTAAAGATGCGATGATAGTGATATATGTTGTGAAGTTAATGGAGATCTTGATTGTTGCACTGCTTCTCAGCTGTGGTGGCTCTGGTAAGTTACAACATTTGGTCAGTGACAATAATATGATAACCACATGGTTATAGGGTAATAATTGGTGTACTTGGCATTGGTGGTATAATTTGCTGCATCTGCTGTTGCTATTGTTGCAAAAAACATGGCGCCTGTTCTACGACATCATTTGGAACTTCTCAGCCTGTACAAGTAGTGAGATCTTACAATGTAACAAATACCACTGGAGGGGCTAATCAAACTGTACAAGTGGTAAAAATGGAACCCTTCAACCAACCATCCAGCAATAGAAATTATACAAATGCCCCACCTCCATATGACATGTCAAACTAACTGAAGATCATAAAAACTATAAACACTGTAGCTATAGCTTCTACCAAAACATTTTTTCATATATTATGCATGTAGCTATAGTAGAGCTATACGTTGTATTTGCATACATATACATAGCGTAGCTAGCTATGAGTGTAAAATTTTGATGGTGGATAACTTTGATAATTTCATATTGAATATTCATCAAAGTTTTCCCCATCAACCTTTCTCTTAAGTTACATAGCTACTCCTGTGAAACCCATGCACTAGCTGCTATCAATTTTGTAATATTTTGCTCACTAAAGAATTGTGAATGTTCCATTAGTCGAATTTATATGGTATAAACATACTGGTATATATGTACGTGCAAATATTTATACAATCATGAGCCAACAGAAGCAACCTGTTTGCCCCCATGTTGCTCCATGGTAGATAACATTCTTTCACGGTATAATTGCCTGTGAGTAGCTAGTTATTACAGTAGGTTGCATATTTGGGTAGATAGGGCTTGATTATACAATCTTTGCTTTTGATGTGATAAAGATTTAATGTTACGATTAATCCATGGTGGTTTAGCTTTAGCTACTCACTGTATGCTGTTTCTTTAGTTGGCACTATATCAAGGCATGCACATATAACAAATAGCTTTGAACTCTTCCTATAGCTAGCTATATATATAGCTAACACCAGTGGAATCTCTCTTACCTGGACAGTCTGGTTTATATGATTACTGATCTCCCCATTAGTAATATACACTAGCCCTGCATCACACTTGACTAGTAAACAAAGCAGAAAGTAAGGGATTGATGCATGTCAACAAAATAGATGGTAATGTATAATAATTACAAGTACGCTGGTATATGCAAAGTATGTAATATGTATGTAGTATACGTACATACGTATATAGCTAGATCAATTCAATTATCAACTATATAGCTATATATATATATATATCACAAAAATGAAACAGTTCTGTCATCATAGCAACTGATCTCGTAGGGAGGGGGGTTTCCGGAAACCCCTTTGAGAGCATAGCTATATAATTTTTTAAGCAAGCTAGCTAGCTACCTCAAGAAAGAATGTACACTGGCCCTTAAATACAGCTGACTAGTATATACGTAGCTAGTAGCTACTTACCTTCCAGAATCCTTCCTTATACATCAGGTTACTCACCTGCTCACTGCTTTATTAATTGTGCTATATTTAGAGTATTGTCATAATTTTGATTGTGGTATTTAATTATTTGTGTGGAATATTTTATGAAAGTGGAAAGGCCAATAAATTATTAGTGTATTGTGCATAGCCTGAGTACTTTTATAATCTTGCTAAAGGATGGTAGGTGTAACCAACATTAATTAATCCATAGACCATTGTATCCAAAGCTTTTTAGCTACTATCATTAAAGATAAGAAAATCAACAACCTCGTATGGTGAGGTAAATGTTCTGATCTTATAGCGATTATGTAATAGTTATACCATGGGCACGAGTGGTTTGCTTGATATATACACCCGATGCCCGAGGGCCGCAGGCCTGAGGGCAGAGGGTGTATATATCAGGCAAACCACGAGTGCCCATGGCATGACTAATATATACCACTTCCTGTGCGTGGGCAAATGCTCAGCATAAGGCTTTAAACTTCATTGTATTTATAGTAGCACTTATTACATTCGATTGTGGGTTTGACATATAACGTTTACTCTACGTTTTGCTTTTCCGGGAAGTCGGCATGCGTGTGTGTATGTGACTGTGTGCCTGTCCAACAGGCTATTAACGTGAAATGAAGCCTGGTTAACCAATGAAACCAGTCCTACTGCTTTTCAGTTTCTTTATACGACACTTACTATCGATATTACTGATGGGCGTGGCCTTATAGTAACGAAGCTTGTCGTGTGTTACTGTCAAGAAGAGCAAGGTAATGCTGTGTTAATCGTTCATTTCACACTGTACATTACTAACAAGACGGAACGCTTCAGTTTTAAAAGTGGGCGTGGCATCGGGTTGCGAAACTTATAAAAGAAGACTGGCCTATAATGTTACCATAATAATTTCAGCTTTGTATTAAGTTTTACCACTAAACCACTATATTTAAGGCTGGTTTAAAATTAAAAACCCAATCCCACAAGTAAACATTATAAGGTGTACTATATAAATGACAATGTCTTTAGTCTCTACATTATTTGGATCAAAGCTTTGTATCAAAGAGTGGTTCAAAGGATAAGTGGAAACCACTTTCCCGGGCAATATCTGGATATTGCCCTCTGCAACCACTTTCCCGGGCAATATCTAGATATTGCCCTGTGCAGAGGGCATTATAAGATATATTGCCCTATAGTTCCCTTTGATCCTCCCACGCAAAGTGGTATATAGGTATATGTAGCTACATGCAACATCCTGTTGTTTTATCAATGAAATTCAACCTTCAAAACACTTACTAGCGTCAGCATCTGGGGATTGTGCGCCCAGCAGACCCTTAGATATATACACTCAATTTGGAAACCCCCTTTTAAAAATCCTGGCTACACCCCTGCTTAGACTAATATATAGCGAATATTAGTTTATTTTCTTGCTTCTGGAAGCCAAGATTTTGGCTTGCTGATCAGATGAAAAGTTACATGCTCCACTTAAAATATTAGGTCTAGAAGGTTTAGCATATAGTTAGTTAGCTATAGTAGAAATCTTTGCATAGCTGTGTACAGGTTAAATGCGGATTGTGTACCTAGCTTGATTGATTGATTATAGATTTTGAGTTCCATGCAGATTGAAGAAAATCCACTAAAGTAACCAGACACTGTGGGCCTGTATGGGGATGAGATTACATAGAAACCAGAGCTTATAATTATTACGTACATCCTGTAGAAACTTATTATTCAAGCACCATATTGGTCACTACACCTATTATTTGCCACCAGCTGTGCCGTACTTTACAATATAAATTTTATGAACTCTGCAGCATGCATGGGCATTCCAGAATCCAATTGTTTGAACCTGAATATGATTACAAGTAGCAATGAGCTCATTGAGCTGAACCAAATTATCACTGAAATACATGTACACTATTTGAATATACATGCATACATATAGCTCAGGGTTGAAAGTGGGTCGGATGACCCGGACAATGTGGGTCACTTGGGTCACTTTTTTGATGGGTCAAGTAGGTCTCATCCACAAACTAAATTATCTGGATGTGACCCGGATATTAATATACATTAGGTGTTTGTTAGTCTAAGAATATAGCAGCAAGTGAACCTTGGGTCTGCAGTACATACTAGCACAGTTGTCATAAGGACATTATACAACTTTGTTAGATGATCTGGAAAGAAAATTGGAAAAGAAATTATTTTGTGAAAAAACAGCCACTAGCTAGCTACTCTTATTACTGCATGCTGCTCATTTATGTACCATGTTACACATCAAATTTTTCATGTCATTTTGCATTAGCTACTTTTAAAGAGAAAATTTCAACATGTGTGTCACAAGTGGGTCACATCCGGATGGCTCTATATGGGTCAGTGGGTCAAATGGGTCAACAGGTGTGACCCACTTTCAACCCTGAATTATAGCTAGCTACGTAGCTATAATATAAAAATACAATATTATAATTATTTTATTAGCTATACTCGAACTCTTGGAAATTACACAACTATACAATGTGAGGATAACAATCGATATTGGCGGTAATTCAAGCATAAAATTATCATTTATTATTTTTGAAGCCTCATGCATGCAGTACAGTGAGTAGAGTGAACGATCAATCACCGGACAGATTGAAGAAAACTCCTGTATGGGGATGAGACTACATAGAAACCAGAGCTTATATTACGTACATCCTGTAGAAACTTGTTATTCAAGCACCATATTGGTCACTACACCTATTATTTGCCACCAGCTGTGCCGCACATTACAATATAAATTTTGTGAACTCTGCAGCATGCGTGGGTATTCCAGAATCCAATTATTTAAACCTGATTATGATTACAAGTAGCAATGAGCTCATGATCATTGAGCTGAACCAAATTATCACTGAAACACATGTACAATATTTGAATATACATGCATACATAGCTAGCTACTGAATACAAAAATACAATATTATAATTATTTTATTAGCTACGTATACTCGAACTCTTGGAAATCATATAACTATACAGTGTGAGGATAACAATCGATATTGGCGGTAATTCAAGCATAAAATTATCATTTATTATTTTTGAAGCCTCATGCAGTACAGTGAGTAGCGTGAACGATCAATCACCGGACGGATCTATTTTCGGATGCGATTTTCTCTTAACTCACCATAGCTACCAAATGTGCCTTTAGACAACACTATAGCAGAAGCTTGTGTAAAAAAATATCAGAAATTTCTATGTAGGAACAAGAGCAACAAAAATCAGCTGAGCGAAAACAGCAATCTACGGATGAAGTTACCATTTACCGGACAAACACTTCCTGTCGACTCATCTTTAACCGATATCTTTCTTCCATTCACGTTAAAGAGCAACTCTTCTAGTTTCTAAAAATGTATAGTTGTTTTTTTATTTAATAAAATCCTTTTAATTATGAAATACAACTCAAGGAAACCGGAGTGTCATCCGTGACAACATTCAAATATCTGCACGTGATTTCTTTAAAATATTACATAATCATACGCGCGAATTTTAAACTTCGCTAATCGGTTTATTTGAATTAAATTGTATTGCATATTTAAAAAGGATTTTATTAAATAAACTATACATTTTTAGAAACTAGAAGACTGAGTTGCTCTTTAACGTAAAAGGAAGAAAGAGTACAGATTAGTCCACGGGAAGCGTTTGTCCCATAATGGTAACTTCGTCCGTAGATTGCTATTTTCGGACAGCTGATTTTTGTTGCTCCTGTTCCTACACAGAGATTCCCAAAACTCTGATATTTTGTACACAAGCTTCTATAGTGTTGCCCTACACATTTAGTATATATATATATATATATATATATATATATATATATATATATATATATATATACCGTATACGTCAAAACATTCGAGGGGGAAAACTTGCGGATTTTAGCAAAACGCGAATGTTTTACCATTGAAACTTTTCCTGCTTCACAATTAAAAAATAATTACCATTCGCAGTGAAGTCGTTCTCCAATCACAGGTGTCCAATTGTCTTGATACACATGATAACCACGGACAGAACTGTCGGTTTCAAATTCAGCTTCCGCCATGCGCCCAGCGCGAGTGTCAAACTTTATTCTAATTTGCGCACACTCTAAAATCCGCATCGCAGAGGCGCGCGTTGGCTTTAAGGTTGTAAACCGCGAAAGTTTTCCCTACATAATGCACATTGTTGATGAACCGCGAAAGTTTTTCCCCTCTAATGTTTTGACGTATACGGTATATTCATTGTAAGTTACGAGAAAATCGGGTCCGGAAATAGATCCGTCCGGTGATTGATCCTTTACTCTGCATGCTCATCATAGTAGATATATAAGCCGAACAAAGATTTTAGGACAGCCACTACATTGACATCCCACATATAAACGAAGCGCATGCGTGCACAACTACGCATATTATCGCAATTTCCTGTAGCTTCCGTTTGAACAATTACGTATTGCGCACATGTATGGTCGCACTATACGTGAGCTCTCTATAAAAGGTCTAATGTTTGCTGGCAACGATCATTTAATCATATGCTGAGTATACATACGTATATATAAAAGCTCCTGCTATGATGGAACGACTATCGAGTGTATTAATCTTATTGATACTGACTGCATTCTTATTTAATATTGTAAGCGTTTATATCATAGAGCTATACTACACTAGCTAGCTATAGCTATCTAGGTACTCATGTACGTATAGCTACGTATATCAGTGGCGGATTTAGGGGGGGGGCTAGGGGGGCTATAGCCCCCTCCCTCCTTGCAACCTCAAGGAACATTATAGACTCTATGTATTGATATAAAAATGCACTAAAACACATTAATTCTTGCATTAAGTGTCATTTTTACACTTTACAAAATAAAATAACCTATACCCTCAGAGGGGTTGCACCCACCACACCCCTGGTTCAATTATACATGCACTTTATTAGCCCTTTTTAAAAAATCCATCAAATGCGCTCTAAATCCTTGATTTTGGTAGTTCAAAAACCAAATAGCCTATAGCTTCTGGGGGGCTGCGCCCCCCAGACCCCCTGCTTCAGAGATACACTTCTAGGTTTAGCCCCCTCCCTCAAAATATCCTAGATCCGCCCCTGTATATAATTATACGAAGTGAATATTTAGCCGGTATATACGGTCGCCGGTTTAAGGTTATATGGATGAACTGTCGGATGTTAGTAATAACTACAAAGTGGTTGTTGTTCTAGGGTCGGTGTCCAGGCCGGCTCAGTTTGTTACGGTTAGCGGCCAAGGTTGGTGCCCCAGGCCGTCAGTTGGGGTTAGAGATTTAGAGTAGAAAAGCTCTATTGCAGTAGAGGTAAAATGGGCAATTTTAATTCTAATATCATGTGATGTGGTGTAGACATATAGTGGTTAGAATTCTGTACTATTACTCTGAGGGACGCGGTTTCGAATCCTTAGTAGAAGCACGCCAAAACAGAACTATCATCGTGAAGCCCGTTAAATGTTTTGGGAATTATGGAGTTGTTATTTGTGGTAAAGCCAGACAAGGGACGTCACGCAAGCGCCTCGTTACTAACCGCATGCGGCTGACGCAATAATTGTTTGCATACTTGAGCGGGTACTTGAGTATCCACAACAGGCGCATAATCCTGTTGTTTACGCGGTGAAGAATTATGCTGCAGTTTGTCTTGTTGGGAGAAAAACAGGTAACTTTGTTAGAACGCTACAATAATATGCATGTACGCATGCGTAAGCTCTCCCTTCAGGTAAGAAATAATTTGTTTAAACGTCTTTACAAGTTGTTTGTACTGTTTGTCTGTACATTAATACTATATAATATAGCTAACTATGAATATGTACGATAATACTCTTTTGAGGTCCTGTACATTAATGTTAACAATCATACAACCAAGTACTAAGAATAATAAAAATTGCGGTTAAAAGTGACGTCTAAACTGGGTGTATATAGCTAACAAGCTAAGTCTTAAGTAATTATGTCTTGGGTAATTAAGTCTTAGGTAATTAATTATTGGCTAAACTACACAGTGAACTAACCTTTAAACAACTCCTAGTTCAATATACAGTAAACGATATGTAGCAATTCCATTAATTCACTCTATAGTAAGTTTTCATCTATATTCTAATAAGTGCCAATTGTTAGGTTACCATGGATTTCAATGCTTACATTTAGCGAATCATATTGGAGTAGTCTATGGAGTCATTTTAATGATTTCTTGTGCTGAGAATACTGAAATTAAGATAGATTGATCGATTAATTCATCAACTCCGTTACTGGTAAGGTCGTTGTACCGTGCAGAAACAAAGAATACGCGCAAAGGCAGACGTGTTGGCCGATGGCTATTATAGAAGCCACGCCAACCGACCTTAGTGGTACATAAGTTTGTTTTGCATGTATTATTTAATAAAGGCTAGCAGCTGCCTTATTGCATATATATGGCTTACCATTCATGTATTCGGTATACAGTATGCAGTTTCTAAACATTTATGATATTTACAATTATTTATTTAAATTTACTTAATAAATACTTTATATTTATAAATATAAAGTAAAAAATATATATAATATATTATTAAATAAATACTTTATATTTATTTAAACTTACTGTTATAGCTAATGTGTTAATATATGACCTATATGCATGCACTGTTGCCTATGGCCTGTGATTAATCACCTAGCTATGGTTTTATATCACTAAACTAATCCGTTGGTGATTGATTCGTAATGACTGTACTTGGTTGTATGTCATCGTTGCTAGTAATAATAATAATAATAATACTTAATTATTATTATTATCTAATTTTACCAGTTAGGCACTGGAAGGGATACACAGAGGGCATTAGCCTGTAGAGCGTGCTTACCTAAAGCCATGGGAACCTATTAGAATCAAATGGGGTAGGACAACTATATTAAATTTTTTGGAGGGGCCATGCAGCTAAGGGGTAAATTCTAGTAGTTTTGTATTATTATCTAATTTTACCAATCAGGCACTGGAGGGGATACTAGCCTGTAGAGCGTGCTTACCTAAATAATAATAATAATTAAAAATAATAATAGCTACAGAGAACTGGTATCAGCAATGCCAGGGTAAGAACAACTCTCCTTGAGCGCCAAATTCCATCTCAGCAGGTCTATCAGACAACAACAGGGTTGTAGGTATTTGTGAAGACTTGATGGGAATTGGCAAGAGTTACAGCCATGAAATAGACACTGTTTGTGTGCTTGTGGTTTTAAAATGTGTATGGTTTAAAATAATATAGTGTTGCGGCATGCGCATATACTACACACCGTGTTTAGCTATCTAGTTTTTGTACGATTGTCATGGAGCTTTCAATTTTTGATACGATACTGACAACTTATTTTTGCAGATCCTGTCAGACGATTTTGTAAAAAGAAGGTTTGAGGCATGCCGTGAAGTTAGAGTTTCTTTGCTTGCGCTACCCTTCTGTCTTGTAATAATGATAATAATAATAATTAAAGCTTTACAGTATAAGTATGTGGCTAGAGATTGAGTTACAATAAGTTTATACAGGGTGGTATGCGTGCAGGTACTAAAGGTATATGCTGGTAACTTGTGCTAGTACCCAAAATAACTATAGTGTAAGCGACCCGGCTATTATCGAACGGTACTTATTATTGACCAGTAATAATTCCATTTATTATTTCCAATTATCATCGTAGATGGGAAGTTTTATTTTGTTAACTAAGCCATGAAACAGGTTTTAAACCAACAAGGAACAGTTTTACTGTGTTTAGTATTGGTGAGCATGTATGTATTTAGTCAGCTATCATAGTTGCATTCGTGACAAGCACGCCAAGCTATGTGGGACTCATGGTAGTATATCAGCCTTGTCAATGTTTATATCAAGACTCACGATAGTGAGTCGCGAGGCCAAGAAGAAGCAGCAGTACGCGACGAATGAGTGAGTTATTTACAGGTAGCACCGCTCAAAAATTCGCAGACGCTGTAACTAAGCCGCCATAAAAGCTACCGCTTAGTTATTACAGACCTAGTACGTTCTTACTATATAGAATCAATATACCAACAATGAAGTGAATAGGTGCCTCCCTTCCTGAGTATCAGCCATTGCGAGTTTTATGGCACTCGTTTTGCGACAACGCACGACGAACCATCTGCCCCGCCCATTTTCGCTCGTTAATTAGAGAATTAGTACCTTCATTGTTTGAAGAATCAATAACCCGAAGTACACCGAAATCGGCTCAGCCAGTCTTCAGATACGGCCTTACAAAGTCCTTCCTTTCACAAAAATATTTTTGACGCGGCAGTCGTTTTTTTTTCTTCTTTGTTTCTTTCTTTCATTTTCATCGCACACTTTTTCGTGGGCTTGCGGGGAGCTCGCGCGAATCCCGGAAGTTTTTTTCAAACTCTCTTTTTGTACATTCACTTGTTTGTCTAATAACTCACTCATTTCGTCATGGATTTCAGCCAAATTTGTATCAGCACTTCTCCCATGTATGCTCTACCTGTCATACTACTTTCAGTCTGAAGTAAACACTTGAATGTATTTGAGAAAGGCTATTACACTGCAGGTTGATAGTTTCCATAACTTGGACCCCCTTGAAATGATTTGCATAAACTTTCAGATACACAATCTATATTGATGTATCACTCTGTAATGAAAGTTAAAAAAAAATTGTAGGCTTGAATTTTTCAAAATTCAGCTTCAAAGTTTAATTTACAATATTGTATGCTAAGCAAGTACAAGTTATGCCCATGCACTACTTCTCTGCTGCTTGCTAGTAATAACATCTGTTTCCAAAAAAGTGGTGATATGCTAAACAAAAACACCTTGGGTGTAAAAAAAGTGCGAGGCCAATTAGAAGCAGCATTGCAAACAGGTGCGACCAAAAACTTTGATATCAGTTGAGGCCAAGAAGTTACTTATCAAAAATCTTTTTTAACTACTTGAATGACATACAATAGTTTATAGCATATTTTCACAACTATGATTGGCTTTGTCACTTGGCCACCTTTTTCACACCATCATTATTAATAAAGGTGGCCAAGTGACAAAGCCAATCATAGTTGTGAAAATATGCTATAAACTATTGTATGTCATTCAAGTAGTTAAAAAAGATTTTTGATAAGTAACTTCTTGGCCTCAACTGATATCAAAGTTTTTGGTCGTACCTGTTTGCAATGCTGCTTCTAATTGGCCTCGCACTTTTTTTACACCCAAGGTGTTTTTGTTTAGCATTCTATTTACCTATAACATTACACTTTAAAGAGTAGGAAAATGTGCTGGATGAAGCAATAGGGTTGTTACTATCTTTGACGGAGAAGACTTCTGCTGATGAAGACGAAAGGTCAGCAAGGCCGTCGGAAGCGGTGAGGCTGGTGAGGCCCTGGCCTCACCAGTTTTTCAGCCCAATTCTAATATTTCCGCACTGACCTTTTTTTAATTTTCGAGTCATAAATATCAAACAGTAGCTACAATAGTATAACTTACACGAAACATTCAGCCTGCTGCTAAAACATAAATTATGCACAGGACTGAAACACTCGATAACACTCCGACTGAATTCATTAGAATTAAAATAGCTCACGAGATATGCATTTAAATTTTTCAAAATGGAGGCGAGGCAGTATTGGAAATTTGCGAAATGGCCATAGAAGAAATACACGGTTCAACTTTTAAGGAGAGTTACAGAAATACAAGTAAGTGACTGAATTAGTTAAGCTTTGTTTTCTTCACTCCTGTTTATACAGCTCATTGTGTGATTCCAACGGCCGAACCAGCCAACGATATGCAACGTGGCTAGAAGAGTTAAGTGATAACCGCGCATCAACCATCCTTGTCTACGTATGGAAATGAAGAAATTGTGGATGTATGTGAGACTAACCCCGTAAAAGATGTTTTCCGAGAAAAGACGTCAGGCGTAGCTTTTGAATTTCTACAGCAGTAATAACTACAAGACTGGAGCACCAATTGTTGCCTTTATGTGGCTGATATCAGTGAAGGAAGGAAGTCTTGCTCGTAGCTTAGATGTATGTGTGGCATACGTGATCATCTGGATGCGTTCCCACAATCGATAGTTAATAACTCATGCACTATATTTCGTAGAATGGCTCAAGCAGTTTGTATAGTTTATGCATTAGTTATGCACCTCATGCTGTTACACTAGATTAGCTATAGCTAGTCGTGTCGTGCTGTGCACCTGATAACAACAACTATTAATAAATGCACGTATGAACCAGCATGGTATAGATAGCTATAGCTATATAGTGTATTAAAAAATTGTGTACCCGGACATCAAAAAATCTAATACTTTGGTGCTTTCCTTTTTTGGGCCGCACCACAATTGAATTGCTTCCGACGGCCCTGGTCAGTGAGAGGTTACTGGTGCTGTTCCTTTGCGTTGATAGACTGACATGAGCCAATGTAAATCATCTAAATGATTCTAAATATATTTAATGTAAATCATCTAAATGATTCTAAATATATTTAATGTAAATCATCTAAATAAATGTAATTTAATGTAATGTAAATCATCTAATATAATGTAATGTAATGTAATGTAAATCATCTAAAAAATCATTTAATTTAATGTAAATCATCTAAATAAATTTAATGATTCTTGGTATGCGAATAATGTGATTTATAAGGCATCGTGTGATATATATACCGTATAGAGGGTTGTTGTTGCGAGGTCCAAATATTTGCGAACACCATTTGGATTCGCAAAAATTCCTGCTGGTTGCTAAAGATCTTAATGTTTCCGTTCAATATTTTTATGATAAAAAATCAATGATGCTTTGAGATAATGTCTATTTATAAACGTACTTTCCTTTCGTAGATTATGCAATATGTTTCATGCTGGCCACGAATCATGGTGTCCATGGTAAAATTTGACCACGAAATTGACACCATAGTGATAAAGCTAGTATATTATAGGTTTTGTTGCGTACGTGATACAGAAAATACGGAAATCCAAAAGCCTTTGCAAATATTTCTTCTGGGAGAGATTTTTACAGCATCGCAAATATTTGTACCTCGCAACAATAACCCTCTATACGGTATTAGAAGGCAGAGTTATCACGTGTACCCCAACAATTGAAAGAATGGAGGTGGTCGATAATAGATAATGGAGAAATGTACGTGTGGTCTATAATAGGTAGTACTTTACACATGTTTGGTTGACGGCGCATAGCTGGAAGGTGATCCACCTCACGTGACTCTACTTTTAGCTGCAAATAGAGGAAGGATAGACGAACAAGATCGTGAAAGTCTGAAGTTGATAGGGGGTTGTGACAGGAAGTTATCATAACTTTACAGCATGAGTTACAATGAAACGGTTTATTGATTGTAGAGTTATCTTAATTGGTTAGCTACATGCCGAGGGACTGTTGGTATCCTGTGCAAACAGCCGGAATAAAGTACTTATGTAGCTATGTAACAATTATGTACAAAATAGTTTGAAGCAGAACAGATTGTGATCAGGTGTCAGTGAGTCTGTAAAAGTTAACTGAGACAGGTTGTCTTGAGCAGCGGTAGCAGGGGCAGATGACATGGTAAGAGCAAAGGGAGTCAGAGTTGAAGCTGGTAGTAAACTGATTCCATAGATATGCAGTAATTTGATTTTTGATCATGTGAATAGAAAGAGATGTATCTATTTCTGGTAGATGGTTCCAAAGCCTTACAATTCTGTTAAAATAAAAGTGATGGTGTGAAGATTGGAGTGCCTTAATGTGTACCAGTTTGGAAGAAGTTCCTGATCTGGTAGGGTTTCTAGCGAATTGGATATGCCTCCTGATGTCAAAGTGATCCGTGAGTGCTTTTAGAGATTTCACAAAAAAGATTAAGTCGTTCAGTTCATAAGTGTACATGAGTGGTAAGGGGTGTAACTGCTCAAGTCGTACTTTGTATGGCAGCTCGTAATTATTTAGAATATATTTGGTGGCTCTACGCTGAACACGTTCCAGAGTGAAAACATCGTTCAGTAGTTGAGGCCTCCATAGTTGAGAGCAATAGAGCAGTTGTGATCTTACAAGTGAGATGTATAGTTGATTTTTGGCTGCAGTGGAGCCAACACTAAAAGTACGACGGAGTAGTCCTAGGGTTTGATAAGCTTTGGCAATAATAATGTTGTAATGTTCTGTCCAGTGAAGGTCAGTGGAAAAAGTCACTCCGAGATCTTTATGTTGAGACATCCGTCTTATTAAGTTACCATTGATTGCATATTTTGGTGTGTCAAGTGAAGTTTTTTGCCAGAAGCATAAATGTACAAATTTAGATTCGTTAAAGAGAAGGCTAAAGATATAGCTCCAGGTAGATATGTTGTTGATGTCTTGTTGGAGTTTGTCACTATCACTTGTTGATTTGATAGCTAATAGGCATTTAGTGTCATCGGCAAATATAAAGGGAATTGCAGAGTGGATGCATTGAGGGAGATCATTAATAAAAATGACAAACAAAAGAGGCCCCAGGACACTGCCTTGTGGAACACCTGACAGCACTTTGCAGAGAGCTGAGTTAGATGCACCGATCCTAACAAATTGGGAACGGTGCTTCAAATAGGACTGTAGCCAGGACCATAGTTTACCAGTTATACCAGCAGCATGAAGTTTTTGCAGTAGACCATCATGTGAAACTGAGTCAAAGGCCTTCCTAAAGCCCATGTAGACCACATCCGCCTCAGCCTGCAACGACTTGGCTTCTAGAACTCTCTCAGTAAATAGAAGTAGTTGCTGGACTGCAGATCTTCCCTGGAGGAAGCCAAATTGGTGACATTAAAAAGAACACTCCGAGTACCTCAAGATATTGTTATACACTACTCTTTCAAGCACCATCGAAAGTATACACAATAGTGAAATAGGTCGATAATTGTTGACTAAGGATTTATCGCCAGATTTATAATAGGCGTAATCCAGTGAGTATGCCATTGGGATGGAATGTTACCAGAGGACAGGCTAACTGCAAACAGGTGACAAATTGGCTTGAGTAGTGATAAAGCACAGCGTTTGTAAACTAAAGGGCTGATGTTGTCAATACCGGGTGCCTTGTTACCACCTAGAGAGCTGAGTATAGTGAGTACTTCAGACTCAGTGATTTCAATGTCTTGTAACGTACTAGTACTTGCAGACAATGCAGACTCACTGACTGGAGTAATGATATCAGAGGAAAATACTGAATAGAAGTAATTGTTAAATAGTTGGGCTTTCTCTTGATCGTTACAAGCCTGTTGATTGTTGTGGAACATTTGAGTAGGGAAGTTATCATGTCCCTTTATGTTGGAGATGTACTGATAGATTTTGTTGTTGTGAGTATGAGCAAAATTGAATATAAGATTAGATTCATAGTCAGACTTGGCCTCGGCCATCGCTAGGTGTAGCTCACTTGCTATTTTGTCAACTTTTGACTTGTTCAACTCAGTAGGGTGTTTCTCATACTTTCTTTTCTGGGTACGCAAGCACTTGACTTTGTGTCGGATGAAGGGAGTGAACCATCTAGGTTGATTGATATTTTTGATGGGTACTTCGGGCACAAACATGTTAGTAGCATTGTGGGTAGCTGCCTTGAGTTGCTCCCAAATAAATTCAACGTCCCTTGAGTTAAAGATTTGACTAAAGTTGTAGGAATACAGGTACTGGTTCATGTCTGCCCAGTTAGCTTGATAATAGTTGTACTTGTATTTGGGTAAATCAGATGCCTTGTTGTGGTGATGAGCAATGGAAAAAGTAATTATGTGGTGATCTGAAGAGAGGCCAGGTGGCAGATTAGGGTGAACATCAATGCTTTGACAGTGATCAGAATTAGTTAAGATCACATCTAGAATGTTACCTGCTGTATGGGTTAGACTGTCTAATAACTGCATCAGATTAAGGTCAAATATAATTTCTGCATAAGCATTGGAAATAGTGGAATAACCACTATAGGTATTCCAGTCAACATCGGGGAGGTTTAGGTCTCCAATTAATAATAGATCTGTTGGATTGTCAAACGAGCGCAAGTAGGATAACAAAGATGTGTCACACTGATCCGTGCAGTTGGGGGGTCTGTAAGTCAGGCAAATGACAGTTGAGGTTGTTAGTAGTAATTTCGGCTGAAAGAACATCCAGGTCATTGGGGGAAGGTAGTTCTCTGAATGAAATTGAGTCTTTAAAAGCCAGTAACACTCCTCCTCCCCTCCCATTTCTGTCTTCGCAAAACATTGTAACCGCAAGGGAGTAGCTCGTTAGTATAGATGTGCTTTGTCAGCCAAGTTTCAGTTATGGCAATTACATCAAAGTCATTTGAGTAGATGTAGGATTGAAAATTGTGTATTTGATTATTTAAGCTTCGAGCATTCCATAGTAAGAAGGAAAAATTACTGAGCATTCAATTATTGATTTTAAAATGCGCGTCGTCAGATACGCTCTGATCCGTTACATCGGTGGAACCAGTTCGACCAGGGACACTGTTGGCTGCTGACGGTGCAGTTTGAGATGCTCTTTGATCCGTTGCATCGGTAGAATCAGTTTGACCAGGGACACTGTTGGCTGCTGGCGGTGCAGTTTGATTAGAAGGACAGAGATATTGCAAACAGTTGTTGTGAACCTGGGCGTGTTTGTTACCTTTGAGATATAAAGTTAGGGATCGGATCTTAATATCTGTTTTGTCAGTTCCTGCTTGTATTAATTTCCATCGCTCACCAAGTAAGAGTGATTCTCGGTGTCTGTCCTCTTTTGTTTGATCTGGCTTGATAGTAATGCCTTGGGGTGCAAGGGCTCTATTGGCTAGTATGGTTGTAACATCTACAGCTCGGTTTAGTTTAAGAAGTATGGGACGAGGACGAGAGGACTGTGACAATTTATTGTAGCTTCCAAGGCGTAGGCAATCTCGGATGGAGTGAGAATCAATATCAGCATTGAGTTCAGAGACAGCATTTAGACAGTTTGCTAAATTGGACTTTTGTCGTTCAGGTCTGGGAGTTGCTTTTGGACACTCCGCTACACCGTAGATGACAACGTTAAATTTACGTTCACCAGGAAGAATCCCCCTCGAAGGAGGTTTTGTTTTAGGTTCAGTGGTTGCTGTAGGCAGAGTTGGGGGTAACTAGTTACTTTGTAACTAAGTTATGTAATATATTACTTTCAAAGTGACTAAGTAATATAACGAGTTACTTTTTTCAAAAGTAATATGTAACTAGTAATAATATTACTTTGTAAAGATTTACAATTAGTTATATTACTTTCCATATTTTTCTGTATAAAAGTCCGTTCACTAATAGTCATTTCCTTTATAAATTATATGAGTGCTGTTACACAGACATTTCTCATGTAGAAAAACTACTTATCATCAGAGAATCAGTGCTAAACGTAATTCTTACCACCAAATAAGTGACTTTTATAGTAGTCAATGAGTGAAAAAAGTAACTAGTAATATATTACTAATTACTTTTGGGAGAGTAATATGTAACTGTAATGAGTTACTTTTCCTGAAAGTAACGAGTAATATGTAACTAGTTACTTTTTAAAAGTAACGACCCCAACTCTGGCTGTAGGTGTGTAACAACGTGCTGAGTACGTTCTAGAATAATCTTATCAAAATTCACGTGCCCTTAATAATCACGTGATACCTAATTACATTACATCTCCATCGCTACAAAAAGAAGTGTACTATAGACTACAAGAGTCAAAACCCTTACAGTGCTCTAATCAAATTTATGTGAAATTGTGCAGTGTGCGTGATGTGTATGTGTTACAGTTACAAGAATTGGTCCGTATAACGGCTTGGTGCCCTTATGGTTCTTTGAAAACGTCTCAAGGCTGGAGGTGGTACAACAGGGGAAATGGACTCACGAGCATCATTATTTTCTTCAATAGTTTCATTTGCATCACTGTCATATGATTGATCGTCTAGGAATTCATCAGCATTTGTTTTGATATCTGTACTGCCTATCATCTTTCTTAGGTCCTTTCTGTTTCTGCGATAGTGTTGTCCTTGTGGTGTCACAATGTTATATGAGCGAGGAGCTGTTTGGCTGATATTGGTCACTTTGGCTGGCTTCCATCTGCCATCTTTTGATGTCATCAGTACTGAGTCACCAATATTTAGGCTCTTCAATGGTTTTGCATGTCGGTCGTAAAACAATTTTTGTTGTCTTCGGTGTTTCTGAAGTTCCTCCTGTACTATTATTGGGTTGATTGTTTCCGGCTTTAGTAAATTGCTTGTAGGAGGTATGAGAGTCTTTGTACGCCTACCCATAAGCCGTTGGGCTGGTGAGCCAAGGGTATCTGACCATGGAGTGTTGCGATACTCTAGCAATGCTAGGTATGGGTCATTTCCATCATGTGCTGCCTTCTTCATCAGCCTTTTGATGGTTTGTACAACTTTCTCAGCCATGCCGTTGGACTGCGGATGGTATGGGCTGGATGTGCGGTGATCAATTCGGTAATGCTTAATAAACTGTCGAAACTCGTGGCTAGAAAATTGGGGCCCGTTGTCAGATATTAAGACATCGGGTATCCCATGGCGGGAAAACTGAGACTTGCTGTGATTAATCACTTGCTTGGCTGTGGTGTGAGTGAGCAGGTCAAGTTCGACAAATCCTGAGTAATAATCCACTATCACAAGGTATTGCTTTTGCTGTAACTCAAATATGTCAACACCGACTTTAGACCATGGACGATCTGGGATGGAATGTGTGATCAGGGGTTCCTTCTGGTTTTTTCTTTGGTACATGTTACAGGTAGCGCAGGTCGAGACGGCATCTTGGATTTGAGATGACATACCTGGCCAGTATAATATGTCTCTAGCTCGTCTTTTGCACTTCTCAATGCCCAAATGAGAACTGTGAATCAACTTCAACATTTCCGGTTGCATGGCCTTAGGGATTATGATCTTTTCACCTTTGAAAAGGATGCCGTCGCTGAACGATATCTGGTCTCGGAATGACCAATATGGTAAACATTGGGTCGGCACTTTTGACTAATGATCCGGCCAGCCGTCCAGAGTTAGTTGCATTAATTGTTGCAGAGCTAAGTCAGATTGAGTCGTCAATTGGAGTTGTTCTAGTTTATAATGTGATATCGGCAGCGCTGATATTGCGTTTACTTCAAATTGAAATGACATGGAGTTGTCAGGCTGTTCTGGTAAATATGCTCTTGATAGAGTGTCTGCAATTATTAGCTGTTTTCCAGGGCGGTAGATAAGGTTGATTGAGTACTTTTGTATAGACATGATCATCTTTTGGAGTGTTGCTGGTGCTTGATGGAGAGGCTTTTTGAATATGGCTTCTAAAGGTTTATGGTCAGTCTCCACTTCAATGGTAGGCATGCCGAAAATGTATTCGTGAAACCTGGTGCATCCGAATGCCACGGCCAGCATTTCCTTCTCAATTTGGGCGTAGTTTTGCTGGCACGTAGTGAGGGCTCTGGATGCATAAGCAATGGGGTGATTATCCTGTAGGAGGACAGCTCCCAACCCTTTAGAACTGGCATCAACAGATAGCTTGGTAGGCCTACTAGGGTTGTAATATTTGAGTACAGGGGCTATGATGATCAGTTCTTTCAAGGATAAAAAACTTTTTTCTTGTTCAGGTTGCCAATGCCATTCCACATTCTTTTCCAGCAGGGTTCGTAGTGGTGAAGCTACGTGAGATAGATTAGGTATAAATTTACCCAGATAGGTTAACATACCTAGAAATCTTTGAAGTTCGTCTCTGTTCTCTGGACAGGGCATGTTAATAATGGCCTCTTTCTTCTTCGGATCTGGTTTTAGACCATCCTTACTGATTATGTGGCCAATGTAAGTAATAGCATCTTTTTTGATTTGGCACTTGTTCTTATTGAGCTTAAGATTTCTGTGCCGTGCTCTTTCTAAAACTTGTGTTAAGCGGGTGTCATGTTGCTCTTCACTTTCACCCCATATGAGTAGGTCGTCGACAACAACTTCAACTCCTTCTATATCGTGAAACATCTCTGACATTGTTCTCTGGAAAATGTCTTGGGAAGAAGAGAGTCCGAATGGAAGGCGTTTAAACATGTAGTGTCCGAAGGGTGTGTTAAAAGTGCAGAGCTTTGTACTTGGTGTGTCTAACTTGAGTTGCCAGAAGCCAGAACTGGCATCCAGGACCGAAAACACCTTGGCATTCGGCATTCTTGTAACAATATCGTCAATTGTGCTCATTGGGTAGTAATCACGCTTGACTGCCTTGTTTAAATCGCGTGGGTCTATGCAGATTCTGAGGTTACCATTTGGCTTAATAATGGTGACCATACTATTCACCCAGTCTGTGGGTTATTCTACTTTTTCTATTACGTCAAGCTTTTCCATGCGATGAAGTTCCTGTTGAATCTTAGGCCTCAAAGTGACTGGGATTTTTCTCGGTGGGTGTACGACAGGCTGGGCACTTTCGTCAATTTTGATGTGGTATGAAGCACCTGTTATGCATCCCAATCCTTCAAAGACATCACTGTATGTGTCCAGAATATCAGCAGTTTGGTTGTTGATAGCGTCCAATCGTTGGACTAGATTCAGCTCCATACAAGTCGTCAAGCCCAATATGTTGGGAACGTCCTGGTCAATCACTTCAAAGACCACAGGATGACATTTTCCTTTATGGTGGCAGGTCATGGTGACTTTACCACGTGCGTTGAGTCGCTGGCCGCCAAAGGCAACTAGCTTTGCATGTGATTTTTGCAGTGGCCTTGGGCTTAGTTGGCGGTATTTCTGCGTGGAGATGACGTTACATTGTGCACCTGTATCGATCTTAAAACACATTTTCTGGTGGTTTATAAGGAGTGTTACTTTCCAATCAGATGACTTAGTGGTGGTGCATTGCACCATAGCACCATATCAATAAAGAGGTCGTCGGAGGTGTCAGAACCATCATGTGTAACACTGTGAACTTTCTTTTGGTACTTTGTAACAGTACGGCTTCGGCATACTTTAGCAAAATGGTTTCTGCGACCACAGTTGTAGCATTCTACACCTTGTGCTGGGCAGGGTTGGTTGCGATAGTGTTGATTTCCACATTTGTCACATTGAGGTTTGGGTTTATCACTTTGACGTCGCTTCTGGATGGCAAGGACTTCCTGATAGTGTGTTTCTTTACTGGTGGCACTAGAACTAAGAGTTTTCAGCTGAGTCGACGTAGCTTCATTCGCTCTGCATATGTCCAGGGCCTTCTGGAGCGTTAGTTCACCTTCCTTTAGTAGACGCGCGCGGGTCTTGTCGCAAATGATGCCGCATACAATTCGATCACGAATGAGACTATCCTTTAACTCAGCAAATTCACAAGGCTGAGCCTTGGTTTTCAAGTCTGTTACATATTGATCGATGGTTTCCCCAGGTTGCTGGTTACACGTGTTGAACTTGTGTCTTTCCCACGTGACATTTTTGCGGGGGTTGCAATACTGGTCAAACTTTTCCGTTATTTTATCCACCTTGTTTTTGTCGTCGGCGGTTGTCCATGAGAAAGTGT
Source organism: Spongia lamella (assembly GCA_963930835.1). NCBI lineage: Eukaryota > Metazoa > Porifera > Demospongiae > Dictyoceratida > Spongiidae > Spongia > Spongia lamella. The sequence continues at coordinate 6,849,967 of OZ005747.1, forward strand.
TGTAAACTTCCAGTGCCTCCGGTCCGGCCATATGAAGAAACGTGGCGGCTTGAACTCCTGTGGCTTTTTCAGATAGGCCACTGGCGAGGGAAAATATCTCGAATCGTTGCTTCCATCTTCTCCAATTTTCAGCAACATTACCGTCTAAGCTCAACGCTTCTGGTGGTGAAAGCTGGTCCATTTTTTGGGAGCACTTCTGACACCATGTAACAACGTGCTGAGTACGTTCTAGAATAATCTTATCAAAATTCACGTGCCCTTATATAATCACGTGATACCTAATTACATTACAGGTGTTTGCTGAGTGGCTGTACGATTAATGGTGTCAGGTGATTCTGTTTCCATTGACTGTGGTAATTGGGAAGCATTAGGATTAAGTGAAGCTTCTAGATTAGATAATTTGCTTGTCAATGTCTTTATTGTATCCTTTAGACTGTCAATTTCATTGTGTTGTTTAACTAATGTACAATACGAACACAAAAATGGAATAGTAGACTCGCCAAGTTTGTCGTAACCAATACGGATAATTCCAGCACACATTCTATGGATCCAGCCCTGGCATTCCCCTTCGCAGAATAATGCTTCATGACCGTCCGTTTCTTCATCAGATTCTAGTATAGCTTTCTCACAAACCAGGCAGTTAATTTCATCAGCCTTGGATTTCTTTCCTGTGCAGTTGGGGGGCTAGTGCTGTACCGGTCGTTTCCCCTTAGTTTTTTGAGAGCGATTTGAGTTTGGAGTCATCATAGCAACGCCGGGGTGAGAGTAGCCGCGACGAAAACAGCCTTACGAGTCTGGTGCGGAGAGAGTTGACGCCGAGGTAAGGTAGTCGCGAGTAGTAGGGATCCGCAGGAGCCCAAAATATACCAAAAAGTTCAATGAAACTCGGTCGATAATAGGTCGCTACGCTACATACATATAATATATAATACTAGAATTAGCTTAATTAAAGTGTCATTAGTGCATGGTTACTGTTGTACTGCCAGTGATGCAAAGTTAGCTGGTTGTGGGTTTTTAAGCAGCCAAGTTATAGCAAGCGCATACAAAATGGTAAGTAGCTAGCCACATAGCTAAGTCGTTGCTGTCAAAGTTCCTAGTGAAATGTTCCCAGAGATTGTTTCTTCTGAATGGTAAGGTTTTCTGTAAAAAATCGTCCGAGAGGATTATCAAGCAGAATTCTCAAGGAGTTTCAAGGTTAACTCGGAGATTACTGCAGTGCCTAAAATAACTATTTTTTAACACTGCACAAAAGTATACCTAATGCAGTCATCTCGAGTTTGGAATCGTAAGAATCAAGACTACAGCCAAGCTTAAAATTCATTACAATATTTATCTCCTGCATGCAACTACGTACATCGCCCACTTTCATGTGAGGGCTAAAAATATCTGATTGTATGCAATTTATTTGAGCACACACTAAACAAGTCAGCCCTCTGTTAGATTTTAGCTACGTAGTACTAAATTATGTGTGTATGATGTGTTTAACAGTTTCTATGATGAATGATGACAATTTAATACTGCACAATTTACATTTTATCACTGCACATTTTAGCTTTATCACTGCACATTTGTGCTGTGATAACCCCTTATTTTAGGCACTGGATTACTGAGATAGGAGAAAACCATCCGGCTCGATCCGGCTTTGAACTCAGCGCGTTGTAACTTAGCCATTTAAACACTCGGAGTTCCAGTTTGGTTTGTCAAATAGTGTAAAGACTGGCCATTCATCCGATCACTGCTGCAAGGTCCATGTATGCTTTACAGACATATAAAATCGGTCATTTGTGCGGATTCAGAAACCCGCGACCACCCTCCAAAAATAGATATTTAACCCCGGGATTGGAAATTGTCACGTGATAAACAATATTTCTTTAGAACAGTCTTCGAATCTTACGTGTTATTATTATTATTATTATTATATTAGCAAAAACCTGAAAGGTTATCACACTAATGTATATATAGCTACACCAAATAACTACCATAATTATAAGTTTGTTACATAGCTAATTTAGTTAGAAGGTCCTTGAAAGAAGTAAGATTTATGTCTGATAGATTAGGAATAGGCAGATTGTTCCATTGGGGGATAGTTCTTGGTGAAAATGAGTAGCGGTAAATGTCAACTGTTGATTGTGGATGGGAAAACTTTTGAGGATGGTGAGCTCGAGTACTGGTAAGATGAGATGGGGTGGGAAGACATTGGTCTGGGACAAACAATATATATACTGTAGGTGATTTGTGATCTTGTACATAAGAATAAGCCGGGCATGCCTCCTACGATCCTGAAGAGAAGGCCAGTTTAATTCTTTTAACATGTCAGTGATGCTATCTCGCTGATGTCTGTTCCATGGTCTGTTTAAGACAAAGCGGGCTGCTCGGTGCTGTATCATTTCAAGTTTGTCAATGACATTTTGATGATAGGGATCCCAAATGGAACAACAATATTCAATAGTTGGTAACACCAATTGTTTATATGCATATTCTTTAAAGTATTTTGGGCAAGCATGTAAATTTCATTTCAGAAAACCAAGAAGCCGAATTACTTTATGAGATATAGTATATAATCTATGTGAGGATGCCATGATAACTTGTTATGCAGATGTATACCAAGATAGCAATGTTTGTCTACTGTGTTTAAGGGCATGCCCCTCATTTCATATACAAAATGACTTACATTACGGTGAGTAGTTATTTGTAGAATGTTACATTTAGATAGGTTAAAGTTCATCTGCTACATTTCTGCCCATTTTACAAGGTTGTTTAGGTCACCCTGCAGGATGTCATGATCGTCAGCAGATACAATAGGCCAGGCTTATATATAAGATGTCATCTGCGAAAAGATGTAATTCACTATGTATATTTGAGGAGACATCATTTATGTAAACTAAGAAGAGAACTGGTCCAAGGACTGATCCCTGGGGAACACCAGATGTAACTGAACATGGTGTAGAGTGCTGACCCTCCACAACCACTTGCTGAGTTCGGTTATTTAGGAAAGACTTAAGCCATTTTAGTAACTTTCCTCGAACGCCATGATAGTACTCTAACTTGTGTAGAAGTCTTTGATGGGCTACCTTATCAAAGGCTTTAGCAAAATCCAACACAGCTGCATCCACCTGTAACTTATTGTTTATTGCCCTGGTTACATCATCAATAGTGACAAGCAATTGTGATTCGCATGAATGGTGCTGTCTGAAACCAAATTGATTGTTGAGCAAAATACAATTTTACTCTGGATGTTTCATTAATAATTGGCTTACAATAACATGTTCCATGGTTTTGCAGATGACAGACGTCAATGATATTGGGTGATAATTTTGGGGATCCATCCTATCTCCTTTTTTGTGAACAGGTGTAATAAAGGCATGTTTCCACTGGGATGGTAATATGCCATAGTTCAAAATAGGTGGGCTAGCATTGGCGAGATCTCCATAGATGTAGCCTTCAAAGCGTAGGGATGTATATCGTCTGGACCTGGAGACTTATAAGGATTTAAATTTTGTAGTAGCTATGTGAAAGATCCCTTGTGTAGTTATTTCAAAGTCAGGCATGGGTGGATACGGGAAGTCCAATTTATGCGGAAAAGTTACTGAGTCCTCAGAAATGAATACTGATTTTAAATATTGATTTAATATAGCTATTTGCCTTTTCAAGTGAGTTTGTAATAACCTTCCCATCAGTAGTTTTAAGAATATTTGTTTCCACTTTATCTTGTCTCTTGGATTTTATATATCACCAGAAAGGCTTTTTATCATTTGAAGATGAAATAATATTTGCAATGTAAGATTTATGTTTTTGTAGAAATTTATACTCTGTCCAGTCCTCCTCACAGTGGTATAGCTTAGCTCAGTTGTACACCTGTTGCCTTTTTTTATTAGATGTTTTATTTCAGTTGTCATCCACGATAGATGTATTCTTCTACATACATACTTGAATGGAATGTGGTCATGTATAATAGTCAAGAAATGGTTGTGAAAAAATTTCCAGTTTTCATATATACTTCTGAAAGTAGTGTCATTTAGTTGGAAATATTGATCAGATATATCCAAGAGGTTTTCACGTATTATGTCCCAGTTTGCCCTGTTATAAGTAGCTATAGTGAAGACTGTGCATGGCAGCACAGTGACGTTTACTAACATCTCCAGTGAACGTCACTGGAAGCAGTAGCCTAAATGTCTCCCGTGAAAATTAGCTACATAGTCTCGCGCCACAGGGCCGGGGCGGGCGGAAAGAGACTAGTCTTGTGAACCAGCCCCTTTTTCCACGTCCGCCCGAATATATAAGAAAAAAGGGGCTGGTTCACGAGACTATAGCGAGAGACTAAAATTTACAGTCAGCATCACTGCATATGCTGTCACATCACTGTCACTTGCACAGTCTTAGCTCAGTAGTTACTTAGTTTTAAATCTATGCAACGGGGCCGGGGAAACAAAATACCCGAGCGGAACATATATCACTATGACTTGTAGAACATAACGCATTAGTGATATATATATGTGCGGGGAAACACGCATCCCTAGGGATATGTGTTCGGGAAACACGAAACTCGGGGAAACACACATCACTGTAACACCAGGACAAAATTCTGTTTTATGGACGGTGGTTTGTATAGCTAGTAGCTACCTAAATAGCAGATAGCAACTGAACTCTGTGAAATTTCGTATTAGCTATAATAGCTACATTCACTTATATGCCAACTCTCGTGGGCTTTGCAGCTTTTATAGTATAGCTAGGCTACAGGCGTAAACAATCGATTAGCTACGGGGACCAAACATTCATTGGCTTGTGGCTAGAGTACAGATTAACCAAACCTTCGCTGATTAAATTGATTTTGAAGCTGTAGGTCTTCAGTTGAAGATGTCACAGTGTAAGCGGGAAACCATACAAGCGTAATAACTATTGCCCCATCTCTCTAACATCTATTATCTATTTGTAAAATTATGGAGCACATCATAATAATTATATGTAGTCATTTAATGCATCTTGACACTTATAATAACATTCTTCTTAATACTCTAATTGCCAGCTCACATGCTGTGTCTGGAGAGTAGGCTTGCGCTTATTATGGTTTTTAAATTGCCTATTATGCTTTGGAGCAATGCTTCAATATTCTTCCTATTATGCTCAAATTATGCTCCATAAATAACATTATGCTCCAAAAAATAATTTGATTTTAGCACTCCCTATCCTTTTAGCTTACTTTAATCACACCTCTTACTTGTTTATGAGTATTAGTAGTCTTTCTGGTACCTCTACAGCATTAAATCTCTTGTACAGGGAGCCATTCACAAAATAATTTAAATTATTTTAAGTGGCACGCCTGATCTAATGACTGTAAAAGGGATTACAATAGTTGCTGAATTCAGCCTAGCAGTTGTATGATAGTTCAGTATGTGTGTAATGGTAAGCGTGTGGCCCTTATAAATGATTTGAGTATGTTTTCATTATAAAACTGGCACTGCGCACTAGAAATTTTGCCTATTATGCCAGCATTATGCTTGATGCTTTCAGCTACCTATCAGGGGCGGATCCAGGATTTTTTGAAGGGGGGGTCTCAGTTGAGACATTGGTTACGTATTAAGTATATTATATAATACATTGCAATTATTCACATTATTATTTTTTAATGAAAAAGTGCATTGTAACCTACTGAACACTATATATATGCATGAAGCTACTCGCTGCTGTTCCTGCAGCTCAGTGATTGTATAACTACGTATAGTATACCATCGGGATATTTAAGTGTGCTTGGTTACTTATTTATATGGAACCATGTGCATTCATAAATTTAAGTGTGCTTGGTTACTTATTCATATAGATACTTCATATCACGCTGCTTCTTTCCTGTAGCCAAAATCTTTTTAGTGCTTCTGCCGACAATTCCTCACGTGAGCATAAATTCAAATCATTGAGTGATCTACTCTAGTTGTTTCCGCAATTCTTCACTTGTAATGCTCACAATCGATCATCCATCTGTTACGTAGCTTGAATTGTTCTGCCTTATTCCATTAAATAACGGATCTGTGACACCTCGCGTGACACAACAGAATGACGGGTCCTAATGACCGATAAGCTGAATGTTAAATTCCTGGAAGAAATGACGTACAGACTTCTCGTGACGATTAAATCTTCAGTACTTCAACCATTTAACCTCACAACCCGACTGCTCATGACATCCGCCATATTAAACCAGTCAAATGATTAGTAGACTAACCGGAAATAATTATCTAAAATATTCTTAATGGCGCTTGTATCGGCAACTCGACGTTTTGAGTACTAGCTAGTAGATGGCTAGCTCACTCCTTTCAGTCCTTTGAAAGGTACGTATATCATAATAGTAATAGTTGTGTACACAGAGCACAAAGTTGATAGTACTTTATTTGAACTGTTACGTACCTGCACGGGTACGTGAGATACTGATGGTGGGGCCAGCCGCCACAGAAGTAGGATGATCGCGCTCAGCTGGAGTAGCGTGCAAATGAGGCTACGGAATGCTAGCACGTGGCCACCGAAGTAGCTGACTTTCCGGTCAGCAATTTATCATTTATACTAACCTTTCAGATGCAAAAACAGTTCTGATATCCGTGGTGCATTGTTTCTTTCGTGAATCCTCAGACATGGTTCTATAGCGCTTAAAAGTACAAATACTAATAATTATTTTAGCGCCTATAATAATAATTATTTGAAGCGCTTGTTTTAGAATAAGACCCAACTTGGAGGGGGGGGGTCTCCAGACCCCAAAGACCCCCCCCTGGATCCGCCCCTGCCTATTATGCCCAAAATTATGCCGGCATAACCGGCACAAGCCTACTGGTGAGTTGTAATGCTTTAGGAGAGCCTGTTACAGTAGCTATATGATGGATTTGATGTTGTAATCTGCATGTATCAGCATAGATAGCAATTGTTATTTCAGTTAGCCAGTTATGACATGCATCTCATGTCCGACAATTACCATTTAAGTTTGATCAATTGTAACTAGCTAATAGCTAGCTATACTATAAAAGCTGTGAAACCCAATTTTTGTATGAGAGTTGCACATAAGTGAGCGTAGTAGCTACAATACTAAATTTCACAGTTCAGCTACTGTTTAGGTACTTTACAAACCTCCGTCCATAAACAGATTTTTTGTCCGGTAATTTATATCAATTTTTCTTGGACACTTGTTTTTGATCATTGTCATAGGCAGCTGAACCAGGGGGGCACTAGGGGCAATTGCCCACACAAAATTATGAGTTGCTCATAGGAAATTAGTTTTTCACAATAGAAATGTGTCTTGCTAGCTTATTGTGCCCCCACAACTTTGTAAGTTCAGTCGCCCTTGAGATTCATTGTAACAAAAAGCATTACACTATAGCTATGTATATGAGCCAGATTTTTTGACACAAGGCTTGACTATATGTAGCTTAGAAGTAGCTACGTATATAAACAGCAAAAATCAGGATTTTATGCCGTGTTGCTTGTTTGCTGTACATGCAAATGTCCGGACAAAAGTCCATCGGTAGCTATAGTATTATTTACCTTTCTTTTTGTAATTAATTAATCATTAATCAAGTCTACAATATTTACAACATGCAAACCCACAATATTGTAATGGTAACTACAGTTAATCATCATCTGATTGTATGCAAGTCTAATTAAATCTCTATTAGCTATTTACCTGACTTGTATTTCCTTGCTATAGGTTTGTGCCCGACGTTGTTATAGCCAAGATGGACGATCACCACCAATAGAGTGAGTGATAGATTTAGCTATAGCTAGCCAGTAGACTAGACCTTTCCTGCCTTTTGGAGTGAGCGCTTATAATCTCTAGCGCCATGCAGAGAAAATGTCTGATTACATAAGTTGCACCCATGAGCGGTAAAATATAGCTGCATAGCTATGATTAATATCGGTCATGTATAGCTATATAAACATAGTGACAATAGCTTAGTATAGCTGTACGTAGCTATGAGTATAGCAACATTAATTCATGTTATGTAACACTTGCATGCACTTACGAGTGACGGTGCTTGACACTTCTTGTACATGCTTGCATTGCATTAAATATCTGCTAGCTAGTTATAATAAATTAATGAGCTTTTTGTGTGGTTTATACCATAGTAGGAACAGAGTTGGATCGTTCCGCACATCATGGTCAAATGGGTCACTTTTCTCTAGGTCATGTGAGTGGCTGGGTCAAGATAAACAATCGAATTGACCTGCGTGTGTAACACTCTCTAATATAGCAGTCACTAATAATACTGGTGACTGTTCTATTAGAGAGTCAGCTACTCCATAATAGTTCAGTATATTTCAAGGTTACATCATGTTTAAGTCAATAGTCTGTTTCAATGCGGTCGCTTATACTGCAAACGATAAGGCCCCGCACAGTAAAAAAAATCTGGGTACGACACACTAGATCATGATCACCGGGTAAACATTATTGTGACCCAGTTTCAACCCTGGGTTACACGAGTATAGCTACGTACCTTGACCAAGAACACATATCTTTCACATTTAAAGGAGTGCACTAATGTACATAGCTATGCATTATAATGTCATGATACATATGTACGTATGTACACTATGACATCATTAGTGTAGTCTGAACTTCATAATTATACAAAAGTCATAAAATACATCATAAAATCTACGTATATGTGTACATATAAGGAGTTTTGTTCCTGTCGCAATACTTTAATTTATGGATTCATCTTAATATCATTTTTTCTTTGTGACCCGGCATCAGAAAATAGGGCTTATATGCACATAAAATTTGGCCGCATTTTTGAATTTCAAACTTAAATAACTATAATGTGATCATAGGAATCCAATAAAATTTGCACCATTTATGCAGTTTTTCATAGCGAATCTCATGCAACTTACAGATTTCTAATATCTTAAACAGTAAAGGAGATACATACTGTAACATTGCTAGGTGTAGTTTGTCTACATAAGCCCAGTTTTCTCATGCCGGGTCACATATTGCATAAACCATTTTCTATATTTTCTATATTACTAGCTATTAGCTAGCCAGCTAGCTATGTACAACTTGAGTTAGAGCATATGTAGCTATGTAATTATAATACGTACACGCATAACGCCGGTCCTAGCTCTAATGTTTATTAATTGCTATTAGGAATGTGTAATTTAGTGAATAACTTTAGGTGAATAATTGAAATGGTTTTGGGGATTGTCATTGTTAGTTACAGTAGCTAGCTAGCTATTTATTGAACATTTTGTACAGCATCAGACAAGTTTATCAATGAAATGTATTGATATGTTAAAGGTGCGATGATAGTGATATATGTTGTGAAGTTAATGGAGATCTTGATTGTTGTTCTGCCTCTCAACTGTGGTGGGTCTGGTAAGTTACAACATTTGGTCAGTGATAATAATATGATAACCACATGGTTATAGGGTAATAATTGGTGTACTTGGCATTGGTGTTATCATTTGCTGCATCTGCTGTTGGTATTGTTACAAAAAACATTGCACCTGTTCTACGACATCATTTGGAATTTCTCAGCCCGTACAAGCAGTGAGACCTTACACTGTAACAACTACCACTGGAGGGGCTAATCAAACTGTACAAGTGGTAAAAATGGAACCCTTCAACCAACCATCCAGTGATAGAAATAATCCAGATGACCCACCTCCATATGACCCACCTCCATATGACCCACCTCCATATGACCTGTCAAACTAACTGAAGATCATAAAAACTATAAATACTGTAGCTATAGCTTCTACCAAAACATTTTTTCATATATTATGCATGTAGCTATAGTAGAGCTATACGTTGTATTTGCATACATATACATAGCGTAGCTAGCTATGAGTGTAAAATTTTGATGGTGGATAACTTTGATGAATTTCATATTGAATATTCATCAAAGTTTTCCCCACCAACCTTTCTCTTAAGTTACATAGCTACTCCTGTGAAACTCATGCACTAGCTGCTATCAATTTTGTAATGTTTTGCTCACTAAAGATTTGTGAATGTTCCATTAGTCGAATTTATATGGTATAAACATACTGGTATATACGTACGTGCAAATATTTATACAATCATGAGCCAACAGGAGCAACCTATTTGCACCCATGTTGCTCCATGGTAGATAAGATTCTTTCACGGTATAATTGCCTGTGAGTAGCTAGCTATTACAGTATGTTGCATATTTGAGTAGATAGGGCTTGATTATACAATCTTTGCTTTCAACGTGATAAAGATTTAATGTTACGATTAATCCACGGTGGTTTAGCTTTAGCTACGTACCTGCATGCTGTTTCTTTAGTTGGCACTATGTTAAGGCATGCACATGTAACAAATAGCTCTTCCCATAAGATAGATTAGTGGCCTAGTGGGTCACTGTGAGTGAATAAACAGAAAGGAAATTACGTAGAATAAAGATATTCAGCTGTTTAATGTAAACACACATATAGAGTCTACTATAGACCACTGATAGCTGCGGCTTTTTTTATTAACTGGAGAATTGAAGTTTGTGATGTACGTAATACGTAGCAACTGCTTCATGATCTCCTATAGCTACCTGGTAAAGGATAGGTCTGTTCATACAAAATATCTAAAATATTATTAGCTATCTCTAGTAGAAAAAATTATATATATGTATATATCAAGACTCACGATAGTGAGTCGCGAGGCCAAGAAGAAGCGCAGCAACGCGACCACTGAGTGAGTTATTTACACGTAGCACCGCCCTCAGACTCGCAAACGCTCTAGCTAAGCTGCCATTAAAGCTATCGCTTAGTTATTACCGACCCACAACGTTCTTACTATATAGAATCAACAAACCGAGAATGGAGGAAATAGGCGCCACCATTCCTAAGTACCAGCCATTGCGAGTTTTATGGCACCCATTGTGCGACTACGCACGACAAACCATCCTTTCCCACCCAATTCGCCCGATAACTAGACAATTAGTACCTTCATTGTTTGAAGAATCAATATCCCAAAGTTCATAGACATCGATTCCGCCATTCTTCTGATACAGCCTTATAAATGCCTTCCTGTCACCACAAAAAAAATTACGCGGCAGTCGTTTTTTTTCTTCTTTCATTTCCATCGCACACTTTTTTAGGGGGCTTGTGGGAGCTTTCGTGAACCCCGGAAGTTTTTTTCAAACTCTCTTTTTATACATTCAATTGTTTGTCTAATAACTCACTCATTTCTTCTTGAATTCCTGCCAAATTTGTATCAGCACTTCTCCTATGTATGCTCTACCTGTCATACTATTATCAGTCTGAAGTAAACACTTGAATGTATTTGAGAAGGGCTATTACACTGCAGGTTGATAGTTGTCATAACTTGGACCCCCTTCATATGATTTGCATAAACTGTCAAATATACAATCTACATTGATGTATCACTCTGTAGTGAAAGTTTTAAAAAAATCTCGGGCTTGAGTTTTTCAAAATTAAGCTTCAAAGTTTAATTTGCAATATTGTGTGCTAGGCAAGTACAAGTTATGCCCATGCAGTACTTCTATGCTGCTTGCTAGTAATAACATGTGTTTATACTTCCAAAAAAGTAGTGATATGCTAAACAAAAACACCCCGGGTGTAAAAAAAGTGCGAGGCCAATCAGAAGCAGCATTGCAAATAGGTAGCTATGTGCGACCAAAAACTTTGATATCAGTTGAGGCCAAGAAGTTTACTTATCAAAAGTCTGTTATCTAACTTGAATGACAATTGCAATGCTGCTTCTGATTGGCCTCGCACTTTTTTTTACACCCTGGGTATTTTTGTTTAGCTATATATATACACATATATTAAGGAAGATAACCATGGTTCTGATCCAAAGATTATGTATGGTGTAGCTATACACATGTATTAACAAATTCACCAAAATTAATGGTGACTTTAAGCTGTGGCAATTAATCACAATTGCATTAATAGTATTACTACATTGATTATCAGTACGAAAAGAAGTGCAATCATTTACTTTTAATTTCCTTCTGTAACATTTCCCCATTTTTTATATCTTATATGTAAATATTTGCAGTCTTGTTCATCTCCGCAAGCTGATATCTTACGTAGTTCCTTATTCTTTTCTGCTCTAATGGTGGTTATAAAAACCTTATGGATATAGTCAGGGTTATTTTGATTTCTTAGCCTCAACTTATATTTATCTTTTCATCAAGTTTGCTGACTGTAAAAACATGGTTTATCACACACTAACCACTGAAGATAATTTATATAATACAGTGCACACTGACACAAAAGTACATAATTATAATACATACGTATCTGCAGCTGTGTCCAATCCAGTATATAGCTAACATCACTAATATCGATATCACCAGCCGCTTAATTCACTGTAAAAGGAAGTGTGCATACCATACTAAATGGTGTGTTAAATGGCCTTGTGGAGTGCTGATCATCATAATAACAATGTGTTTAGAACCTCACACTGTCAATTTATCACACCATTTGGTGATTTTTGTACACTTCATTTTTACGATGTTGGTATTATCAATAATTTCCTTAAAATTTAGGGAAGGTGGAGAGGTCATGTACGTATGTACAAAGTACTATTGTATAATTATAATAGGGTGTAGTGTGATATGTTTTTATATATTTGTGTCATGAATATTTCAAAGTAATAGTTATGAACTACATTGCAAACCATATATGCATGTAGTTTGTTGACTGATTTCTGGCGCCTATTTTATACTTTGTGCTACACTGCTACCCTGCCGGCTTTGATATGTAGCTATGTACTTACTCTAACTGTCATGTGTCGATTCAAATTATAAATCAAAATTTTTCACAAATTAAATGGATGTGATTTATTTACAATTAGCACAGGAAGAAGGGTTCCTTTTTAGCTCTGGAAATCCCTTCTTGCCATTCTTAATAAAATGGATAAATAATATTGTTATAGCCAAAGCACATTAATGTGAACAAATTTGATCTGGCATAACCCCTGATGTTATGTGTTGAGGTCTGGCTATACCAGAGTAGCATATAAGTATGGCATCATGGCACTTATCCTCCTCCCCTGGGGGATATTGTTACAGGTGACCATTTCAGTGGTAACCTCACCTTTATGTAGGGCTGCACCTATAATGCTTTTAATTTTACCTATTATTCTTTTGAGAACTTCTTTTAAATTTAACCTACGTATGTATTATTCCTAACTTTTACATACGTATTAGTTATTCCCAATAAAAATCACTCTTTACCTAAATAATCACAATATCCTACTTATTAAGTATACAACATAACATTAATTTTATTACCTTAAATGTGAGAGAATAGACCCTCTACAGCATTTGAAGTTGTCATGGACATGAGAAATATTTGATTGTGGCTTTAAGTTTACATAAGTCTAAGTTCACATGTTTTTAACTTAGACTGAGATACTAAAGAGTTTACAGTGAGTATTTTGTACTTTAGATTGTTTATAGCAGGCTTATAGCATAATTTAAATCTGCCCTATTATTCTAAGTTCTTTTCACTTCCTGTTATTCCCAAACTTATGCCGACATACTAGGCGCAGCCCTACTTTTATGTGAACAAGAGGCGCAATAAAATTTTGTGCATAGATTAAGGAAATGCTTTGCCTGGTAGATCTATACACTCTAATATTATATCATTACAGCAGCAGCCAGCTTTGATGGTATGTAGCTTGACTTAAAATGCAGGATCAGTGTGCACATGGCATCCAAACCTATAAGTATAAAATAATGATGTAAACCAGCCCTCTGTTAGACATTACTGCATTGTAAAACAATAACAAGTATAACAATGTGTTTCTCCTTTGAAAATCCTGGGCACATTTAGCTAGCTAGCTATATAACACTAGTAGAATCCCTCTTACCTGGACAGTCTGATTTATTACATGATTACTGGTCTCCCCATTAGTAATGTACACTGGCTCTGCATCACACTTGACTAGTAAATCAAGCAGAAAGCTAAGTGGTCAAGGGATTGATGCATGTCAACAAAATAGATGGTAATGTATAATAATTACAAGTACGTACGTACGCTGTATGCAATATGTATATAATATATATGTAATAGTTATAACATGGGCAAGAGGGATTTACCTGATATATATGCCCAAGCCCAAGGGCCGCAGGCCCAAGGGCGCGGGCATATATATCAGGAAAAACCCGAGTGCCCATGTTATAACTAATATATTCCACTTCCGGCACTCTAAAAATCTGCCCAAAACTGATGTCAATAATTCGGCCTCTTTATATAGTAACGGGTACTCGTTGTGATTGTGGGGCTCGATTTTATCGTTGTCATGACGTTCTTGCATGGTAGTGATGGCGATTGTGGGTTTACCACAACTTTTTATAAAGCTGCAGCACTTATAATGGGCAAAGAATCCTGTTTAATCGCTTCAAAAGAATAAACTAATGGTGAGTGTGTAAATAGAGTAGATTAATATATATTAAGTCATGCAGTGAATAGACTATTTTTATCACGTTAGAAACTCACCTCAAATGGCGTCCTTTGGCTTATATCGGCTTGTACACTCAATACAAACACTTTTAGACTAGTAACAAAGTTTATTTTCAACTTCAAATTAATATATTAAATTTAGAAAACTAAAACCCACAATCGATATCGCATTCTTGCGCCTATATAAAGAGTGGTAGTTCGTTTCTACATCACTGACTGGTTACCATGGCAGCGGGATATATCATGATATATACCTGTTCCCAGGGTATATTTGAAATATATCCCTGTGGTTTCCTTTGATGTGAGGTGTCAAAGTGGTATATACACATATATAGATCAATTCAATTATCAACTATATATATCATAAAAATAACAAAGTCATGGAGCTATAGCTACATGAAAAAATGGTAACACACACAATTACATTGAAACAGTTCCGTCATCATAGCAACTGGTCTCGTAGGGAGGGGGGTAATTTTTAAAGCAAGCTAGCTACCTCAACAAAATAATGTACAGCCCTTAAAATTAATATAGCTGGCTAGTATATACGTAGCTAGTAGCTACATACCTTCCAGAATCCTTCCTTATACATCAGGTCACCCACTTACTCACTGCTTTATTAATTGTGCTTTATTTAGAGTATTGTCATAATTGATTGTGGTATTTAATTATTTGTGTGGAATATTTTATGAAAGTGGAAAGGCCAATTAATTATTAGTGTATTGTGCATAGCCTGAGTACTTTTATAATCTTGCTAACGGATGGTAGGTGTAACCAACATTAATTAATCCATGGACCATTGTGATATCCAAAGCTTTTTAGCTACTAACACTTAAAAGCCTAAAAAAGATAAGAAAATCAACAACTGCATATATGGTGAGGCAAATGTTCTGATCTTATAACGATTATATAGGTATGTAGCTCTACATGCAACATCCTGTTGTTTCATCAATGAAATTCAACCTTCAAAACACTTAGCTTATACCATACAAGTATATTGAGTATATAGGGTCGGTGCCCAGGCCGGGTCGTACAGACGATGACTTAAAATAGGGAAAAATACCATGGGTTACACATGGGAGCAATTTAAGTAAGCGATACCACGTGTTAAACATGGCATGCATTTAAGTAAAGCTTACCATGGGTATAACACGGGACTATTTAAGTCAAAGACATTGGACTTAAAATTCCTAGGATTACCACATCCTGGGGCTGTTTTACGTCAAGTTCGGTATTTGTATTTATCAAAATATCTATGTATTTATAACTCATGCGCATGCGTAGCAGTTTCATCACGTGATTTACTACTTTCGTGTGCAATGTGTTATCACATTGAACCTACATGTGGCATATGTTGTTGGCGACGGCAGTATAGCTAGGTAGCACTATTATATGTGTAATTGTATGTGCAAGCGCAGTAATTTATGAACTACACGGGAAGGGATCACGTGTTAGTAATGTATTACCTCATGACATAGACGGACCGAGACGAAAACACGAATGAAAAGGATGTGGTGTAGTGTTTTACTGTTATATCAATGGTCACTATATGGAGCTTTCGTAACTCCATTCATCGATTTTCTGTTTTGAGCAAATCTTGAACGGAAAGTATGCTGATTTTTCTACTCCCAATGTTCCCTTGTTTCCAGGCACGTTTTTGCTAAATATCTTTACACTATTGCTGTTGGTGTTACCAGCCTATTTTAATATCGGGAGCAATGAAAATGGAGTGCAGCAGGATACTATGTAAGTATATAATATCATAATGACTATATTGTCTATATATATATCAGTAGCTAATTGGCTGCATGTATAGCTGTATTATAATTACTGACAGTGACTGCTAGCTAGTAGACAACTTCAGGTGGCTCGTGTAGGCATATCATTAATATTTTAATAGGGTGACTTTCACACCTGTAATTAAGATGTATGACCACTGCATGCATGCCTGTATAGTCTATACATAGCCTTGTATACTGAGCTATAGCTAGCTACATATCTGCATGCATACCTTAAATTTTTTGACTTCATACATGCATGCATTGTAAACTACTAATCACAGGTGTTCATTGTAGTCATTCAGAGCAATCCATTTTTTGTTTCACATGATGTTTTGTGTCCTGGACTGGAATTCCTTGTAGCTAACCACACTTCTTATATTAACTATAGACTATATGTAACACTTTCACACCTCAGATCAAAGGGAACTGTAGTGCCACATATCTGATGTACGTAGCACACTCAGGCATTCTTGTGGAATGCAGTAACGAGATGTCAGCACACTTAACAGTGCGACATCTGGATGTCGCACTGTTAAGTGTGCTGACATCTCGTTACTGCATTCCAAAAATTGTCTTTTTCCCTTTGATACTAAATGTGAAACCACCGCTCTTTATATAGACACAGCATAACGATATCGATTGTGGGTTTGAATTTAGGTGTTATTAGTATGTTAATAGAGTTTATTCTAGTTGCTAAATATAACTTTTATATCGTTAAAAAGTCACTATGGAAGTTTATCTACAAAGAAAAGGTGGTTAAAGGTGAGTTACTGAAATATAAATCGCTATGTAGTAAAATACTCCCTGCATCTCTATTTCCATTTCTGAATGGTAGTTTTCGAGGTAATACTCTAGTGCTAGCTATACAGTAAATACCATTTCTGAGTGGTAGTTTTCATGTAATACTTTAGCATGTGTTTTCAATATTAAAAATACTATCCCACAATCGAAACTACTACGATGTACCATATAAATAAATGTCATGACAACGTTCAAATACAAATCCCACAATCATAACGACTATGTGCTCCTATATAAAAGGTCAGAACAGTGGCTAAACGATTTGGGCAGATTTTAGAGTGCCGGAAGTGTAACATATTAGTTGTAACACAGGCACTCGTGCGTTGCCTGTATGTCCGCACTCGCCCTCGGGCACTGTGCGCCCTCGGGCATCGTACGTACATATCAGGCAACGCACTCGTGCCTGTGTTACAACTATTACATGTATCTGATAATGCACTAATTGATTTTTTGTGCTAATATTTTCAGTATTTTGTCAAATCATTTATGCAGGATGACTGTGTATGTCTATGGTGCTTCACAATCTAGTCAAGTGCAATTGGTCAAAAGCAAAGAATTGGGCAGAATGGTGGCTGAGACCCAAGCACCTACAAATGTTACACAAGGACTTTTCCACAATGGATCCCAGTGTGTGGAGTATATCACCATCAACAACTAATGCTGTGGAGTGCCTGAATGCTGAGTGCAAGTCAAAACTAGCAGTTACCCTGCAGCATGCCCTTTCCAATGTGTACAAACTCGACAAATCTGTTTGTGTAAAACATTTAGCAGGGCTTAAAGAATGCAGTGTATCTTATCGTGAGAAGACTGAGAGTGCTAAGAGGGCAAGTGCTGCAAAGAGGCAACAGCAATGTCTGGTATCCAGTATACCCACTGATCCAACAGCAACACATGGGCCACCAGACCAAGCCTGTCACTTAACTGTCCAAAATTTTTCAAGGCAGAAGTACAGCTGCCAAAAGAAGTGCCA
Source organism: Spongia lamella (assembly GCA_963930835.1). Taxonomy (NCBI): domain Eukaryota; kingdom Metazoa; phylum Porifera; class Demospongiae; order Dictyoceratida; family Spongiidae; genus Spongia; species Spongia lamella. The sequence goes on from OZ005747.1 coordinate 6,867,934, forward strand.
CAGACAGTGATGATTTAGATATTGCACCAAGCAAAATGCAAATGTAGGCATTTGTTAAATGCACATTGTTATGCATAATAAAGTTGGGTACCAATATTGTAGGAAATGTGATTCCAATACTGCCTCGAGCAAGCTACAAAGGAAAGTATAAGTTATTGATGAAATTTAATGTCAGTCACAAGACAGAATGGTTTAAAGGGATTGTGAATGCTTATGATGGCCTGACAGGGAAATACGGTGTTTATTTTCCATGTGACAAGCAAACAGTATACATACTGGAGGATGATAAAGATATCAGATTTGTTGACTGGTAGCTAGCCGTCATAACTGATGGTGACTAATAAACATGATTAGCAACAATGATTATAACAGTTCCATTTATAACTAAACGTGATTGTGATAGTAATTGAAATAACATATTTACCGTACAGTGTTGGTGGTAATGCCATATACAAGGTTGATGCACAGACTTATCCAATTCAGTACTAACGAGTGTAATGAAAATATTAGAACTTACAGAAAATGTAGACTGTGGAGTGCTTTCATGTATCAGTATCAGTACTTGTACTTGTAAATACATTTAATAGCAGTACTTGGTACTTGAAGTATCGGTAAAATTTGGAATCGGTGCAGCCCTAGAATCTTGTTGATATTTTAAAATTCAGTCATACATATAAATGTAATTCTGTAAATATAAATTCGTGTGTTAACTTAAAATGCCCCTTGTGAAATACAATATAGTATAACTACTATAAGGGAGGGTTTTAAGTAAAAAGAACTTGACTTAATTTAATCCCATGTTTATCACATGGGAATACTTACCTAAAACATCCCCATGTTTTACACATGGGCATTTTTGTACTTTTAAGTCAACATCTGCATGCCCCCCAGGCCGGCTCAGTTTGCTACGGTTAGCGGCCAAGGTTGATGCGCCAGGCAGTCCGTTGGGGTTAGGGCGATTTGTAGAAAAACTCGATTGCAGAAGAGATAAAATGGGCTATTTTAATTATATCATGTAATGTGGTGTAGACCTATAGCTAGTAGTTAGAATTCTGTACTATTACTCTGAAGGATGCGGGTTCGAATCCCGGTAGAAATACATCATAACAAAACTCCTTAACATCATTGTAAAGCGCCGCCAAAACAGAACTATTGTGAAGCCCGTTAAATGTTTTGGGAATTATGGAGTTGTTATTTGTGGTAAAGTATATTGAGTAGCTTATACCATACAATGACATATTAAGACTGGGCGTAGTAACAGGTGTTGGAATCAAGTGGCTTCTGGACTTCTGCTATTCACTATGAGCGAGTTTTTCAGTGGTGTACAAGAGGCGAATTTACTTGGAATAAAAAAATACATCTTTGCAAAAAGTGATTTAGCCTCTTATTGTTATGTGTTGCTAGATATTTGTCTAATGGCCATGTTAGGCTAGCTTTTTCATTGAAATGTCCATTGCCAGGCTGAAACTTGACGCGAAGTGGTTTTATGGTATGGCAGGTCACAGCGATGTAGGTCTTTAACTAAAAGGTATAACCATAGATAGTATAATTATTCTCCGTACCATCTATGGTATAACGAATAAATTATTACGTTGATACATAGAGCTACTATTCCCTTTTGGTTGATTATTAACTAAATCCCATAGCACTCTTAGATTAAAAGTTACAAGTAAGTTTTGTTAAGTATGCATTTACAAGTTTATAATTAACTTCCGGTAGAAAGATTAAGGATGAGTCAACAGGAAGCGTTTGTCCGATAAATGGTAACTTCGTCCGTAGACTGCTATTCCCAAACTCTGATATTTTGTACACAACTGTTGCCCTATCTAAGGGCACATTTGGTATAATTATAAACATTCATTGTAGACTAAGTTACGAGAAAATCGCGTCCGGAAATAGATCCGTCCGGTGATTGATCGTTACTCTACATGGTCACCATAGTAAATATAAGCCGAGCAAAGATTTTAGGACAGCCACTACATTGACATCCACCATAACACCACCTATAAACGAAGCGCATGGATGCGCAACTACGCATATTATTGTACGAACATCGCAATTTCCTGTAGCTTCCGTTTGAACAATTACGTATTGCGCACATGTTTGGCTGCACTATGCGTGAGCTCTCTATAAAAATCTAATGTTTGATGGTAAAGATCATTTAGTCATATGCTGAGTATACATACGTATATATAAAAGCTCCCGCTATGATGGAACAACAATCGAGTGTATTAATCTTATTGATACTGACTGCATTCTTATTTAATATTGTAAGCGTTATTATACGTAGAGTTATACTACACTAGCTAGCTATAGCTATCTAGCTACTCATGCACGTATAGCTACGTATATAATTATACGAAGTGAATATTTAGCCGGTATACTGTACGGTCGCCGGTTTAAGGTCATATGGATAAACTGCTGGATGGTAGTAATAACTACGAAGTGGTTATTGTTCCAGGGTCGGTGCCCAGGCCGGCTCAGTTTGTTACGGTTAGCGGCCAAGGTTGGTGCGCCAGGCCGTCAGTTGGGGTTAGGGCGATTTGTAGAAAAACTCGATTGCAGCAGAGGTAAAATGGTCTATTTTAATTATGATATCATGTAATGTGGTATGGACCTATAGTGGTTAGAATTCTGTACTATTACTCTGAGGGATGCTGGTTCGAATCCCCGGTAGAAATACGTCATAATAGAACTCTTTAATATCATTGTGAAGCGCGCCAAAACAGAACTATTGTGAAGCCCGTTAAATGTTTTGGGAATTATGGAGTTGTTATTTGTGGTAAAGCCAGACAAGGAGACGTCACGCAAGCGCCTCCTTACTAACCGCATGGGGCTGACGCAATAATTGTTTGCATACTTAACAGGCATATAATCCTGTTGTTTACGCGGTGAAGAATTATGCTGCAGTTTGTCTTGTTGGGATGTCTTTTTAAGAAAAACAGGTAACTTTCCACTTTTGTGCGAGTGTTTTGTTAGAACGTTACAATAATATGCATGCGTAAGCTCTCCCCTCAGGTAAGAAATAATTTGTTTAAACGTCTTTACAAGTTGTTTGTTGTACTGTTTGTCTGTACATTAATAGTTACAGAGAACTGGTATCAGCAATGCCAAGGTAAGAACAACTCTCCGTGGGTGCCAAATTTTATCTCAGCAGGTCTATCAGACAACAACAGGATAGTAGGTATTTGTGAAGACTTGATGGGAATTGGCAAGAGTTACAGCCGTGAAATAGACAGTGTTTTGTGTGCTTGTGATTTATAAAAATGTGTATGGTTTAAAATACTAGTATTACGGCATGTACACACTGTGTTTAGCTATCTAGTTTTTACGATTGTCATGGAGTTCTCAATTTTTGATACGATACTGACAACTTAATTTTGCAAATCCTCTTGGATGATTTTGTAAAAAGAAAGTTGGAGGCGTGCCGCAAAGTTAGAGTTTCTTTGCTTGCGCTACCTTTCTGTCTTGTAATAAAAAATATAATAATAATTAAAGCTTTACAGTGTACGTAAGTATGTGGCTAGAAATTGAGTTACAATAAGTTATTACTACAGGGTGACATGCAGGTGTTACACTGAAGGTATATGCTGGTAACTTGTGCCAGTACCCAAAATAAGTATAGTGTAAGCGACCTGGTTATTATCAAATAGTACTTGTTATCGACCAGTAATAATTCCGTTTATTATTTCCAATTATCATCGTAGATGGGAAGTTTTATTTTGTTAACTAAGCCATGAAACAAGTTTTAAGCCAACAAGGAACAGTTTTACTGTGTTTAGTAAATGGTCAGCATGTATTTAGTCGGCTATCATCCGTAAATGTTGCATTCGTGACAAGCACGCCAAGCTAAGCGGGACTCATGGTAGTATATCAGCCTTGCCAATGTTTACATTCTATTTACCTATAAGATTACACTGTAAGGAGTAGGAAACGTGCTGGATGAGGCAATAGGGGTGTTACTATCTTTGACGGAGAAGACTTCTGCTGATGAAGACGACGAAAGGTCAGTGTGAGGTCACTGTTTCTGTTCCTTTGCGCTGATAGACTGATATGAGCTTATGTAAATCATCTGTAGTGAGGTGCTAGTGGATCCTGTACCTCAGCAATGGCATTATTGCCCCATATATGCTTAATTGTGTATTTTATGCATGTGTAATATCTTGTATTGCGTATAACTCTATTACTACTAGATTAAATATAAAAATTTTCAATTTCAAAAAAGGAAATAGGGATCAAAAGTACTACTAGAAATCAGCAACCTAGTGCTATAGATCAAAAGGATAGATGAAGTTAAATATTTAAAATGTATGGAAACAAGGATACAAAAACTTAAAGATCAAAAAAGTATGGAAACAAGAAGGAGATTGTAACCACGTAGATAGGACTGTTATTCTAAAGCATTTGCGATCCCTATTCTGTCTTGACTGCTTTCAGAGGAATTCATTATCCTGATGCAGTCAGAATAGGGATAGCAAATGCTTTAGAATAACAGTCCCATGTATACATACCATATAGAGCAATTATGCGGTGGGGGAAAATATTGGCGAATAAGCTTATCTGCAGGGAAATATTTGGTGATTTTGGATTTAAGAGTAAAGATACTAAGTTGGTAAGAAAGTTAATATTGGTGAATGGCAGTCGATTCGTCAAATTCGGCAATATTTTCCCCCGCCACATAATTGCGCTATATACGGTAGTAATCCTGATGCAGTCAGAATAGGGATCGCAAATGCTTTAGAATAACAGTCCTATCTACGTGGTTACAATCTCCTTCTTGTTTCCATACTTTTTTGATCTTTAAGCTTTTGTATCCTTCTTGTTTCCATACATTTTAAATATTTAACTTCATCTATCCTTTTGATCTATAGCACTAGGTTGCTGATTTCTAGTAGTATTTTCGATCCCTATTTCCTTTTTTGAAATTGAAAATTTTTATATTTAATCTAGTTTCTTAAGTTTTTTCATGCCCACTTGGTGGGCTATATATAGGATATATATTGGTAACATCATGAGAGGCTTATACAAACAATAATCAAACAGGGATTAATAGTGTCAATTGACTAAATGGTGTGGTGTACATAGGTATTCTTTTGCTCCAGGCTCCCTGTCTATGTACGTATACTTTTAACTTGTCAGCTGTACAATTCTTAACCCTTGACTATGATGGTTTAATCGCTGCAACACATTTCTAGTGTGCTCACTTGTTGAAGTGGATCCATTCACAGTTGAACTGGTGATTCACTGTCACATGGGTGTAGCTATGCATGTTCCTCTAGTCTCAGCAGTGTGATTTTGTTCTCACATGCATGTACAGGTTTGTGTGGCATAGTATATTACATCTCAAAGGTAATCTTATAAGCTTTAACCTCTCATTGAGCCATGCATTTATGTGTTTAGTAGCTCCAACCCTTAGACCAATCATAAATTAACAGGAAATACCACTGCTATTCAGCTAGATTGTTGTCAACAACTCCTGCTGTGAAATATGGGAGGTGCATGCCAAGCATGCATGGCTTTTGATACAAATAGCTAGTCTGGAGAATATTGTGAGCAGTATAATAGTTCTAAAACAGGGCAACACGTAAGGCAGGTAAGTAAGTAGGGTACGTATATGAGCTATATAAATTATATAAATACAATATATATGCGCTAAAACATTAGAAGCGACGGAAAGCAGAGTTATATGATAGTATCAATAATGTTATAAATCTTGCTATTTACCATATAGCTGTAGTCTAGTATTCTATTTTACCTCAAAAAAAATGCTGCTACTGAACGATTCAGAACTCACGCGGTTGCAAACCAATTAGATTAACGGGGCGGGCGATACAAGGTAAGGAAGAAGCGGACAAAAACTTAGAAAATTTCTGACACTGGAAATTTCAACTCTAAGAAACGGGCTTAAAATAGTTCACTATGATTTATAGGACGTTGTTAAGTAGGTATGAATAGTTTTTAGCACAATATCCTAGTCAGGGAGGCAGGGCGTTGGCCCGCGATTTCATGGCTTCACGATCGATCGCGTCAAGGAAGAAGCTGTTTTGTGCCATATCTTGTATTCGCATTAGATAACGAAATTTTTAAATAGCCACAGAGCTGGCCACGCATATTCTAAACATGGTTTAAAAGTTAATTCGAATATATTCTCTCTTGATTTTGCTGTAGCCTCTCCAAACAAGAAAGAATAAGAATATGGAGAATTGGAAGTATTTCGGTAGTCAGTGAAAATCATGAAAACGATTGAGTTAAGTCTTACTAATTGTTCCCTCATCTAAGCAATACTAAAGGACATCCTCAAAGGTTTTTCGTCAAAAAAGAGAGCTGTTAAGGTGATTTTAAAACTGATTTAGTGAACGTTCTATTAGGATTTTTTCAAAATTTCTCGCGATCCCTATTATGAACCCACTATCGTGGTTCATGATACACGCGAATTTAATGATTCTTGGTATGCGAATAATGTAATTAATAAGGCATCGCGTGATATATATTAGAAAGTGGCAGAGTTATCACGTGTACCCCAACGATGGAAAGAATGGAGGTGGTCGATAATAGATACTGGAGAAATGTACGTGTGGTCTATAATAGGTAATAATTGGGGCTCGATAATATAGCTACTTTACACATGCTTGGTTGACGGCGCATAGCTGAGAGATGATTCACCTCACGTGACTCGACGTTTAACTGCAAATAGAGGAAGGATAGACGAACAAGATCCGGGGTTGATAGGAGGTAATATGACAGGAAGTTACATGCGCGAATATGAAACTAGGTCGATAATAGGTCACTTACGCTACGCTACATACATGTAATAATACTAGAATTAGCTTAATTAAAGTGTCATTAGTGCATGGTTACTGTTGTACTGTAACAAAATATTTGGTCCGGGCACATAGACGGTCCGGCCGGACCAAATATGTCTAACATAAATGGTCCGGTCGGACCAATTGTGCTAACAAAAATGGTCCTGCATAAGCATAAGTGGTCCGGATCACGAAATGGCAAAAGCCAGCTTTATATTGAACTAAAGTTACGTCACAAATCCTACGAAGAATGCGACTTACTGGAAGAGGTGTAGCTATGATATATCTTACAGAGAAGAAGTATAAAGAAGCAAAATCAAAAACGTTTAATTCGAAAGAAAGCAGCAAACTTTTGTATAGTAAATGAATAGCTAAATGATATTTAAGAAAAAACTGAGAGGAACAAAAGAGGTCATAGCTGGTAGCTAATTAACTAGCTATATAGTATATAGCTATATAGCTAAGGGTATATATAGGCCTAGGATATAGTTATAGTATATAGCTATAGCTATATACGTACGTAGCTAAAAGCTTACTATAGGTAGTTTGATCGAGTTTGATTAATTTGAAGACACATGCCGAGTATCAGCCAGCACGTTTGGCTTTGATTTTACCATGCAGACCGTTTAATGCCAATATATATAGCTAATAACGGTGAAGAATAAGTTGTTACATGTCCTTGGGAGTTTTCTTGATTCCGGACCATTTTTGATTTGGCCGGACCATTTATGCACCAACATAAGTGGTCCGGGGGACCATTTATGTTGTCATAAATGGTCTGGCCGGACTATTTATGTAGACATATATGGTCCTCCCGGATCGTTTATGCCCGGACCATTAGTGTTGTGACAGTACTACCAGTGATGCAAAGTTGGCTGGTTGTGGGTTTTTGAGTAGTTATAGCAAGCACATGCACATACAAAATGGCAAGTAGCTACATAGCTAAGTCATTGCTGTCGAAGTTCCTGGTAAAATGTTCCCAGAGATTGTTTCTCCTGAATAGTAAGGTTTTCTGTAAAAAATCGTCCGAGTGGATTATCAAGCAGAATTCTCAAGGAGACTAGATAGGAGAAACCATCTTTGAACTCAGCGCACTGTAACTTAGCCATTTATAAATGCTCAGAGTTCCAGTTTGGTTTGTCGAATAATGTAAATACTGGCCATTCATCCGATCACTGCTGCAAGGTCCATGTATGCTTTACAGACACGAGGCAATGTTATAAAATCGGTCATTTGTGCGGCTTCAGAAACCCGCGACCACCCTTCAATCTTAAAGCGCCATAGTGAATTGTTCGCTTAAAGATATGAAGGTACAGTATAAATGTGACCAGATTTTGGAAAACAGACTATTTTGTCACATTTGGCATCACGTATATTTCTGTTAATTTAAGACACTCCATATGGCACTACTGGTTTAATAAATGGTTAAATCAATCACAGAAAAGCTGAATTAGCTACTATTTAAGCATGGGAAATATTTTGGAAGTATTTGCTTGTTGAAATTACATAAGCATATACATGGAAATTCTATTTATTTCACTTGTGACAATATGGTCTGTTTTCCAAAATCCGGTCACAAATATATTCCAACTATAGTGCAATTAGAAAGCAACTTAACAATATATTCCGATTTTATTGTTCATCAAACTTCTATTTTATAAATTATTTCAAAATGCTTGGCAAGCAACTATTTTCATAAATTTTATCATTCGAAAATACGGTAGCTGTGTCGAAATCTTAAATGCATAGCTTCATTTCAACCAGCTGAACCGGAAACCAATTAGCTACCGATGGATTTTTTCCGAACGTCTGGTAGCAACCAAAAAATAAACATAAACCCCTGATTTTTGTAGCATAGCTACATACTTCTAACGGAATCTACGTAACTTCATAGCGTAATGCCCTCTATGACAATGATAAAAATCGATAACCGGACAAACATCTGTTTTATGGACGGAGGTTTGTATATTACCTAAATAGCAGATAGCAGCTGAACTCTGTGAAATTTCATATTAGCTATGATAGCTACATTCACTTATATGCCAACTCTCGTACAAAATTTGGGCTTTGCAGCTTTTATAGTATAGCTAGCTAGTGTAAATAATTGATTACGGAAACCATAAATTCATTGGCTTGTGGCTAGAGTACAGATTAACCAAACCTTCGCTGATTGAATTGATTTTGAACCTATAGGTCTTCAGTTGAAGATGTCACAGTGTAAGCGGGAAACCATACAAGCGTAATAACTATTGCCTCATCTATTAGCTATTAGTGTAAAATTATAGAGCACATAATATGTAGTCATTTAATGCATCTTGACACTTATAATAACATTCTTCTTAATACCCTAATTGATACTCTAACTGCCAGCTCGCATGTTGTATCTGAAGAGTTGTAATGCTTTAGGAGAGCCTGTTACAGTAGTTATATGATGGATTTGATGTTGTAGTCTGTATGTATCAGCATATAGATAGCAACTGTTATTCCAGTTAGCCAGCTATGACATGCATCTCATGTCCAACAGTTACCATTCAAGTTTGATCAATTGTAACTAGCTACTAGCTAGCTAAGCTGTGAAGCCCAATTTTTGTATGAGAGTTGCACATACGTAAGTGAGCGTAGTAGCTATAATACTAAATTTCACAGAGTTCAGCTACTGTTTAGGTACTTTACAAACCTCCGTCCATATACAGATATTTTGTCCAGTTATTTATATCAATTTTTCTTGGGCACTTGTTTTTAATCATTGTCATACAGAACCAGGGGCACTGGGGGCAATTGCTCACACAAAATTATGAGTTTCTCATAGGAAATTAGTTTTTCACAATAGAAATGTGCCTTGCTAGCTTATATTGTGCCCCCACAACTTTGAGTAAGTTCAGCCACCCTTGAGATTAATTGTCACAAAAGGTATCATTCTATAGCTATGAGCCAGATTTTTTTACAAGGCTTGACTACGTATATAGCTAAGCTTAGAAGTATATAGCTAAGCTAGGATTATATTCCGTATTGTTTGTTTGCTATAGCTACAGATGTCCAGATAAAAAATCCGTCGGTAGCTAATTGATCCATCACTCTAGCCAGCTATATAATATTATTATAATATTATCTAGCTATATAATAATTATTATTATAATATTATCTAGCTATATAATATTATTATAATATTGTCTAGCTATATAGTATTATTTACCTTTCTTTTTTAGTCATTAATTATTAATCATTAATCAAGTCTACAATTTTTACAACATGCAAAACACACAATATTGTAATGGTAGCTAATTGTATACATAATAATCATCATCTGATTAAGTCTCTATTATTATATATGTATACATAAGTCTGATTGAGTATCTATTAGCTATTTACCTGACTTGTATTTCCTTACTATAGGTTTCTGCCCGACGTTGTGATAGCCAAGATGGACAGGCATACATAGAGTGAGTGATAGATTTAGATAGCTAGGCAGTAGACCAGACCTTTCCTGCCTTTGGAGTGAGTGCTTATAATCTCCCATCTATTAGCGCCATGCGGAGAAAATAGTCTGATTACGTATATTGCCACCGTGAGGGGTAAACTATACATAACTACAATCAATATCGGTCGTGTATATATCAACGTAGTGACAATAGCTTAGGCTTTAGCATAATTACAGTGTATACGTAGCTAGCTATGAGTAGCAACACTCATGTTATATAACATTCACATGCACTTACAAGTGACAGTGCATGCTTGGCACTGCTTGCATTGCATTAAATATCTGCTAGCTATTAATACGTAGTTAATTCGCTAAATATAATGAGCCTTTTGTGTGGTTTATAGCTACTATGATTGGAGCCGGGTAGGATCATTCCGGACATCATGATCAAATGGGTCACTTTTCTCTGGGTCATGCGAGTAGCTAGGTCACACTCTCTAATATAGCAGTCACTAATAATACTGGTGATTATTCTATTGGAGAGTCGGCTACTTCATAATAGTTGAGTAGATTTCAAGTTTTTTGGAAGTTTTAATGGTTACATCATGGTTAGTTAAGCCAATAGTCTGTTTCAATGCAGTCACTTATACTGCAAGTGATAAGGCCCTGCACAGAAAAAAGAGTCTGGCTACGACTAGATCATGCATGATCACCGGGTCAACATCATTGTGACCCAGTTTCAACCCTGGTTTACACAAGTATAGCTATGTACCTTTACCAAGTACAAACTAGACACATATCTTTCACATTTAAAGGAGTGCACTAGCTTATAGGGCTGAGTCTAATATGCTCAAAATTTTACGTATTATTGCTTCCCGAACTCCCAAATTTTTGACCCATTATTCTTCACATCATCACCTATTTTTCCTACTTATTCTTGTAATTTTATTGTATCGATGATAATAATATCCACAATATACACAGTGGCTATTATACTGGTGAACAGGATATTGCCAGTGCAGACTTTTCTTCAGAATTTACATGAAATATTGCTACCTTCATGGACATCTTCATCATCATTAATTTTAAACAATCTTTGAGATTATTTCATTACATTTATCCATTGCAACTTCCAATTATTCTTGTATTATGCTCGTGAATGTCCTATTATTCCAGAATTAAAATTGTAACCTGCTATTCTCAAAATTGTGCCGGCATATTAGGCTCAGGCCTACTAATGTAGCTATGCATTTATGACATCATTAGTGTAGTCTGAACTTTATAATCATACAAAAATCATAAAATTCGTCATAAAATCTATATACGTACGTATGTGTATACATATAAGGAGTTTTGTTCCTGTCACAATACTTAATTTATGGATTCATCTAAATATCATTTTCTATATTGCATAAACCATTTTCTATATTACTAGCTATTAGCTAGCCAGCTAGCTACAACTTGAGTTAGAGCATATGTAGCTATGTAATTATAATACGTACACGCATGACACCGGTCCTGGCTCTAATGTTTATTAATTGCTGTTAGGAATGTGTTAATTCAGTAAATAACTTTTGGTGAATAATTGAAATGGTTTTGGGGAATGTCATTGTTAGTTACAGTAGCTAGCTAGCTATTTATTGAACATTTTGTACAGCATCAGGCAAGTTTATCAATGAAATGTATTGATATGTTAAAGATGCGATGATAGTGATATATGTTGTGAAGTTAATGGAGATCTTGATTGTTGTACTGCTTCTCAACTGTGGTGGCTCTGGTAAGTTACAACATTTGGTCAGTGACAATAATATGATAACCACATGGTTATAGGGTAATATTTGGTATACTTGGCATTGGTGGTATCATTTGCTGCATCTGCTGTTGCTATTTTTGCCAAAAACATGGCGCCTGTTCTACGACATCATTTGGAATTTCTCAGCCTGTACAAGTAGTGAGATCTTACAATGTAACCACTACCACTGGAAGGGCTAATGTAACCACTGGAAGGGCTAATGTAACCACTACCAATGGAAGGGCTAATCAAACTGTACAAATGGTAAAAATGGAACCCCTCAACCAACCATCCAGTGATAGTAACTATACAGATCCCCCACCTCCATATGACGTGTCAAACTAACTGAAGATCATAAAAACTATAAACACTGTAGCTATAGCTTCTACCAAAACATTTTTCATATATTATGCATGTAGCTATAGTAGAGCTATACGTCGTATTTGCATACATATACATAGCGTAGCTACGTACGTAGCTATGAATGTAAAATTTTGATGGTGGATAACTTTGATAATTTCATATTGAATATTCATCAAAGTTTTCCCCACCAACCTTTCTCTTAAGTTACATAGCTACTCCTGTGAAACTCATGCACTAGCTGCTATCAATTTTGTAATGTTTTGCTCACCAAAGATTTGTGAATGTTCCATTAGTCGAAGTTATATGGTATAAACATACTGGTATATACGTACGTGCAAATATTTATACAATCATGAGCCAACAGGAGCAATCTGTTTGCACCCATGTTGCTCCATGGTAGATAAGATTCTTTCACAGTATAATTGCCTGTGAGTAGCTAGTTATTACAGTAGGTTGCATATTTGAGTAGATATATAGTTTAATAATTATGGTGATGAGTGATGATATAACATGTTCTCTTATTAATGGTTTTAGACAATGTGTAAAGAGTATTAAGGATAAATCCTTTGAATTAGCTGTGTGCAGATGCAAGGTCTTTATTTGTGATTTTGTGTAGCTACATGCAAATTGCATTGTGACCAAGCATGATAAAACTAGACTTTATAATTATGCGCACATAAAATTTGACCGCATTACCATTTTAGGTAAACATAGCTAGCTAGGATATAATTTTAACCATTTATGCAGCTTTCAAAAGGGAATGTCATGTGGCTTAGCTACAGATCTTGATAATCTTATACAGTAATGGAGATACATATATAGCTATAGCAGGGCCGGCTCTAGTGAAACAGTGTTGGGTGGGCAAACTTTGCATGACCATCTGCAACCTATTTAAAACAAAGGAATAATATGCCCACGTCTAGGCCTGAGTCATTCAAGAGCCAATTATGCTCAAAGTTCTTTCAGAAAATTCCTACAACTGTTACCTATTATGTTCTTCAACTCCCCTATCCAAGTAAATAAATGCTCTATTAAACTATTTTAATCATACCTGACTACTTTAGTAGAGTACAGCTAGTTAAAATAATCGACTGTTTTATTAGAGTATATGGTGACTGCTCTATTAGAGAGTATCGATCTATCTTATGTGCTCAATATGCTGGCATAATAATTATGCCATTTATTATCTATATATAAAAATTATATGGTAGAAAAGTTGGGGGGCCTATTGCCCATCCTGCCCCCCTCTAGAGCCGGCCTTGTATAGCTATAGCTAGCTACCATAATAATATAAGCTAAGCGTTGCTATTATGGAACACTTAAGAACACTTCAATATTACTACTCAAAGGAGGCTTACAGGGACTTCAATTTTAATCCAGATACTCACCATCTCATTTACGTACTATAAAACACACAAAAATGAAGTTCAAAGGATAATTTAATTATGAGCACTTGTAAGGTTTCATTACATGACCACTGTGGGTAACTATGAGACAGTGGTGATATTATGAGACAACTATGAGGCAGAACTTATTTCACAGGGGCGGATCCAGGGGGTCTTTGGGGTCTCGAGACCCCCTCCAGAAATATATCAAAGAAGCCAAAAGAGTGATGTATTGGTATAAAAACACACTAAAATGCATTATTTCTTGAAATAAGTGTCATTTCAGCACTTTATATAATAAAACAACCTATATGTTCCAAGGGGTTGCATCCACCACACCCCCTACTCCATATTTGGTTAAATACTTCCTTGTATTTGCTTAAATATGCTCTATGATTTTGGTGTTGTAATAACAAAAAACTCTATAGCTTCTGGGGGGCTGTGCCCCCCAAACCCCCTGCTTCAGAGATACACCTCTGTGTTCAGAACTCCCTCTCAGAAAATCCTGGAACCACCCCTGTTTCATGTTACTATTATGAAATGTAGAAACTACTGTACAACAGTGAAAATTGGATCATACTTTCATCAACATGTCTGCATCAAACTACAAAGAAATAAAGCATGTAACTGTAACTGCTATGATGTAATTGTACCATTTCCTCTCATGTGTAATTGCTGCATATTATGAGACAGTGAATCATAAAATGGGACAGTTCAATTTTCTGGTATAAATGTTAACAAACTTATGTATATATGAATACATTGATGCTATAAAACCACAAAAGTACCTCTAGAGACAGTCACTACAATAATATTCCTCACATTAGCACACTTCAAATCAAACCATGTTTCACATAGGTCATAGCATTACCATTTATCTCGGTTTCCCCATAAATTAGGGCACACTTTGGACACTTAGCTTCACTTTCCTACTTCCTTCACTTCCTTCTTTTCTTCTGTACTGATTTTATGCAAGTTTTAACTATGAACAGTGGTTATTTGCAACGTTAACAAAAGTATCTCATAATACCAGCTGTCTCTTATTGCGGGTATTGGTAAAACCAGGAGGGGAGCGGGAGCAGCAGATTGCTTGGTTAAACCGGAACTGGGAACTGGAAGATCACGTGCTATGATAGATACTATCACGTGCATATAGACTTTCATCGTCACGTGCATATAAAATCTCTCATATCACCACTGGCATGGCATGTGTTGAGTCAAGAGCTACGCATATGTGCACTGGCTCGCGACAGTTTATATTTATTAATTGAACACTGTAATCTATGTGTGAGGCGTGGAAAGGACCTGAGAGGTGAGCTGTTGGTTTATTGGGGGTGTTTGCTGGATGTCGATTGCTGCACCCGGCAATGATGGAGGACGAGGCGGAGCAAAAACAATGCGTTCCTGTTACGGAAGATGCCAGAGACAATTTAAAGTCTGCAGAGGTGTACCATTATTTCATAAGAGCTCTTAATAGAGAGCTGCCGCTTAGTTTGGCACCACCAGTGCAGCCCAAAAGTTGGAAGCATATACTGGACCATATTCTGAAAAATGGGAAAGCCTTAAGAAGAAGATAAGGTTAGATATGCAAAAGTTATATAAACAAGCACTATATATACATATCTATATGCACGTGCCACATATATACTGAGATGTATCAGTTTCAGTTAGCAACTCTGCAGTAGCTATCATTGTTTTATTACAGGTGTGATCAGTATAGATGGGTGCACTACCATAAAACATGAGTCATGTGAAATAAAGAAAAAGAGTAGTGCAATAGATAACTGATAAAGGTGGAGATAACAGGTTTAGAAGATTTGAGCTCTGGGGTGTTGGAACATATTAATTTTTATGTTGCACTATCTTGGGGATGATGCTGTATTTCAAGCATTTTGTCACCAGAATAGTAAAAGTACATGTAAACCTTTCGTAAGATCGGCACCACATGTGAAGAACAAGGTGAGAAACCACATAAATAGCTAAATATAATATTAAAATAATTATCATGATAATTATACCAATATAGATATCGGGAAAAGATCCATTGAAGTCTCACAGGACGGTTTACTAAGAGTTAGTGAATCAAGACTTAAAACTGGTCGGAACATGTAAACATGACTTCTGCTAAGGCTAATTCAGCCAGAGGTTTCTTACAGCGTAACTTAACAAAATTCCCACTTCCAGTCAAAAATTCTTGTTATACTACAATTATGCGCCCAATCCTCGAGTACACATGCACTGTTTGGTCACCCTACCATCAGCATAACATATGTAGCTAAGCTAGAAATGGTGCAATGGCGGGTCGCCAGATTTGTGACAAACAACTACGTATGATAGAACAGCCAGCGTGACACAAATGCTGCATTCCCTTCAGTGGGACACCCTAGAGGCCAGATGCAATAATCTTCATGCCGTTTTACTGTATAAAATTATTAACAAGATGGTGGACATACAATAACCAGAAGGACTACTTATGCTTACAAACAGATTTACACGAGGACACTCTTTAAGATATCTACAGTACAACCCCTGACAAAAAGTGACGCATACAAATACTCATTTTTTCCCACAACCATCAGGATATGGAACACCACATGTGGTCTACGCTGCGACACTGGAAACTTTTAAGTTAGGTTTACTAATGTAGCTAATTTTCTTTACATGCAGTAACCAGTTTAACTAATATACGTAGCTAATATGTACGATAATACTCTTTTTGAATCATGTACATTATATTAAAATGAATAAAAACGAAGACAATGGTGGACACCCACATGTCATATTTGCTCCCCGAGATAAAAACTAAGTGAGAAATTTCAGGAAAGAAGTTGAGCGACAGAACAGGTTATCCCATGATGCTATGTTTAATACCTACCACCTGTGCTATCAACTGAAGACTGAAGATGAATAATGGTAAAGCAGAACCCCAAGCTCTTGACTCAACACACGCCCGCGGAGATATGAGAGATTTTATACGCACGTGATGATGAAAGTCTATATGCACGTGATAATATCTATCATAGCACGTGATCTCCATATTCCCGGTTTTACCAAGCAATCTCCCGCTCCCGCTCCTCTCCTGGTTTTACCAATGCCCCGTATTGCAGACACTTATAGCTTAGCTACCTTATTAGGCATATTAATGTTGGTTTGTCCACATGCATATTAATAAACTATTGGAGAAGATAACTTCCCTTTCACCACTGATGATGCACGATCCAGTTTTGCGCGCGTAAAGGTATGATAGTAGCTAGCTACGTAGCTATAGTTAATTTGAGGCTTACCAAAGTTTGAGCACACGTCGCATCGTAGAGTAGCTGAATACGTAATTGAGTTAACCAAGTTAACTGGTTTAATTTCACCTATAATTGCGTGTATAGAGCATTTGCGACCTAAGGCGTGGTCTTTCGTATGTATCACATTTTTTTGAGGGCAATATACGTAGCTAATGCGCAAATATAACGGGAAATGGTGGATAAACCTGTAGACTAAATTAAGCAGGCCGCGCCGTTGAATCGATTTTTGCATGTCTATAAGAAACAAATTTCTAGGTATAAATAGCTACATAACATACTTGTACGTTGTAGCGATTTTCTTTGTAATGATGATTTTCACAATATAGAACGCTCGATAGATTTGCCCTCACTTGAGCGATGAAAACCAAGAGAATCCGGTTAATTATAAGGAGCCTTTTAAGTTTTGCGGCGCTCGCTTAAGTGACCACGCCTTAGGTCGCAAATGGTCTATGTCACATCGAAATATCAATAATGACAATAAATGTGTTAGCTATATGCGCTATAATGTCGTTTATCCACAAATTAATTAACTGTAGCCTTTAGCTGTAGCCATATATTAGCTGTAGCCATTAGCTGTAGCTATCTACGTATACTTTCAGAACTTCAGTGGACCAAACATATAATTGCTGGGTTTTGTTTCATCAGTAAAATTGATAAAGAACTCTGTACCAGCTTTGACAAATTCGTCACGTGTGATCAATCCATCCATGTTCTCATCAATTGCTGTAAACGCAACAATGGCACCGATAGGATCCGGTTTCCCGCAAGAGTGAAAGAAAAGTCGATGCTCTGATTTGGATATCACTCCGTCTTTATTGATATCCATCACCATGAAAGATTTCCCCCACTCTTTTTTGAGCTTGTCTTCACTGCCTTCTTGGGTCGTGAAGTAGAAAAGCCTCTCCATGTACATATCCTCTGTAAATTTATTTTCAGGACCTTTCCCCTTTCCACCCATTAAATCATTCCAAATGGCATTTCTGTTAGAAACTAGAACTTCCCTTTGTTCTTCGCGCATGTCAGGAAACAGCTTAGTCATTTCCTTTTCCCAAACTTCGAAGTCTCTTTCTCTTATGTATCCATCGCCATCCACATCTAGCCAGGCAAAAACAGTTTTCATTTTCGACACCCACAATTTCGGAAGTACGCTTTTTAATTCACTTGCTTTTGTCGAGTATCTTCCCAGTTGAGTACTTAAGTGCGCTGCGGAATAAAGAGCTCCGAGACGATTATGTGTTCCTGCTGCCCTGTAGCGTAAATTACGCCCAGCAATGTAAGCGAAACGGTTCATTTTGCTATAGAAAGTAGCTAGCTATAGTCAAAGCTCTATATATAGTTAGCTAACATATAACTGCGCTATTATATAGATATCTGGCAGCTATATATATAATCTCGCGTGATGTTACTTACGTAACTTGACGCTCCAATTAGCTACGTTACAAATTAGCAAATTAGTATAGCTATAGTAGTAATAATTATCTGAGTCAATAACTTTACATAATACGATTACTGTTCATTAGCTAAAAAAAATTTACAGGTGGAATTTTGATTATCCCTGTCTCTACTAGCATATTTCAGAGAAATTTCAGAAATAAAACGGCTAGTTAACTATAGTTACATAGCGCTCTACATAGTTATGCATAGCTACTTAACTACATATAATTATGCTAGTCTACAATTGCTGGTTTACTAAATCATCTACATGTACATGTCCACAATAGCCTGTTTGCAGCAAATTTTAATTTTTCAAAAATTTCAATAGCTGCAAAGTGCTCAGAATGCTTAAAATAGGCTGTTTGATAAAATAGGGCTGTGCCTAATATTCCAGCATAATTTTGGGAATGATAGGAGGTGAAAAGAATTAAGAAGCAATATGCTGGAATAATAGGGCAAATTTAAATTACCTATCTAAAGTACAAAACACTCACTTGTAAACTCTCTAGTATCTCTGATAAAATGCTGCTGCAAAGTCTTTAACATGTACTCATGTAGACTTAAACCCACAATCAAGTATTTGTCGAGCCCATGACAACTTCAAATGCTGTATACAGAGGGCCTATTCTTGCACATTTGAGGTAATAAATGTTATGTTGTGTATACTTAATAAATAGGATAATGTAATTGTTTAAGGTATATAACTTGGGAATAATAGGTAGCTACGTAGCAGTCAGAATAATTTTGGAATAATAGAGAGTAAAGTATAAAAGAAATTATCAAAAGAATAATAGGTAAAATAAAAGCATAATAGGCGCAGCCCTATCTACGTGATATACATGTTTTTACTTTGTGCCCTGTAGCTAGCTAGCTAACTAGCTAGGAATGACTGGCTAAGACAAAAGTTTGACTAGAGTTTCATGTACGTATGTAGCTATACGTATACCATGCATATACATATGGCTAATACTAAATCAGATATTTTGACATGTAGCTGTACTTCATTTTTATAGTGTAACTAGCTAGCTATATAGTTACATACGTATAGCTAACCGCATAAATAATGAAGGGACAATGAACATGCATGCTATATAATTATAGCCTCACCGACTATGCAAGGTTTTTGATGACCATTGACCACTAATGTATATACTTCAGAATGTGTTTATGACTGTGATCAGATTAATGAATCTAATTTGTTAATGTATATCAAGACAATAGTCTGTTTTCAATAATACACTTAAGAATTTAATTAGCATATGGCTGCCTTAATTTGGTTTACCGCCAAAGGGTGTAGTTAATGTATTTTGACATTCAATCTTTATGGTGATTCTTGTTGGTAACTAATATGACCACAAAATTAATGAAAAAGTTATGAAGCGTTAAAAGTGATGGTTACCTAATATCTATCTATTGCTATGTCTAGTGTAAGTTACAAGCTCATAAACCTGTGTGTAGCTATATATACATGCATGTAGATAAGCTGTAGAATCAGTGTATAGATGTAGAGTTGCTACAGTTAACGTAGCTACTTGCATTCTTTTCTGTATAATTATGTGACCCGGCATGAGAAAACCAGGTTTATGTACACAAAATACACCTCTTCATGTTATAGTGTGTATCTTTATTATTGTATAAGATTTACAAAATCTGTAAACTGCATTAGATTCCCTATGAAACACTGCATAAATGATAAAAATTGTGCTGGACTCCCATGTACATTCGTAAAGTTATTTAATTTTGAAATCCAAAATTGTGGTAAATTTTATGCGCACATACGTAAGCCCTATTTTCTCATGCTGGGTCACATATAGTGTCCAAAATACCTAGTAGCTACTGGTAAATCATGCTTTGTCTTCAAGCACACAAAGGCTGTACCCATGTAGATCCTACAGTACACATGCATAGGTTTCCCAAAGAACTAGCTAACATGTAAGCGACAGTGGCTAGAGGCTCCGGCTGAAAATAAAAGAAATTGACCTACCAAAAGATCCAAGAGCTTGTGGTCATCACTTTCCAGATTGTAATTCTACAAAATTACTGTCTTTGGCATTAGGAAAGAAGTTTGCTTCACCTAAAAATAACCTGCACCCCACCCATATATATATATGCCTTTGCCATCTGCAAAAAACATTAAATATACTTCTCCTTCCAGCAGCAGTTCATGTGAAAGCCTTACAGTCCTGTCCATAATTCTTAACATCCATGCACTCTCAGTGGTAGAGATGATATGTATGCAACAGTAAAATAATGTTGCTTTGATGGCTATAAATTTAGCTTCAATTGTCTTAATTTAAAAGATTACCTACAACTCCAGCACAATAAATTAACCATCACTTTTAACGCTTCATATATCTTTGTCATTTGTGGTCATATCAGTTACCAACAAGAATCATCATAAAGAGTGATTGTACACCTTTCTGATTACTCATGGTATGCTCAGATACATTAACGTATGTATATTGAAGTAGCTAGCTACGTACCACGTGTTTAAAAATGATGTCAAAATACATTGAATCCTATGGAAAACATGCTTTGGCAATAAACCAAAGGCACCCCACGAAAGCAATGCAAGGAGTCATTTTGTGCTTTACATATTTTGGGTTATTGAAAATGGGCTATCTGTAGACATTATTTTTATCATGATGAAACTTTCAGGTCTTCATAATCGTTCAATTAGCTACATCTTGTATAAGTTTAACATAGGCAGGAGTGCTGCCCGAGGGAAAGTGTGTACATATCAGGCAAAGTATGCATGAGTGCCTATGTTATAGCTAACTAATATGTTACACTTCCGGCACTCTAAAAATATGCCCAAACAATTATTTTGGCCTTTTTATATACGTAGCTAAGTACGTATAGTAACGGATATACTTCTTGTGATTGACTATGATCACTGTTCAAGGGCGTAGCCAGCAATTTAGCTTTACTGAGGCAAGATTAAAAGGAAAAGGTGCTTCAAATGCAGGGGGTCTGGGGGGCGCAGCCCCCATAAGCTGACACAATACATCAAAGTCACTTTTAGTATTTAGTTGAACAGCTATGATAACACAATGGCATAGTATGTATGTAATTGTGTGTAGTTTATATGCATGTTGTAAATTTACTGTAGCTATAGTTACAATTTTAAACGACGATTTCCTGTTGAATCAAATCTCTTATAGTTGATGGCTCTATATATCACAAATAGCTAAAATTATAATTAGTTACTAGAGTGCATGTTTAACCAACCTTGCATAGGGTTTCTGTCCCTACAATCTCCACAGGAGTAACTCTCTGAGTAACTAACTCACTCAAATTATTAAGAAATGTTATCGAATGCGTGGGCGTCGATCCGTTATACTTTTGTACAAGCATACCTAGTAACTTTCAACAAAGAGGTCTGCTTTTACACCATCTTCGAATTCATCACTTTCTCTTTCTGGCTCATTCACATCAACCATTTGTACATCTTCATCCATAATTATTTTTAATGGGTCGATCGGGTATTTTTTAACAGTTGATCGGGTATTTTTTAACAGTTGATCGGCAATTTTAAAAAGATATTAAATGGCACTAAGGACTGCGAATCAGTTAGGCTCTGCCATTATGACCGAGAATATACTAGTGAGTAAATCGTTATGATATAGTGTAGTATAGCATCCCTATTAATATACTACATTAGGACCATTATCTGAGTGCTTGGCTTAGATTTCAATTTGTTTAATGAGGCATATGCCTCAATTGCCTGTATGTAGCTACGCCCCTGCTGTTACAATATTTATAACTGATTTAGTGACTGCATGTTGTAATATATTGCAATTGTTTATATACCTTAGGCCGAGTTATTGTAATGATACACTAATTTTAGCGATTTTTGTAAGCATGGATTTAGCGCATATCAACTTTAGCGATTTCACAAAAAATTATTCACTATTTAAACAATAGCTAGCTAATTATAATTAATTTTTATATTTTAACGTGTATAAAATTTAGCGTTTGTGAGGGCACTCGCTAAAATCGCTAGAATTAGTGTATCGTTAAAATAACTCGGCCTAAGGTAGCTAGCTATATAGCAGGGATGCATCCATTGACCTCCTTACTGAACCATATTAGGGAAGCCAATGGAATGATGTATTGGCATAAAAACACACTAAAATGTACTATTTCTTGAGTTAAGTGTCATTCCACTACTTTATAAGATAAAACAACCTACGTATATATCTTCTAAGGGATTGCACCCACCACACCCCCTCTATCTACTCCATATAGCTATACACTGATTTTGTTATTTATACTGTATTTACTCTCAGAGTCTTGAATTAGCTAGCTACCCATATTTTGGCATCATGTTTTAAGAACACCCCAAACCCTTGCTTCAAAGATCCACCTCTATAATATTTTGACGCCCTTTAGAAAATCTGCCCTGATATACGTAGCTAGAATCCTTTCCCACTGCTTGAAGGAAACTTTATAATGGTTCTTACATCTACTGCTGCATGGTGATTGCCACTTTTGCCAGTATGCATGGGTTTACTACAACTTTTTATAAAGCCGCAGGAGTTATAAATGGGCAAATAATTGCTTTTAATCACTTCAATATATATAATAGTGACTCAGTGTTGTAAATAAAATGATACAAAAAGTCTCACAGTGAATGATAGATTATTTTTATCACATGAGAAACTCAACTCAAATGGCATTCTTTGTCTTGTATTGGCTTGTAAAATTAGACAGACAACAATATATACGAACATTTTTAGTCCATAATAACAAAGTTTAAATCAATAGATTAAATTTAGAAAACTAAAAGCCACAATCGATATAAATTGTCACATTCATGCACATACATAAAGAGTGCACTTCCCGCATCAAATCATTGTGACAGTTTTTTGGAATGCACTACTGAGATATCAGCACAAATGTGCTGCTGATATCTCATTAACAAAGCCAGTGTGTTAAGATATTTAGCTACAGCTGATATTTACAGCTAGCTACGTATAGCTACACTTTTCCTTTTGAACTGAGGTGTCAAAGTGGTATTATATATATATATATCAAAGCTAGCTGTAGCTATTAGTGAAATCATTTGGTGGCCAACAGTCATGCATGCTAGTTAACTTTTATCTCCCTCATGGCTTCTTTGAAACGGAGCCAGTATAAATAATACATAGCTATAGGGACCCGCCTATTATGCCAGCATAATTTTGGGCATGATAGGTAGCTAAAAGCATCAGCCATAATGCCAGCATAATAGGTAATGTTTGGCTACAAAAGATCAATATACTCTAATAGAACATTCACTTTCTGAAGGCAACTAAATATACTCTAATAGTACAGTCAACATGCATAGATATAATAGTTAATTTTTGACAAGTGTGAATATACTCTAATAAAACAGTCTAACTTTTATAACAAAGATTTTTGTATAAATTAACAGTGGTTTATTCCTAAGCACAAACCTCTCACATGAGCATAATATTGTGCATAATAGGTGAAATTTATGAGCACCGCAACATAGCATAATAGGTGAAAATAAAAGCATAAGAGGCTGGTCCCTACATAGCTATGTCCTTACACTATATAATATTATACAGCTTTTATCACGTACGTATTATATCTACGTATTTAACTAGTGGATTGTTTTATGATATAAAACTTCTAAAAATATTGTTTTTCTGCATTTAGAAATTGAGTATAATTACAGCTTGTGATACATACTAGGTTACTGAATGCAAAAATGATTACTCATGAAATAATAAGTGGTTTAATTTGTTCAGGCTGCCACTTGAAATCAAGTAGCTATTTGCAAATCATTCTTCCCGCTAGTTCACTTGAGATCCAACATTTCAGCCACCTAGCTAGCTAGCTACGTACTACCACTTGATCAAGACTCACGATAGTGAGTCGCGAGGCCAAGAAGAAGCAGCATACGCGACCACTGCGTGAGTTATTTACACGTAGCACCGCACTGAAATTCGCAAACGCTCTAGCTAAGCCGCCATTAAAGCTATCGCTTAGTTATCACAGACCCACAACGAGAATGGAGGGAGTCGGCGCCACCATTCCTAAGTACCTACCATTGCGATTTTTATGGCGCCGTTCGTGCGCCCACGTCCGACGAACCATCCCTTTCCGCCCGATTCGCCCATTACTCGAGAATTAGTACCTTCATTGTTTGAAGAATCAATAACCTGAAGTTCGTCGAAATCGATTCAGCCAGTCTTCTGATACGGCCTTATAATTATATTTTTTCTTCTACTACTACTACTACTTTCTTTCTTTCATTTTCATCGCACACTTTTTCGTGGGGTTGCGGGAGCTCGCGTGAACCCTGTAAGTTTTTTTCAAACTCTCTTTTTGTACATTCGCTTGTTTGTCTAATAACTCACTCATTTCTTCATGGATTTCAGCCAAATTTGTATCAGCACTTCTTCCATGTATGCTCTACCAGTCATACTACTTTTAGCCTGAATTAAAAACTTGAATGTATTTGAGAAAGGCTATTACACTGCAGGTTGATAGTTGCCATAACTTGGACCCCCTTGAAATGATTTGCATAAACTTTCAGATACACAATCTATATTGATGTATCACTCTGTAGTGAAAGTTAAAAAATTGTAGGCTTGAGTTTTCAAAATTCAGCTTCAAAGTTTAATTTACAATATTGTATGCTAAGCAAGCACAAGTTATGCCCATGCAGTACTTCTCTGCTGTTTGCTAGTAATAACATCTGTCTCCAAAAAGTGGTGATATGCTAAACAAAAACACCTTGGGTGTAAAAAAGGTGCGAGGCCAATTAGAAGCAGCATTGCAAACAGGTGCGACCAAAAACTTTGATATCAGTTGAGGCCAAGAAGTTAGCTACTTATCAAAAATATTTTTAACTACTTGAATGACATACAATAGTTTATAGCATATTTTCACAACTATGATTGGCTTTATCACTTGGCCACCTTTATATTAATAATGATGGTGTGAAAAGGTGGCCAAGTGACAAAACCAATCATAGTTGTGAAAATATGCTGTAAACTATTGTATGTCATTCAAGTAGTTAAAAATATTTTTGATAAGTAGCTAACTTCTTGGCCTCAACTGATATCAAAGTTTTTGGTCGCACATACCTATTTGCAATGCTGCTTCTAATTGGCCTCGCACTTTTTTACACCCAAGATGTTTTTGTTTAGCATTAGTTTGACTTTGGAATTCTCTCCCAGCTATTGATATCACTCCCTCTGCTCAGTGCTCACGCTATTAGATTTACAATAATCAACTATTTCTGGAAAAATGAATAGCCAGATTTAAGAGCATGCAGATGACGATCAGAAAGTTGCAGCTTGCAGCAGTACAAGTCATCCTTGCATAAGCAAACACCCCATCAAATTAATTTAGAAAGTGTGTTAGACTAATAGCTACATCATTGCGGCCAATCTTGTAGCTAGCTAATGTAGCTACGTATGTGCATACATAGATTTTTCTATAAACCTTACAATCACTGACAACATTTCAAAGTGAAGAAATCTGCCAAGAAGCTCAATGAGACTATTGATGTCCTCCTGTAAAATAAGAGCATTATAGCACCTTAACTAATGAGACTATATAATAGATAATCATCCACATACAGATTGATTGTGGATAGAAACCTTTGAGGTACGTAGTTACATAAAAATAGAAGAGGTGTAAGGACCAAACCCAATATTTTTGCTGGTAAAAGGTATCAGCAGATTTTATAGCTGTGTATTATTTTGGTTGTTCTACAGGAATTGTAATGTAGCTTGGGTGTAAAGAAACATCTGAGGGATAGACCTGGTGTGGTAGAAAAGCACCTAAGAAAGGATGATCACGAAGCACAAAATTGGCACAGATGTTAAGATGTCTGAAATACTAATGAACACAAATAGCTAGTTGACAAATTAACACCTCAATGTACATGTGTTCAGCAAGCTGCATGTCAAAGGACAAGCTTCCCCGTACACATGGAGTGCCTTACATAACGCTTTACGACAGAATGTAAACCACGCCCTATCTGTCAAATTAGGTTTAAGTCTGTTCGAGTCTGTTATACTTATTATTCTTTCACAAAATGATTATTTCTAGCTACCCGGCTATTTTTATTCCCCAAAATATTCCCAATAAAAACCACCCTTTATATATATACGTACTTAACTAGTTAACACAAAACATAACACTTTCCTACCTTCAATATGTAAGAAAAGATCCTCTGCAGCAAAATTAATGATATATCAATGTTGTCATGGACACGCGAAATGTACAATTGTGGGTTTAAATTTGTACAAATCTAAGATTTTGTAGCAGTATTTCAAGAGAGTGCTGGGGATTTAAAGGTAACTTTTGTACTTTGCACTAGATTGGTTGTTTTTATAGTGTATACATTACTTTGATTAGCTATTAATTAATTTCAGCATTATTCTTGATTCTTTTTGTATTCAGCATAATAAAAGCATGCCTAGTCCCAATATGCTATGGGGACAAAGCTTTGGCTGAATTTTAGAAAGCTGATTATGGTAAAAGCCGGTAGCAAATGATATCACTTGCTGCTAAATGCAGTAGCTACGTAACAAAGACTCTGCTTAATTAGGTCACAGTATAGCTAACATGAAAATGTATCAAATGGATGTCATGGTCCTACCCCATTTGATTCTAATAGGTTCCCATGGCTTTAGGTAAGCGCGTCCCGCAGGCTAACGCCCTCTGTGTATATCCCTTCCAGTGCCAAACTGGTAAAATTAAATAAATAATAATAATAATAACGATGGTACTATAGTGTTACACTGACTGGACACTGGTTTTTTAAGAGCTGGCTCAATTGCAATGGACTGATGCATGTGGACTGAAAACACTGTGGGCTGACCTGGTAGCTAGCCATACTGTGGTAAGCAAAATGTGCTTTAAAGCTTTGAGCGCTCCTTTGGAGGTTGTATATTGTTGCCAAGTTGAGCTTAACTATATATATACGTACTTCCATGGACAAATAATCGACACAAAGCAAATAAGTCTTAACTATATACCCTTGACTGCCATGGATATTGAATGGTTGCAATTGGCTTGGTGGAGGTGAATTTTTGAAACATTCTGGGCATGATTTATTGCTTCTGATACCGTATACGAGAAAAGTTTGAGGGAGAAAAGTTTTGCAGTTTACTGACAGCCACGAAAGTTTTACCATGAAATATTAGCTATAGCACAGCAAAGAAAATTTCATTGGACGCTCCTTGTAAACACGAAAGTTTTCACACATTGCGTTTTCAGTTTATACAACCGCGAAATATTTCTCCCTCGAATCTTTTCTCGTATATATAGCGGTATTTGTTTTGACATTCCAGGCCACCACACTGCTGCATTAGTTGTCAGTTGACATTTGTGTATTCTCAGATGACCAATCTTAAGGTGGTTTGGTAGTTTTTGACTGTTTGGAAAGCTATGTTTCTTGGCTGTGTTCCCAGGTCCACGCTGCTTACTTGCTAAGTAGCTAGTTGGCCAAGTGGCTGAGAGATTGTAGCTATCCCCGGTAAAAATTTACCAAGTTGATTCACCATTCCTATGAAATGGCATACCTCTGCGATCAAAATACTGTAACAGTAGGTTCATTTTCATTCATTTGTGTAGCTATATCATGGCGGAAAGACTGGCTGGATCAGAAGATATTGAATGCTCATCAATCGTTATTGTGTGTTATCAGTAAAGCGTGCACATGTGCTGTGTGATCAGTAAAGCGTGCACATGCGCACAAGTGTTAATGAATTGTTAATTGTCAGCCGTGAGTGCTAGCTACACTTAAGCAAATATTCACAGGAAAAGTTTTCACTGAGCTCAATTATTTGCAAAATTTGTGAAAAATTATCCCTCGAAAAACCAATAACATATCACATGCAAAATTACCTATTTTTAAAATGCAAGATACGTAAGCCATCTGCAGCATATAAAATAATATACAACATTATAATATTACATGTAATGATACACCATGCATTTCTAGTATCAGCAAATTTGATCTGATAGAACTAAGCTACTTCTTTCTGTTTTCTCTTAGGTGTTTTATTAGTGGAAATCATTGTATTAACTATTTGACATTGCTATTGTTTCAAATTCCAATATTAATATACGTACATAGCTATGTGACTGGATGTTGAAATGTTGAAGAATGACGCACATTTGTATTTGGATAATTACATTTTTCACTGCTATGTGCATGAACAGTATAATATTATAGCTATCCATTACATATTCAATATTTCACAATAGCTACTCTGTAGATTTCATAACTGAAATTCCTTACAGTGTTCAAGAAATATTCTAGATACATATGCATATGTATAAATAGAAATACATACCGTTAATTACATGCAAAAACACATGTACACCGAATTAGCTACACGTGTGATTTGGAACAGTTTTCCAAATACGGCCACATTATTATTTATGTCACAATACATACGTATCTGTAGTGTTAAACTGATTCATCATTCTACCCATATATGTATCATACTTTTAAGTATTTATGGAAGGCTGTTTGTGATTATTTAACTGGTAATTAACCTCCCCAAAACACAATTAAATTTTTTGAATTCTGTGACTAGCATTAAAGGTGTTTCATAGCCCATACTGGTAGCTACGAACATGTTTTATACAAAAACACTTCAAAGAAAGTATAATATATAACTACATAAGAATGGTACAAATATTTCATACAAAACTATAACTATTATATATGTAGCTATGCAATTAGCTACTTCTAGTATGTACAAAATTACTACAAGAACAAATTGTTTTACAAAAAACTAGCTACGTACTAATGCTACGTACTCTTACATACATATGAAAAATAGCATACATATGTAGCTATGTAATATACTGCATGATAATATCAAGTATTGTATTAAAGTGCATGTCTACATATGTATAAATGTATATGTGAGTGATTCAAATTGTATAATACTGTGTAGTTGTAGCTACGCAAGTCATCTTCCTAGACTGTGGTGGTATGTGGATATATATCATTATTATTGTCCTTAACTTCACATTGGATATTTCCTTCACAACTTTCCAACATTTTTGGTATGTGGCTTTCATCCTCAGGTTTAATTTTTTGTTTTGCTTGCTTGTAGCTCGGTTTGAGTACAAAGTAAGTTAAGAAACCAATCAGTAATGGTGGAACCAAATTTTCTTTTACTAAATCATCAATACTTCCCCAGGTAAGTGCAAAATTAATTACAAATACATAGTAAACAATTATGGCTAATGTTCCTATTAGTAAATAAAAATAAATCACGTAAAATATAGCCTTACATTTATCTTCTTTTGGTTTTGTGGCATGTCTGTAATACAACATCCTTGTGTAAAAGGTTATGAAATCATGATTACTTGTATGCAAATCTAAACGTCTTTTATAAAAACTAAAACAAAAATCTACTGGATGTGAATCTGAAGGTCTTGTGCACATAGCTAAACAGCGATTAAGAATATAAAGTAACAAGTAAACCCCAAATATAGTAATTCCTATTAATAGATAAACAACAACAGTTTGTATTGGATTATATACAAAAGCTAATAGCATGTAAGGCATGAAGTAACAAACTAGATGGATAATGTTTACTGTGATTAATATTGCTGTTAATAATAAACAAGCATTCTCTTTAACAAATTTGGTATCAAAACCTGCCTTACAGAATTTGCAAACTAAAAAGCATGGAAGAATAATTGCCAGTAAATATGTACCAATAATTACAACGGCTGAACTAGGCACTACAGTGTAATTTATTAATTGTGACTGAAAAACGTTATCGTCATACTTGGTTGTTTCGTTGACAGAAAAAATATGAAAAATAAGTAATGCAAGATTCAAGAAACTACTAAGGATTAATAACGTTTTATCATAAACTTTCCACTTTTTATTTGCTGAAAGATCTATCATGTATTTATTATCTTCATTCTTTACTTTTCTAACATATCTTCTATTGCTTTTTGCCATTTCTGCAACCTCTCTCTCATAAACATCACTCTTTAATTCTACTAAATACACTCCTCGTTTACCATTTTCATCTACAGAAATCTTTTCTATTTGAATGTCTTTATCCTCAGCTTTATTCAGTTTCTTCATAAGAACTTCAACTTCTTTTAACTGAGCTAAACAAAACTTTATTAATAAGGTAGTTACTTTTGGGTATATATAAACAACTGACAACATTGAAACTGCAAACCATAGTGCAAACGGGACAAATCCAATCAAACATATAATTGTTAGAATGATAACATATTGATCATCACTGCCAGTTTTTGTGTGAAAGTAGTATCTGTTGATGTACTGTAATGGTTGGTCATGGTATTTCATTGCTGCATAAACTTTACTCTGCAAATTAATGCATTAAAACAAATATAAAACTTATGAAAAATAGCTACAATGCTTAGCTATGTACATAGATACGTAATTATATCCAATAGGATATCAGAAAGAGTATCATAAATGTTTATAAGCAACTGATTGGCATTATTATACTTGGCCAAAAATATGACCAAGTGACAAATCCAATCATATGTTACAGCTATAGCTACGTAGCTAGCTACTCAAAATATCTTGTAAACTATAATAATTCCAAGTAAAAGGATTTTTATAGCTTAACAATTTTAACTTCTTGGTAAGCCTATATGACTTGTACATCGAATATACCATCATAATAAGAAGCACAGTAAGACAGCATACTAGGCGAAATATGAACTTTTATTTTTTTGTTAAGATAGACTGATACACTCTAATAAAACAGTCATGGTTTATTGAAAATGCTCTCAAATGTTAATTCATCTTTCAGTACAACTTAATGCAAATTGGAGCATAATTGAGAAGGTGAAGAGCGTAGCTACAATTATATAATCTCTTCAATTTTTTAATAATCCAGTAATAATTATACAACCAAGTACGTACTAAGAATAATAAAATTTGTATTTAAAAGTGACGTCAAAACTGGCTGGGCGTATATAAGTTTCATAACCATATCAATAGTAATAATATTATTAATACGAGCAAGCCATGCAATGATATCTTTGAGCGATACCATAGCTAACATCTAGCCTTCAACTGTACTTACTATTGCACATACGTAGGCTAACCATGAAGCTACGTATGTATAATGGCTACAATAATGATGTGAGTGTATATTGATACTCCTAGCTACGTGTGTGCATATAGCAGTACCATATGCGGATGGTATAGAAAATATATAGCTAGTGTAATAGAAGAGTCTTCTTCTGTGTCTAGCCATTCACAATGACTACTAAAGGACACGTCACTATCATATGTATGTGGATTGCAAGCAGTATACTAGTAAATAAACTACAAGTTTTGCAGTATTCTTCCCCATTCCCCATACAGTATTATATAGCAATCACTGAGACTTGGCTTTCAAATCATATACTTATATGACAAAGAAAATAATATTGCCCTACAATTTTACAATCATGATATAATTACGTATCGTAAAAATCGATTCTCTAGAGGTGAAGGAGTCATGCTTGCCATTGATCAAAATATTCCAAATATGTTACTTTCAATACCCACTGACATATTGAGGTTCTCTCTGTCAAACTATGTAGCTGGCTACTAAAGATCTAATTCAAATTGGTCTGATTATAATTCACCAAACTCTAGTTCTGTATACAAACAAAAATTATTGTCTTACTTATATATATAATTTCTTAAATGATAAGGTAAACACAATTTTGATGGGAGTTTTCTACCTACACGATGTAGATTGGCTCATCCTTACTGTCTGATTTTTCAAACCAGTTCTGTAATTCAGTTTTTCAGTACAACCTACTACAACTTGTAAATGACCCTACATATACTGGAAAAATATAATACTAGACTTATCGGTAGTCTTAACTACGTAGCTCAAAGGATTTGATTGCTTCTTTATCCTTTGACAGGCAAATATATTCCAACCTTTTTTCTGATCACTTCAGACTATAGTTACTACACTACAGTATCTGGTCAAAAATCCTACTATGTATCTACGTATATTATATTATACTTTTGACTATTCCAAATAGAAGCTAGAGCAGCATAGCCAAAAATTGTGCATTTTTTGATAAAAAAGCATGACACTTTGCACATACGTAGTTTGTACACCTCATGAAATGTATTTTGATATAGAGCCATCGCGGATTTGACCTTTGGTGACCTTTTTAGGTAAATTATGTACACAGAATCTCATTTCTTCCATTAGGTGTCTCCTAAACTTGACTCAAAAATACTAAAATGGGGTGGCTACCAAATTAAAGCTCTTTCTTTAAGGATTACACTGGTACTTGGATCATGTCTATATATCTAGATCTTGTTCTGTTCCAAAGTTATACCCATTCATACACCAGATTTGGGAAAAAACATGCATACAATTTTGCTTATTAAAGATTCATAAAAATAAATGCGGTAGGAACAGCATACAGATCTGAAGGATTTGCAGCTTTCAAGTTTCAGGCCAGGTTTTATGTACGTATCTTGAAGGTTGAAAAATTGAATGTGTAGCTAAGCTATGCAAAAATCTGGTGAACTTATTGTATTGTATATGTAATTTTTGCCTTTACAAATGTTGCTATGTATAGTCAATAGCTACGTAGTATTCTACAGAACAAGAATAGAGAGGAGTGTGATTTTAGGGCAGCCCTAAAAGGGTGCACGTGGTTACATCCTGTGTCATCCTTTCACCAGCGTCCCCAGCCTCAGCCAATAGAAGATTGTGTCATCATAATTTATGATACGTACGTACGTATGTACATGCCAATGTACCTTTAAAATAGCCATTTCAATGTGTAGCCCTCCAAATATAGAATAACAAAGTGGTTCTCTCCCAATGTATTTGACCAGGTCCACTGGATTTGTTTAGCAAAAGGGCAAATAGTGGTTGATCAGTTACAAGAACAGGAGATTAAGGTGTTGAACTGCTGCTTGAAGAGTGCTGAATCATACGTAGCTACTGAGTGTGCATTTTCCAAAAAGAGTGATTATGATATAGCAGCAGGTGGGATGGTTGTTTCCTGATAAGCAGACCAGGATATCCAATCCATTTTATCCAACCGTTCTTTCTAAGTGCTATCATGACTGTTTCAAGTCAATTATTAAACCAGGCGCGCGCCGGCCGAAGGCCGGCGCGCGCCTGGTTTCTTGAAATCGTTTTCGTGAAAACGTTGGTATGCGTGTGTGTTTGTTTGCGTGTGTGTCCGCCCCCCAGGCTATTAGAAACTATTCACGTGAAATGAAGCCTGAATAACCAATCAAATAAGTCCTTCTACTTTTGTATGACACTTGCTATCGATATTACTGATGGGCGGGGCCTTAGTAACGAAGCGCGTCGTGAGTAACTGCCGAATAAGAACAAGGTAATGCAATGTTAATCGTTCATTCCATAGTAAAAGCCGTTTGAACAGCTGTACATTACTAACAAGACAGAGCGCTTCAGTTTTGAAAGTGGGCGTGCCGTGCGGGTTGCGAGCTTATAATACAAGACTAGCCTATAGTGTTACAGTAAGAATTTCGGCTTAAAACAACTTTGTACTACTTCTAAAAAGTTTTATCACTAAAGTACAGGAGTATAAAGTTGGTTTAAACAAAAGAATTAAATTTGTATGCGTTGCTATGTGCTCCTTTATAGTGATGAGTCTTTGCTCACATGACTTACTCGTGACGTCATTAATTACTATTACAATACACTGAATAGCAGTTGATTAACAGTGGTTTAACTTACACATCGCCTGGTTTTTAGATGGTAGAACATCAACTTGTCTTTGCTGCTGTGAACCAGTGGCTCTTACTGAACCATCAACCATAGGTGGTATAAACTGGTAATACATTTGTGTATTTCACTGGCAGAGTAGTGGTAGACCAAGATAAGGATGAGGATGTATATATAGTTGTCTTATTAATAATCAACAAATCACAGTAGATAGATGCTCAGTGAATACGTGAAATACCAGTACCATAAAATGACCTTATTGCTGTAGCAGAACTAGGATTATAGTAGCCTATACGTACGTAGGTGAGCACACAATTCCATCGATATGTTAAATATCAATTTCAAAAGGCTATAAGAAACACATATAGCTACAAATGCAAAAATGATACATTGCAATGAAAATCCATGCTGCAACACGGAATAGAAATCTTAATTATTGATAAGATTTCTTTTGCTTGTTGCAGCATGTATTTTCATTGCAATGTATAGAGTTGGTGTTTCATGGTGAAGAGGAATCTGCAACTAGTAATTGTGTTTGTTTGACACTGTAAGTTGAGAACTGGTGTATTGATCAGATGGCTTTGGCGCTCAATACTTGGGCTGTTTAGAATCATGTTAATAAAAGCTAAGAATGACTGTGAAACAATAATTCTCTGTGACCCATCAAATAAGTATTTATTTGTTTAAATATTTCTCTTCTTACAACCTTTGCTTATAACAAAAGTTGGCCTCATTGATCTGAGTGGACATCCTTATCTAGGCATGCATCTATTATGCCGGAATAATCGGATGAAAAAGAATTGAGAATAATTTCGGAATAATACATATAGGATATTTTAATTTACATTGTATTATAAACTAATTAAAAATACAAGAAACTTACTTTAATTTAGTTCCTCGCAAAATTGAACTAAATTTGGCGAATTACCATGCGATTGCCAAATTTAAATCTTGCCAATATTTTTTCTATACCGTATCACTCGTGACCCTAGTCACTTTTGGTGGCAGCTGCTGTTGACATTGGTTTGACAAGCCACAGCTTTCGTTTTCGTAACTCAGTACAATCGCTTGCTAATGTTTAGCGCCCCTTGCTTATTTATAAAACAAGCGTGTGGCTATTAATAAGGCTATGCGGCTTAGTTAACGTTTTTGCTGTTAAACCAACAGATTACGGAAAGGTAGCTTGTACATGGTAACTATCATGGGGTTTCTATGTTTTGCACGGTGAAAGTGACGAAATCCACGAACCGGACATTTCAGCACAAAAATGACACCGACTTACAGTAGTAGCCTATAAAGCTATAGCTAGCTATCTACAGTAACTTATCGGTCTGCCAGCACAATATTGGTTAAGAAGCCACACTTTCCTTAGTATTGACGTCCTTCAATTGTAACACGTACAACGCCAATTTATGATTATTGTGGCAGTGTGATTTCGCCAAATTAAAATCTCGCAAAATCCATATTTTTAACAAATCGCCAAATATTATAATTCCGCCAATATTTGTTCTTATATGGCATAATAGACTTAAGCCTATATATATTAGCTATGTAGTTACCTAATTTTATAATCTATATAATTGTAGCTACAGGCAGCTAGCTAGTACAGGTTAGCTACTAGCTGACCTCAGTATATTATCTAATTACAGTCAATTATATTTACTTAACACATTCTGTAACCGAGGGATCTGCAATGTGAAGAAATCATGTACGAGATCCAGAATCCTTATGGATTCACTAAAAATTACGGGATTCAGGGGTTCGCTTGAGATTCAGCAAGGATTCAGGGATTTGCTCAAGATTCAGCA
The DNA here is from genome assembly GCA_963930835.1 of Spongia lamella. Taxonomy (NCBI): domain Eukaryota; kingdom Metazoa; phylum Porifera; class Demospongiae; order Dictyoceratida; family Spongiidae; genus Spongia; species Spongia lamella. Next base: position 6,903,952 of record OZ005747.1, read on the forward strand.
AGATATTCAGCAAGATTCACTCAAGATTCAGTAAGATATTCAGCAAGATTCACTCAAGATTCAGCAAGATATTCAGCAAGATTCACGTGACAACCAACCTTCCAAGGTAACGTTTGATCACATGATAAATAACCGGAAAAAAATGGAGGAGAAGGATTCAAAGATTACATATGAGACTACGTACAAGTGCGTGTACAAAATTCAGACTTTGTTGCGGACCCCCGGCTGTAATTCGATGAGTATCCTTCATACTGACTTCTGGTTTTCACTATTCGATAGCCCATTCATTGGTCTCTTTGTGACGTATTTAGATTTTCTGTGACATGCAAAAGCGTACAGGGTGTCAGAAATCAATTATCGGATACTGTACTTTTTGAGTGTCATTATTCTATAGTGTTATAGTCATCAATTAACCGGCAGAAAGGGCAATTATATATTTTCGCTAATTATAAACTACACAATGGCTTTTATGCATCCAGTAATAATAATGTATATCGACTTCATTTCCCAATAAACAAATTTATAATGTAATAATCACAACCTTAAATATTTTCGCATAATTTATCATTTCCCGCAGGCTATATTTAATCAACAAAACCCATAAGGGGTATAACGTTGATGTATTAACTAATTGAGTAAATTATATTCATAATTTTGTTATGATAACTTATAGCGTAAGCTCCCGTATATCGATGGTTTCTTATTATTGATACGGGGTACTTAATTATCAATACATTAGTATACGTTAAAACACGGATATATTACGGGTTTCTTTGTCGCGAAGCAAGGCAAAAGGTGAACTGTGTGAAGTATTTTTGGTGAAAGGTACATAGGCGCTTACTTGCTATACAATTATCTGTTCTGGCTGATGGCATTTCTTCAAAAAGCAGACCCATTTTCTTGTCATTGGCCTATCTTTTCATGAGTCTTCTTGTGTAAATGTCGAGGAATTCAGTTTAATTACAACACTGTGCACAGTCACTGTCATTACTGTGTATAACAGTCCTTTAAAAAATCATAACTTCCTGATGCAATAATATTTTTCCACGAAATTCATAAAGGCGCCTGATAATTAGTTGTGAAATGCAGGGGAATTTTTTGGGATTTTTTGCAGGCCATATGTGTGAGTATTATACTGTCAAAGTTGTGGTTATTGATAATTGAAGCATAAGCGCTAATGCAATATTGATAATATTATGGGACGGTTATTAAATAACGCTTGTGAACATTTAAGCGCACATAACTTCTGATCCATTGGCACTATGTGCTTATAATTCAGGGGATTGAAAGAGGCATTAATAAGGATTTTAATGATATAAAACTTTATTCTGCGATACTTCCTCACGAAGTTATGAAGCTAGTAAGTTTATATATTGATAAATGGGAGCTTGCACTACTTAAAAGAGTTTAAGTCATCTGTTTCTACAATACTTGATGGTAAATTGTTCCACTCTGGGACTGTTCTAGCAAAGAATTCAAATGATTGTCGGTAGGCATCTGTTTTCAATTGATAATGTTGAAATTTGAGATGGTGATTTGCCCAGGTGAGTGGGAAAACAGGCATTGGTTGATATTGATTTGGAATAATCAGATGATGATGACTTTATATAATAGGGTAAGTCTGGCATTTCTCCTCAATGTTTAGAGGGTGGGCCACTACATGAATAATCAACTCAACCTATTACCGAGTTAAATTCGATTTTACTGTTATTCTTTCTAGTAAACTAATAGTTTTATACATCTAGCGTAAGTGATCTATTTTCGACCAGCACTTTTTGTCGACCATGGGTATATTTAAAGTCGACCACTTAATAATCGTGATTATCCAAAAAATTACCAACTTGAAAGATGGCGCATAAGAAACTTGAGAAGAAGACTACAATGAATCATAAATCAACATCAATGATAACCTTACACTATAATAAACTTGACAGTAAACGGCATTAACACGTTCGCCATTCTCAACTCTTACACGAAAATGCTGGAATATCCCGCCATCCCATGATATCATAACAATGTTCTATATATGGATATACACCTTATGTAATGTAGAATCCGATGATATATGTCATTTGATAACTCTGTAATACTTAATAAAGATGGTGGAGTGATATCTCTGGAGGTGGTCGACAATTTAATAATGGGAAATGTGTTAGCGGGCAACTTTAAATACACGTGGTCGACAATTGTGATATCCGGAAGTGAATAAAAGGGATATTCACTCCTTCCTACTTTGTTGCAGGTAGTTTTTGTGCGTGAATATAAAAATACATTTATCCACCCCCAGTAAAATCAGTACAGCATCGCTTTAATCCAAGTACCATGGTCACCTTGGCGGGTAAATGAATGGTGGTCGACAGTTGAAGACTTACGCTATTCTATATAGTTCAGGATACATGCAGCGATGGTTAATAAACCTGTTTTGTTCCACTTTTAAACAAAGGATATCAATACGCATGCGTAATTGCACTCATGGTAGTCATAGGATGGTGAAAGAAACCAATGAAACAATCAACTTTCAAGCCTGTTTCTTCTTTAACCTTTTTTATTATTGCATGAAGCCATCTAAGTTAAAAGTTAACCAGTGTGCTTTATTTTCCATGTGCACAGTGTGCTATATTATCCCTGTGATCATAATAAAAAATCTGTTCTATGTATATTATCCCTTTGATTTCAATAAAGCACACTTTTGCCATAACCCACCCAGACAGCATTCCTGTCAGGAGGTAATTGTTTGTTAACACCTACATAGATATGTACATGGAGCTGTAAACAAGCTGTTAATATTGCAAGTTCTAGCGTAATAGCAACGCGATTGTTCATTGAATGACGGCAACTGATCAGCGCCGGCATGGTGATTCGTCACAGTGCTGGTTAACTACGTATGTAAGGCCATCAGGTAAGTAATTTTCCGGCTTAGATATATAGTTGATAAAGTAGCATATAAATGAAGCCCAGATCTCTAAACCGTTTACAAAGTGCGAGCATGAGAGTTACAACTTACCACTCAACGATTTTAATTGAAAGCTGTTGATTCTTTGCCAGCTCCTAGTACTTATCGCGGCTATTGTACATTTGAACGTCGCTATAGATGCACACTAGGACTAACAATACTACCAACGCCTTTCCACTATTGTAAAACTTGAATTCCGAATAAACTAGTTAAAGTCCGGCTTACGCTCGTGCACTACAGGAAATATAGCACTCGGGCGTGGTCTCGAGGCTAAAATAGCACTCGGCTGCGCCTCTTGCTAGATTAGCCTCTCGTGCTATATTTCTTGTATTGAACTAGCCGCCGTACTTTAACTAGTATTTAATTATGTTCATTTCTAGCTATATTAAACTTTTCTCTATAGGCAAGTTTTTCTGGCTGATTCGCGCGATGGTACTCGAAGTACCGGGTATCCTAGTAAACTGCCACAGGAGGCGTGACCTTGATGACACGCCCTATAAAACTTATTTTGCCTCGATAGAGCCGGATATATCCAGGTGACTGAGTCATGCCACCCGGATGCAACATCGTAATACCAGTATCTGTGGTAAATACGCGTGCATGTTTCAATACACGAAACCATGCACTGTCCGATAATTGACCGCTTATACACTACCATAGCTAGCTACGTACGTACCACGCATGTAAACTCATCTAGCTATATACTACCTAGCTACTGTACTTACCAAGTAAGTAAGTCTGCTAAGAAGATCAAACTGTACTTCTCCACAGAGACAAGGTAGCTCAATTGTTACACTAACTTCATCTACCGCATGGACTGCAAATAATGTTAACCAAAACAATGGTTTTGGTCCAAGTATATAAAGTAATGATTCACTCCAAATATATGTAGTTTGATTTCTAGTACATTTGTAACCTATGCTTTTGTTATTTGCACTTTCGTTTGTAAAACTCTGGAAGTCGTAGTTAAGTTTGACGAATGCGGAGGCACGTTTACCAGACCTGAAAAATGCTTCAGTAAGTGTTGCCAACAATTCCTTGTTATTCGTAATATGAAAATCTAATTCACTATAATTCTTGATGCAGTGGGGAGCCAAAACACAATTTTTTGTTTCATTACAATCTTCATCATTATTAAATTCTTGACAATTGCAGAAACTCCAGTGGCCAATAAACAAAAATATCAGAAAAAGCATACTATCAGACAGCACAATTATTTCATTAATTTTTGTAAAGAAACTAGAAACTACACTTCAGTTTTGTAGCTAGGCTTAGTAAACTAGCAAGTTAATGTGTACAGCTATACATTTATATATACATGCGATCATGCATGCATGCATGTATGATTGCATGCATTCGTTCATTATTGCATGTAGATATATATATGTGTGCACGTAATGCATGCATATATGCAAATTAGGCCTTGGTCAATTATGCTCGAAATTTTCGCCTAAAATGTTTTTGGGAAATTTCCCCTTTATGATTAGACTTCTTCCAGTCCAGTTTCACGCAAGAGCCAAGGTATGTTACTGTGGTTGCTAATGGAGGTTGCGCAACATCCGGTTGCCACTTGGAGGCCATAAATGTACAGAAACCTATGGGACCCCGAGCTTTGGGTGTCGCGGGTACCTAAACCATACCGAATTTCTTAATTGTAAGAACGAATTCGTATAGTACAAGTCATGCTCGAGCTGATGATATGCGAAAAATGACGCTGCGTTGTAGAGTATCAGCGAGAACCTGGCGATATTCTGTGTACATGTAAGCCATAAATAGCGAAAACAAACTATATCGTTTCTCTCTTACCGTTTGATGGCCACAGTATAATTGTAGTGGTAGTAAACAGGCCAGTAGAAGCCGCTACGACGTAGTATAGGCCTGAACTGAATTTCGTGACTTCCACGGCCCTAGCTTGCAACTCGATTTGTCCCGTAGGCCTTGCACTATTCTTCGAGATACTAGGGTCCTCTACCACCAATGATGATACCATAGACTCATTTTAACGAAACATTGAACTTGTTTTCGCTTCGAAATATCGTTTATGATTCGCACGTCCACATAATGTCTATACTGGTTACCGCTGATACTACAACGCAGCGTCACCTTTCGCACATCATCAGCTCGAGCACGACTTGTACTTTACGGATTTGTTCTTACAATTAATAAATTCGGTATGGTTTAGGCACCCAAGATGCGCAAAGCTCTGGTCCCACATTTTACGCGGCCTCCAAGTGGAAACCGGATGTTGCGCAACCGTCGTTAATTGAGTTCATTAAAGCTTTCGCTGTCAGTGCTGCCACATGGTGCATTATCTTGAAACAATTTACTAAAAATTACGATTTATTCTTGGATACTACCCCAAAATGCTGGCATCAGTTATGCCGGCATAACAGGTAAGCCTATTATGCTTTAAATTATACCAGCATATTTGACGGAGGCCTATACGTATATAGAGCCACCTGGTGTGGTAGAAAAGCACCTAAGAAAGGATGACCACAAAGCACAAAATCGCAATACTATAACACCTCCATGTGTTTAGCAATCAAGCTGTCAAAGAACAAGCTGCCCCCGTGCATGCACTAGTCTCGAAAGCCAGACCCAATTTACTAGCAGAGCCTTATCGATTAATCTAAGAGATGATAAGCGCGGATGCTTATCATCTTTAATCGATAATTCCTCATGCGTAAATTGGGTTTGCCTTGCGAGACTACTCCGTACACAACATAGAGTGCCTACACAACACTTTACGACAGAATGTAAACCATACCCTATAGTATTTATTCTTAAGTTTAGCTCAGATTAGCTATCCATTTTATTCCCCAAATCATTCCCAATGAAACTTTATAGCTATAATACATATACTTAGCTACTGAAATATAATAATTAAATTGCATGCACAAACAACACAATAATCAGAGGTTTGTGGTTGCCTCCCTATAGGCCTGTTGGTGCAGCCTTAGTGTATGCAAAAGGTATATTCAAGCCAGTGCTCACATGATTCATGCAGCTTTGAAGCTTTGGATGTGCCATATTATGTACATCATCAGTTTATCAAAGACAATTCGTGTCCAGTCATGTAGTTCTCCAATATAACAAAACCTTCATGGGAAAGTTTTCTTTCAGTGGGGACTATACCAGTGCAGAACCTTCCCAAACCCAACATCCTATGGTATACTTAATTTGGCTTGTTTCTATGGCAACATATTTTATTTTTATCAAGTTTATATAGCTAAGCATGTTGAAACTAAAACAAGAACACATGCACACACATATTCACAGTGCATACGTCAAAACGTTCGAGGGGGAAAACTTTCGTGGTTCATCAACAATGTGCATTATGTAGGGAAAACTTTTGCGGTTTGCAGCCTTAAAGCCCACGCACACCTCTGCAATACGGATTTTTAGAGTGTGCGCAAATTAGAATAAAGTTTAACCATAGATTATATATATAATCTATGGTTTAACACGCACGCTGGGTGCATGGCTGAAGCCGAATTTGAAACCGACAGTTCTGTCCGTGGTTATCATGTGTATCAAGACAATTGGACACCTGTGATTGGAGAACGACTTCACTGCGAACGGTAATTATCTTCTAATTGTGAAGCAGGAAAAGTTTCAATGGTAAAACATTCGCGGTTTTCTAAAATCCGTGAAAACCGCGAAAGTTTTCCCCCTCGAACGTTTTGACGTATACGGTATTTTTTAACACTGCACAATATAATGCAGAGTCTATATGCAGGCCTCTCAACTTTGGCAAATGTGTAGCTAAGTGCCATAACTACAACCAAGCTTCCCAATTTTCTCCCCATGAAACTACGTACATCCTAGACATGGTGTCTACTCTTGTGAGGGTTCAAGAACATTTTGAATGTGCATGTGGTGTTTTTATGATGACAATTTCCTATAACCCTGCATTTAATACTGCACAGTTTACATTTTATCACTGCACACTCTAAGTTTATCACTGCACAAATGTGAAGTGATAACCCCTTATTTTAGTCACTGCATATTCATGAAGTCAGCAAATATCATTTTATCTACAGAAAAACTGGCACTCACACTTAACACCATATATTATGTAACTATATACGTAGCTAGCTAGCTATAACCTGGTACGTATATTTGTGCATGGTAGCTATGTAGCTATGTTATGGTAAGCTAGCTAGCTTTTATTACTAGACTTTTAAAAAAATTGAATTTAACAAGGGGAGTATAGGGATCATAACACAAAGTAAGTTAATCAATCACCCAGCATATTGCATGTGTTTACTCAAGTATACAATTGCAGCTGGGTAGGCATTCATACATGCACAAATGAACACATTCTTCTACAAGATTTAATCCCTACTTTGGCTGCATGATGTTCTTTTTAACTACTTGTTTCCTTACTTTTTGTTACGATCCCTACTCCCCTTTTTAAATTCAAATTTAAAAAAAACTAGTTTGTTTACTTTATAATTTTATAGTATAATTTAGTATGGCTGCTAGTTAGCTATTTAATCTTCACTAAATTGCATGGCATTATATTTCAGTATCTATAGGTTTAACACTTTTTACAGGCTCTCAAAACCAGAATTATTTCTTAGCAATTGATATCTACATAGTTTACAATGGCTTGCTACGTATGTGCCATGCCCACCTTTACAACAGACTCTTTTCATCATGATACCAAGTGTCTATATGGTAAAACGAGTTGTACTGTGAAGGAAGGACTATATTCTACTCTTAGCCAGACCATTTTACTGCTACTAGGTCATTAATAGGTATCCTATTCTTCTTCCATTACTCGTTACAGATTGTATCAGTTAGCATGCTCCTATCCAAGGTGTAACCGTGTTTATTGTTACATTTTAACACCTTGCGTGGAATGTTGACACCTTTGTAAAATTTTGTCATCCTTGGGTTGAGGAAGATTCCCTATGACTTAGCAGAGGATATAATCTCAAACTGTTACCATGGGCCCGGGGTATTTGAAAACATGATATGTCAATCCACATACATTCAGACAAATATGAGTAGATTTTAAACTTTAAAATGATCCTCTACATACGTATGTACATAGCTACGGTGGAACCTGTGTACTATGGACACTTTAGATAGAACAAAGGACAAGCTATGGCGCAGTGGACAAACCCAACATTTTCGTAAACCCGATGTGATTACCTTTGTTGTGTGAAAAATCTGGAGCCATACACCTAGCGGAACTGGGTCTTATGGCAGGCTGGCAGACAAAACACAGCCTGGTAAATTTTAAAATTATTAAAATTCGCTGTGGATCGAAATATTAGACTTTTCACTGCGTTTAACAAAGATACAGCCTAATTACAGCAGTACTAATGCATCCAGATTGGTTTTTCGGCTAAAGCCTGTTGTAAGGTTGTTTTTAAAAGTGCGAAAACTCTGGAAGCCATAGTTTTTCATACAGCAATCTCTACTATTAAGTACTACTGTACTTAATGATATAGAGTGTAAATTATTAAATATTAGCTATAGCTACGTATATTTTTGACTCATTAGCTACAAGTTATAGTAGCTATACAATAATCTAGACTACAAATAAAGAATAAATTATTCGGCAAGTTCAGAAATAAGATCCGCAACATGGCTTCCGGCAGGGGTGTCACTACTTTGCGCTCCGCACCTGTTCTCCATGACATTAACGACAGAGAAAGGGAACTAGGTAGAGGTCCTTATGGAAGAGTCTTTTAAGTCGACTATGAAGGAACAGTTTGTGTTGCCAAGGAGGTACATACCACTATTGCTGAAATGTGCGGAAGGTAGAGCCCATGCATGCAGCTTAAAAGATCAGAGGCGACTTCCTTTGCCAATGTGAAATCTGGAGTATGATTCGTCACCCATTCGTCGTTCAGTTTCTGCTATTTAATATACATAACTATTACTATTGTGGTGTGTCCTATCAGCCAGAGGACCAGCACGAATTGCCTGTCATAGTAATGGAGAAGATGCAATATATAGTCTGAAGGGTTGGGTGGATAAGTTTGCTAACATACGTATCATTGATTGTAAAGCTTTCTGTATTGGATGAGGTGTGCCTGGGTCTATAAGGTACCTCGATCCATAGCAGAAATCCTCCAATTGTTCATAGAGATCTTACTCCTAATAATATACTAGTGAATAGTTAAGGTAAAGCCAAGATCACTGACCTAAGTGAACAATTGATAAACAAAGTTGTAACAGTGCAGAGAAATATAACGCAAGTACACAATAATGCTGATATTATTGTCCTGTCGATATTATTGTATAGCACTAACTAACGATACCAGTATTATCTAGGTGAGTATTTGACTATCGTCCCATCCCCATTGAACAACCTATCAAAATTTTGTATTGTAGTTTGCTCAGTTGTTCAAAGGTGAGTATGTGCATGATATGATTATATTATTCTATATATACGTAATTAAGTAGTTACCATGCTTTCTGTGCTGTACGTACGTACTTCTATAAACTTGGGCGAAATAAGCGTTTTGAGACCTTCAATTATAATTAACGCATTGAAACCTGTTCAACAATATGGCTGACTTAAACCCGAAACCATGGAGATAGTAAAGCTAGAAAGGGTTTGCCTGGTTAACTCACTGTGAATATTTAGCATAAGGCAACAGTGATCCCCACTCGCAACAAAATTATGGCGTGACACTGACTAACCTTTAATCTATGCAAGTCTATGTCTTAGGAGGCAGCAGTGGCCTATGGTTATAATGATGGACTTCCAACCAGGAGGCCACAGGTTCGATGCTCACCACTGCAGACATCTGTTGTTCCCTTGGGCAAGGAACTTTACTCCCATTGTTCCGGTCTGCTGTGCAGACGGTTATACAACAGTTCTGCTGTGCAGAGTACATGTTGATTGTATGTATTATCAGGGCACTGCTGAAAAGCAGTATTTCTATACTAAGCAGTCTTCCCTTCTAATAAAAATAAATAAATTTAAAAATATATATATGCGTACCTTATCCATCATAATCTCCAATTGATAAGCGCCCTCTGGGCAGCACGGCCAGCACCGGAATTTATTCTCTTGTATGCACGTGTGTTATTAGTTGATACATGTAATACTAATCTTACAATGAATAGTGTACAAAGAAGAACCTCAGATGTTGCACTGCTGAGAATGACAACTCCTTTTGCAGTTTCCCACGTAAAACCGCGAACTTACTAAGCGCGCACATTAAATTTTATTTTTGTTACAAAAACTGGCGCTTCATAAACCATGGAGAAGGAACAGGCACAACAAAGGAATAGGATTATTCTACTAATTGATATGGACTGTTTCTATGTGCAGGTGGAACAGCGAGATAAACCGAGCTCACGTGGTAAACCCTGTGCGGTAGTACAATATAAGATGTTTAAAGGAGGAAGGTATTAATATGATGTGTGTCAGAGTTTGTATATGTGCATATAGATTTACTGATGCAAAATTAGGCCACTCGATTTATTAATTATACTCCTGTACTTGGCTAAGGATAGCCGTTCTTCCGCACAGGAATGTAAGTTAAACCTCAAGTTAAGTCATTTCCGTACAGGAGTGTAAGTTATACCTCAAGTTAAGTCATTTACCTTATGCACCTATCAATGTATTGCCCCACCACCACCCCCACCCCCTCGGGATTATATGGGGCTATAGTGAGGATTTGACATACCCTGATGTCAAATGCCCTATATTGGGGCAAACTGAGTGTGTCAAATCCCCCAATACAGCCCCACACAAGCCCCAGTTGCAACAAGGGGATTTGACATGGCTACATATTTTAAAAGCTTTGTCTATCTATGCCTTTATCAAATGCCCCATAGTGGGGCAATAGTTTTGTGTCAATGTCCCCAGTAAAGCCCCACTTAGACCGGAGGGGGGGGCAGCGGGGCAATATATTGATAGGTACATTAGTTTCTGGTCACATCTAGACTTAAAAAAGGATGTGGGCGGGTTATGGGGACATTAGGACTAGAGCTTCAGCACAACTTTTGTGGTAGTTGAACACTATCTAGCACACACATGATTGTAACCAAACCTTGACAGTTTAAATGCCGTACAATAGGAAACTTTGACAAATTAGAATGAATTCGCCAAACTTTAACCAATCAATATACCCCAAATAAGCTGGATATACTTAGCGATGTCAAGCAATTCGTCATAGTTTTATTTTGTCAAAGCCATTGAAGTGAGGATTCATCAAAGTTTCCTGTTGTAAGATATGATCTTCCAAGTTTTATGGCTTTGCTTGTTGACAACATGTACAGAACACAGCTGACAACAGTCAACACCGTCATGCACGAGGCCATGTGCATTTAAATGCCTATATAATAAGATGAACAAACCCTTAAGTGCCCATAATGATAATAATATTCCTCAAACTTGGAATCAAATTTTATATGTGGGCGGGTGACCAGAAACTAAGGTATGACTTGGAGTGGGCTTATTATAAGAAGCATTTGATTCAATCTTACGTTGATAATTTTATGTTAAAACCCAATTTAATATGCATGTAGTACGTAATCTGATACAAAATTAGAAAATTGGACTTCAAGTTTAAACCAACTAAATGGTTCTCTACGTACCTTAGTGATTAATGTATCAGTAATACAAATATTTTATACGTACGTACGTAACTGCAGAACTGTGACTACGTATGTACGTAAGTATAATGCGCGTGTTACATATGAATGTATTGTATTTGTATTATGTAGGAGTACATATGTACACATGCATGTATTGCTATCATGTATTCTACAATTGGTATGTATGTACTGTGTATAATGTGCTTGATTAGTGTAAATACGTATACATGTATGTATTACTACGTATATTGCTATCATACATTGATTGCATTCTACGCACAATAATATTATAATATTATGTGTCAGTAAAGTTTAAAGTGCATTATACATACAGAGTTGTCATGGTTGAAACCGGATCGGGTCAGTCTGCATGTCCAGCTCAGATGGGTCACCTTTTCTCTAGATCATTCGGGTCACCAGATCAAGCCCAAAAAATCCAGATTGACCTGGGTTTGTAACACTCTCTAATATAGCAGTCACAAATATTAGTGACTGTTCTATTAGAGAGTATTGATTTATTAATTTTAGTCTCTTATAAGAAATAATTCTGTACTTCACAATAGTTATATGTATGTTTGTTCTGTAGATTTCAAATTTTAAAATTTATAAAATTTCAATCCAGGTCACTGGGTCTAAACCAATGGGGGTTGGTCAGGTCACCATGATTGTGACCCGGTTTCAACCCTGGTAGATGCGTACAATCATATAATATTATATGTATCAATCATTCAGTATATTGGCTGTTGGTTATGAGGCTCGTAAATATGGAGTGGGTAGAATGTTGAGAGGAGACGAGGCCAAACAAAAGTGTCCGGATATTATCATCTTCCACGTGCCAGAGAGGAGAGGTAAAGCTGACCTCACCAAATACAGACTGGCTGGAGCTGAGGTCAGTATAGTCATTTATGTATGTACGTATATATTTGTATGTATGTGTGTATGTATGTATGTATGTATGTGTGTATGTATATGTATGTGTATGTATGTGTATGTATGTATGTATGTATGTATGTATGTATGTATGTATGTATGTATGTATGTATGTATGTATGTATGTATGTATGTATGTATGTATGTATGTATGTATGTATGTATGTATGTATGTATGTATGTATGTATGTATGTATGTATGTATGTATGTATGTATGTATGTATGTATGTATGTATGTATGTATGTATGTATGTATGTATGTATGTATGTATGTATGTATGTATGTATGTATGTATGTATGTATGTATGTATGTATGTATGTATGTATGTATGTATGTATGTACGTACGTATGTATGTATATATGTAACACTACAAATGTCATTAAGGTGATTAAAGTGTTGTCACGTTATTGTGACTGTTTGGAGAGGGCCAGTATTGATGAGGCATTTCTTGATGTCACCTCACTGGTGATGGATAGGCTCAAACTACTACAGCAGACACGCCCAGAGGGTATTCCCCTTATTGCATCATCCATGTTACCAGCCACACATGTTGCTGGATACACTGAAACCATGGAAACGGAAACTGAAAATAAAGGTGTGTAGGTTTGTACTACCGTACGTGGAAAAATTTTGGAGGGGGAAAAATTGGTGAATTTGGCAAATTGTGGGCTCTTCGCCAATATTTTACTCGCCAATTATTTCGTTATAGAATTACAAAATTATTCCAGTTACTGAAACATGAGGCGCTCACCTTTTAAAGTGGTAAAACGCAAATGGACGTTTAATACAACACTATATCACTGCTTTACAACCTTGTCCACAGCAAATGTTTCTGTTTACTGAGGTTACGCCCATCAACAAAATCGATTCGACACGATGAAACCTGGTGTATAACTTACTATAAGCAAAGCAAATAGCTATAGAATTCACAAAAGGTTCAATTTCACTACAAGAAACGTGCAACCCTTGTTTATGCGTTTCGTTACGCGTCTTCAAGCAAAACTCTTATTACTGATTACGCACCTCCAAAAGAATTTATAATTTTCAACGGTTTATTAAATCAGCCAAGTCAGCCTATTCGCCAATATTTTACCCATCCAAAATTTTCCCACGTACGGTAATTAAAACAAATATTAGGTGACAAAAAGTTATTCAATAAATCACACACAATTATAACCAACTTATATTCTAATAGAACAATCATATCACTGGTGTTTATTAATGTTCAGGTGATCGACACTTCACGCTAGTGACATTTGCACACAAAGTACACGTCATTGTGTGTAGCTACACATACGTAGTAGGGATGGGCAATTAACCAGTTTTGTCTATTAACCTTATCAATAATCGATATCGTGTATAGTTTTTACTATCAACGATAATTGTGAGAAGCAGTAATCATTTAAAATCGTAATACTTGGCACTGTAGACAGTTCGACATGTTTGTAGATAGTTTTCAGTACGACGTAATAATCGTGATAATCATGATAATTTAGCTTCACAATAATCGTACAAAATATCATCCCTACTATGCATATATATGTAGGTGCATTGTAATTATTATGCTCACAGATTAACTACGTAATTACGTAGATCAACAAAAGGGCCTTGTACACAAAGGTTAAACTGCTTAAAACTGCTTTATAATCATCCACATCAATCACAAGTGAAAATGCATAGCCTGTCAGTAAGCTAATGCTTATTATGCCGAAATAATTTTAGAAATAATATGTCTAGGAAGACTAAAGGCACAGCCCTACTTTCCTATCAGCGTGTACATGTACATAATTATGTATTTTCACAGATTTTTGTTTAATTGCATGGGAATCAAGCAAGCTATGTATGTATGTACCAAGAACTGATGATTGCTACGTGCATGCATACATACGTACACACTTATATAAAACCATGAAAATGCATATTTTCTGTGTGATTTGTACGTATGTCTGTGTGAGGGCCTTTACAACTTACTTACATACATAATTCTGTGTGGACATTGTACGTACATGCATGCATACGTATATACACAAATTACACATAAAAGAACATACGTACATACGTACTGTACATATTTAACATTGTATATTTTACAATATCAATGTTACATACAGAGCACAATGAACGGTCATCATCTGGTGACCATTCTGATGTTGTTCACTCATCTACTGAACTAACAACCAGTCACAGTGAAGGTATCTACGTAGATAATTACCACATCTGTGTTTGCATTATGTATATACATATGTACGTATTATGTATGTATGTATGTATGTATGTATGTATGTATGTATGTATGTATGTATGTATGTATGTATGTATGTATGTATGTATGTATGTATTAGGGCTGGAACAAAGTCTTCGAATGTTCCGAAGGTTAAGCAAACATCGAAGGGTAAAACTATCCTTCGAAGCTTCGTAAAACACTCATAACACACTAATAAATATGAAAAGGATTTACGGGTGAACATTGTTTTCTTTATTTCGGCGATTGTGGCAGCCTATACATCTTGCATAATCGATGTTCGTGTGCCACGTCCACTTTTAAGCCAAACAATTTGACTTTTCTACCACAGTAGAAGCCTCAAAATGCCTTATAAACGACAGGTAATGCACAAAAAACATCATTTTAGTCTTTAGATAGCATTTGGCTATGCATGGTTGCTGTATGGACACATCCATTTTTGCGATCAGTCAGTTGCGTCATTCTGAACTGCTGTTTTAAGTTAACCAAATACTTATAAACTTATCAAATAGCTGTAAGCTATGTAACACCAAAGCTTCGAACCTTTGGTGCATTTTATCAACGAAGGTTAAATTTTAAACTTTGTTCCAGCCCTAGTATGTATGTATGTATGTATGTATGTATGTATGTATGTATGTATGTATGTATGTATGTATGTATGTATGTATGTATGTATGTACGTATGTACGTATGTATGTATTATATTGTATTACACATCAGATCAACTTGAAGATGACTCGACATTAGATGATGACATTGAGAATGATGAGCAATCTGATTGGTTAAATCACACCGACTCTAATTTATCACATGAAGAAGTTTCATTGTCTAACGAGAATGAAAATGATATATTTGCTACTGAAGGTATGTACATATATATGTACATAAGCATATGTAAATATGTGACCGGATTTGTGAAAACGTGCATAGTTCACATATCTACTTTTTGAACTTTGAAGATTCATAAAATCTGTCACAAATAATAGATTAACCTGAAACTTACAGAGTTTATACATCTATTATTCCTCTATCATCCCTGCAAATTTCAGATCTGTATGCTGTTCCTATTAGGTTTTATAGATCTTTGAACGTGCAAAATCGGATGTGTGAACTATGCAAATCCGGTCACATATATATGTGACCTAGTCTGTGAAAACAAGTTCAGAGACTGTCAGCTCTAACAATAATAACAAAACAGATCTTATCTGCACATCCAAGTACATATACACAAGTGAACAATCCAAGATTACAACATCCTATGTATGTGCATATACGTACTTACGTACTCTCACTCGTGTCAAATTTGTATATAGTACCTATCGCTTAACAGGTTGAGTTATGCGTGTGTCTTCAAAGCCATAAAATGGGATATGCAGATAAAACCTGCTTGCTGATCCAATCACATATGTACGTATGTTCTGTAGCTTACTAGTAGCTATGTACGTACGTATGTACGTACATCTTATTACATAATACTTATGTGACCGAGCCTGTGTAAACAGGTCTTATCTGGCCCATCCAGTTTTATGGTTTTGAAGACACATAAGTTAAACTCAGCCTGTGGGTAAACTATAGGAATGAAAATTTCACAAAACATATACTAAGTATAGGACTGTAAATAATGCAAGTTTTGTATTGTTATTCACAAGGGAAATTATTGCTCATTAAAAGTGTGTAGTTGGATGTGTATATAAGACCTAGCTGTTTTCACAGACTCAGTCACAAAATATTATATGTATATATATACTCAGATGAGAGCACTACTGATCTACCGGTGGTCACACAGCCTCAGGCTAGTAGGGAACAGTTGTTAACACACTGGTTGAGTACAGAAGGATCCAATCGGGAACAATTATTGGCTGTTGCTGCCATGTTGACCAATGAGATCAGAGAGGCTGTTCAAACTGAAACTGGTTTTACGTGTTCAGCCGGTATATCTCATAATAAGGTACATAGTTTAGTTATATATATGTGTGTATGTATGTATGTATGTATGTATGTACATATGTATGTATGTACGTATGTACGTATGTATGTATGTACGTATGTATGTATGTATGTATGTATGTATGTATGTATGTATGTATGTATGTATGTATGTATGTATGTATGTATGTATGTACAGTATGTATGTATGTATGTATGAACGAAGGTCATAATTTGACATTCAAACATCCGTTAATAAACGACTCCAAAGTTTCAATGTTATATACGTACGTATAGATTACAGGTTTTTCTTGTATTTATGCATGTCCTGCTTAAGTTTTTCATCTTTTTGATAAATTTATACAGTAAGTATTCAGTAAACTTATAACAACAGTTTAGATTGATGCGATTGATTGATCGCAAAAATGGGCGTGTCCATTCAGCAATCATGCAAGGCTACGTAAATGTACAAGTAATATTGTTTTCTTTATTGCAGCAATTGCAGCAGCCTACACTTCCTTTATACATCTTGCGTGGTCGATGCTTGTGTGCCACGCCCACTTTTAAACCAAGGCTTGTTAACACAGTAGAAGGTTTAAAACACCTGATATAATGCTAATGCATGGAAAAAAATATGCATGTTACCCTTTAGGCATGTATACATACATATGCATGTACGTGTGTGTGTGCAGTGTCTGCAGTGTGTGTGTGTGCATATACGTACGTAGGTATATTGTATGTTTGTGTTATCTGCTTGTAATTATATATTTAATGCACATACATGTACATGTAGATGTTAGCCAAACTGGCAGCTGGTATGAACAAGCCTGATCAACAGACTATTGCACCATTCAGTAGTGTCAATAATCTGATGGACAATACTCCCATCAAGAAAGTGTAAGCAATTACGTATCATTTATTAGATGTAGAGTATGTACAACTGTATGTAATGCTTTAGCTTGTCATATACACACATGCTTATGTATGTAGATATGTTTATAGATATGTATGTACGTATACATATGTACGTAAGTACGTATGTACGTTTTAGGGATGGGTGATATTGATATTTTGGTACACGATTATTGTAATGCAAGCATATCACGATTATTGATTCAACTGACTGTGTTAATTTGTAATGAAAATTGTCTAAAAATGTGTCAAACTGTCTACAAATGTGTCTAAACTTATCACGATAAGTGCTGATTATCACAGTATTACACTCTCACGATTATTGTTATTGTTAAAAATTGCACAATATTGATTATTGACAAACAAAATATCACGGTTAATAGGCAAAACCGGTTAATTGCCCATCCCTAGTACGTATATATCCTTTGGATCAAGGTTGTCGCACATTTGATACCTGAGCTAAAGTAAGTAATTGAACCTGGTCAGTCAATATTGCCTTCCCCCGTTTGGACATTATTATAGACAGTCATTGGTACGAGTCCCACTAAACTGATTAGTCATATAATGAGGAAATCATCAGAGAGCATTATTTTGACTTCTACAATTCATAATGTATGCTTTGAAATTTGATGCAAGAATGCTATGTACGTAAATACATGTAGTTAGATGTGCATATACATACCCTTACTAGTACCTGTAGTCTTTTCTAGTATGCCTAATGTATTTCATGGACTGGATTCGCGGACTACGTAGATTCATAAGTGTGGGATTGTTTTTCACCATATGCCAGGGAAATTACTTGTAACATGAATTCTCTTACAAGAGTAGATTCATGGAGCAATGATTACTGTAGTCTACATATGTAAGTATATACTTCGTGTCATGAGTAATTTTCACTGGAAAGCAATCATAATACCCACACCCACAAGTCCGGTCTACGAAATGCAGTACATTAGACCTTACTAGTGTTTTTTGTGTTATAATATTCATAAATATGCGTACATATTTTACCCAGTATTTAAATACTTAGTACGTATATTCAGTGAAAATTATAGAGCTTACGCAATCACCAAGTTGCACATTATTCATGTACAGTAAAATCAGAAAATACCTACGTACATACAAGTACATTTGTACATACTTATGTACGTATATGTATTTACATTATCAGTAACTTGTTCTTTATTGTATATTGTTACCAGTCGACATCTTGGTGGTAAATTTGGTCAACAGTTAACTGATGAACTGGGCATTACTCACATGGGTCAGCTGAGGAAGTTCAGTACAGTTGAATTACAGACAAAACTAGGACCCAAACAAGGGTAACTAACAGATACCCGTACATACGTACTTATTCACATTTAAATACACGTACATATATACATAGATAATTATACGAATGTGTAGTGCTGGGCAATATATCAAAATTTAATCATATCATGATATTAAACCACTATCGAGTATGTACTTATGCAACATGATAATATCGTCAATTAGTATAAGGATGTAAATTAGATTTTCGGAAAGTTAAATAAAATATTTTCCTATATGGATGCATACGTATGCGCTGCGTTTTGACAAGCTGTAGATTTAAAATATCTTGATACGTAGCTGCGTACGTATGTCAATTAAAAATATTTCATTTATTGTACAGAAGTGGTGTAGCCACATGCGTATAGCTAAAAACATACATACGTACGTATGTACAAGAAATACCGTAATATTATTTATATCATAATATTTTTGTCATATCGTATCGGGAAGGAAATTTTTTACTGTTGCCCAGCACTACGTGTGTGCATACGTATGACGTATGTAGATATATATGTATCTGCTTTTAGCCTTTTGTTTTGAATATATTTAGTTTCCATATCCTTAAGTACGTAGATTTATGTCATGTGCATACTTAATATGCATCCAATCACTGTTTCTGTTTCTGTCTGTCAGCTTGTGGTTATACCAGTTGTGTAGAGGTGTGGATCATGAGAAGGTGAAGTCACGTCAACTAGCACAGTCTGTTAGCTGTGGGAAGAATTTTCTTGGCCGTGAGAAGCTACACTCACCTGAACAGGTAGTTATATATGTACATACATACGTACGTACATACGTACATAGCTACATACATACGTACATACATACATACATACATACATACATACATACGTACGTACATACATACGTACATACATACATACATACATACATACATACATACATACATACATACATACATACATACATACATACATACGTACATATGTACGTACATACATACATACATACATACGTACATACGTACGTACGTACGTACGTACGTACATATGGTGCAGTGCACAAAAACTTTGTGAGTGCTGCTACACAGTATAATCCCGAAGTGTTTTGTATGACAGTGCTGCAAAGCACTCACATGCAAGGCTATGTTCATGTACATAGGTATCTCAAATGTTCCAAATTTAACATAAACTGAAGCCATCATTAGTATCATGCATAAGTAAAAATTCGCACTTACGTATTTACCTATAAGTATATATGCAGCTGCATGCCGTACACACTTGCTGCTTACTCAGTAAAATTGACTTTAAGCTTCGTGTATGTAGTTAACTAATGAATGAATCTCTACCAAACCCCCTAATAAAATCATGCTACTTCATGATAATTGTTTTAACATTACAGGTTCAACATTGGTTGCTCCAGTTTTCAAAAGAGTTAGCTGAACGATTGAGTGAGGACATTAAAACTGTAAGTTTATCATATTCATACATATGCATATAATGATTATTACATATGTACGTAGCTATGTACGTACATATACAAAAGTTTATTACACGATTATATTTTATGCAAATGTTTAATGGTATGTACGTACATACGTACATATGTTCATCTTTAAACATATAGCTAGCTTGCATATCTAAGATGCATTTTTGTTGATTTGTTGTTGTTTTGTCACATCAGAATAATCGTAGAGCAACTCATCTTGGTATATACTATTGTTGTGATGATGGACGTCCAGGGGTATCGCGGTCGTGCACTCTGGACACTTATGATGCACAGGCAATATCAAAATTAGCCTGGAGTGCCTTATGCAAGTGTGGTAAAAATGGCAACAATATCACATCATCTTGGTTAGTGTAGTTACGTAATACGCATGTCTAGTGTTAATCAATTTATCAAATGGTATTTTTACCAACCAATGCATAAGAAGCTATAGATGTGCATAATTATGTACATGCATATACGTACATATGTTTAGACTACGATATTGCAAATTTGCAGGGTTACTAAATCACTTAGTTACCTGCATGTTCACTTAGTCACCTACACGTGTTTACTTAGTGCCCTGCCTTTAGGCAACGACCGACCGTCAAATAAATTTTGACTATACTTTCATGTACAAAACAAATTTCCATTCTTACTAGATAAAGAGCAGTGCGACAAACTTCATTTCGCTGTTTGTAGTCTTCTTTGGCTTATTTGCTCGTGAAGATGTTAAGCGCGTCAACATCGTCGAAAATACACTAGCGCTAGTTGCCAAGTGGGTACCGTGGAAACTTTAAAAGCTCTTCGCTCAGGAAATCGATAACTAGCTCTTCCACACTTACAATGTCATTTGAAGGTATTATCATGTGATTCTTGTTTAGTGTAGTCTAAATAAGTTAGACGCCACGACCTACGGGAACTAAGCGATTTAGTAACCCTCAGGCCCTTAGTAGCGCCCTCGCTACGCTTGGGCACCACAGCCTTGGGCCTTCGGGTTACTAAATCGCTTAGTTCCCTTGGTCTTGGTGTCTAACTATTATACAGCCACTGCTCTTACATACACCCTTGTACGTATATGCATGCATGCATATAAATGTGATGAAGCTATTTAATCATTGTATACCTTTATTTAATCCAATCCACAGTTTTTACTGTATATCTCTATTCTATTGTGATTATAAGTATGCATATAGATACAGATAATGCATGTACATACGTATGTACGTACATATAATTATATCTTTGGCCATATGTTCTGGGAGTATGTAGCTATGCATTTAGTTTTAGTGTCATTGTAATTCATTCACAGGCATGCTGGTATTATTAATCTGTCAATGAATGCTGGCAAGTTTGTCAGTGACACATCACATCAACACAATACGTCATTACACTCCTACCTTAATCGGTCATCTTCAGCATCATCAAATAATAACATCAGCTGCTCATCACAGCAACAAAGAACTAGTAATACTACAATAACAAATGATACTCTAACTGTTTATAGTAGCAATGACACTGTGTCAATGGAGGATAATGATGAGCAAGCACTAAACTCTACATCTGATCAAATAAAAGAGGTTATGGGGAGCACTAATAAGAACTCCAGTCGGTTATTAAGTTATAACAAATCGACAAGAAAGGTTGATAATAGTGGATCTAAGAACCTTAAGCGTAAAAGTGCCGACATTCAAAGCTATTTTACCAATGAAGGTATTATTATTATAATCATATAGCTAGCTACGTAGCTACGTAGTTACGTACATACTTTGGCTGGGATAAATGCGTTCACTAAAATCACTAGCTATTCGAATACTCATTTTCACTAGCTATATAGCTATCAGGCCATTTTTTGTCTCTATAAAGACAGTTTAATCACTTAAGTGTGCAGCTTTTTGTTACTTTTATGGTGTTTTATTTGGCTCCTGTGACTTTTGCAGTGTACGTAGGTAGAAAGATATGTTTTAATTATTGGCTCTCCTTAATTGTATTTTGATATGGCTATTAGCTATATATAATAGTTAATCATCTTTATGAATATTTATTAGCTCACAAGACTCAAAAAAGAGAAATAACTGGTGATAGTGATGTGACTGAGATAAATTCAACACTTTGTGTGGAAGGTATAAAAACGTAGCTACACTTCATACAATAGTAGCCATAGATCTAGTAATTTTAGGTAATTCTAACGGTGGACAAGGTTCTACAGGATCCAGTATAACAGAGTTGGATGAGGAGTTAGTTATGATATGCTGTGATGAGTGTGGTGAATATGTTCCTGCTGATAATTGGTTTGAGCATACAGATTATCATGTTGCCACGAAACTACAGAAATCTATTAATCAGTCGTCGCCTGGTAGTGTTTTATCACCTCCTCAGCCAGCTAGGGATAAAGCTGTTAGTAAAGGATCATCAAAGAATAAAATGGCTTCTAAGAAACCAAAACTACTAACATTAGACAAATTTTTAACAAAGAAATAGATGTTCACAATTTTGTACAGAATACACTGGTCATATTCTTATATATGCATAGAATCAAAATGCCACACTTAAGGCCAGAAAATCAAGTAGCTTATAGCTACTAGCCAATGACAATGTCTATAAAGCTATATAGCTAAATGCACGTAAATTGTAGCTATATATACACAAATTTTACAGTAGCTAGCTATAGCTAACTTGTATAGCTATATGGAGATGATTGAAATGCACGTATGTAGCTATATTCATCGCGCATGCACCAGTTGAATCTTGCCAGTGCATGTCTCTTTAAACTTCCAATCTTGATTTCGCTCCCATTAAATTTTGTTATGTATTAGGGAGTACCTCTATGGGCCAAGCCTTCTGTTCATCCCTTGTCATTCGTTGTTCATGTTGTGACTAAACAAATAATATTAGAATCTAATCTAATAATGGTTACTCACAATGGTGGTAACTGGGGTTATCGTATCGAACTCGAGGCTCTTGGTCACACTACTGCTCAAATTTCGGCCCAACTCGAGCTCGAGATTGCGCGCGCCGAATAATAATGTACAAAACAAGCGCGCAATGTATAATAAGTATTTGTTATTCGGCGCCTATCGGAGCAATGATGAAGTTGAAGCGACTGAAAGCATGCAGCGAAGGCGATGAACAAAATGTTACCTCCAAGCCGGGCTGGCCACAATGTAGTAGCATCGGCCTAGCTTGATATCTAGCTGTGCAGCGCTGGCGCTCGATATTTTTATAGCGCTTAAACCGTTTTGCATGGTTTCGCCAAACTGTCACTCGATCGACTTGTTGATTGAAGGTGTTATTAAGCGAGCGCGTAGCTATATATAATAGCAAGGAGTGATGTTTTGTTATCTGCCTATTATTATTATTTCACTTTTTGTATCATTTACTGTAGCAGGTAAGCTCAATATAGGTAAAGCCTAG
Organism: Spongia lamella; assembly: GCA_963930835.1. Classification (NCBI taxonomy): domain Eukaryota; kingdom Metazoa; phylum Porifera; class Demospongiae; order Dictyoceratida; family Spongiidae; genus Spongia; species Spongia lamella. The sequence goes on from OZ005747.1 coordinate 6,927,664, forward strand.
TCGGCTATATTTTCCGGTTCTACGTAACTAGCTATATATTCTTAGCTATAGCTATAATCAATCGTTTATCTCATGTATGTATGAGTATGATATATTAATAGCTAGCTAAATGTATGTTTGTGTTAGCTATAATATTATCATCTTAAATATAGTACGTAGTTACACCTTTCCTGCAATAAATAGCTATAGTTAACACATTGGCTGGTGTAAAGATGAATGAATGTTTTATTCATTAAGATTAATATGTTGCTATATAGCAGATTTTACCGTATATTAAGCTCTACATAGCTATATAGCTATACGATTTTTATATGGTCATGCTATGCAGATGGTATAGCTAGAGCAAGGCACCGATTATCGGACACATACTATTATCGGACGCCTCTACAGCAGAAACTAAAAGACTTCAGAATAATCCAATGAACCATCGTGTAGGCCAACATGAGAGGTACTTGCATACCAATTTTGAAGCTGATAGGACAAACCGTGTTGGAACTATGACCAACTAAAGAGTGGTGTCCGTTAATCTAGATTAACGGACGAAACTATCAATCGACGAACAACGTCTGCCTAAAGGAAGACAACCAACAATTAGATCATTAAACACCATCCATTACAACAGCAAGAGGTACTCTTGGTAACAGCTAAATCTTGTAGTTCTGCAGCAACTACACATGCAGTTTGGTTTACATAAATATCTTTAAAAAATTCGGACGCATATTCGAGTTAGCTATTGCTATAACTATAGCTCTAGCTATAAAAATTAAGGAATTAGCTAGCTATAGCTAGCTAGATAGCTACATTGGTTTATAATTAAGCGAAAAGGTGTATTTAAATCATAAAAACGAAGTATTTTTGCCACTTTTTGCATGAAAGGCATACTTTCTCCATTATACAGCTAATTAATGCATCAAATGTAGAAAGTTTGTGTTTATGGCAAAAATACTATATTTTTATGGTTTAAATGCTCCTTGTTGCTTAATTGTAAACCAATGTAGCTATCTAGCTAGCTATAGCTAGCTAATTCCTTAATTTTTATAGCTAGAGCTATAGTTATAGCAATAGCTAACTCGAATATGCGTCCGAATTTTTTAAAGATATTTATGTAAACCAAACTGCATGTGTAGTTGCTGCAGAACTACAAGATTTAGCTGTTACCAAGAGTACCTCTTGCTGTTGTAATGGATGGTATTTAATGATCTAATTGTTGGTTGTCTTCCTTCAGGCAGACGTTGTTCGTCTATTGATAGTTTCGTCCGTTAATCTAGATTAACGGACACCACTCTTTAGTTGGTCATAGTTCCAACACGGTTTGTCCTATCAACTTCAAAATTGGTATGCAAGTACCTCTCATGTTGGCCTACACGATGGTGCCATTGGATTATTCTGAAGTCTTTTAGTTTCTGCTGTAGAGGCGTCCGATAATAGCATGTGTCCGATAATCGGTGCCTTGCTCTAGCTAGCTAATTATATATATTACCGTATGCGTGGTACATTTGGCGAGCATTAAGTTTGGCGATTTGGGAGGAAACATGGATTGGCGGACATTTAGTTTGGCGAATTAGATCTAGTTCAATAATAGATTAAATAGACTATTCTAGTACGATATAGTATTGGCGGTGATCTTAATTTGGCGGTTCAAATCAAATCCGCCAAATGTACCACGCATACGGTAGATGCATGTGTGTATGCAACTGGCCTGGCTATACGTATGTACGTATAGCTATACACACATAGTAGATACAGCTAATTAACATAATAATAAGGCTATAGATAGTAGCCATAGCTACGTATAGTTATAACCAATAGCTATAGTTAACACATTTGGTGGTGTAAAGATGAAAGCTCATTCATTAGAGATTATGTTGATTAGCAGATTTTACTGTAAAATAAATTCATTGAAGCTATAGCTAGCGGTATTAGCTACGTATATCACTTGAAACTATTTGAAATAAAATTGTAACCCAGCATGCATGAGAAAATAGCGCTTATGTCTACGTAAAAATTTGACCACATTTTGGATTTCAAAATTAAATAAATTTTTGTCTAAACATAGCTATGAGTCTAACACACCTTTCACCATTTTATGCAGCTTTCATGCAGTTTACATGCAGACTTTGTAAATCTATTATTTATACGCATAATAATAAGTTGTCGCATAATTATGTTCAAGAATTTCCTATATGTCACATGAAAAATAGCCTAATTTTTTATCATTTCACATGGCTTTCATTTTACTTTAGAATATGGTGATTTGCGGATTAATGGAGGTGGCAATTCCGGCCGTTTAGAGATGGAGGATAGATCGGGTAGATGGGGCACTATATGTGATAGTGGATTTGATGATGATGCTGGAGATGTAGCCTGCTCTCAACTAGGATATGATAGATCTTTTGATGTTTACACCAATAAAAAGTACATACAAATACACAGCTATATCAAAGGCAAAGTCGAAATAATAAAGTTGGGAGGTACCAAAAAACAAATTCACTAATTTTCTATTGTAAAAATTGAAATCCTATGGCGAATCTTAAAATTTAAAAAGCTATGACCCCTATACCCTCTACTTTCGCCGTATATCAGAGGCACAGGAAGCTGTTCAGAACTGGGGTGCCATATACGCATATACATATGTATATATGTAATAGTGAATGTCCTCTAATAAAACAGTCTAACTTTTATAACAAATTAAATATTTGCATCAGATTCCTATAAGCATAAATCTTACACATGAGCACAATAATATTACTGGAGCCAATAACAATAGCATAGTTAATAGGCCACTATAGTCTTTGGTACTAGGGAATTATAATTGTGATACATGCATCTACACAGCAGGCTTAGCAGGTCATAGCTATACACAGTAGTAGCTAGGCACCTGCCAATAAGGAAACTGATCATGAGCTTACGTATATGATCCATTACAGCTAAGTAGCTATAGGCATACACAGTTTTCCCTGCTATTTGGCTAGCTATACACTATACTGATGTAGCTACATACGTAGTTGAATATTTCACAAGTCAATATATATAATATATATACATACATATGTAGGTGGCATAATTTATTAGTGTATATAGGAAGCAGAGGAGCTTCGAGCACCCCCAGGGCTGCTTTTAGTGTCACTCCATAGGAATGTGACTTCTCCATGACTTAGTGTCGATGAATATTTTAGCACCCCTATAGCTAACTAGCTTCTATATATGTACATACTAAACTATTGCATAATGGCAAGTGTTTTATTAGAGTAGCTAGCTATATTAATATTTTCATGTTATATTTTACTAAACAGTAGCTAACTATAAATATATAGCTACTTAAAATACTTGCATTATTAGTGGGTGCCTACTTGGTACACATGACCTATCACGCATGACGGAGTTGTTACGTATGTTGTAGCTACAGTGCTTCTAAATTTTGCTCAATATTATGTGAAAGGATTGTGCTTATAAGAATAAAGTACTGTACACTTGTACAAAGCTTTCTATTGTATCTACTTTATTAGGGTACATGCATTTGTGCAAACTAAAATATTGATTATGTGCTGACTATCCTATTAGAGTGTATCAATTTGGAGTTTTGGTTATAAAGACTTAGCCAAACACTTCTATCATGCTTAATACTTTTAGCTACCATGCTGGCTTAATCGGCAGATCCCTAATTCTAGACTAACTCATTAAGCCTACACAATCAATTAGCCAAGCCATAGCTAAACCTAAATACCTAAACACTAAGAATCTCTAATGTTGCTAGACAGCTATAGTTATAGATATTATAAGGGATAATGTACACATGCTTAGTAGCTTACTGTTTGCAATTGATTCTGAGTTTGATTACCTTTTATAGACACTGCTAACTGTAGCTATAGCTATGTCATATATACGTAACTAAACAATGAAACTTAATGGTTTAATGCAGAGTTAGCTAACACAAAAAAGCAGTATAGCCATTTTATTTTAGATTTGTATACATAAGTAGCTATATTGCTACATATTTGCATGTTATCACCAAATACATAACCTACTTAGCTACGTATAGCCACTGTAGCTATAGGCTACATAGCTAGATAAAGTAGCTATAAATTATTGCCACAAGTGTTTCTTTTTAACAGGAATAGTTTTGGTCACACAGATTTACAAATTCGAGTGTGTGATACAGATTGTGATGGAAATGAAGACAAACTGATTGAATGCTATCTAGATACATCCTGTGGATATTCTGGTTGTACTCACAATGATGACATTGGTATCAGCTGCAGTAAGTTAGCTACGTACGTAAATACTATATTATAGGATAGTGAAAAATGTTGACGAGATAAAATTAGCAAATTACAATTATTTACTTCTGCATTTGAAAATGAAAACTTAGCAGAGATTTCATTAAATCAATGCACTGATGATTTAGCTGTAGAGAGGAAATTTAACACACGTACGTACGTATGTACATACACGTACGTACGTATGTACATACATGTACATACATGTACATACCGTATACGTCAAAACATTCGAGGGGGGAAACTTTCGCGGTTTTCGCGGATTTTAGCAAACCGCGAATGTTTTACCATTGAAACTTTTCCTGCTTCACAATTAGAAAATAATTACCGTTCGCAGTGAAGTCGCTCTCCAATCACAGGTGTCCAATTGTCTTGATACACATGATAACCACGGACAGAACTGTCAGGTTTCAAATTCGACTTCAACCATGCGCCCAGCGCGCGTGTCAAACGTTATTCTAATTTGCGCACACTCTAGAATCCGTATTGCAGAGGCGCGCGTGGGCTTTAAGGCTGCAAACCGCGAAAGTTTTCCCTACATAATGCACATTGTTGATGAACCGCGAAAGTTTTCCCCCTCGAATGTTTTGACGTATACGGTATGTTTTAAACACACATTTAGGTACGTAATATTATATATAGCTATGTACATCAGGGTTCAAACCAGGTCACAACCATGGTGACCCAGTGATCCGCTAACCTTAGATTTGGATGATCCGAATTAATGCTAAAACAATTTTAAAACTCAGAACAACACAACTATTATCAGTTAAATCGATTGATACTCTAATAGAACAGTCACCCATATTATTTGTTACTACGTACTATATTAGGAAATACCGTATAGCGGGAAAGTTTGGCGAATTTCACTGTTATGAGCGTTTGGCGAGGAAAAGTTTGGCGAATGGATAGATTCAGCCATATAGGGTAATAATTATAAGTAAAAATTTGGATGGTTTTAGTTTGGCGAATCACGGACAATTCGCCAAATTCGCCAAAAATTCCCCCCTCCAAACTTTCCCGCTATACGGTAATACAAATTCAGATTTTTTAGCTTGATCCTGTGACCCGAATGATCAGGAGAAAAGGTGAACCATCTGATCCGGATATGTAGATTTGACTAGGAATCCGCCGATTATGCCAACATAATTTTAAGCATAATAGGTAGCTAAAAGCAACAAGCATAATTCCAGCATAAACTAAAGAAAATTAATACCAAAAGATCGAAATACTCTAATAGAACAGTCAAAATTTTTAAATTTTTATTTTTTATAATAAAACAGTCTAATTTTATAGCAAAAGTATTTATTCCTAAGCACAAATCTTTCACACGCGCATAATATTGAGCATTATAGGCAAAATTTGTGAGCACTGCATGCAGTGTAGCATAATGGGTAAAAATAAAAGCATAATAAGCTGATCCCTAGATTTGACCTGACCTGGTTTCAACCATGATGTACATATAAATATTATATAATTAGCTATAAGTATATGTCACAACTTGATTTAAAACTTGTGACCGGTTTTTCAACCATAGTACTGATAGTAGGTTGACTAGTTTTGAATTGAACATGGAAACAGAACAAAACTCATTTCTCTCAGCATCAAATCTTAAACATGACACACAGTTTTAGCTAAACAAAACCCGATACACAACTGCTAATTATCAAGCTACATAATTAGCTATTTTATAAAAGCCATGATAAATACGTAGGGTTGCAGTAATTATGCTGGAATAATTATCAGCATAATGCAAAGAATTTGGCTGATCGATTTTGAAACAAGTGGCCATTTTTTACATGTACAACTGGTCAAATTTTAAATTGAGCCATAACATACGTACGTATATTATATACGTATATTCTATTTCTTATAGCTAACTCTCTTGGTGTTGGAGCTATAATCGGAATTGTGGTTGGAGTATTCTTTTTCATCTTAGGGATTGCTGTTTCAATTATGATCTGTTTATGCCTCTGTATTCCCAGATGTCCACTTTACTGCTATGGTGCACATGAACAGTACTAGTTTTTCTTAACTCAACACAGCACACACCCACAGCAGGATGCAACAGCAGTGGTGCTTGCTTCTAGTAGTCAAGAACAGTACGTAGCTAATGATCAACTACCTTACAAAGAAGTGCCCTATGGACAGCTGCCATTGGAAGAGCAGGAGGTCCCCTATGGACAGCTGCCATTGGAAGAGCAGGAAGTTCCCTATGGACAGCCACCATTGGAATAGCCTCCTCCGTACATTTTACATGAATGACAACCATATCCTCCACAACCTGCCTTTTAATGGTGTTCAATATTAACCGTGATTGGATTGATCAGATACTTTTGAAATGTTCATTACATGTTATGTTGTTTATTTGCAATCACATACGTACTAAGGCTGCACCTAATATGCCGGCATAATTTTGGGAATAATAGGAAGTGAAAAGAATTAAGAATTAGCTATGCTGGAATAATAGGGCAAATTTAAATTATGCTACACTATAAATCTGCCATAAATACAAAACACTCACTTGTAAACTCTCTAGTATCTCTGATAATCAAAGTTAAATATGCTGCTGCAAAATCTTTAACATGTGAGTTAGACTAACGGAAATTTAAACCCACAATCAAATATTTCTCGTGTCCATGACAACTTTAAATGCTGTAGAGGGTTTATTCTTGCACATTTAAGGTAATAAATATTATGTTGTGTACCTAATAAGTAGTTGTTTAAGGTTAAATGTGATTTTGGAATAATAGGTAAAAGTTGGGAATAATTTTGGAATAATAGGTAAAGTTTAAAAGAAATTCTCAAAACAATAATAGGTAAAAATAAAAGCATAATAGGCGCAGCCCTAATACGTACATAATAACTGTAACAATAACTAGACAGATGCTAAAGCATGTGGGGGCGAGCCTGAGCTCTGTATAATTCAAACATTAAATGTGATATCTTCAATGGATTTTTCAGATTTATGAGCTAAACATGGGTTATAATATGCAAAGTACGTAGCTATATTGGTCTTTTGAGAGGCTAGCTATATGCATCAACACAACTGTTTAATCCTATATGCTATAGCTATGTGGTTCAGCTGTACAAGTATGATACTGATGATATAGTGAAACAAGTATACTGGAACAGTTCCATGCATGCCTGTGTTGATTTTTCAAGAACTATCTCGACAATTTTTGAATAATAGCTAATAAGCATATAGCTACAATAATGTTTAATCCGTATGTGTTCTTGCATAGCTATATGTAGGATTGTAAAGGCTGCAGCTGCCTCTAATTGATCATCAGATTAAGCAACATGTTACTGGAGCATAATCTTACTAAGCTAGCTATGTGTTTGACTGTTCATCGTCAAATAACATCAGTGGAATAGTCACACCTTCAGTGAAGGCAGAGTACACCTAGCTACCAAGTTTTCAACTATCAGAAAGTGAACTCTTCGATTTCGTTTCAAGTGTTGATAGTGCATAAATGTACCTTAGCTAGGTAATTGTATATAGCTAGGCTCAAGTCTATTATGCTTTTAAATTCACCAACTATTCTTTCCGGAAATTCTTTTTAATTCCACCTATTATTCCTGAAATTATTCCCAGGGAAATTGCACTTTTTACTATAATACAACATTAAGTAAGAATAAAATGTTGTCAGCAACAAAAAGATTTCCTAAGACGTTGCCATAGATACGAGAAATATTTGATTGTGGGTTCAAGTTTTTACAAGTGTGAGTGTATAATGTGCCTATCATTGTTAAGCCCCGCCTACCCCAGGTCAGGCAATGGTGGGGATTACTGGGATTTTGCAAAAATTATTTGACAAATTCCCCATCCCTGGGGACAATTTCATGTTACAGATCCCCTACAATCCCCCTGGGTATGAGGTGGGGATTTGTAGGGAATTGTGCAGAGCACGTTGAAGAGAAAAAAGTTCGTGCGAAACGAGGTGTGAAATAGGACGGATGATTGTCATGACATAAACTCACAAAAGTTTCTATTTTAATACTGTGAGTGAATATTTGCACCTTGGTAGTATTGTTCAATGCTTGTAGAGTGGTTGTGCAAACGCCCCCACCCTGGGGACAAATCCCCACCTGTAACCCGACCTGGGGTAGGTGGGGCTTGACAATGATAGGCGCATAATGGCTTAGGAGACAAAACAACAGCTTTGATTTTAAATAGGAAAGACTATATCAGCAATTTTAAAGTAAATTTCTTGTACTTTTAAGCTAGAAATGTTAGTTTATAATATATAAATTAAAATATCCTATATATTATTCCGACAATTCTTTTATATATTCCCAAAATTATTCCAGCATAATAGATGCATGCCTATATATAGCTACTACACTGCTGTTTCCCCAGATTGTTTTACATGTCTATAATGCTACAATGCATAGCTCAATAGTAGTTGATCATGTGATGCTTGGTAATTAAATCAGTAGGAATCACTTTGGAAATCAGGAAATCTTGTACATGATTTCAGCAAGTGTATTAATTCAATAATTAAAGTCAATTTAGCATTGTGTGTCACATAGATCTGCCAGTTAGACACTCTACTCTTCTGTTTGTGTAAAAAGCTAATCTTTCTTGTGTCTCTTCATCGGTTTCCTTTCTTGTCTAAGCCCTCTTCTACTAAGCCTCTACTCTCTATATGTGACCCGGTCTGACAAAACCAGTCTTATTGCCGCATAAATTTTGAGCTAATTTTCAGTATTTAAAACTTAATAATCCTTTTTCTCAACATGCTATTATAATACAAACTTCATCATATATGCAGAAAATCCTAAGGAATTCAATAAAACTTACAGAATTTGAATAGCACCCACAGAACAAGTGATAGGCACCATAAAATGAATATGTGTATTTTACGGCAATAAGACTGGTTTTGTCAGACCGGGTCACATATACTGCTACATTGATTGTGGTGCCGATCCCTTTAATTTGCTGTTCACGTTGTTCCATGCTCATAGCTCCATGCCTACACCTCTCGTATTCTCTTCGTCTGACCAACCTATATAGTGTGGAGAGCCATTAAGGGAATAAACGTCACTGATTTTATATCGTTATTTTAGTGCGTTTCTAAACCTTGCTTCTCTTTCTTCAGCAGTTTTCCGTCTGTCTTCTTTTAATCTATCACGTGCATGCTCCCTTCTCCTTCTATAAGCCTCTCTTCTCTGGTCTCTTCATTGATAGCCATACTGTACATGTGTCGAGCACAAGGTCGAGCACCACGTGTTCACTGCAGTATGAATGAGGCTATCCATGTTCATCGTGTAAATTTTCGGTACATGCGGCACTCGTATAAGCCTTATTCCAAATGACATCATCACATTATGGCAGTTGGGGGACTTCAATATTTTCGAGTGTTGCCACCAATGGAGGCTTGTAGTGAATAGCCATTGTTCACCATTCTGGAATGAGTAAAGCTCGCCAAAAACCAATATGGTAATAAGGTAAGCCGCAGCTATAATTATTATGCATGGTAAAAGCAGACATTATATTTTTCAGCCTGAAAAGTTGTCAAAATTAACACTTAAATATATTTGGCAATTTTATTACCATATCTGTGTGTTAAATTTTGTTATCTTCTTTCTGGACTATGAAAAATCTAACACAAAAAATTTCTCTCCCATACGTATCAATATTCGAAAATATTAAAGTCCCCCAACTGGCATAATGTGATGACGTCATTTGGAATAAGGCTTATAACGACCACCCAGTGTGGGGCTTTCCATGTTCATAATGTAAATTTTCATGCACTCAATGCTCGTAACGACTACCCGACTTGTGTGGGGCTCGCTCAGGCTCGCCCCAATTACTAAAATATAGAGTGAGTATGGCTATAAGGTGGGTGGCATCTGTATCAAAAATTTCCTTGCACACATCGCCAAAGTATTTGTTCATTTTTTGTACTTTTTATCTAAGACTTCTGCTCAGTCGGGATTTCGTCCTGGACACAGTACTCAGGACCTATTACTTAAGGTCATAGAGGAAGGTTCACTGGATTGTGATGATTTGGTCGGTGCTGTGTTTGTTTATTGACCACACTTTGCTGCTTGCTAAACTATGTGGTTATGATTTTGATGATAATTCTTTACAATGGTTTACCAATTACTTGTTATGTTGTCAGCAGTGTGTTGTGCTGGACCATACTTTCCCTGATTTACAGTAGTGAGAGGAGTGCCGTAGGGGTCTGTTTTTTGTCCCCTGCTTTTCTCCGCAATTTATATGAATGATCTTCCTGGAATTATGCATCATTCTCAAATTATTACTTTGTTTGCAGATGACATGGCCATGTATTTTTCAAATGCTGATGCCATACTCGTTCAGGCTCACATTAATTCTGATCTGGCCTTGCTTTCCTAATGGGCGACTGCTAATGGATTCAGGATCTGCATTCAATATATCTAGCTAAGTGTCAATCCATAGTTTTGGCCAGAAGACATCGAAGGAATCAGGTGGCCTCAGTTAACTTTTTACTCAATGATGCACCCATTCCTCCTCAGAAGTGTGTAAGATATCTTGGCGTGTTGGTTGACCAAGACCTAAATTGGTCACAACAAGTTAGCCATGTCAGGAGGAAAAGTTTGACAGCACTGGCTATTTTGCGGTAGCAGTGCACTTCTTTTAATATTAATGAGGAGTGCCTATAATCTAGTAAACTATTCGATGTAAAACATTCACAGTTGAGTAAAAATGCAAAAAATTCCCCCTTGAATGTTTTGTTGTACATGGTATGTTATTTGGATCAGTTGTATAACAAAGACTATAATATTATTCATACCCCAGCAATTATATCACCACTTGTACCAGCCTGGCATTGTCCGTGCCCAAAGAAACTTCTACTAGCTCCTATAATGTATTCAAACATTTTTGTATCAATTAAATACATACTAATTAATGTATAAATAATTTTATGTATAAAAATCGATGAGCTAAGCATATAATATCAAAAGTTAAACATATATAATTTATATCATATGGATGTTACTTTTAGTTAATTGATCTATTGAAACAAGCCTGTATAATCAGCAATAGCTCAAACAATAGATGAAAATATGATTTGGTCATGTGTTTCATTACCATAATTTTGATTTCCATGTAAATCTTGTGCTACGTGCGTGTATGTGTACATATCTGTGTATTGTATGCATTGTACACGTAAACAGCAAATTAACTCACTATTACAAGGTTCATAATGGGTAAAACCACTAAGACTTCTACCAGAAATGTAACAGACCCCATATGGATTACGGTCCAGGCCAGCACCAAAATCTAAGCGTCGATGGGCACACGCCTATGGATCAAAGAAAAGGTCATGATATAACTAAAATTCAGTATAGAGCTGTTGCATCTCCATGGTAACGAAATGCGGCGGCCATATTGTTGCACAGGTGGGTGAAGATGGCGACTGGGAGTAGTGGCAAATCTGTGCAATATAGTGAATACAGCGAAACTCTGTCTATCAGTGACAAACGGCGATATTTGGAAAAGACAAAAGATATTGGAGACCCGTATGCCTATCCGTTAGGCGTGCTTAATCAAGATGACTTACCGCCAGTGAGGTCCACTGATATTTTTAATTATTTGGTATTAAGCACTAGCTTCTGTACAAGCGAAAGGTTCAAAGCTTATAAAAGTATGGATGCTTATAAGTATTTTCTGAGTGGCTTTGTGAGCTCAGTCGCTGCTAGAAAAGTTGAAAACAAATAATTATGTTGTTCTTGGGCAAGTGAGTGATAACCTAACTTGTATATTTATACATTCATAGCATTTTCATGTATATTATAATGTAAGTTGTGGCTATATTTGCATTTAATACAGTCTACACTGTTTATATTTGTTTGCATGTACAGGTAAGACATTCACAGCGAGCGAACGAGCCTTCACTTAAAGTGTGGATCAAAACTACTGAAGATGGTGTAGTGGAATGTGGACATTGTCAATGCATGGCAGGACTTGGAGAAGTGTGTTCCCATGTGGGTGCTATTCTGTTCTACATTGAGGCTGTAAGATGCACAAAGTCTTGCACAGATGTTACATGCCAGTGGATTGTTCCTTCTAGTGTCAAAAGCATTCCATATGCTAAGATAGCTTATATAGACTTCACCAGACCCAAATCAAAAATACTACCATTAAAAAGAGCGGCACACCATAACAATGATTGTGATATGTTGTCCAGTGAAACTGACATTGAAAATCCTAGCAGCTCTTGCCATGGTGAATCTAGCACTGTACCAGTCCATTCTAGTGGCAAGGTGAATCCTAATCTGACCGAACCTACTAAAGATCAAATTGATGCCTTCTTCAGCAGTGTTTCTAAGCATAAGCCTTGTTGCCTGACTCTTGTATCACCATAATTATTCAGATGAATTTATGCCTCCTAAGTGTGAGAAAGTAACTACATTATTGCCACCATCACTTTCCAATTTATATTCAGCACAAAATGAGGAATTAACGTACAATGAATTAATCAACCGTTGTGAGGAAGTCACAATATCTTTAAGCCGAGAGGAAATCCTGGAGATTGAAAAGGCAATGAGAGATCAGAGTCATTGTGATGCCTGGTATACTCAGCGATCAGGAAGGATCACTGCTTCCAAGATGAAATCGGTGTATCGAACTGATCCTGCCAGTCCATCTGTTAGTTTGATAGATCAAATTTGTTATCCAACTAAACATAAATTTTCAACTCAGGCAACTAGATGGGGCCTAGAGAATGAAGAAACTGCAAGGGCAGCCTATACTTATCATATGGAAATGTATCACACCAACTTCAGATGTTTTTGTTGTGGATTAGTCATCAGTGAACAGTACAATTTTATTGCTGCTACTCCTGATGCAGTTATGTCGTGCAATTGTTGCGGAAGTGGGATAGTTGAAATAAAATGTCCTTTTGTTATGAAAGATAATGACCCTGATGAGGCACAGTTTCTTGAAAATGGATCTTTGGAAACAAGTCATCAGTATTACTATCAGGTACAAACTCAGTTGTTTGTTTGTGGTGCAGAGTTTGGTGACTTTGTGGTATGTACATTTCCCAACAATATTCCAACATTGTCAGTGGAGAGAATAATGTTAGATCAACAATTTGTTGACACATGCATAGACCAAGCCAGCCAATTCTTCAAAGTGGCCATTTTACCGGAATTGTTAGGTAGGTGGTATACGAGGAGCCTTGTAATTCCAGCGAAGATGGACTCTAGAACCTCAAGTTATGACTACTGTTATTGTAAAGAAGAACTGGGTGGAGAAATGGTATGTTGCGACAACAGTGACTGTATCTCTGGTCAGTGGCTTCACCTAACTTGTTTGAATATTAAGACAACTCCCCGTGTCAAAAAGTGGTACTGCCCTACTTGCCAAGAACAATTCAAGCCTCCTAAACGTAAAAAGCAAAAGACACACTAAACAAACATTTTTATTGCTATTCAAAAGGTACAACTGACACACACACATTATTCAATGCATTACATACATGTACTATTTTGTCTATATTTGGAAAATCCTGTGGTGATTTTTTAATTACATATTGAATTGGTAATGTTGACATTAGTATAGAAAAGCGTTGCCTGGTAGCTCCAATAACTCGTTCTACATGTATACGCACGTTAGCAAGTTTACAAGTTTTTTCTACTTCAACCGGTGGTAACTGCTCTAATCCTTTAGTAAAATTAATGCTGGCATATGTAAACTAGCTTGAGCCATGGCAACTACTTCACCAACGTCAAAACCCCGGTCAGCCAACACAATGTCCCCAGGTAGTAGCTTTTGCAATAACCCACTATTCATTGTTAAGTGCTTATCGCTGACTCTCCCACCCCAGCTGCTGGAGACAAATGTGGTCATACCTTGTGGTACAATGGCAATCAAAACTTTCACAGTATTTGAGTGTTTGTATTGCGACCAGGTTGCTGCCCTTGCTAAAAGGTTTGATGGCTTCTCAATTTTGATTTCGTAGCAATCAATTATTGCTGCTACCTTCACTCCATAGTGTTGGCGAAAGCACAGTGGCATTGTCTTCCATAGCTCTTCTCGATCTGGCCAAAATATTAAAAATTTCAGTCTGGTGTACATTATATTCAGCATGTCATCAAATCTCCTTGATACTGTACCTTTGTTTATGTTAAATCTGTAGGCAAGATCTTGATGACCAAGATTCAAACGTAGCTTCATTAGTGTCATGACAAAGGAACTCCAGTAATTTTTATGGCTGCTACCAGGATATGGGACCACCAACTTAAATACACTTGATAACAATTCCGCGTTTGGCAGTCCTGTGTAATACAGCACTTTATCATCATCTTTCAAGAAGTGTTCTTCCTCAAAAAAATCAACAGGAAGATCTCCTGTGTGGTCAGTTTCAGTTGGCTGGTCATGTGTTTTAAAATCTTCAGAATTCTCATTCTCTGCACCACATGTTTCATTAGATGAAGTATTATCTGGTCTTCCTAGGATTTCTTCCCTCCGCTCTGCTCTTATTGCTACCCTGTTGGCTCTCTGTTGGGCTTCAGCTAACTTGGCACTATCTAATTTCAGCTTATCATGCCCAAGGTGTTGAGATGGGCTCCAGTCAATGTCTAACTTATACATTTCATATGCAGGTTTACCTAAGTAAAAGATATTCAATGCATTTATTGCAAATGATAAAAATATAAATGTATACCTGAAAAGAAATGTCTCTCACAAACAAATACATTAGATAACTTTTCCTTGGTTATATCATCCCTAGAAATAGCCTTTAACCAAGCCAATTATCGCTCAGTTGTTAGTGATAGCATCTGTTCACCTTGGTCAGTCACAACTTTTGGGAGCCGAAAAAAATGGACCTTATCTCTATCAGACCGATTTGAACATCCAATCATCGCACAAATCACCATTTTTCTTCACTACTGATATAAGTAAAGCGTATAAAGCACGATTTATACTTCAACGACACGGAATCCTCATCGCCATTTTAATGCACCTGTGCAACAATATGGCCGCCACGTTTCGTTACCATGGAGATGCAACAGCTCTATTTGTCTCCTCACCAGAAAATCATCGCCTGTCGACTTGAGCGTGGCACCTAAAAATTGTCCACGTTTTTCCTCTCCAAAGTTGCTATCAGAAATCTGACTTACACGTATATTACCTGAACCAAGTACAATTATTAAGTATGTACACATAGGCATCAAATATGCCAACCATCTAGATCATAGAGTCTTCTATCGTCCCCATTGTTATCTCCTGTCAAGCCTCACACGACCCAGGAGTAAGAGGGCACATGTAGATTACACCCGTGGCCAGCATGGTTGGACCTCCTCTCTGTATACGAAGAGTTTCACCAGACCTGGGGATCGCCTGGCCATACGGTGCACTAACCACAATTCTAAACAGATACACATATAATATTATGTTTCATCAAACTGTTACATGACGACTGATAGGCATGCTCACAGTGTATCTTGTAATCCGCCCTCCTCCAGTGTTTTGTGAAGAACTGTTGTATATCCAAACAAATCATCAGCGAATTGTCCCATTTCTGGAGAAGACCGCACTATTGGTTGTAATGTGTCGAGATTCTCGGTCTCAGGCTGAGCAACGCTCAACGATAGAACACAGTGAATTAAGAAAATTGTCCGTAACATTGTCACAAACACGTCTGTATCTTTCACGACGAAAAAGCGAATAACTCTTCCCAGTTACAAAAAACTTTAATAAATTTACACGGACAGCTCCGTTTACCTACGTAGTTTTATCCTTTTTTGGTTGTCATTATAAAACCACAGAATATATTTTTGTGGCGTGTTGATTTTTTGTTATTTGACTTTGCTGTTGAGCGATTAAACATGTTATCGCTGTTCAGAGTAACCTTGTACACTCTTGCTTGCTTAATATTTACCCGATCAGCATTTGGTGAGTGCGCAATTTACATATAATTGTAGTGTTTCACTGATCCGGGAAAGACGCCAATTTTACACAATATGGTGGTCAATCTTCCTTGGATGTAGGTCAGGTCTGTACCTCGGCGACTGACTGTACGGAGTGCATCCAGTTAGCACCCAATTGTGTCTGGTGTTCACAAGCGGTAAGCATAATTGAAATGCATATACCCGCGTACAATGGTTTGTGCGATCATAGATATCTACGGTGTGACCGTGTTGATATTAATATTTTTTACTATAGAACTACTCGCAGCCTGGTCAAAGATGTATAGACCGAACGTCGATGGAAGCTGACGATTGTACTATGACCGAGGATCCCAGTGGCGATTCTGCAACCCAAGTGGTGAGTAAATTACAATCACAATGCTGCGAGCAATGTGGATTAATGCGTGCACGTGCCAGTCGTATAAATGCAAACATACATTTATAAATACAATCAACTTACTTAGAAGATTTGGATTGTGGGTTTGTACGTATGGAATCCTGTGTTGTTGTGTTGTTTTAATTTTTGTGTAATATTTACATCCAGCTGGTATTTACTTAAAGGTCAACTGCAATGGAAAAATAACTTGTGCTCATATGGAAGCTTATTGATCATAGTGATGCATGGTATCAATTAATTTTTCATTATTTGCTTGGATTAAGTAGTAATTGACACTTGAAAATAGCACTTCTCCTTTGTGGTTTTATCTCAGGAAGTGACCACTAAAACGTCACGGAAGGACTTCCGTGTAGCACACGTAAGGTAATACATAGGCTTTGTATAGCCATGGGGAGCCTATTATACCTATGGTATAGCAATGTTAGCAGCATATTTAAACATATAACAATTCATTAGCATTAAATATAAGTGTAGTAGCTATGCCAAGGCGTTGTATTGCGGCTGGTTGTGATGGCGTTGTAGGGGAAGGTTGAAGCCTTCACAACTTTTCAAAGGACGCCATAAGAAAGTAGTGGATAAAACCCGATAAGGAGCAGAGAAGTAATTTGGATGGTCCATTTCTTCATTCTTTATTGTGTTCCAATCACTTTAGGGAGGACTGCTTTGTATTCGAAGGCCGGCGTTCACTTTCGAAAGTGACGAACTGGGAATGCCGACCCAGCCGAATTTTTTAAGTCTGGTGCAGTGTGAACGATATTTGCGAGGCCAATTAGTATATTTCCAACCCGTTCTGGGCTTAACCATCCGATTAGTCAGGATCTACCTTCCCGTTGAGGCCTCTTCATGGCACTTTCGACCGTTAGTTCAGGCGCAAAACGATACCTGTGCTACTTCAAACTAAGCCGAAACCGATGTATCAGAAACATTGTCATCGTCACTGATATTTGTAGGCCCAGAGAGGAACGAATCATTATTAGATACGCGTAACAACTTCATTCTTCACTTTCTGCCATTGATAATACGCATACTAGAGCCTTCCGTGACGTCACGCAGAGGTATAACACTTGCGGTCATTTTTGCGGAAGTGACGTTTCGCAATGTTTGACCAACGATAACTCGAAGACAACATATAATTAGATTATATAAATTGTTGTTATGCATTCTGCATGACTAGCTAAAGCTATCTATCAAATAAAAACATGGGGTAATTTTTCCTCTGCAGTTCACCTTTAATTATAAAATAAGAGGGGCCTAACACTTACAGAAATCCCGTACACCTTCAGAAATGTTGGATATATATAGAAATCCTGATATAAAGAAATCCAGAAATTTTGTCATGTACGTATGTTTTGCCTCAAATCATGGAAGTACATATACCGCTTATTATTGTTTGCATAATTTCTTACTAGTAGTCTATTAGTAGTCTTGCGAGCCAGATTGCTTTTTTCTTTTATATTGGGTCGTTTCCTGACCCAATATAAATGAAAGAAGCGGTCTGGCTTCCAATCAATGCTGGTTAATTGGAATCCAGCAATACCATGGGTAAAGAAGCCATACAAAATATGTGCAATGATTTACAAGATGAAAATCATGAAATTTACGATAAAAGGGCCTTTAATAGTTTGTGTGTTAAAGCTCTAATCTAAACAGTACGTAATCTGAACAATAAAATGCTTATTAAAAAAAGAAATCCGAGAAATCTGAAAACTTGATTAGAAATCTGGATTTCGGAAACTCCTACAAGATTTTGAGCCCTTCGATAACGTGGGTGGGTGTGGACCGTAATCATGTGAGTATTGCCAATTGCAATCTGTTTTTTCTGTGGTTTTTTATTTAATTATGACAGTGGGTTGATTTATTATCCAATTTGCTGCAAGGCTAAAATATTCACTAAACTACGAATCGAGTGTATGTTTCCATGAAAAATTATCTAGTAAATCTATTGTTATCCACTGCTATCGTTTATGAATATACAATGACATCAAGAGTCATGTACAAAGGTTCATCACTAAGAATCACATAGCTTCTTTATACTCCAGTGCCTTAGAAATACAAATGCCTTTTACTGTGAAATTAATGGCTACTCAGCATTACCTTGATTCACAATGCGCTTAGGGCTACATGTAAGAATATATCAGTATCACTTTTGCTTCTCATGTAATCATAATAGTGTAACTGTATGTGTACTGCTAACTTTTGGATAGACAAAAGAGCATTGTAGAGAAGCCTTGTGTTTGTCAGGTTGTTTTTGTTCTGTGTGATGGTGGAAGAAAGGTATGGTGAATAGTGATACATATACAGTACCGCTCACTTTAAACTTGATGACACACGCGTGCAGCAACTGCACGGCTTGACACGTTTTCAAAAATGCCCGCAACATTTTCCGCGTGCGCACGACAGACCTATGACGTATTACCATTGGAAATTGCACGCGTGCATGCACGAGACGTTCATTTTGTTGGTGTGTGTAGCTTGAACTGCACGCGTGCATGCACGAGACATTCATTTTGTTGGCGTGTGTAGATTGAACTGTACGCGTGCATGCATGAGACGTTCATTTTGTTGGCGTGTGTAGCTTGAACTGCACGCATGCCTCGACGCGTGCATATTATGCACGAGTGCAAAGTTCAGTGCACGAAAAGAACACTCAGGGGCGGATCCAAGGGGGTCTTTGGGGTCTCGAGACCCCCCTCCAGAAATTATCAAAGAAGTCAAAAGAGTGATATATTGGTATAAAAACACACTAAAATGTATTATTTCTTGAAATAAGTGTCATTTCAGCACTTTATATAATAAAACAACCTATATCTTCCAAGGGGTTGCACCCACCACACCCCCTACTCCATATTTGGTTAAATACTTCCTTGTATTTACTTAAATGTGCTCTATATCTTACAATAAGCATGATTTTGGTGTTGTAATAACAAAAAACCCTATAGCTTCTGGGGGGCGCAGCCCCCCAGACCCCCTGCTTCAGAGATACATCTCTGTGTTCAGACCCCCCTCTCAGAAAATCCTGGATCCGCCCCTGACACTGATGCATTAACTTTTTGCACGAACTGCACTCGTGCATTTAGACACGTGTATGACTCTCAAGACTTACCATACGCTGTACACAGTAGTAGGTTTCGCATGTTCCATTATCATCCTTGCCATACACGAGTAGTTCACACCATAGTTACTACATTATGGAAAATTATAGTATTTTCAATTTTGAGTAAATAACAAAAAATTACGGAATTACACAAGTGGACACGTGTATTCTAATACTTTAGTTGCCATTCAGTCGTGTTGCACATCTATCCTGCACTGCTGTGTTGCTGTTAATATTATGGCATATCCAAGGTTAGCACCCTCTTCCGTCTCTAGACTCATCCTCGCCATTTTAAGAAATGAATTTCCGGTAAGTGTGGTTTTAACATACGGCAAAGGCACGTGATCAGTGGGTTCAATCAGCTGACTGGTCAGTTGTCTGATAATGCTGTCGGGTGCCATTATACTGTAGGACTTGTAGTATTGTGACGTGAACCAGCTGCATTTCCTATGCCAATATACTGTACATGCATGTGTAATGATAAAACGTGCGCACGTAATGAGCATATTAGTATGGTGCACGTCTAGAGTGCCACGCGTGTTAGATGGCAAAACGTGTGCACGTAGCGGGCATATTTGTGTCGTGCATGTCTAGTGTACCGCGTGCATTTGTGCGCACGCCAAATTCGCGTGCAGCACTGACGATACACACCAAATTATTCACTTTTACATGCGTTAAACGTGTGCATGCACGCGTGCACACACACGCGTGTGTCAAGTTTAAAGTGAGCGGTACTGTAATTGATTGACATAACAACTCTTTTTGTTGCAATTATATGCACGATCAAGAGGCAGTCAAAGACCCTAAACTATAGGGATTCCCAAGAACATAATAATTATTGTAGTTTTGACTACTCTAACAAGTGCTCATTAATTTGGCCACATAGTTGAGCAATTGTAGCGGATCACCATCTAGATTCTTTACATGCTTATTTGTTGGGGCGCTGATGCAATGATTCTGGCTTCACTAGACTAGTCTACGCTGCATGAGATGTTTGTTGATGGTAACATAATTAACTGACATTTGTTGGCTGTCTTGATTCCTATTATTTAACACAACTTCCCGGCTGGATTAGGCAAGGTTAACTTATGCTCATTATGTATTAAACACCATGTGGAACAACTTTTAGTTATTATGAGGATAAAATTTTTCAAGGTAAACAAAAAGCTTTGAACATTGGAGCCCTTGGCAATATATACAGTATTTTATGTTGCAGACAAGGCATATGTTGTGAGGGACTTAGGTAAGTGGCTTACACTCATACAGGTGCTCACCATACAAAAGTAATGCAGAGAGGCTGCAGACATTTTGAAAAGGATACAAAATTGCAACCAAAAGAGAAGGTGCAGCCAAAAAAGAAGTGAAATCAAGATATGTGGGTTACTGATATCTGCTCTTTGTGGATTGAAGTTTTAATAATTATTATAATAATGATGATTGGGCACTATAAAATTTCTCACTTGAGTCCAACTTTCCTCACGTGGGTGTTTTGTTTGAGATGAAGGATACAAAAAACCAATTCCTTATATCTACTGTACTGCTGCATGGTGTGGAGGTTATTATGCCATGTACTATATAGTGCTTGTAAATTCCACGTAAATTTGTGACAATATGTTCATGAATTATTGGTAATATCAATTACAGGTTTCCAGGTCTATAAAATATTTAGCATTTTAGTTACAACTTGCATTCAGAGATAGTGTTACTTTTGTCAGAATTTGTCTGGGGGCATGTCGCCTTGTACACCTGGTTTCTTTTATCTGGGAAGTCAGTATGTACATGTGTATGTGTGTGTGTGCATCCCTCATGCTATTAAAACATGAAATGAAGCCTTAATAACCAATCAAACAAGTCCTACTACTTTTCAGTTTATTTATGACATTTGGTATCGATAATATTGATGGCCATGGTCTTAAAGTGTATCATGAATTCCTGCCAAAGGTAACTGAAGTAAGTCATGTAATCTAGAAATGTTTCTTAAATCTCACTCTTAAGGTTATGAGATACCCATGAATTAATTTTATGGGCGCTAACTTTTATTGGCTTGAAAAGTAGCCTTCTTGTGCTTTGTATTAAGTGATCTCGTCACCGCCTTCAAAGTAGTCTACAGACACCATTGATAGACCATCCATCCAGGCAAAGTGACGGCAATGACTTCCGTTTCTACCAAAAACTCGCCGCCAAATGCAGCGATAACAGCCAGGGCAAGTGCCATTTTGAGGGTTTCACCTTAATTAGACATATATTTTTTGAGGGCCTATCGAAGAGTTTTTAGGCATACAGCACCAACGAGAGATTTTGTAAGTGTCTAAACTTAAAAATTGGCATTTTAGGAGCACTTTAGTGAGATGTTTATTGGCTAAACTACTTATGAAGCCGGTTGAGAGCTAAGAACTCTTTGATAGGCCCTCAAAAATGTATCTCTGATTAAGGCAAAACCCTAAAAATGGTACTTGCCTTGCTCGTTGTCGCAGCATTTGGCAGCGAGTTTTTGTGTGTAGAAATGGAAGACTTGCCGTCACTTACTTAGCCTTGTTGGAGCATAGGAGCCTTGATTAATGGCCTATCAACAGTGTCTGTAGACTTTTTATACAGTAGTTTGAAGGTGGTGACCAAACCACTGGATACAAAACACAAGAAGGCTACTTTTCAAGACAAGGAAAATTAGCACCAATAAAATTAATTAATGGGTATCCTGTTAAGTGGAATTAATTACTGTGAAACCAGAGGCCAGTCATAAATGCTTTGCTACTGCCATGCCCCACCCACCTACCTTTGCAACTGGAGCAGTCTGTCTTTTTGCTAATATTCAACTTTTAATAAACCTCTTACTATGAAATGACCAGCGATAACAGCATTATAATCTTTCCTTCTTTGGCAGCTACAATGTAATTATTGAATCACTGCAATGACGCTTGTCGTAGAAGGAAAGTAAAAGCTGTAGAAATTGTTCAACCAATCGTAAATGAGTTGATTTATACATCAATATCCTTGAGCCAGGGGGTGGAGACACACACAGTTTCATTGGTGTGCGTTAATTAATACAGCTATGTTACTTTTGTATGTATTTAGTTACAATTTTGGTACCATAAAGACGATTGTGAATTTACTGAATGATCATTGATTTATTATCTGCAAAGTTTTTATATGCATTCTCGCTGGTATGAAATCGAATAATAGATTTCTATTTTTTTAAGTAACAGTCAACAAGTCTAAACACAACATAAAACATTTAAATGACCACCAGAGCCTTTTACGAGCTTACTTAAGGCAATTATGTATGACATTTTCTGTAAAGTGATGAGATCTATACTATACATAGCTAGCAAATGGCCAACCACGAGGTTAATGGTGATAAGGTGAAGTACCTTACCATCGGTCCAATGGATACAGAATCTATTGCTATACTACTACTTAACTAGAAGTCATGATGCACATGCACATGCTTGCATTTCTAAGTACCTTTGTTCTTACTGGCTTTACAGTATATATTGTTACTAAGAATAGCCAGCACTATAACTGACTTGGTAAATATGAAGTCACAACTGATGTGCTGTTTAAGGCTTCAGCCTTTAACAACCAAGTTTCTTGGAATGTAGTTCTATACCAATCGCAGTGAAGTTCTAAAAATTAATGCTGTCACAATCAATCATAGGATCCTTAGAGACCACATGTGTTATAAAGGTAAACTGCATGGCATACATATGATAGCAAGTTCAATTATACTTGACAACTGAACTTGAGCGTATCAGCCATTTTGATATTTGTTTTCTAAGCTGAAGTGGAATAATATTAAAGGACCACCAACCTTCATGCTTACCATGTAACGGGTTTGTTCAAAGCAGAAATTTTCGTAGAACAACTGATAAATTAAATTTCAAAGGTTTTATTTTCGTATTTTCCATCTGCCAACTACAATCCTCTTACACATGATAAAATCAGTGCGCATATGTACGCTAGCTAATAATGTATGTGCATATTGAGTGCGACTTTATTCGACGAGATCGGAGAATGAGCATACGCGTATAGTTGGTTGGTTTCAGTCCATTTCAATGGCACACTAACTCCTTACTAGCTGGACTTGTTGTACTGGAGCAAACTTAAGGTAAATGCCTGTGTTTAGCGCTTTATTAGCTTCCTTATCATTGTCGAAATCGCCTTTGAAGGTACTAACTTTGATGATAGTTCATTAGGATGAGGGAGCTAGCTAACCAATGTTCGGGAACATTGGAATGTATAGTAATTGCAGAATTCCATACTTATCTTCTAATTAGCATTTCATACACATAGTTATGTCACCATGTTTGTCAAACTACTACAAGTTACACTTTTCACTATCACAAAATTAATAGTCTCCTGCTTTGGCTGTGCATGGCCTGTTTCTGATCGAGACCTGATACAGCTAACCAGTAACCTTAGCCATTGATTTAGCTAATACGTACTTCATGTTCTGATTGTGTTCAGGGTCAAGAATCATGTCATTTGATGTCTCTGCGCTACTCCCACTCCCTCCTCTATATGATCATGTGTGTTAAAGGGACTATGCGCTGTTTATGAGACCTTTTAAGTTACATCAATATTATAACTCGTGTGATTTTCTTGGGGCCCAAAAAATCACTTGTGCTTTCAAAAACTTAACTGGCTTCGTAAACAACGCATAGTCCCTTTAACTCTACATCATATGTGTATAGATTGTTACAAGTGCACTGCACACATACGTGCGCGCGCACACAAACATATACCTGCACACACACACACATATATGCACACATACACACGTAAACACACACATACACACGTAAACACACACATACACACGTACGCACACAAACACAAACACTACTATAATGTTAATATAGCTAATGTCTTTATGTAAACTCATTGCTAATAGGAAGCAGACTTTGGTGGCGACGACTTTACCCAAGTTTCACCTCAAAGATTTAGTCTTAATCTTAGGCCAGGTATGATGCATGCAATATAATTGACTAACAAGTATATAATGCAGAATATATTGAAAGTAATTACTTAGTATATTCACCTATGGTAGGATTGAAGATGGAAGTATCCAATGTAGTAAACAAACTTTCTGTGTCCTATTCATGTATTGCAACATATAAGTATAGGATAAGAACCTGCCAGTAGAAATGTGCTTATGTTTGAGTCCAATCAAGTTACACATATTTTTAGGCTGGGGGAATGCATATTTAGCTGTTATCTAGTAATTTAATTACTGTGCCTGACTTGACTATATACTAGGGATGCAACAATATTACAATATATCAATATATTGCAATATTTACTACTGCAATACAATACAATACAATACGCCTGATAAAAATATCGATATAGCTATTGCTTATTAATATATTATAACACAGCCGCGAGGGGTTTGACTGATATATACGCACGACTCCCGAGGGCGCGTAGCGCCAGAGGGAGAGTGTGTATATATCAGTCAAATCCCGAGCAAAGCTGTGTTATAACATTTATGTTACACTTTGCTTAGGCCTACCTGGCAAAAAGTCGAAGGCGCCTCTGGTAGAATGGCGACCATTGTGAGTAGCTTCATTAGACGCTCTCCGGCACGGTATCAGCCAAGATTCCATTAATGCTTAGTTTCTTCGACATTATTAAACTGCCGTCTCGAAGATAATCGCCTAAAAACTTATAAAACTTCAGACCTAAAAACGAAACCCACAAGCAAATGCGTATGTCACGTAACGGGTTCATTATACACTTCGTAATCTCATTAAAGCCAGACAGGCCGTATAAGGCAACTGTGGTATATAACTTTGCAACTGTGGTATATTCTGATATACCACGGCAAACTGTGGTATATCAGTTAAATACCACAGCTGGAGGCTTTGATGTCGCCCACGCAAAGTGTTACATATATAAATATGCTGATATTTCTATAAAATTTTATTTGTTTTCCTACAGGTCAAACACAGACTGTACAAGTTGGTGTCAGGCCCGCTAATAACTTTCCTGTGGACATTTATTACCTAATGGATCAATCCTTTTCAATGAACGATGACTTGGAAAACTTACGAACTCTTGCTTCTACATTAGGTATGTAGTTTTAATAGGGCCTGATATTTACAAGATACAGATTGCCATTTTACATGAATTCCTATTTTGACTTTTGTCAATCAGAAACATGTACAGCCCAAATGAATAACTGTCAAAACAGGGGTCTTAAGTGCAATATGTACATTATCGTGTTTAGCTGTTTATATGTAGTTTTTAATGGTCCCTATTCTCCTGTTTTTAATTATCAATTTTAAGTTATCAATGGCCATGCACGGTTACATTAGTGGTATATAGCCATGTTGAAATTTTGATGTAGAAAATATAAGGTGATGAACAATGCAAGTAATTTTGTTTATTAACACCGAAAGTGCAGTAATCTGGTACATTATAAATGGTCAGTACTGTTCCTTGTTGTACGAAGTTGGGAGTTACACTTTTAAGTACCCCTATTATACATGAAACAGATCTCTATTAACAGTCATTTTATTAGTATGATCATTTATATACAGTATCATTTGATTCAGAATCATATGAATAAAATTTTGTGCCTACGAGCAATGACAGCAAAGTTATGGGCAATTTTCTCCAGGGATGTTATATAACAAGAAAGATTATTTTGTATCTTTGAGCCTTTCTGACAGTGAATGATTTTACTGGCGATGTAACTATTCTAATCAGAATTTAATGATGAGCAAAATGGTATTAAAGTGCACTGTTAAGGAATTTAGTGTGTGTTCTATTAGGGAGTTTGATGATGAATTTCATATACCATGCTGTAATTTGTGCTCATAATGAGTAAAATAACCGATTTATCATATATTTGCCATATTTTTTATATGGTTATATTTATAAGGACGAGGCTATTGACACCGATCAGTTGGTGGCATTAATGGTGAAAAAATCGATGTAACTCAACAGTCTTTAAGTCACATGATTAATCAAAAAGGCATGTAGCACCCAGGAACTTGTAGCTACATGTAACACTTTCACACCTCAGATCAAAGGAATCTACAGGGATACATAAGCCATGTATCCCTATTCTCCTTCACATCTAGTGTACACCAGTGTACATGATCAAAAGGCAGATCAAAGAATTCAAAGGAAAGATTTTCCCGGGATACATCTAGATGTACACCAGTGTACATCTAGATGTATCCTGGGAAAATCTTTCCTTTGAACTCTTTGATCTACCCTTTGATCGATAAGTTGGTACATCATTAGAGCTCTTTATATAGGCGCATAAATGTAATATCGATTGTGGCTTTTAGTTTTCTAAATTAATCTTTATTTGTAGTTGAAATATATACTTTGTTACTAGTCTTAAAATGTTTGTTATTCGTATCCATGGAAGTTTAGAAGCCGATATAAGCCCAAAAACGCCATTTGAGGTGAGTTTCTCATGTGATAAAAATAATCTATTTACTGTGTGACTTAATGTATCTACATTAATCTACTCTATTTGTAACACACTCACCATTAGTTTATCAGCGATTAAACATGATTTTTGCCCATTTATAAGTCCTGCAGCTTTATAAAAAGTTGTGGTAAACCCACAATTACCAGCACTACCATGCAAGAACGTCATGACAACGATGAAATAGAGTCCCACAATCGCAACGAGTATCCGTTACTATATAAAGAGGTGGAAATATTGACATCAAGTTTGGGCAAATTTTTAGAGTACCGGAAGTGTTACATATTACTTGTAACATGTGCACTAGTGATCTACCTGAATGTATGCCCTCAGGCCTTGGGCATACATATCAGGCAAATCCCTCGTGCCCATGTTACAACTATTACATGTAGCTGTATTTACGTATTGAGAAGCGATGATAAAACTTTATGTATTACTTAAAGCACTGCCACAAGTTTGTATGGAATATACAGCACAAAGTGAGTGTTGAGTGGCAAATGTAGCACGAGGCAAAGTTGAGTGCTATATTTGTCACGAGACACTCACTGAGTACTGTATTTTTCATACAAAAGAAGTGACAGTGCTTTAAGTGGTTTATTGTACTTTGTACTTCATAAATCACAACTTCTTTGATAAGGAATTACACATTCGTCATATAAATGAATGGTGTTTCTTTGATATAATTGCGTCAATCAGCCACAGTTCCATAACTACCTAGTTGACACATCATGGTAGTACAGAACGGTTGTACCCTTGGATCCGCCCATGCAAAGTACAATAATGTTCCTTCTTGAATTGAAACTAGTCTGACGTCGCCAACACTTTTACGTGCCTCCAGAAAATAAAAGGAGGTGCATAAAATAGTAGACAGTGAAGTAGACTCAACGCAAAACTTTAAGCCAGGTGGCAACAACCAAGCATAAAGAATCGAAAAGTATATCCGGGCATGCCAGCTGGGATGCATGCATGGACAGGGCCAGTGGAGCCGGAAATAACATACTTACGATATAGATATAGCATTTAATAATACTATCTAAAAGACTGATTACATAAAGTATAGTGGTCGATGTCAATAGTCAAAACTGAATGATTACCACCGACTGGTCGGTGTAAAACAAGTTTTAAATTAAAAAGGGAGTAGGGATTGCAGCAAAAGTAAGGAAACAAGTGTAACTAAACTATCATTTACCAATTAACAATTTGCTAATACAGTAAAAAATGTGGGACTCAAAATTCACTACAGACCAAAATATGCAACTTGTCACTTCAGTATTATCTGTTTTTGACATCCATACAATTGTATAATTATTGTATACCTTAAGGTGGCGGTCAAGTGGAAGTTGTGGTGCTAGAAGCCGTTCAAGAAAGAAGCCTTATTTAGGCCACAAATCCAATTACAATGCATAAGAATACATTGATGTTATGTAAGGTAAACCGCACGTTATTAAATAAGCGCTAGATAATGTATTAGTCCTGTGGAGTACTATACGGAAGCTATGCTGCACGTCAGTTTTTTCTAGTATACTAGCGAGTACAAAGCTATTCATGGCGTGTTTCAGTTAAGCGATGGTGGGCGGAGGGCCGAATGTCGAGCAAAAAATTTTGTGTTACGGATTACCGATGTTTACGCAGTTTTTGTCGAGTAGGCTAATAACGCAAGTTTTATAAGTTAACTAGCAAGTTTTCTTCATGTTGTATGTATAAAAGAGAGTTATCAGGCACTAAATATCGTGTAATAGAGTAGCTAGGAATTAATCTCGAGAGATTGATGCGCACAATTTGACGTGCGACTTATTTATATGTCCTATATATACGGCGCTATTTCTTTGCGTAGGAACACTGTATGGCTATGAAATTTGCTGTGATGATAGTGCAAGACTTGCTCTACAATATAAAACAGCTAAACTTCACGTACATAGTTTAATGCGTTCGACGAAGTTAAACAAAATATGTATAATTTTTACAATTTGCGGTTGACCGCCACCTTAAAGCCAATTATTATATTATTGAGTAGCTGCAAAAGATACTCTCTAATAGTGCAGTCACCACAATCACTATCATTGATGACTGCACTATTGCTAACCTTAAATCTGCAATTCATTAAATTTATTATGTCTTTATTCACTACAGTTTTGTATCACTACAACAAATATTGACACATTAAATTACTTGTAAAAACCACCATCCTATGTGTTACTTACATATATGTGCATTTGGTATCTTATAGCTTCAACTATCAGTAGTATTACTACAAACTTTCAACTTGGATTTGGGTCATTTGTGGACAAAGAACTAGTCCCATATATTTCTGTGGAAACTTCAAGGTTTGTTAAAAGTTAAATTTATTTAAGAATGTGTATGAACAAGAGTAATATATATACTATTATCATATACTCTTGGTATGAATATGACACATCTACACATTTTCTTGGCCATACGACTCACTCCTATGAGTACTGTTAATTTTAATTTGTTCATGTGTGAACGAACATTGGAATACAAACAGACACACATGTACATTTTCACAAATTTGAATCAGTGATCCTAACCATGGTCTGTGGATTTTAATTGTATAGGTTAAATAATCCATGCCAAGAAGACAGTGAACATAATGATACATTAATTCCTTGTGAGCGAACATACAGTACTCGCCATTCACTACCTCTTACCAATGACGCTGTTCGATTTGCTGTTAGCACTGTTACTAATATTTTAGTCGATTCTTTATATTTTTTCATTTAACAGAATCTTATTCAAAGAGAGATCATATCTGGTAATTTAGATTCACCCGAAGGCGGTTTTGATGCACTTTTACAAATTATTGTGTGTCAAAGTGTGAGAGCTATTGTTTGCCTAACAGTTATTCTATATTGCATGTTTAACAGATAGTAGGATGGAGACAGAATGCTCGGCATATTATTGTGTACCTTACTGACGCTGGATTCCACTTTGCAGGCGATGGAAAGGTATGCATATATTTATTGCAATATGGCGGCTGCTTCTAATCAAGTGTTTATTATGTATACAGTTAGGTGGCGTGGTTACGCCTAATGATGGTAGATGTTACCTCGAGCGATCTGGTTCAACCTACAGATACACTAGGTCAAGACAACAGGTTAATAGTTTAAAATCTTGTGTAGTGTGTGTCTATTGCTTCTGTACACTTTTAGGATTACCCATCGATTGGACAAATTAATAGTTTACTGCAAGAGTTTGATATTATTCCGATTTTTGCAGCTCAGGCAGGAGCTCGTTTATTTTATTATGTTAGTGAATGTTTAACTGCATGTACTGTGTGTAGTTTTGGATAAATTTCACGTCAAAATTCTTATGGGATTAATAGTCAAACCATATTACAAGCATGTGTGCAGAGGCAATTTAATTTTTGTCATTGATCTTCCATTATATCAGACCATGCACAAAGTTGATCTGACATTCATGGTCACTATCACAGTCCACCAACATATACAGCTTAATCCTTTAGGATCCATCCTTATTCTTTGATCAGACAATCTATTAGACCATACCTTAATTATTGTCTGACAAACATGCTATTTGGCCTGGCAAATGTCTAATGACAGACTGTTATAATTGTCTCTGGTATGCAATATAGGATTCTATAATAAGCAAAGAATTTTCTCCTTTTGTGTTTAACTCTCAGACAGCACGTTTATCATGTATGTATGTATGTATATATGTATGTATGTATGTATGTATGTATGTATATATATATAGTTATACCCCAGTGCGAGTACAATATCTTAGTCTGAGGCGAAGCCGTGGACACGGGTAATAACTAAGATATTGTACGAGTGTATTGGGGTATAACTGACTTCCATTTAGAGCTGGGCGATATGACGATATTAATCGATATCGACGGTATTCGCATCAAACAGTATAAAAAATTACTCAAACGATAGTATCGTCTTATCACGTGCGCAAGCAAGATGGCGTCTGATATTGAAGAGATGGTCGGATGAGAGAAGTGATATGCTCGTATCAAAGAAAAGAACTAAAGTCTTTGTATGGAAATATTATTTCGGAGGTGTGTCGACTTGCCCAAGTTTTGCTTGTGCCAGAGGGCGTGTAGCGCCATGCGCCCTTTATCATCTCTGCCTGTGCCAAGCTGCAGTGAATGCAAAAGAATAGGAAAAGATCTGAATTTATAAAAGTTTTTAATAACGCAGCGTGCCAGCAAGTTCCCATTGAAGTCGATATTAGACTCGCAAAGTAAAAAATTCAGTCTGCCGCTGTACTTGTACTACTCATGAGCGAGTAAAGCAAGAACTATACCAGTGTTTAAGCCATCCACAATTAGATAGTGAAGAATCCCCACTTGATTGGTAGAAGATTGAAGTAGTATGATACCCTACATGCAGTAGCTAAGCTGGCACAAAAATAATTGTTTATGTGCTACAACTGAATGTGCGTTTGGTTGTGGAGGCATACAGAAGGACTTGTTTGAAGTCAGAATGAGTTGATAGCTTGGTATTTCTAGCTCTCAACATAAACTAATTTTTTCCACAGTTCAACTACCACTATTATTATTACACTGTTAGCTATATGATGTGTATGATGTTCTTGGGTGGTTAGCAGTCCAGACCTGTGGAAAAATGAATATTTAAGGTCAATCACAAGCATGGTATGAGATAACTAATGGATATCGTGATATTTAGTAATATCGTGATAAGACACTATGTGATATATAATATTGATATCGCCCAGCTCTACTTCTATCCCACCCAACAAACCACTGGTAGCCTTGTTGCTGACTGAAAAACGCTCTTGTATTCCAAACAATTCATGCAATGAAAAGCATACAAAAGTATTCCATAAATGAATTATTGGCACTAAAACTTGTGTAATATACACTTACTTTTATATACATCACATCAGTTCTTAACAAGCTAAGAACAGGCTAAAATCGTTTTTTAGTTATATCCCGGTGGTTACTATGACTATTTGTTATACCCAGGGTATATCTTAGATATACCACAGCGCGGCGCTTTGATCTGCCCACACAGTGGGATAGAAAAAATATATAGCCTACTTCATGTGATTTGCCATATATTGTTTCATATGGGTTTGAATCCTAATCTATGTACGTATGTAGTATGTACAGTGTTAGTAATTTGTTACATGTGTCTCACAGAGTATTAGAACTGTAATAACCAATGCATTTGTTGGAACATTGGCAGCAGATTCAAGCAACATTGTTGATCTTATTGAAGATACTTATAATGTAAGTAGTATAGAAATTTTATATACATACAAGGTACCGTACACGGCAAATTTTTCGAAGGGAAAAACTTTCACGGTTTTCACATTTCTTTACTCAACCGCAAATGTTTTCTGTTGAATCATTTACTAGTAGATGCTAAACAAAACACCCTGGGTGTAAAAAAGTGCGAGGCCAATCAGAAGCAGCATTGCAAACAGGTGCGACCAAAAACTTTGATATCAGTTGAGGCCAAGAAGTTACTTATAAAAATCTTTCATCTACTTGAATGATATACAATAGTTTATATAGCATATTTTCACAACTATGATTGGCTTTGTCACTTGGCCACCTATTTCACACCATCATTTAGTAAAGGTGGCCAAGTGACAAAGCCAATCATAGTTGTGAAAATATGCTGTAAACTATTGTATGCCATTCAAGTAGATGAAAGATTTTGATAAGTAACTTCTTGGCCTCAAAGTTTTTGGTCGCACCTGTTTGCAATGCTGCTTCTGATAGGCCTCGCACTTTTTTTACACCCAGGGTGTTTTTGTTCAGCATATCCTACTTTTTTGGAAGTATAAACAGATGTTATTACTAGCAAGCAGTAGAGAAGTACTGCATGGGCATAACTTGTACTTGCTTAGCACACAATATTGTAAATTAAACTTTGAAGCTTCATTTTGAAACACTCAGGCCCGCAATATTTTTAACTTTCACTACTGAGTGATACATCAATATAGATTGTGTACCTGAAAGTTTATGCAAATCATTTGAAGGGGGTCCAAGTTATGCAACTATCAACCTGCAGTGTAATAGCCCTTCTCAAATACTTTCAAGTGTTTACTTCAGACTGATAATAGTATGACAGGTAGAGCATACATAGGAGAAGTGCTGATACAAATTTGGCTGAAATCCATGAAGAAATGAGTGAATTATTAGACAAACAAGTGAATGTATAAAAGAGTGTTTGAAAAAAACTTCCAGGGTTCGTGAATGCTCCCGCAAGCCCACGAAAAAAGTGTGCGATGAAAATGAAAGAAAGAAAAAAACAACTGCCGCATAAAAATTTTTGTGGTTACAGGAAGGCATTTATAAGGCTGTATCAGAAGAATGGCTGAACCAATTTCTGTCAACTTTGGGATATTGATTCTTCAAACAATAAAGGTACTAATTCTCTAGTAAACAGGCGAATCGGGTGGGAAAGGATGGTTCATTGTGCGTAGTCACACAATGGGCATCATAAAACTCGCAATGGCTGGTACTTAGAATGGTGTCACCAACTTCCTCCATTCTCGGTTTGTTGATTCTATATAGTAAGAACGTTGTGGGTCAGTAACAACTAAGCGATAGCTTTCATGGCGGCTTAGCTAGAGTGTTTGCGAGTTTGAGGGCGGTGCTACGTGTAAATAACTCACTCAGTGGTCACATTGCTGCGTGTCTTCTTGGCCTCGTGACTCACTATCGTGAGTCTTGATTAGATATTTCATTATTAAAAGAAGCTGCTACCGCAAAAGTTTTCCCGTTAATGTTCCATTTTTTGTTCTAACCACGAAAATTTTCCCCCTTGAAAGATTTGCCGTGTACGGTAAATTGTGTGTGTATGTAATTTATGTATGACTATGTACGTATATCATATGTATTACTTACAGACCATATCTCAGACAGTGAGACTTGATCCAGATAGAGTAAATGGTATTACAGTTGATGTTACTGCAAATTGTCCTTCAGGGTATGAGATGCATATATACCTCTATATTGTCTTTACATTAGACCAATCTTTACAACGGTTTCTGGCGCAAGATGACTTGTTTAAATTTAATGCCATCCTTTATTATATTAGCCAACTGGAATGGCTTTATTTTTATAACTTATCTCATGCCGGAATGTGTTGTTCTTTTTGTTGCCTTATTTTTGTGGCAGAAATACATTCGTAGAACACTACTAATTTTTTATTGTATATACTACTGTATAGTAAAAAAGTTTGGCAGTAAAAAAGCTTGGCGAATTGCAGCCAGTTTTTTCACCAATATCCATGATGAAGCATATGATCATACAATTTTGCAGAACATATGCGTAAGTTAAATCATAGGGGTGCGTATATATATAATCTATGGTTAAATAACTACGTAGCTACAAGGAACCTTATGAAATCAAGCATCAGCTTTTGAATGATGATTTATACGATTATTAATGCAACACTGAGTGGTTGAATTCCATCAAACAATCACTAAGTAAACACGCATGCGAAACAATACTTTTACGCACTTGCATATGGCGTTTATTGTAGGTGCTCGTCTCACTTGTATATTATGATGGTTAGGGAAATCTACCTTCATTTCATGATATTGCGCTGGATCACCAATTAATCATCTCTCGAGCTCTTGCTATGGGATCGATAAGAATTTCAATAGTTTACAGAGTGCATAGCTATCGTGCACTAAAATATGCAGGTAAGCCTTGGATTCACCAAACTTTGTTTCACCAATGTTTCAAAAGCACTATTTCACCAAGCTTTTTACTGTCAAAGTTTTTTACCATACGGTATATAGTTTATATAGTTTGTTATATACAAGTACATATAAATTATATTAAGGATTGCAATGTTGAGAGACATCTCGGATACCATTAATGGTCTTAGTTTAAAAGTTGGCATCAGATTTTTCACACAACAAAACCATAGTTCTGATAAAGGTTTATCCACTGCTCCATGAAGTTTCTTGTTATCCTTCTGTATCATTGTTTTGTCAGTATATTTTCACAGCTACTATTAATTATATGTCACACTAAAGCAACCGCATGCACACACAAACAAAATCAGAGGGATGAATTTGGCACAAACTGTGGTCATTTTGCCTTCCAATTAAATTTGAGGAAGATTTGCATAAAAATAAATTTAATAAATAAATTTTTTTCTAATTTGTTGTCATGTGTACTGGAAAAGCAGTTAGTGTTGTCGTTCTGAAAATTTTATTAGGCATTTATATATTACCATTTTGAAATTTATAAATCAGCATTATTACCAATTTTTATGATCAATAACAAATAGGTGCAATTTTCAACAAGAAATTTTTAGAAGGCGTTTAGCTATACTTACAATATCTACATACGTAGCTTCGTAGATTTAAATAAGCGAATCAAGATGCTAAACAGAAGTGAAATCCAACCAAAAACACCTAGAAAATAGCAGCCAAGAATTAAAAGAAGGCCAGGATGAAAAAGAAATCAGCGGCCTATGCCCGTGTAGTGTGTTACTGCTGATGGAAAATTTTTGATAATCACAATCCAGGCCACAATCTAAATGTGTTAATGTTGTAGCAAGTATGTTTTGTATTTTTAAGTATTTTCATAGTAAGATGATATTTGCTTGCATTACTGTCAAACACTATTCATTTCAGCTCTAGTATGGGTGAAACTTGTACCGGAGTACTCATTGATCAAACTGTAAGCATTTTATGACTGGTCATAAGTTCTGCATAGCAATTTTAATTTGTAGAAGTTACATTGCATGTAGCAAAATAATTATTGTCCTTTACAGTGTAACAAATTTTTGCTTTATATGTACTGTTCTTTTTGGCATAGGCTAATTTTATTGTTAACGTGACCAGTTCTGCACAGTTCTGTACAGAATTTCCAGATGGTAGAGATTTAGTAGTCAGAATACCAGGATTTGGACAGTTTGTGATGGAGTTGAATGGCGTTTGTGGTTGCAACTGCACCGACAATCCGGTAGGAGATCATATTTAGTCTCTGCATTATTTATCATCATGACATACATGTTTTTATTTAGGAAATTAACAGTACATTTTGTAATAACCGTAATGGGAGTCTTGTGTGTGGACAATGTAACTGTAACATGGGATGGTAAGTATGTCCATAGATAACATGATTTATTATTAGCCACCTATTTTCTATGCCTAGGGTTGGTGACACTTGTGAATGTAATACATCTAACATCATTACAACTAGTTGTCCGTATGTTTGATTGTGTTTGTATGTTGTGTAGACTTCAACCACAATATCTTAGTATTTAAAGAATTAAAATATTTATTTAATATTTGGAAATTAATTTTATCACTATAAGGCACTGGAATATAAAGCTGGTTTAATATTGTTTATGCATTCATGATTGCTATGTGTTCCTATCACTACTTCATGAAGTCATTGCAATTCTTAACAATAGCAGTATAAAATTTCAGATATGAAGCTACATTGATATATCAATAAGTTTTAAGCAATTAAGCAAATGCACGTCTTACACAATTAATGATCCTGGCTATCATTTGACATCTGCACCTATTAAAGGAACAAAACTTCATAGCTATAATGTTACAAAAGCTCATTCAAGAGGATTTTGTTACTTCTTCGCCTTAGTGGATATCAAAGATGTTAGCTTTTACAATGCTACGTATTTCTGGTTGGCCTCACCCTTTTTACAGCTAGGCTGTTTTTGTTTTAACATATTTATACATTCACAGTGTATGTGTGTATATGATTTCTTGCTACTAGGACGGGAACTAATAATGTCAAATGCACTTCTCCAGAGCGAGGAACCTGTGTTTGTAATACTTGTCAATGTAATCGAGTACAAGTAAGTGGAGTTGCTTTTAGTATTCTGACGTGAAGTGACATGATATTAATAATATCCTTCCTTTAGAGGGGAAGGTACTTTGGGCCAGCTTGTGAATGTGATGACTTTTCTTGTGACGTAGATAGCAGAGGTTTGGTTTGTGGAGGTAAGTTGAATTGATAAATGTAGCCGCATTTGAATCATAATATAACTAATATCTGTTGTAGGTCCTGATCAAGGGATGTGTGGTTGTGATCAAATGTGCACATGCCAACCAGATTGGACTGGCACGGCTTGTGATTGTACTTTATCTACTAGGTCTTGTACCAGCCCCCTTGGGGTCAGTATTGCTATATTATCAAATTATAATAGTAGCTAGAAGGTGGTTCACAATGCTGTTTTTTTTATTTAGCAAGTTTGTAGTAATCGGGGACAGTGCATATGCGGTGAATGTAGATGTAACTGGTCTCAATTCTCTGGTCCTTTTTGTGAAGTTTGCACTGGAAATGTAAGTTTCTACAAATGTGTATTAACTACGTATATTTGTACATGTGTAGAATTTGAATGCAAATTTGTATAAGTAATAGTAACTCATAACTATTATGCATAACCATTCAAAACACATGCCTATAATATATTCCCATAGCACAATTATTATACTTAAAGATTTGAGTCAGGTTTGACTACCACCATCTTGTTAAATGTTTCTTGAAATTGTTTTTGTCTGGGAAGTTGATATGTGTGTGTCTGTGTGTCCGCCCTAAAGCTTGAATAACCAATCAAAAAAATCCTACTGTTTCTCAGTTTCTTTATAATATTATATTGATATTACTGATGGGCATGGCCTTAGTAATGAAGCATATTGTGAGTTCCTGCCAAAGAAGAGTCAAGGTAATGATTTAAGCTTGCCTTTTTGCTGCTAGTAGTCCTGCGTTGCACTTATTAAACTTTGTAATACCAACAAATACTAAGGTGTGGGCATTAAGGGTAGAAGGCTCATCACAATCATAAATGTCCTTGTGTGCGGCACAAGGACACAAACCCATAGCGGATTTTTTTATTGTAACGTACTTTTATGCAGTGCATGCATCATTTTTAACACAACACGAATTGCTTGAAAATTATTCAGTAACCTCAATATTATACTTATACCGTATTGATTTTGAAAAATTCAAATACTGCCCATCATGACTTTTCATGATGTCATTATATTCTTAACAATAGCAGTAGAGTAACTCCCTAGTGTAAAAAGTTCCAGAGGAATTTCTAGTTAAAATAGTTACACACATATTTCTAATTTTTCAATTAAAAACTTATGCAGGAAATGCCATGACAAACTTTGTAGTACATGTATAGAACAGGCATGCTTTTTACTCCTACATTCAAGAATTGCCTCACTCATTCTTAGACAAATATGAATTATATGCTGTATTGTTAATATTGAGATCTTTCTGTAGGATTCCAGGGTGACACAAGGTGAGTGTGCCTACCAGTACTTTGTTGGAACAAGAGGAACCAGTTCTACTAGTCAAGATTTTGTGGTAGAAGTCACGGAAGCAGGTAAATAAAATGATACTGTAGTTTATGGTAATAATACATTACAATATACGGAATGGGAGCTCTATAGAAATCTATGCCTCAAGGTTCCTCTGTACTGTACTTCACAATATTGTAGTACTATTAAAGAATATGGTAACCATTTGATATTTTATTACAGACAAAGGTCAAGAAGAGGATGGAGTGGAACCGTGGATCATTATTGTGGCTATTCTGGGTGGTTTGATACTACTTGCAATCTTAATTTTAGTCATCATAAAAATCTTCATTGAACTACTAGTAAGCCATTTTTGTGATCATGCATACATCCAATGTGTTTACTGCCTGCTTCATTTGCTTTCAGTATTGCGTGGAATTTAGACAGTGGAAGAAAGAATTAGAAAGGACTCGTTCTGCTAAGGTATTAACAACACCAGCTAATGTACTTCATGTATTATGTACACTTAATTTTTTAGAATGATAATCCACTATTCCAGAAAGCTACTGAAGATTTTGTAAATCCCCCATACGGAAAATAGATACACACAACTTGTCACGTACAATAATATTTCTTTAATAACTTTTCTATAACTACTATACGTACGTATGTTAGGTGAATTATACCCTCTATTGTGTTAGTGAGCAGTTGTACATATACATACATGCACAGTATGTGTTTCTGAAGATTGTTTAATTTATAGTCATATTAGTTTGCAGTAAAATAATTACAAGTAGCTAATAATATAAGACAGCCATCATTTCTGCAAAGGGAAATATAACCCACCCATATGGCTCTGCGGTATTTGCCAAAAATGATATTTCGGTATATTTGTAAAACAATATCGGTATTAATAAAATTTAATATTGACATCACAACAAATCCACATTCAGGTGTAATAAAGATGTGCAAATCATCAAAATATTATGTAACCTATTAAAAGCTTGGCGGTATTGATCAATATAATGAATTTAATTACTCAAATGTATCATAAATAGTTGTAAATTCATTAAATAATAGAATTGCGATATCACATGCCAGTATTGAAAAATTATGGTATCCTAAAATGAATGTGGTATTACTAATTAATTTGGTATATTGCAGAGCCCTAATAACCCATTTGCAATTGCATTCAGATTACGTGTATTAATTAATAACTTGACAGGCTCCATATATAGTAGATCTAGATACTAAAGAAATGTCTCTCCATAGCTTCATAATTACTTAAGCTTGGCTTGTATGGTAGGGCCATGCATGCACACAAGTCAGGCTTTCTAAAACTATGATATGTATAAATACATTGTAGTTGTTGGTATTGTGACTAGGCATGTGAAAATCATGCACTCTACATGTAGTCATGCTTAATTAAATCACCTATTTTTGATATGCATGTCTTATCATAACTTGTGCTCTATTTATACTAACAAATTAAATTTTTTACCCAAAATGCAGAATTTAATGGAGAATGTTTTTAAAGCTTACAGAATAAAAATACTTTCTAGATACATAATTATTCATTAGCTAGTTGTGCTCAGTCACATGGTTGATTTTCATAGGCCCAGTCACATACATTTAATCCTATTACATCATCAGGACTGAATCCAGAATTCAAAAATGCAGTTTGAGGGGGGCAAGTTGCTCCTTTCAAAATAGCTTATCTTGTATATCTATAAAAATCACACCCTATAAATTGAAGCTCAAAATTGTACATCATTATAATAGTAACGTGCACGTGTCTTTTCCAAAGTTACACAATTATACCAAAAATTAGATAAAATACAAAAATTAAATTCCATCTTCTTTCTATAAAATACGTAACTGAATATAATAATTCTATTGAAAACTCTTCTTGATGCACACTTGAGGATATTGTTTTACCCAGTCAGCAACTGTTTGATCATTAATGTTACTTGCAAAAGAGACATCAAGAAGTTGAAGCTTAGCGCATCTCTTCAGCATGCTATATATACAACAAAAATCAAAATTAACTCTATAATGTGTATGTCAAATATAACACATTTAGTGATATGCAAAATACATATGTTGTACAATTATTTAACTAGGTGCGGATACGGAGTAATCCGAATCCATGATCTTGTGATTACGTCGCCACTGTTGGTTGAACCCCCATTTGTAAGTGAGTGGAGTGATGGGTGTGCCAGGGCTGTGTAATCAGGGTTTTCAAGCCGAATAGTATGGGGTCTGGGTTGCACAGTCCAGGTAGACTGCGTAGGTTCCCATTAAAGTTCATGTGACCCCAAAATAACCGATTCGGCCTTGCTGAGCATCCTTGGATCCGAGCTCGTGTGGGAAGACAACCCATGCAAGCTGGCAGTGCCAGCATTTAAGCCCACACGAATACACAGCCAGTAGCCTAGTGGCCACACCCATGTCCTTTTTACATACCACAGTTACCCATGCAAGCAATATAATTATTGCAGTTACGTAAGTTACCATACTGTGAGTGTAAATGATATTCATATGCATACATATATTCATATAGATACACAGGGAGGTACAGTACCCTAAAAATGTCAATCAGATGGGACAGTTAGCCATTGTAGATGTCAGTGTAGCCAGATGAGAGGGGTTAAGTCTTATATGTAGAGTAGGTACGCTGAGCTTTGCCATCGTCCCAAGTTTTGGATGGTGGAGTCCTCTATGCCTGCAGAGGCTGTTGTTCTTGCTGCACCGATGCGAAAGCTGTGTCCAGTATAGAGGTGAGCTGAGATGTTAGCTGCTAACAGTGCTTGACGGACATGATCAACAAATTTTGACTTTGACAATGGTTTCTGGTTATCCCAACGAAAGAGGGGGCCTAGGGAGTTGCCATGATGAGACAGGTATGTCAGTAAGGCTGTGACTGGGCATAAATTGTCATTTGTTCTTCCCAGAACTAGTTTAACTCCCTTCATAAACTGATCTGATTTGGAGCGCTTCAGGTTGATAGAGATGACCTGTGGTGCCAGAGCATTGTCAACTGCCAAATCAGAAAAAGATAAGTGAATTTGTGGGTCAAACTTCGATTCACATTCCACTGTAACTTCTTCTGATCTGCAGAAGCCAAAGAAAGTGGTGGTGCACGCAGCTCATAGCATGATACTGTTAAAAGTTGGTTGTTCTAGCCATACTGGTCTGAGTTTATGGAGGATTGAAGGTGTAATAGGTAGCTGGGGACAAGGGGCCTTTCCTGCTCTGGCTGCCTGGACTCTGATACCTTTGATGACCTGACAGAGCCGGGGCATCTGATTGATTAAAGGGTCTGAGTAGCCAGCTGCGATCTGTATCTGACGAACACCTGATAAATAAGTCCGGATAGTAGAATAAGCTAGGCCCTCCTGCCCTAGACATGCGGCAAAATAACATAGGATATTTTCTGAAGCAGGGAGGGGGGATAAAGAAAAGTTATTACAGAAGGTTAAATATCTATGCTCTGCTGTCTTGTAGGTTTTGCGTTGTCAGAGCTGCTTCATAGTATCGCCGAACAGCTTGATCCAGTCTGTGGATGTCCAGACGTGGTGGCGGATGTCCAGAAGGTCTAGAAGCGGAGCTGGAATGTGTGATGGTGGGTGGTGCTCTGCTTGAGGAACCTGAGAGAAAAAATGAGATACGTAACTTATCACAGGATAAATCGTCTGCCAGGTGATTTGCCTTCCCCTCTATATGTTTAGCTATGAACCAGAAATCAAAATGGGCTGCTAAAAATACCAGTATCCGTATTAGGTGCATAATGTGATCATCTTTGCTGTAGGTTGAGTTCAGAATATGGACCACGGCCATATTGTCTATGGAGAACTGAATCAACTGACCTCTCCATTGGCAACCAAATATTGCCGCCGCAATTACAACTGGTGTGAGCTCTTTAATAGCGATGGGAAGAGATTGGAGATGATCTGGCCATTTTAGATGGAACCACTGAAAATCCCAGTAAGCGCCACAACCCCAAGAGCCTGAGGCATCTGAAAAAAGATTATATTCAGGAGATCTTATGGAGCTGTCCCAGAGCATGGAGATGCCATTCCAGTTTGTGGCAAACAGGTGCCACCACACAATGTCTGCTCTAGCTGCAGAGTTCAACCGGATATAGTGACCAGGGTGAGATCCTATGGACTGCATAGCATACAATTGTCTTATAAATGATCTTCCTGGACGGATGACCTTTGTAGCAAACTGAAGTAGGCCGGTCAAACTCTGTAACTCCCTTTTGGTGATGGTTTTACGGAGAGTACAGCGGGATAGTTCTTGCTTAAGTTTTGTCAATTTGTCTTCAGGAAGACGAAGTAAGAATGCCTCTGTGTCCACTTCAATGCCGAGGAATGTTAGGCAGGTTGAGGGGCCTTCCAGTTTGGACAGCTCCAGAAGTACTCCAAGGTGATGAAAATTGGAGATTAATGTTGACTTCTGCGTGATGGCTTGTTCCATTGAGTCTGCCACTAAAATGAAATCATCCAGGTAATGTAAAAGGTGAGTGATACCTTTCTGAACGATTATCCACTGGAGTCCATCCGCTACTGCAGAGAATATCTTCGGGGCTGAGCGAAGACCAAAGGGGAGCATTCTATCAACATAAAAAGAATCTTTCCATCGTACTCCAAGAAGGTGTTGATCATGGGGGTGGACTGGAATCATTCTATAAGCTTCCTTGATATTTGCCTTAACTAGCAGGGCCCCCCTACCAACCAAAGTCACTAAAGACACAAGGTGAACCACGGAGGTGTAATTGAGTGATGACAGCTCTGGAGAAAT
Source organism: Spongia lamella (assembly GCA_963930835.1). NCBI lineage: Eukaryota > Metazoa > Porifera > Demospongiae > Dictyoceratida > Spongiidae > Spongia > Spongia lamella. Next base: position 6,970,863 of record OZ005747.1, read on the forward strand.
GCCATCATTGATACTGAACCCTGCAGGAGATGATAAATCCACTACCAAACGCCTTTTACCAGGTTTGTTCTTTTTTGGAATTACTCCCAGGGGACTGATCTGAATACCAGGGGGAATACAATGGTGGGGAAATTTCCACATTCTCATGAGAGAGACTTCTCGATCTAGGTATTCCGAGATGACTGCTGGGTTTGAGGTGTGAAAGTTTGAGGTAGCAGGGTGAAGGGATTGAGCTTTATCAAAGCCGATTCTGAAACCAGATGTAAGTCCTTGTAAAATGTAAGAGGCAAAATCCTTGTCAGGGTGAAATTGGAGATCTTGTGTCCATTGCTATATTTCCAGTGGAGTGTAGACTTTCAAAGACAGAGTCCTTGCTGACTGTGGATCTGGGTTGGTACATGAGTTGAGAGCTAACAGGTGATCCATATATTTATAGGAACCTTGTGAAACCCAAGCCTTGCTTGAAAGTAGTCAGTTGTTCTTGAATATCTGTGAAGGATAATGGGAGACCTGACATCAAATTTCACACCCCAAAGGGTGGAGTGAAAGGCCCCCACTCCCAAACCGAGAGCTTTAGTATGTATGATGCGTGAATTGTGTGCACTTGTGTGGAGGGAACAAGCATACATAATAGATATTCATTATTAGGGATTGTAGTGTATAGCTACTGGTACATATGTACATATGTATATAGAGAGCTTGATTACACATGTACATACAACAAGGATAATTGTGTTCTAACAGGTGGTAAAGTGATAAGTCTGATACAGAGGGAAATGAATACATGAGTAGATGAGACTTGCCGACCAGCAGCAAGTGTAGGTGATATATATAATTATATTGAAGTTGAGGTAGGATGATTAATTTTTTCTTTTTAATTACGTTTCTTGATGGGACAGTCAGTTGCCCGATGAACTTCGCCACAAAACCGGCATTTGTGGGCATATCGACAGGTGGAGCTGTTGCAAGAGAGGCCATCATTCCAACAATAGCAAACGGAACTATCCCACTTCCTCTTTTGCTTAGACCCAGCGTTCATCTGGACTGAGTGACAGGGCTGTTGAGAAACTAGGCACCGGCCATAAATGGTGAAGTTTAACTCCCCCCATTTTTGAATGCCTTTTGCTGCTGCCCATTTATGGAAGTCTTGGTCGTATTTGGCCCACTGTGTACCCTGACAATCTTTTGACATCTGTAGGATAAGGTAGCAATGAGCAGCTAAACCTGCTGCCTCCTCTTTGGTGGTGTCTTCTGATGACAGGAGGACAGTCTTGAACACACTGAAGGCCTGCAGCCAGGTGAAAATGTCTGTGATGGCCTTTGAACTGCGGGGCCTTTGATCAGTACGCATCGCCACCAATTGGCCATTCACCAAAACCAGATGATCGGTAGTGGGATCCTTCAGAAGATCCATCAAATTCACATATTCCCACTTTCTGATCCTTTCTACCAATCTACAAGACACTGGTGGAACGCCCTCTGCTACCACAGCTGAGGTGGCCTTTGACGGAAGTGAGCCCTGAAGGGGTGGAACTCCAGAGGACATGATAGAAGATGAGCCACCTGATCCTGAGAGTGTAGTATCAACTGGTAGGCTTGGCCATGTAAGGGTGGGAGTTCCTGGGAAGTGAAGATGAGGAGGTCAATGTGAGTGAAACACACAGATACACCACCAAGTGGATAGTAACTACATGAAATTCTCAGTGTGGCCCCCACAGTTTGGGCTAGGCTGGGCAAGCATGCCACTCCACTTTCAGCAAATATATTGGCAAGCGTGCCACTTACAACTCTAGCAGGCAGATAGGCAAGCGTGCCACTCAACTCCAGTAAGTATATTGGCAAGCGTGCCACTGAACTCCAGGAGACAAAATGGCAAACGTGCCACTGAACTCTAAGCAAGCGTGCCACTGAACTCTAGGGAAACTGATTGGCAAGCATACCATTGAGCTCTAGCAAGTCTTCAGGCATGCGTGCCACTCCCCACTCAAGCCAGGAGTATGCCCATTGACTGTCATTATCCAGTTGTACTTCCTTAACTGAACTTGGAAAGATGGGAAGAATGACAAACATACAAGGTTAAGTACAAGATACTACGCAGTAGTGGGAGGGCGGGGCTATCGGCCATATGCCGCCCCAGCCCTGGGATATAAGGCTGTAACCTATTAGTAACTATGTGGCTTATCCTGAAAGGCGAGTTAACAAAATTACCTGAAACAACGTCTCCAGTGGCGGTTTGAGATGAGTTAAGCGGGTTGGAGGTGGGCATATCCCTTATGATAGACGCAACTTCCTGAGCGTTGTGCCGGACGTCTTCTATAGGCAGACTTGCAGTGGTTGTAGAAGGGAGGGAGCCTGTGCCTGAGGTTCCTGCAGCTGAGAGACCTGGTTCGTCCATGACAACAAGAAGCGAATTCTCAGTCTCACTCCTCTGCAACGTTACTAAGTAAGAACTAAGCGCACGCGTATCGTTAATTTGAATAGCCCACCCACCAGGAAACCGTTGCACTAGTGACCGTACTCCATATATTTAACCGCATACTAGATAACTCCTGTGGTGATGTCGCGAAGCAGCTAGTCACAACAAAGGTAAATCCTTCTAGTTAACACTGTTTAACCGATGGTTAAACTTATACTTTAGTATTTCCATAAAATTAAATATTTTCGTGTTTTACCACAAAATTTATTTACTGATTTTTTTCACCACATAATGCTAGCCACTCCAATGTGATTAGCACTCTGGATTTCATAATCAAAACCCTATAAGATTGTTTACAGTGAGGGGGTAGGCTTAGGAAACTAAACAAGCATAAGATACTCAGTAAGTAGCTGACTGACTAATAATACATATAGCGGGTATAATTTGCAAGATGCAATTTTTGCCAATTATCAAATTTTTCATCCAGCAGATAAATGGAACATGCTCAACAAAAATTCAATCCTCGAATTCATCACTTTTATACTTACGTACATAAAACTGTTTTAGGCCTTTCATGAAAATAAAACTGCTTGAAATTCTTGTTTGTGAAACATTAGTCCCTCGAAAATTTGCACAAGTACAGCTTATACCAACATACGTACTTCTCAATGGAAAATTTAGTGACTCCGCCAGATCCAAGTATGTCAAATTGTTCCAACTGAGGACAATTCCTAGTAATAGCTTCAACCTCTCTGTCAGATATAGCCCTATATATTATACATATATGTACACACAAAATTAAATATGAACAGGGTATTTACAGCAGACCCTTGTTAATCTGAAAATGTAAGACAACTATTTTAACGGAAAATTGAACACACATTAATAAACATTAGGATAAGAATAAGCAAGGGTTTACTGTACATATAGAATGAACCTTCCACAAGTAAAGAATATCTTCCTCAGGTTTGGCCAGCATGAGAAAACTTGATCAGGATTATCCATCCCAGATTTAAGAATAGGTTGGCTATAATAATTATATGATACATGTACATAATACATAACTAAATGCACGGTTATTTTTGAAGATGACTTCTTCCAAATATCCGAAAACAAAAACCTTTGAATATTACCCATAATCAAGACTCACGATAGTGGCAGCAGTACACAATGACAGAGTGAGTTAATGTGATAAGTGTTGTTTAGTGGCACATATAGTTACATATACACCAAATGTTTAAAGGCTAAGTTTGACAAACTCACGTGACACAATCTCTTTATAAAATTTTGGTGAGCATTCAAATATTAACATAGTTTGTGTGTCAGAAATTTTATGCAAGTGGTTTAATTTTCTTGGAGTTATGCCAATAATTGTCCTGCTGCTGCATAAAACTTTCTCTCCAGTACACTGATGTATTTGTTTAACCCTGAAGATTGCTTGATTTGTGCAGTATACATAGGAGAAAAGCTGGTGCAAGTTTGGTTGAAATCAATGAAGGAATGAGTGACCACCAAGTGTGATGCCTAAAATGAAAATCTCAAAATGAAATCCCAGGCCCTCATAAAGTGTGCGATAAAAATAGAAAAAATGACTGCCATACAATTTTTTTAATGAAAGGAGAACTTTATAGGGAAGACTGGCTGAACCGATTTTGATGAACTTAGGGTTGCTGATTCTACATTAATGAAGTTAAGTAAAGAGCAAATTGGGCAGGAAAGGAAGGTTCATCGGGTATGGGCGCACAAATGAGAGTATAAAACTCGCAGTGGCTGGCACTCAGGAAAGGCTGGGCCAGCTTCCTCCATCATCGGTATATTGATTCTATATGTGACTGGATTTGAGCTGGCTTTGAAGCATACAATAACCACACACACTTTTCACCACCAAACAATAGCTATGCCAATTAGCTAACAGTTCATGCATTCATTGGTGCCTAAGGTCCTCTGGTCTGCTTTTCCCGTGGCTTGTTTCTGGGGCCTGTCAGATGTCCACAAGTGCTCAAGTGGTCTTTAAATGGCTCTGGTGGGACTTCAAAAGTAGCCACCTGGCTGGAAACCAGCAAACAACTAGATAACTGTCTTAGTCATCCATTTGGCAACATTTTGGGGCATTTGAAGCCTAAAATGGCCTCAGGTAAGGTTTTTTAGCTGTTTCAGTTTCGTGGAATTATAAAGCTGTAACCCACCCACCGCCACCCCACCCTCCTCCCTATATGAGGCATTTGTGATACTGGTAAAAGACTATCTAAAATGGCAGTAAATTCAACTAGCTATCCAATGAAGAGTTTGTCCACCGCAAGACTATACCGTATAGCGCAATTATGCGGCGGGGGAAAATATTGGCGAATAGGCTTATCTCCATGCAAGGATTGGTGGGGAAATATTTGGCGATTTTGGATCTAAGAGTAAAGGTACTAAGTTGGTAAGTAAGTATTGGTAGCTAAAATATTGGCGAATGGCAGTTGATTTGCCAATATTTTCTCCTGCCACATAATTGCGCTATACGGTGTTACAGTAGATAACTACAGATATGTGGCAAAATTCCAAGTATGCAGCTTCTTGCCTTCTCAAGATAGAATGAGTTAAATAATTAAAACTAATTGTGCGTGGAAGCCGGCCGGGTATTGTCAAATCCGGTCACATAATTATAGTAAAAACATACTAGGTCTGTGATAACTAAGCGATAGCTTTTATGGCGGCTTAGCTACAGCGTCTGAAAATTTTTGAGTGGTGCTATGTATGAATAACTTACTCGGTCATCGTGTACTGCTGCTTCTTCTTGGTTTCGCAACTCACTATCACGAGTCTTGATAATAATTAACAAATCCAAACATAATACAATTATTACATGATTGAGATGATAACAGAATACCGGTATTAGTGGTTACAGATTATGGTTTAACAGCTATCCCATAATAGGTGATTAAATTACAGGATATTTTCATAGTTCAATTCTCATTATTATCAAAAGGTATGGACGACATAGTATCAAGAGTTCATAATAGTATCAAGGTATGAATGAACTCTTGATAGTATGCACAAACTTACCACCATCCTAAATCTAATTCTTGAAGATTAGGGCAGCTGAATGCTAGTATCTCCAGTGTAATACTTGAAACATTTCTACACCTCCACAAATCAAGTGACATGAGATTTCTAAACCAGAAAATTTAAGTACATGCATAGTCAACAGTATTCAGTCATCCACAGGTAAATTAGATATGAGGCTAATCACTTGTTGTAATCCACCCACTACCTCCCTCCCACCCCCTTATATGTGACACTCATGATGTTCCAGGAAGTGTTCAAAAGCCTCTCAAAAACCAGCTGCCAGTAGACACAGGAAGCTGAGCTGTTTGTTCAGTAGTTGACAGAAACAGCTACAGTGGGCCCAGACCATAGCACAAGCTGATGTTGGGAGCAGCCCTGCATGGCACCCCATGCCGCCTTATTAATGTCCCCCAGTGGAATCACCAGCTCTGTTGTGACCTTTCATGGCCAGACAAGATCGAAAAAAGCTGTCTGTAAAAAGTAGACCCGCATCTACAGCTATATTATTACTGTGTATGGATAGTACTACTTGAGTGTGGCTATAGTATTAGTTATTGTGACCAGGGGAGGATTCAGAGAGGGGGTCTAAATATAGAGGTGGATCTCTGAAGCAGGGGATCTGGGGGTGTAGCCCCCAGAAGCTATAGGGTGTTCTATTCTTATAACATCAAAATCATACCACTTAATTACAAAGAAATTTCTAATTGAAGTACATAGTCTATGTATGTATATGCAGTAGGGGGTGTGGTGGGTTGCAACCCCTTAGAAAGTATAGTTTGTTTTATCTTGTAAAGTACTGAAATGACACTCAGAATTGGTACATTTTAGTGTGATTTTATGCCAATACATACATAATACATCATTCTTGCCAGTTGGCTCCCCTGATATAGTTCAGGAGGGGGATCTCGAGACCCCTGGGTCCACCCCTGGTGACAATATGGTCAGTTTTTACAAATCCAGTCATATTTTATCACAACTTACTGTAAATTTGAAAGAAACTCATCCAGAGCATTTGAATGTGCTTCTATTTGACATGATCCAATATTAAGATGTTCTAACTGAGTACAACCACTACAAATTATTATGATAACATTAATAATTAAGAGTATGCCATTTTCACTTAAATTGCAATGTATCATAATTAAATCACCAAAAATTTAATAGGCCTTAAGATTTTGAGAAAGTCACACCAGCAATTTTTATCAAACAGTTACTGGTTCCTAGTCATAAGAGCACTTCAGCATATCTCTATCTCTGTTGTTACATTTGACAGTATACACTGTTTAAAAGTGTACATTAGAGATTATGTGGGATAGCAGTCTAGTACATCGAGCTATGCATGTTTCAATCATAACAACGCTTACGTACTTCCCAGGTAGTCCAGCACATTCTTATCCAGTTTCATACGATAAAGATTTAATCTTTTAAGTTTACGTAGTTAGTTTGTTAAGCAGCAACAGATCTTCACACTTCAGTTGACAGCATGACTGTAGATCCAATTCTACATATGTATGTTGTACAATAACATGACTAGGTGTCTGTGATGTTTAACTTTTGGCCATACAGTACATATAATAACAAAGCAATGTTTAACTGTGTCTATAGTATCAATAGACTTATTGAGAAGGATTACATCTTGGAGCACATACGAGACAAGACAGGAAGAATAACAAGAATATTACTCATAAGCAGAGGCAATAAAAGTGAAGGGACAGGGGACCACGACCCCTTTTAAATTTTTAAACCAGGCGCGCACCTGGTTTCTTGAAATTGTTTTCATCCACGAAGTCGGTATGCATGTGTGTGTATGTGTGTCCGCCCCCCAGGCTATAAAAAACCATTTACGTGAAATGAAGGATGAATAACCAGTTAAACAAGTTCTACTGCTTTTTAGTTTCTTTATATGGCACTTACCATTGATATAGTCATTGGGCGTGGCCTCAGTAACAAAGTGCATCGTGAGTTACTGCCAAAGAAGATTAAGATAGCGCTGTAATAGCCATTCATTTATCATTAAGAGCAATTTACCAGCTGTACAGTACAAACAAGACAAGGTGCTTCAGTTTTAAAAGTGGGCATGCTGTACGGGTTGCAGAGTTTATAAAAGAAGACTAGCCTGTGGTATTACAATATTAAAGAATTTTAGCTTAAAACAACTTTATACTACTTTTAACACTAAAGTACTGCAGTATAAGCCAATTTAAACAAAATAATTAAATCTGGATCCGTTGCTATGTGCCCCTTAGTGACGAGTCTTTGCTCACATGACTTATTTATGATGTCATTAATTACTGTTACAATACAGTTGATAAACAGTGGTTTAACTTATACAGCGCCTGGTTTTTAGATGGTAGAACATCAACTTGTTTGGTATTAGAAATACTTAGCTATCATTAGAGATGTGACTCTCTGAGCAAAACCTAGCTGAGCCGGTATAACATTTGTACTATTATAATTAACATATAGCTCATTCTCCTTCCCCACAACCAGGCCTACCTGAACCCCCTGGGTATGATTGCTGTTAGGCTACCAAGCAAATGATTGGTAGCATGTGACTGGGCATGGATATTTGGGTGCTACGGTACCGCTCAACTACAACTTCATTTTAACACGCGTTTACACGCGTGGTACCACGACAAAATTACATGGCGTCCCGTCACGTGTTAACGTGTAACACGTTTCCTCGTAGCGTGTAATATACACGTCTCGTGTAATGTGCCGTGGAAACACGCGTGAGACTGTACACGCGTGGAACAAACACGCGTCCACACGTGTAATTTTTAACTCACAAGTATCGAGCACTACCACAGCTGTAAGCAACATCCGTAGTCAAACTCCACTATCTCGAACGCTTTAATATTCCCAGTTACCAGTAGTAACTCGCTGATAATTATTAGGAATAATTTTAGTGGCGCTTGTGGCTGGTCGTGTCACTTGTGTGTCTTATTTTCGGTGCAAAAGCAGCAGCGCAGGTAAGTAGATATATACTTGGGCTATTATTAGCTACTTACATTATGTGTTTTAGATGTCTCGCAGTTCTTCAGCATCAGCCGTCAGCACTAGTGCTACCACCGCGCACAAGAATTTCTGAAGCTGTAAATATGAATTTTAGAATGTTGTATTGTATATATATTGATAAAGATTGTTTATATTTATAAATATTTTTATTATAATCAATTTGTCACGTGACGCCATCCATTTTATTTTCTGGCGCTTGCGCAAGGAGTTTAAAATGGCTGGAGAAATGTTGAGAGGCAGCTCACTGCCTTTTACTCGCCACTTCTCCACCAAAGAATATATCGCACGTTTACTCACGTCCACATTTTCTTGTTGCAATCGTTGAAAGATAGTCAAGACGGAATATCCTCTAGATTACAAAGAAACAGCTCTTCGCTTAGCCTCAATGGACAAACGAGGCATGACTTCCGTATTAGTAAATGAACAGTCGTTTTTTTCCGGATTTTCTTTATGGCGTTCGATTTAACACCCCGCTCGATTCTGATATTGATTTTATTGTTTTAAAAAGCTACACTACGTACGTATATTGTTACAGCAGTGCAGGACCACTTGAAGTTGATATCAAATCGGCTGTAGTTGAACATACGTACGGTACGTGCTTTGTTTGCTGCTTGCTCTCAGTCATTGTAATACCTGCAATAATAATCTACACACGAAAGTAAGGTACAGTAATTATGCAAATATATCTTTGCGTGGTTTGTGCTACCATTCACGTGTGTAGTAACACGTGCGTGGCGTGGCTCTTCCCGTCTCGTGTAAATTTACACGTCACGTCTCGTGTAAATATTGACTTCCACGGCAAATTTTGGCACTCCGCATGCGAAAAGCTTCGTGGTGCCACGCGTGGAATGTATCGCGTGTGTGAAGTTGTAGTTGAACTGTACCGTAGGTAGCTTCTCTGCTTTTGTCCATTGGGCCTGTTTTCGCTACGTATATTGAGCTACCACTAGGAATCCAAGCAACCCACCTTGGGGGGAACCTCCTTCTTGGGAAGTCCGGCATTTACCTACCCAAGAAGGCCAGCCCAGGACGCAGTCCCCCCAAGGAAAGTAAAAAGTAGGATCTTTCACAGCCCTCACCCTTCCACCTTTTGACACCCCCGTTGTGCTACCTCTTGACTACATATTAGCACACACAACATAAAAATTATAGCTGAACAAAGTTACAGCCATTGGAACAACACATATAGCTGGCAAATTAAAGTATGCACACATAACACATATACATAGCTAGGTAACCTTAGTTACAACCATTGCAACAATACATGCAACAGCATGTGCACTGAATGTTAAGAAAAACTTTTGCTAAAGTGGCTGAGTGCTGCCAATAGAGCCTGAAATATGTACTTCTGGTCTGCCAATGTTCGAATCCTGCAACCACTTGGCTGCTGCTACGGCAGCTTGACCATGCCCCAAGTATTTGCTGATGTCAATGCCAGAATCCTTCTTAGACCTGAAAACACGCTATTGCCTCATTAGTGGCTGACCATTGACACCCAAATTTAAAGAAGGGGTCCGTTCCAGTCCCACTTGGCCAAATACACTAACATTGTTGCCACTGTGGATAGACAACCCCCTGAGTGATGGTGACTCCCTTCCAAGTGTACCAGTTTTTTGTGGAACTTGTATAAAATCATGGGTTGTCCAAACTGTCTACTGTGTACTTGTTGCACTAGGCTGGAACTGTCATCACCTGGTACTACAGCCTCTCCACCTCAACTCTCAGGATGAAAGAAGCACATACACATGGCTACCCACAGCCTCAACTTATTCCATTCTGCCATGCTCTTGTTTTTTCTAATTTAAAATTTTTTTGTAGCTGCAGCTCCTTAAAGAGGAACACTCCGACTCTATGAAGCCTTGGAAAAGGGAGGGGCATCCTGCTCTATCACAGAAGCTGGCACTATTCTTTCCTTATGAGTAGCTACGATCTACTTGTTGAAAGAGACAGTCTTGCTTGGTACAACTGCCATTTATGAACAGTCTTCTCTCGTGTGACAAAAGCATTAAAGCACTTTACCCTCTTGTCCACCTTTCCTCCACATAGTGCATGCTAGGAAAAGCTCCTTGGGCACAAAGTTGCCTCACTCCACTACCTCTATGGTCATTCATTGTGCTCCAGCCCCTGCTCCCTAATGTGACTGATGACACTGTACATGTAGTACTCTGCCAGCTGGGGTAGGATTCCCTTCTAATTTCCTCTGACGATAATTCATACATAAGCAAAGATCTGCTGACTTAATCTCTGCATTAGGTCTCCCAAAATGATCCTGGCTCTGCACTGATGCCCCGAGTTGGGTGGTCCTTTTGTAAAGCATTTTCCTGGCTTCACCCCTTTGCAGCAACCTCGCCAGCGATGCCAACTCTCTTCTCATCCAAATGTTTCCTTTTTTGTTTTTTCTTCAGTCAATCCACCATCTTATGCCCAACACATAACAAATTGTCCATGCTGTCAGTATCTATACCCAAGAAAGCCAGGCAAGTAGCTAGCTGAGCATACACACTAATCACTGGCTACCATCACTGCAAGCTTGTCGCATGTATGGAAGAATATCCTTGTAATATACTTACACCCCTGCGAGACACGGGTAACAATTCATCCAAGTAGCTAACGCAGCATCATCGTTCCTCTTGTCATGTCAATGCCTCTGTTTGGAGATCCCTTTTGGCCAGCTGAGTATTCTGACCTAGCTTGCTATGATTTTGGTCACATTATCCAATAACTTACTTGTTAATGCACACCCTATTTAATGAACACCCCATCTGAAAGAGGGTGCCTTTTCCAGAAGGGCTCACATACGTAGGTTGATTTCTACAACTCCCATGACTGCAGTCTCATGATCCTTTCTTGTTGGAGCTCCCTCTTTATATACATGCTCCTCTATGATCTCCTGGTTAGTAAAAGCTAAGATCAGACACCCTTTGCAGTTCTCCTTGTCTGGTGACTATACTGAAGATTCCATCATAAACCCTTCACTTATGCCCCTGCACTGTAGCGGTCTGTGTGGTTTCCAAGTCCTGACTGCCACCATTCCTTGGTAAAGATGTTACTACTGCGGGCCAATACTGCTGGAATGGCTACTGCTTATGAATACTGACAAAGGACCCAGCTTCTACCACTCCTCAGAGTACTGGTATATAGCAGGGATGAAAATAACTTATCAAAAGTAGCCAGCCAAATGTCAGACCAGCTTTATGGTTGATTTGACATGCCAACAGTCAACCAGCCACTGTTCAAAAAGACTAACGTCTTGAAGCTAACACAAAGGAATTTTTGTTGCTAGGAGATAAACAAGGTAGGAGGGAGTAGCATATACCATAGTGTAAACATCCCTCCTAGCTTGTTTATCTCCTAGCAATGAAAAATTTGTTTTGTGTTAGCCACAATAACATTGCTAAGTGACATTGCTAATTTGACTGATGGCTGACTGTTATTTTCACCCCTGTATAGCTCCACGCTCCTAATGCATGCAACTCAGAATGTGCAACGTATATAATACAAGGTGTCTTGTGTCCCCATGTATATCCTTAACAAGAAACACACTGTCCCCAGTTCAGTGGCGTAGCCAAGGGTGGGCCTGGACGGGGGCATACCCGTCCAACTATTTAAGATAAATATAAATATTATCCAGATTGTTTGCCTAATGCTATAGTATAGGGTTAAATATATTTGTACGCAGTACAATGAATCGAGCTAAGCATCTCGATTTCCTATAAGTCTTCATCACGTGATGTTATTAAATTAGTGCGTATTCTAACATTTTGAGCCTACAATGTATAAAAGAAGTATTTTGGATTATTTTCATGTTCATGAACCTACAAATGCTAAGAAGAATCGAAATGAAGAACCAGAAGAAGATGTTGACTGTTCTGATCCTGAAAGAGCTGAAACTAGGTCTATTATTTCATTTTCGTCAACTAATTCAGGGCTGGAACAAGACCTCATGTTTGACGACATCAGTGATAGTGATTGCAACAGTGATGTAGTTACAATAAGTTCCTTATCTGTATGTGACGAAATTGATAGTGTGAGAGATGTCGATTGTCGTGAGTATAATGTCACATGTCACACACCTGACGGCAATACAACTGATGCTGCTTCTGTTAACACAAGTAGCACCAGGTCAGAATCCATTGATTTTTCAATGCCTTGCTCTGAATGGAGCCACAGTAGCTCTCCTACAGATGTTGCTGTGGGACCACATCAGTTTCCTGTTCAGCCAGTTAGAGGCTTTCCACTCAGAGCATATGGAAGCAAGAAATGTTCGTTCAATATTAAGTGGTATAAAAGGTATCCATGGTTAGAGTATTCTAAAGAGTTAGATTTTGTGTTTTGTTTCCCTTGTCGTTTTTTTGCAAAAGGGCCAGGAAGGGTTGATGAGGCATTTATTTTGAATGGATATCATGACTGGAAGCATGCATTAGGTAGAAAAGGAGCACTACAGAAACACGATGACAGTGCTGTTCACAAAGATGCTGTAATAGCAATGACTAGTTACAAGAATCTAACTCATCCGTTGCTGATATGGTAGGTGCAGCAAGATTGAAACATGTGGAAAAAATGTTCATTATGTTAAATCAATTGCCGAAATCATACTTTTGTGTTGTCAGCAGAACATTGGATTAAGGGGACATAGGGAGTCAGAGGAATCTATGAATAAAGGAAAATTTTTTGGAAATCTTGGATCTCCTTGCACGTCATGATCAAACCATGAGTGAAAAATTAAGACATGCACCCAGAAATGCACTCTATGTATCACCTGATATTCAAAACAGTCTTTTAGAATTGATAGGTGAAATGGTTCGTGGAAAGATCAGTAATGAAATTGACCAAGCAGGGTATTTTACCCTCATGGCTGATGAAAATAAGGACTGCAGCAAAACTGAACAGCTGGCAATTATTTTTCGTTATGCAAATGTGGATAATGGAGTTATTCACGAAAGATTCCTTACTTTTGTGCAGGCTGATAAGTTGAATGCTGAAAGCCTAACTGGATACATTAAAGGCATTATAGATAAAAATAAATTTGATCACAAAAAAATAGTTTCCCAGTGCTATGATGGTGCTACTGTAATGGGTGGCTGCTGTTCTGGTGTCCAGCAGCAAATTCGAACATTTACTCCTCAAGCATTTCACATCCATTGTTACGCCCATTGTTTAAATTTAGCACTTGTGGATTGTTCCAAGTCTGTGTCCCTGGCATGGGAGTTTTTTTGCATTGATTCAAACACTTTATACTTTTATATCAACATCTAAAGCACATTCCATTTTTGTAAAGGTGCAGAAAGATCGCTGCCCAGACAAACAGGTACACCAGTTACAAGGGTTATCTGATACAAGATGGGCTTACCGACAGAGTGCTGTACATGCAATATGTACAACATTTGATTCGTTGTTAGTAACTCTTGAAATTCTTGAAGATGATAGTGATCGATCAAAAGCTGTGGAAGCAAGGGGTTTACTACAGCAGATTAAATGTTTTGAATTTGTATTGTCTCTAATAGTGTTTGACAAAGTATTGTCAACCAGTAGAGGCCTTTCTGATACACTTCAAAGTGTTAACATCAATCTTGCCAAAGCTGCTGAACTTGCGTCTACCACTACTAAAACTCTTGAAGAGTATAGGTCTAATGACTACTGGAAAAAAATGTATACACATGCTGTTATGGTTTCGAAACATCATAACATTGATGTGGAGCTGAGAAAAAAGTCAAAAAGGCAAAGTCGTTTACCAGGAAGATTAGATGATGGCTTGGTCTGTACACCTGTTGGACACAGAACTTTACCAGGTAATGTAGTCAATAACTGTAGTGAGCATCTTAAAATTACACTATTTTATCCTGTGTTATTTTTGAATTAAATAAGCGATTTTCTTTTGAAAACATCCAAATAATGCAAGCAATTCAAGCTTGTAACCCTAAATCAGATGACTTTTTGAACTCAGATAAACTTGATGGGATAGGTCAGAAAAACAATATCAACACAGAGGCAATGAAAGAGGAGACAACTCTAGCCAAGGTTGCTCTTAAGGATAAAACAATGGAAAATATTGGTGATGTTCTTCATGAGTTGGCTCCACTTAAACTGGCATTTCCTTCTCTTATAAAAATAGTGCAGATTGCTATAACCACTAGATTGATAAAAAAATTAAAAATTCAAAAGGGCTCACAAAAGTAGGGATTAAACTTTTATAAATTATCTCATGCCAGAATGTTCTCTCGTCCCAAAATCTTATTCCTTGTTTCCTTACTTTTTGTAGCACTATTGAATTCAATCCCTACTTACCTTTTGAATTTTTAATTTTTTATCAATCTAGTTTGTTTGCTTTTTATACATGCTAAGCATTCATAATAATCTTTCAGCAGGCGCACAAATGTTACAGGCGCGTAATAATTATGCTTGTTTACAGGTGCTTGTTAACAACGCGCTTACATGGCAAAGCACCTGTGTGATAGCAAATAGCGCTCGATAAACAGCAAAAGCTATTTGTCCAAGGCTATAATCTCGAAGTTCACTACATAATAAAATACACAGGTGCCATTGTAACTAATTATATCACGTGCAAGCCAGGTTTTGCGTGACGCAATAAGCAGAAGCCGTAACAGGCTATTGTCACCTTAGGTGAGATTCACACCTTGCTAAAGGAATATAGAAGAACAAGGAAGGGAATGAAGGATAAAAGGAATCGCCATGGCGCAGTGGGTAAATCATCTTCGGAACAACATTTTCGTAAATTCGCCGCTATTACCTTTATTGTGTGAAATTTCTGGAGCCCTACACCTAGCGCAACCGGGTCTTACGGCAGGCTGGCTGGCTGGCAGACGAAATACAGGTGAATTTCGAAATTTTCAAAGTTGGCTGTAGGTCGAAATATTCGACTTGTCGCTTCGTTTAACCAAGGTACAGCATCATTACAGCTTTACTAATGCATTCCAGTCGGTTTTTTTGGGTAAAGCCTATTGGAAGGTTGTTTTATGAAGTGCGAAAAATTGGGAAACCATACAATTTCTTACCAATCCCTACTATTAAGTACTACCGTACTTAATGATAGGAGTGACTACAGCCAAATGTGAGCACTGCTTTTCAGCCTTGAAACTAATAAAAACTTATCTACTATGAATGAATCCCGATTGAATAATATTGCTATCCTTAGGACCTTGCCAAAGAACTGGACTTAAACATGGTGGTAAACAATTTTTCATCTGCTGAAAAGAATTGTAGAATAGCTTTATATTAATTATCAAGAGTTAATAATATATCCCGTGGAATTATTCTACACTGACGCATGTTAAATTCCGCGGATACCACATTAGATTTGGCATGTGACTATAGCGCGTTTGAATGTGATATGCCGGATTGACAGAAAGCAGGTAGAGAGTTGGGATATAATTGGATTCAGTTTATCACTAATTCTGACTGATGGCTCATCGTTGCTGTACAAAATGAACTCTTGTGAATGTTGACGATATTCAACGATCCCACCTGGCCTGTGAAATACTGATGATTCACTTCGACTATGGTGCTCGTTTAGTTGTGTCATTGATATGTAGCAGAGAGCAGAGACGAATTCCAGTCAGTGAAGTTAATGAGTTGATTATATTTCTGAACAGTACTTTTAATGACGCCCACATGACTAACAATCTCTGAAGTGTGAGTAGTGATGCTTTGAATTTAATTCTCATGCATGTGGTGTGTAGCTATATGGAGTCAGTGGGTAAGGTTGATAACTAGATGAGCATTAACTGGAGTAGTGTAGGTGCACGTACCACGACTTAGTTTTATGCAAATAGCTAGCTATGTATAATAGCAAGAGTCCATAATAGTTATGGACTCTTGATAATAGTGATAATTGTAATATAGTTATAGCTATAGCCAATAGGTCACGTAGGTGATACGTAGCTAGCTAGTGCAGATAGATTGTACATTTTTAACAGTAGATAAAGCTAGTCCATATGGTGATGGACTGTGCATGGTCTTTCAGAGCTTACCTATTATAATGAGTGAGCTCTGAAAGCTATTTAGCTAATGCACTTGCATGAATATGGTGCCCTGCCAACTGGAAAGGGCTGGCTACGTCAATGCCCCAGTTAACTAACTATACCCATCTAAATGCCTAAAGGGGCTGCTCAACTGACCGGTGTGGGTTGGTGTGTTACATGCTGAGAGTTTCTCAGTGTGAGAACCATGCTGATCATCACTTTTTGAGAACGGACCCCGTAGGCAGGTAAGTAACCCTGCCATAGCCCCACTGTCACCCCACATGATGGAACATAGTGGGTGGTCCTTTCATTTCCTATCCCCTAAGCCATAGAGCCAGATGCTGCCTGCTAGTCCCTTACCTCTCACTGAGGTACTTTGGAACATCCTTATGTACATAACCCTGATTCATAGCGACACATAACCCATGCTGGGGCCATGTACACCATAAAAGTGTGCAGGCCTGTCCTGCCTCTGAAGCTGCCTGCTGACGCTTTATTACTTCCCACCGAGGGACCCTTGAATGCCCATATGTAAGTACCCTGATTAGCCACAATGCATGAATCAATACGTACATGCTGGAGCATTAAACAGTGTAGAAGTGTGACCCCATATGGGTAACTTATAAGAATGTATGTTATGTGTCCCAGTGCATGCCTACCCTACCAAGGAACCCGGTTACACTTCTACACTTTAGCGTGTATGCACTGATTCATGTGCTGCAGTTAATCAGGATATGGTACATATGGATATCAAAATGTTCAAAGGTACCTCGGCGGGAGGTAAGGGGGATCAGTTTCAGTACATCTCAGTATTACTAAAAGATGGTGTAGGTCATGAACACTGATACTACTGTAGTGTACAATGCCCCAGCATATATGTCCTGTGATGCATGGGTTGCTGTTAATCAGAATTACCACGCACAAGATACCTCAGCGGGAGGTAAGGGGTCAGCAGCCAATTTAAGGATGGCAGGAAATGAAGAGGCCTTGCCATCATACTCCACCTTTGGGTGTGAAAATGGGGCAACGGCGGGTTACTTTCTGTCCACACATGGGTCTAGGTGAGTGATAATTAACTGGGGATAACTATAGTCTATAAGGATAACTTATCATCTAAAAGAAGGTATTTTATATCTCCCTGCTTCCCTACAAAGGAACCCACTATGGCTATTCCCAGTTTACTAAAATCCTCTTAAATGGACCCTAAACCCACCTGTGGACAGAAAGTAACCTGCCATCACACCCAAAGGTGGAGTATGATGGCACGGCCTCTTCACTTCCTGCCCCCCTTAAGTTGGCTGCTGATCCAGGCCTTATCTCCCGCTGAGGTACCTTGTGCACAATAATTCTGATTAGCTACCAGCAACCCATGTATATAGCATACCTAGTGCTTCTCACTGGACATGTATTGTGGGGTGATGGCAAAACTAC
The DNA here is from genome assembly GCA_963930835.1 of Spongia lamella. NCBI lineage: Eukaryota > Metazoa > Porifera > Demospongiae > Dictyoceratida > Spongiidae > Spongia > Spongia lamella. The sequence goes on from OZ005747.1 coordinate 6,988,758, forward strand.
ACAGAAAGGCAGTCATACCAATGGTAAGGTACACCTTCATGCGGAGTTACATGTCTACACGCAGGTAGATTATGTGCCTATCATAGTGGGGCCAGTAATTGATAGGCGCATCATTCAGATAAGTATCAATACTATTAATGATGATGTTAGGTCATGAAACACTGATGCTGCGGTAGGGCACGATACTTCAGCTTATAGCTATGTCTTGTGATGGTTCCTGGGCTGGATTCTAGGATCTGTAACCTAACAATTTTTTTATTAAGCACATTAAACACAAGCTTTAATCGTTCAGTTCGTACACTTGAATGTGCAAAATACGAGTAAATCGCATGGAGCATACTTTCTATTTGAACAAAATATCCAACAGACTGGTAAACCTGGCTACCTGATAAAGCCTCTCTATGGGCAACACAATGAAATTCTATCAAATGTGGCACAACAGATTTCAACTTGGCTTGAACATCATTATCACATCCAAGCATTACAGAAGCCCCATCGCTGGTGAACATAATTAACTTATCCAGCGAAACTTGAATTTCATCAAAGTACTTCACTACTGAAGTGAATATGGACGTGGCATCGCATTCTTGTAAAGTCAACAATTGTATAAATTTTAGTTCAACTTTTTTATATAAGCATCCAAAAATTGACAATATATCATCAAATTTTTAGCACAAGTAATGTCATTAGATTCATCTAACAACAATGAAAAGTACCTGGCTTTCTGTAAATTTTCCACATCTTGAGCCTAGGTGACAAAATTAAGTGTGTGCACAAACTCCCATGTGTTGACACTGAAACTGGGAACTGCTGGCTGCTATGCTTAGAGATGACTGCTCTTCCAAATCAACTTCAATCAGTGTTTGTTGATATTGGTCTTCGTGAAACGAAAGATGAAAATCAAATAATGCATGCAGTGGGGCCCCTTTATTCATGGAGAGCCCATTGCTGGTTAGGAAATGCATGTTAAACAGCAGTCCCATGGTTTCTCTCTCTGAGGCAAGTAGTTTAGGTGCTTTAAACACGGAACTTGCTGTTTTAACAATAGCAATAGCCTGTACAGCAAATCTCAAATGGTTGCTAGACTCTGCATGACGTCTGAGGTATTCCTTCTTCCAACCTTTAGCGGGACGAAGTTTACCGATAGCAACATCAGCTGCTCGGCATTCACAACAGTATAGTTTCTCTTCATTAAGTTCATTGTCTATTTCTACCCATGGAAACAGGTATTTCCAACGTAGCAAAAACTTCCGACGAGCCCTGCTGTGACTAGTGTCACTTTCTACCTCTTCGTTCGTGTTTGATGAATAGGAAGACGAAGACCTGTATGCTATCCATATCTTATGTTAATTCACTCGAGTGGACGTCGAATTACTTATGCACCAGTGATACTACGTGTAATCCACCTGCACCATGGGCACTATTAAAAATTATGTTGCGCCAAGCTGGTGCTTATATTTGCCTATGAGTGGGCTAATGGAGGATGGCTAGGGCCAATGAAGGATGGCTAGGGCCAATGGAGGATGGCTAGCGTCAATGGCATGCTATATAAGCTTATCAAAAACACTGATGGCGACAAATTACTTCACTTTTCTTTTGAGGATTGATTATCTTTACTTTATACAAATACTTCTGCAGTATATAAACATTACACGAATAAACAAGATGGTGGCTTAATCTTACCTCAGAACTATGAGAAGCGCACATGGATGGCCTCGCACTAGTACTGTTGGAAGCAGTCAAAGTATTAACTTGGGCAAAACTTGAAGAGTAAATGTTCTACCTAAACCATTAACGGATGTTACTGAAGTTAAAGGGGGTGGCTGTAGAAGGTTGATTTGAAGCACGTCCATTTGCCATATTAAAATTATTCTTCAACAGTATGCGCATGCGCTCGTAGGCTTTGCGGCATTGTTGCAAGAACGAGGAAAACCGGTGTAAACAAATAACACCACGCATGCTTCCCACTTAACCAAGGTATTAATGCGCCTGCGCAACTACTCTATATAATGCCCCACATTATACACTTGCTTGCATTAACACGGATTAACTGCATTAATCTGTATTAACATATGTAATAAATACATGTGTAATAAATACATGTATATTTTACTGATCCCTATTATTAAATACTACCATAATTAACTAAAATACGTAGTCTAAGCATTGCCTCCTATAAAATAAAACAATCAGGCTAACTCAGCCTTGATGCTAATATATATCACTTGTCTTTGTCTCATTCTATATACGTAATATATTATGTATTCGGTCCTTTGTAATTTTATACATATGTAGCATTATATAGTGGCAATGCTTAACTATCACATTCATACAATATACGTATACAACACACACACACACACACACACACACACACACACACACACACATACACACACACACACACACACACACACACACACACACACACACACTCACACTCACTCACACACGCATATATATATATATAGTGGAAAACACATTTACATGTACCTTCTAAAACAGGGCATTCTTTAATAACGGTTTGTAAAGTTTCTCTTGATATATACTGACAACATGCCAAGCGTAAGGTGATTCATACCACATTGCCTCAGGAAGCTACAAATATGTAATAACATGCATATAGATTATTTGTCTGTATATACGTACGTATGCACACAAAGAATAACCATAAACAGTGTCAAAGTTCATGCAAATTACAAATGGTATTTAGGTTAAAATACAGTATAAAGATGCTGGTAATATATATGCTAAACAAAAGCACCCTGGGTGTAAAAAATGTCAAGGACTTGAATGACATAGAATAGTTTCTAGGGTATTTTCACAGCTATGATTGGCTTTATCACTTGGTCACTTTTATAATAATGATGTGGCACAAAAAGGTGGCCAAGTGACAAAGCCAATCATAGTTGTGAAAATACTCTATAAACTATTCTATCATTAAGTACGGTAGTACATACTTAATAGTAGGGATTGCTATGAAAAACTATGGCTTCCGGAATTTTCGCACTTTTAAAAACAACCTTACAACAGACTTTAGCTACCTGGATGCATTAGTATTGCTGTACTTAGGCTGTATCTTTGTTAAACGAAGTGAAAAGTCTAATATTTCGATCCACAGGAAATTTTAAAAATTTTGAAATTTACCTGTATTTCGTCTGCTGGCCAGCTGGCCAGCCAGCCAGCCAGCCGGCCAGCCAGCCAGCCAGCCGGCCAGCCAGCCGGCCAGCCAGCCAGCCAGCCAGCCAGCCGTAAGACCCAGTTCTGCTAGGTGTATGGCTCCAGATTTCTCACACAACAAAGGTAATCACGTCGGATTTACGAAAATGTTGTTCCGATTAAGGTTTGTCCACTGCGCCATAGCTTGTCCTTTGTTCTATCTTCTTCATTTGGTCTTCCTCAACCGAAGGATGACGAAATTTTACGAAGGTGTCAACATTCCACGCAAGGTGTCATATACATACATGCCTATGTATGTAGATACGTATACTTACAGATACATACATATGTACGTACATATGTATACGTATGTTTATATGCATTAAGTAGTATGTATGTACGTATGTATGTATGTATGTATGTATGTATGTATGTATGTATGTATGTATGTATGTATGTATGTATGTATGTATGTATGTATGTATGTATGTATGTATGTATGTATGTATGTATGTATGTATGTATGTATGTATGTATGTATGTATGTATGTATGTATGTATGTATGTATGTGTGTATAAATTTGTATAGTACGTACGTATGTATGTATGTATGTATGTATGTATGTATGTATGTATGTACATACGTACATACGTATGTATTCGTTGGATCAAAGATGACAAATCAAGGTTGTCGCACATTTGATACCTGAGCTATGTAAAGTACGTACTACCTGAGCTATAGTATGTATGTACTTGAAGCTGGTCGATCAATATTGCCTTCTCCGTTTGGACACTATTATAGACTGTCATTGGTACGTAGTCCCAATAAATTGATTAGTTATAAAATGAAGTTGATTAGGAAATGATCTGTGACTGAGATCTGCAATTCATAGCACATACTTTGAAACTTGACACAAGAATGCATGTACATACGTAAATACATACATGTATACGTACGTATACAACCTTTCTAGTGCCTATATGTAGCCTTTTCTGGTAGCCTAATGTATTTCATGGTCTGGATTCGAATTTGCGAACTACATAGATTCGTACATACGTAAGCGTGGGATTGTTTTTCACCTTAGGACAGAGAAAATTACTTGTAACACAAAAATCTCTTACAAGAACAGATTAATGGAGCAACGAAGTTACTCTATGTACATACTTCGTGTTATGAGTACCTTTCACTGGAAAACAATCATAATGCCCACACCCACAATCCAGTCCACAAAATGCAGTACATGGGACCTTACTAGTGTTCTTTGTGTTATAATATTCATAAAGACATACAATAAATCTTTGAGACTGGATGACTAGATTTTAAACCCTCCATGTACGTATACACTAAAAGTGTAATCGCACAAGCTTACATATACATACAACTATCCATCCATGCACAGTGCTAGGGAAACTCTAGATCTATTTACGTACGTATGTAATTATTTCAGCTTGCATACGTATTTACCCAGTATTTAAGTACTCAGTATAATCATTGAAACTTAGAGCTTTTGAAATCACCAAGACATTACCAGTTGTACACTATTTGTGAAAAAGTCAGAAAATACATACGTACATACATACGTATCAGTAACTTGTTCTTTATTGTGTATTGTTACCAGTCGACGTCTTGGCGGTAAATTTGGTCAGCAGTTAACTGATGAACTGGGCATTACTCACATGGGTCAGCTGAGGAAGTTCAGTAAAGTTGAATTACAAACAAAACTTGGACCCAAACAAGGGTAATTACGTAACATATGTGACTGACTCTGCAAAAACCCTCCATGTTTGTATATTTTACATACGTACGTAGCCTCACCAAAATAGCTGTAAAATCATCCTGATAGTTCAATAAATGTAGCTAGATAATTTGTCAACAAATTTGTAAATTTCTACAACATTATAAGAAATGGTTTAGGAGTTATAATTATGACATTTTAAGGTTCTAAAAATGGGTCAAAATTTGCAAGCTAACATGGAGGATTTTCACAGAGCCAGTCACATATACCATACTTAATTCACATTTTAATACACGTACGTACGCAGATAACTATATGTACGTACGTATGTCACAGTATATATATATCTGTAGTATTCTGTACGTACAGTATGTATACGTACGTATGTAGCTATATTATGTAAGTATCTGCATTTTAGCCTTTTGTTTTGCATACACTGTACATATGTACACATTTAGTTTCCATATCCTTATGTAAGTACATTTATGTCATGTACATATGTACTTACTATACATACGTACATCCAATCACTGTTGCTGTTTCTATCTGTCAGCTTGTGGTTATACCAGTTGCGTAGAGGTGTGGATCATGAAAAGGTGAAATCACGTCAACTAGCACAGTCTGTTGACTGTGGGAAGAATTTTCTTGGCCGAGAGAAATTACACATAGCTGAACAGGTACATATATGTACATACACACATATACATACATACATACATACGTACATACATACATACATACGTACATACATACTGTAAACAGTTAGAGTATCATTTGTTAATGTAGTATTACTAGTTCTTTGTTGCTGTGATGAGCAGCTGATGTTATTATTTGATGATGCTGAAGATGACCGATTAAGGTAGGAGTGTAATGAAGTATTGTGTTGATGTGATGTGTCATTGACAAACTTGCCAGCATTCATTGACAGATTAATAATACCAGCATGCCTGTGAATGAATTACAATGACACTAAAACTAAATGCGTACCCCTCAGGACATCTTACATATATTATGTATGTATGTATGTATGTATGTATGTATGTATGTATGTATGTATGTATGTATGTATGTATGTATGTATGTATGTATGTATGTATGTATGTATGTATGTATGTATGTAACAGTGACACTGTGTCAATGGAGGATAATGATGAGCAAGCACTAAACTCTACATCTGATCAAGTAAAAGAAATTATGGGGAACACTAATAAGAACTCCAGTCGGATATTAAGTTACAAGAAAGGTTGATAATGGTGGATCTAAAAAGAACCTTAAGCGTAAAAGTGCCGACATTCAAAGCTATTTTACTAGTGCAGGTATCGTTATAACTGTGTATACTACTTACGTATGTAGCTAGTATGTACGTAAATACGTACGTGTATGTTTTAGTTATTGGCTCATTCCTATTACTTTGGTATTATTACCATGGTTAAATATTTATTAGCTCAGAAGACTCAAAAAAGAGAAGCAACCAGTAATAGTGATGTGACTGAGACGGTATATATAGCTACACTTAGTAGTAGCTAGTATAATAGTTATAGTCAGCTATTTAATCTGAATAACTTTCAGGCAATTCTAACAGTGGACAAGATTCTACAGGATCCAGTATAACAGAGTTGGATGATGAATTAGTGATGATATACTGTGGTGAATATGTTCCTGCTGATAATTGGTTTGAGCATACAGATTATCATGTGGCCATGACACAACAGAAATCTATTAATCAGTCATCGCCTGCTAGTGTTTTGTCACCTCCTCAGCCAGCTAGGGATAAAGCTATTACTACTAAAGGATCACCAAAAAATAAAATGGCTTCTAAGAAATCAAAACTGCTAACATTAGATAAATTTTTAACAAAGAAATAGATGTTCACAATTCTGTACAGAATATACGTGCACTGGATAAGTAAATTGCGTATGCATAGAATCAAAATACCACACTTAAATCCAGAAAATAAGCTATTAACCAATGACAAGGTCTACCTAAATACTAAAGGTACATACGTAGCTATGTAGCTACTCGTAGAAGTTGTGGTCTATAGCTACGTATATATAAATTTTACAGTAGCAAGCTACGGTATCTATATAGCTAACTTGTATAGCTATGGAGCTAAGGTATAAATGAATGATATCTCATGTGATTGAGATACTGTACCGTATGTGGCTATGTATAGCTTTATTCATCGTGCACACATGCGCCAATTGAGAAAATTGCATGATTATATTATATTATTATCTAATTTTACCAGTTTGGCACTGGAAAGGATACACAGAAGGCGTTAGTTTGTAGGACGTGCTTACCTAAAGACATGGGAACCTATTAGAATCAAATGGGGTAGGACAACTATTAAATATTTAATTTAAAGAAAACACCCACTTCAGGGTGGGAATCGAACCTTGCAGGCCACCCATGCAGATTCCGGCCAGACGCCACACTCAGTGGTCCAGCCTGGAGGGGCCAGCTAAGCCGGGGGAAAACTATGTGGTTTTGTATTATGCTTGAGGGAATTATGCCGGAATAATTTTGGGAATCTTGATAGCAGATGGTATTCTGGAATTATTCGGGAATAATGAGAAATATTTTGGGAATAATCAAGAATAAGGTGTAAATAATGTAAATAATTATAATACAAATTAACATACACTATGTATGCAGAAAAAGTAACAAAGATATTCACTGTAGCTTGGCTATAATAAGCTAGCTACTTACAATGCAAGTTCCAACTAGCCTATTCTGAGTAGGCACATCCATAGCTCCAAAGCTGCATGAATCATGTGAGCACTGGCTTGAATATACTTGGTTGCATACACTAAGGCTACACCAACAGGGAGGCAACCTCAAACCTCTGATTATTGTGTTGTTTGTGCATGCTTGTATGTGAATATTTAGCTCCATACTGTTGATTGATTATTTAAATTGTACGTAAATAGTAGAAGGAGCAGCATAAAAAGAGCATAATGAAGAAATTTTGATGTAAATTCAGAATAGAATAATGAAGGAAATTTGGAGCATAAAACTGCGTAATTCCCACAAGCCTAACGGTGATCTCCGACTGTAGAACTGAATTGTTATCCAGTGCATGCATGTCTCTTTGAACTTCCAATCTTGATTTCGCTCCCATTCGTTATGTAGCTGTGTTGTAATCCGGGTTATCATATCGAAGTCGATGCTCTTGGTCACACTACTGGCCCAACTTGCGCTCGAGATTGCGCGCGCGAATAATAATGTACAAAACAAGCGCGCAATGTATAATAAATATTTGTTATTCGGCGCCTATCGGAGCAATGATAAGCATGCAACGAAGGCGATGAACAAGATGTTATATACCTCCAAGCCGGGCTGGCCACAATGTTGTAGCCTCGGTATAGCTGGCGCGGGAACGCGAGTAGGCCTTACTGCATGTACGGTATCTAGCTGTGCAGCGCTGGCGCTCGATGTTTTATGGCGCCAAGCGTGTTTTTGCATGGTAAGACTGTCACTCGACTTGTTGATTGAAGGTGTTATTAAACGAGCGAGTAATATATAAAGCAAGGACTGATGTTTTGTTATCTGCCGATTGTTATTTCACTTTTTGTATCATTTACTATAGCAGGTAAGCTCACTGAATAGCTATATAGCTAGGCTAAGTCAAGTTGGCTATATTTAACGGTTCGAATAACGGCACGACTGATATTTATGTGGTATGGATATAGTTACTCTGCAGATTGCTATGTACGTAGCTATATATTTTATCCAGCTACAATCAATCATTTGTCTCATGTATGCATGTGAGCATATATATGTATAGCTATAATATCAGTATGGCCAGCTAGATACATGGATGCACATCTGTAGTTTTGTGTTGTATCATCTTAAATATAGTACGTAGTTACACCTTTCCTGTAACAAATAGCTATAGTTAACACATTTGATGGTGTAAAGATGAAAGCTCATTCATTAAAGATTATGTTGATTAGCAGATTTTACTGTAAAATTAATATATTCATTGAAGATATAGCCACGTAGGTATTAGCTACATAGCTATCACTTGAAACTATTTGAAATAAAAGTGTGACCCGAAAAAATAGGGCTAGCTACGTATGTCTACATAAAAATTTGACCACATTTTGTGAATTTCAATTTTTTGTTTAATAAACATGTGAGTCTAACACACCTTTCACCATTTATGCAGCTTTCAATAGGCAATCTCATGCAGTTTACAGACTTTGTAAGTCTATGCGTATAGCTATACAATTTAAGTTGTCGCATAATTATGTGACTGGGTTTTCAAGAATTGCCCATAATTATGGCACATGAAAAATAGTGAAATTTTTATCATGTCAATTTCACATGGCTTTCATTTCATTTTAGAATATGGTGATTTGCGGATTAATGGAGGTGGCAGTTCTGGCCGTTTAGAGATTGAGGATAGGTCTGGCAGATGGGGCACTATATGTGATTACGGATTTGATGATGATGCTGGAGATGTAGCCTGCTCTCAACTAGGATACGATAGATCTTCTGATGTTTACACCAATAGAAAGTATACATACATACAAAACTTTATCAAGGGCCCAATTACATATAGGGGTACCAAAAAGATATAGAGGTAAATTTCTATCGTAAAAATTGATCTCCTATGGCGAGTCTTAAATTTAACAATTAAGGGGTATAAATTGACCACTTTCACTAGAGACATGCATATACTATACAACAGGAAAATTTGACGGAAGAAAAAGTTGATGAATCAGGTAACATTTGATTCGTCAAACTTTAAGCTCACTGAATAAGCACCTCTAAAACTAAGTTATTTAATATTTTGACTGTGTCATGTCGCAGCATTTTGTCAACATTTGATTCATCAAAGCTGATGAAGTGAGGATTTGTCAACTTTTTCTTCCTTCAAATTTTCCTGTTGTATGGTACAGGAAGCTGAACAGAGCTACTGTATATAGTTCGTACGTAGTTATATAGACTATAATAGTTCCAGATTGCCAAAAGTATAGTATAGAGCTATGCAACTATAGGATCCTACATGTCGAGAAATCTTTCCTACTCTACGTATGTTAGCTATGTAAGTATGCCAGAATTTGCATATTTGTGACCCGGCATGAGAAAATAGGGCTTATGTGCACATGAAATTTGACCATATTTTTGGACTTTAAAATTCAGTAACTTCATGTATACATATGAAAGATCAGCACAATTTTAACCATTTATGTAGCATTTCTTAATGCAGTTTACAGATTTTATAACTCTTTTACAGTCTACCGTATAGGCGGTAATTTTCAAGGCATGAAAATTTTGCTGAAAGCTTAAAAATAGAAATTTCGTGTTTATTTGTTCGCGAGACACCTGAAAACTGGAGAATGCACGTTACATAGGCAATAGTATAATTGATGATGCACAAAATGTTCACGATTATATTTTCAGGAAGGCTATTTTACTCACGAAATTTGTGAAAATTTCATCCCTCAAAAATTACTGCCTATACGGTATAATATAAATAGGTGTATTTTGTGTACATAAGCCCGGTTTTCTCATGCCGGGTCACATTTAATTTTATGCCAAAAATTATTCTGGGATAATTATATAAGCTACATGCTTACTGTTTGATTCTAAGACTTTAGCTAAGTAGCTAGCTATATACTAGGCCTGGGCCTATTATGCTTTTTAAATTGCCTATTATGCTTTGGAGCAATGCTCCAATATTCTTCCTATTATGCTCAAATTATGCTCCATAAATTGACATTATGCTCCAAAAAGTAACATGATTTCAACACACCCTATCCTTTTAGCTTACTTTAATCACCCTCTTACTTGTTTATGAGTATAAGTAGCCTTTCTGGTACCTCTACAGCATTAAATCTCTTGTACAGGGAGCCATTCACAAAATAATTTTAATTATTTTTAGTGGCGCTTGATCTAACAACTGTAAAAGGGATTGCAATAGTTGCTGAATTCAGCCTAGCAGTTGTATGATAGTACAGTATGTGTGTAATGGTAAGCGTGTAGCCCTTATAAATGATTTGAGTATGTTTTTATTATAAAACTGGCGCCGCGCGCTAGAAATTTTGCCTATTATGCCAGCATTATGCTTGATGCTTTCAGCTACCTATTATGCCCAAAATTATGCCGGCATAATCGGCCCAGGCCTACTATATACCATATGGCTCAAATTTTTGATGGTTGAAACTGTTGACGAACTGCAATTGAGGGTCAGGAAAATTTGATGAGTAGCTAAAATGTTGATGACGAATTGTATCAGCCTTACATGCAAACAGCTATTGCAAGAAAACTTTGAATGGTAAAATTTTTATGAATTATATACTAAAAATTTGTCAAATCTGTCAATTTTTTCTCCTATCAAAATTTTGTGCCATATATGGTAGTCAATTGCTGCCATGTATAAGTGTTTCTTTTCAATGTGCAGTTTTGATCACACAAATTTACGAATTCAAGTGTGTGATACAGATTGTGATGGAAACGAAGACAAACTGATTGAATGCTATCTAGATACATACTGCGGATATTCTGGTTGCACTCACAATGACGACATTGGTATCAGCTGCAGTAAGTTATATAATACGTAACTACTAGTGCAATTATGCGGTGGGGGAAAATATTGGCAAATAGGCTTATCTCCAAGGATTGGTGGGGAAATATTTGGCGAATCTGGATTTAAGTATAAGTTGGTAAGTAAGTATTGGTAGGTAAAATATTGGCAAATGGCAGTCGATTCGCCAAATTCGCCAATATTTTCCCCCGCCGCATAATTGCGCTATACAGTAGTTTCAGCCTAGATGTATACATATATAAATATTATTATATCTGTATGTCACTTAAAACCTGTGACTGGTTTTTCGACCCTTCTCTCAGCATCAAATCTTAAACAAGCCATATGGCTTTGCTAACTAGACACAACCACTAAAATTTACATCAAGCTGCATAATTAGCTATTTCAGGAAAGCCATGGAAAATGATGGCTAGAGCTTGCTTGACTTTTAAAAGAGGAACCATGCTACGTATATAGCTAGCCAGCTACGTAGCTACTTTTTAACAGACAAATTATACAACGAAAGTTCAAAGCTGAGTTTTCCCCTGAGTAGCTACGTATTTTGTAAATAACTTAGTGCATCTCCGGTATTGCCTTCATTTGGAATTGGTAGGGTTGAGGTAATATTAATTATGCTCGAAATTCCTTAATATATTATATATTCTATTCAAATTTTCTTAAATCTGTTTGCATTATGCTCCACAAAGTTCATACATTATTCCTATACAATTATTCTTAAAAACTTGTGTAAAAACCTATCACCTTTTGTTACTACATTGTATGACTGGAATTGATTGCTCTATTATAGTAATTAACATAAGGAAGGTTTACTCCAACCAGTTTACAGCAACCTAAACTATTTGACTGTTCTATTAGAGTATATTGATCTGGCTTCTGTGACATGACCAAATACCCAGATTTTCTTTAAAAATTCACTTGCAAAATGCCAACATAATGCTAGGATTACAATTCTTTGCATTAGTTCTGGCATAATTACTGTAGCTCTAGAATTTAGGTTGTTTCAAAACCTGAAAGAGATGACAAGTGTACGTAGCTACCGTACATAGCTAACATGAAAACTTTTATTCTGAAGCAACTAAGCAACTCTTTTATGCTTTCATTATAAATTACAGGTATTCTTCTAGACATGTGTCTCACTACTGTCGGGCCTTTATGCATACATGACAGCCACAAAAGGGACAAATTGACAGCTCTTCTCCCATAACTTGTTAATGTAGTATCCTCTAATTTCATAGTCAACTGTGAAGGAGTTGATTTCAGATTCCATTACATGTGCAATGTACACAATGAGAGACACAATTTTAATTTATACATGATCATGTGATGCAACACATGCAATGGTTCACAAATTTTAATAACAAAATTAATATTGATGAATAGAAAATTTGATGCTTTGGAAAAATTTTGTCTCACAAATTATACCTGCTGTAGCTACGTAGCTATGGTATTTCTAATTTAATACTGACTGACCAATTCAATAGCCAATTACAAGTTTTTGACTTTAGAATAAATCAAACTGAAATGTGTCAACAGAAAATCAACTGTTTTAAAAACTGGTCATAGAAATTGACCAATTTTACAACAAGTCAATAGCAAGCAACTAATTACCTGCTTCAAAACTGCTTTAGCATTTAATCGGGCTGGCCAGCTTTGAAATACAGTCGACCAATTGTAAAAATTGGTCAAGTTTAAATCAAGCCATAACATAGCGTATAATTATATTATAATTATTGTATTTTATTTTTATATAGCTAACTCTCTCGGGGTTGGAGCTATAATTGGAATTGTGGTTGGAGTAATCTTTTTCATCTTAGTGATTGCAGTTGTGATTATGATCTGTTTATGCTTCTGTATTCCCGGATGTCCATGTTACTGCGGTAGTGCACAACATGATCAGCGCTGGTTTTTCTTTACTCAACACAGCACACACCCACAGCAGGTTGCAACAGCAGTGGTGCTTGCTTCTAGTAGTCAAGAACAGTACGTAGCTACTAATCGGTTACCTTACAAAGGAGTCCCCTATGGACAGCCACCAGTGGAAGAGCAACAAGTGCCCTATAGACAGCCGCCATTGGAAGAACAGCAGGTGCCCTATGGACAGCCGCCATTGGAAGAGCAGCCTCCTCCATACATTTTACATGAACAACAACCATATCCTCCACGACCTGCCTTTTAATGGTGTTCAATATTAACTGCATGCGATTGAAGTGATCAGATACTGTAATTTTGCAATGTTCATCACATGTACATACGCACGTACGTACGTACATGTATTGTTGCTTATTATTTTGCAATCACATACATAATAACTGCCATAATAATTATTTCTATAAGGCGGCATCTGTATCAAAAATTTCCCTGCACACATCAATGCCAAGTGGTTTGCTATATGCATACATTCACATTGTATACGTACGTAGCTATGTATAATAAACACTATCAGAACATATGAAACAAGTTGATGTTCTACCATCTAAAAACCAGGCGATGTGTAAGTTAAACCACTGTTAATCAACTGCTATTCAGTGTATTGTAATAGTAATTAATGACGTCACGAGTAAGTCATGTGAGCAAAGACTCATCACTTAGGAGCACATAGCAATTTAATTCTTTTGTTTAAACCGACTTTATACTCCAGTAATTTAGTGATTAAACTTTTAAAAAGTAGTACAAAGTTGTTTTAAGCCGAAATTCTTGCTGTAACACTATAGGCTAGTCTTGTATTATAAGCTCCGCAACCCGCACGGCACGCCTACTTTCAAAACTGAAGCGCTCCGTCTTGTTAGTAATGTACAGCTGTTCAAACGGCTTTTACTATGGAATGAACGGCTAACACTGCATTACCTTGTTCTTATTCGGCTGTTACTCACGACGCGCTTCGTTACTAAGGCCCCGCCCATCAGTAATATCGATAGCAAGTGTCATAGAAAAGCAGTAGGACTAATTTGATTGGTTATTCAGGCTTCATTTCACGTGAATAGTTTTTAATAGCCTGGGGGGCGGACACACACACACACGCAAACAAACACGCATACCGACGTTTTCAAGAAACCAGGCGCGCGCCTGGTTTAATAATACTATGGCTCGACTATGTTGGTTTTCCCAGTCGACTTAATTACTTACTAGCTAGATAGACATGGTGTTATGCTGCTGGTTTTTTCACCTGAACCCCTAAATTTCATGGTCAAAATAATCCTTCATGGTCATTTCTACCATTAATTTTGTTTTTGCAGTGTTGCTACTTCATTCGCCATAAGCAAGTCAGAGCTATCCTCTTTACTACATTGTAGCACTATGTCTCTTTTATTATAAATTAGTGGAATATAATTTATATAGGCAATACTCACATGTCATTACTAAAAATAATTTAAAAGTTGTTAAATGGAAGTGTTTCATGATGGAGACGGAATGTCAGTCCAATAAAATGTATAAGTATTATTTACCAGCAAAGCAATGAACCAAACAGCCAGCTGAGCGATGATGGTACCATGACAGCCACAAAGACAGTCGCTAGCGCATTCTTGCACACAATGGTTGAAATTTACATTAGGTCACCTTCTTGTGTTTACCTAGGAATAAAACGTGAGTATCAACCACTACTGGGTATGCAGTAACACTATTATTGAAGAACTGTAAGAGCTTCTAAATAACGGTCACTCCCCATGTCTTCCAACTGCTGTATGGCAATTGTTGTTGAGCTATGCTGACATATTTGCAGCTAGGGGTGCAAGGTACTATGAAGATATGATCACATCAAATTGCAGCTACTAAACCAGTGATATCAGTCTAAAAGAAGCTAAGCTATGTATAAGAAGAACGGAAGGACTGCATTGTGTAGCTAGCTATGTAGCTATGCATGTGTTGTACCAATTTAAAATCTGTATGATTGTAGGATGGGCTATGTTGCAGATCCCACCTGATAATAATGAGTGGGTTCTGCAACTGTGTGTTGTGATACAGGGGGCTTGCTAAGCTTGTGTCTACCACCTGCTCTCCATACGTAAGTGCAGTATATGCCTGACAAATGAGTAATACATAGCTATAGAGTGGTGCCCAACCAATCATAGTAGGCTGGCTATGCCACTGCAATTTATACCACAAATGCAGAATTTAATGGAGATTTGAGAATCTTGTGAAGCTTACAGAATACAAATATCTCTTTTCAAATGACATCTCAAATCTCTTTGCATGGATATCTTCAGCTTTGGCTTCAACCATAAATTGCAGGCATCCTTCTAGGCGTGTGTCCCACTACTGTCATCCCTATAAAAGGATTGTGGTTGTTGGTTACATGTATGTATCATGGCAAAAAGGCAGCTCTTCTCCCATAGCCTGCAAAAGTGGTATCCTCTGAATACAGGGCTCATTATAGGGTCAATTGCAATAGTGAAGTTGATTGCAGATTTCATACTGTAAACATTCAGATAATGATTGTATGTGATGCGACACATGCCAGAGCTTGCAAATATCATAATTACTATACTAGATAGAAATTTGATATTATGCAATTGCAAATCATAGCTACCTGCTATACTGCACAATTCCTACTGCTACACCAATTGGTTTGGCACTTAACAATGACACAGGATTACAGATGTACAGACTGATTTAATCTTCATGGATATTGCCAAAGCATTCAACAGTCAACACTGTTCCACACAAGAGACTATAATGTACAAACTCCATTGGTATGGTGCCCAGGGAAAGGTGCATAGATGGATAAGACTCTTTTTCTTGACATATTATTTTAACACAAAATAATATGCAGAATTTCCTAAGCAATTCAATAAAACTTACAGATTTTGTATAGCACACACAGGAAAAGAGATAGATACCATACTATTATGAATAGGTGTATTATTTTTAAGACTGGTTTTCTCAAGACCCGTCACATTTTCAAATTTGTGAATATAAAAGTTACTTCCATTGAAACTTTTTGGCCCCCTAAAGAGGCACAGACTACATATATTATATACGTACATAATCCTGAAAATAGCATAATATGTACGTATATAGCTAGCTTTATGTATGCAAGTGTTTAGATAGCCATCTACATACGTAGCTACATCTGTACATATTATTATTTATATTAATGTGTTAATAATAATACAAGAGCTAGCTAACTAAATAATATACATGTAGTACATATGTAATATAGATACGCATCACACTTTTCAAACAAACCTAAATATTTAAAACACAGCTTTTAAATCATTAAAATTACTAATTAATTCACTAAGCTTTGTTGTATTCATTTCACAACCAGTTACTTCAAGATACTCCAGTTGAGTATTATTTGCTATCACAACTAAAACCTTGTCTTCCAATGTATAGGGTATCACAATGTTCTTGAGATTAAGTGATTTCAAGGATGTAAATTTGATCATTGCTTCAAATATAATGTTCTTTCCTTTCTCTGGTACTACACAGTCAGAAATATCAAACGATTGGAGTGATTTGTTATTATTGATAAGACTTGCTAGATAACACGACTCAGTGTATGTAAAATGTACACCGGTAATTCTGATGTTATTTAATCCTTCTATGATTAGTATACTGCTGCCAAGTTGCTTTAATGCATTGTTGGTCAGTATCAGTTCAGAAAACTTTAGTTGCACAAGATCTCTATTGCTATCTGTTAGAGCAGCCACCTGGCTAGCTAACTCATTGGTCACTTGACACAAACCAAAATCAACTCGTTGAAACAACCTAGCTAAATTTATAGCATCTAAAAACTTACTCGCCATGTAGTTTGATAAATAATTTATTAAGTTTCTTCTACTACTAACAGCAGTTAATTCATTGCTAATACTGAAAATGGGCAAATATAACACTTCAATATAGCTGTTATTAGTAATCATCTGTGCTACGTAAACAACTGAGTCTTCTGCCATTTCATTTAGGCTCAAATCGACAAATCTCAATAAAGTAAGCTTTGCCAGTCCCATCATAACATCTCTACTACCAGCACATGTTAGTCCACATTTTTGTATACTGATATATTCTAAATTTTTGCTTAAGTATAACATGGAAACCACAGTATCTACAGAATGAGCAGCAATTGTGTTGTGGCTTAAATTGATATGCTGAAATCTGGAGCACGAACCAATAGACTGGCATATTTTGACAATTCCAAAATCATCAAAATTACATGCTGCCATTTCAATGTGTACCAGGTACTCATTATTTCTGATTATCTCAGCTATTTCAACTGCATATTCACAGACAATTTCATTATTGTTTAAGTTCAAATGTACAATATGGATGTGTTCATGTAGAGCGTTGCATATTGACAGAAATCCCTTTGAATCATAATTATCACAGGAAACCATTTTAACATGATTTAAATTCATCCCGTTAGTTAGCATAAGCGCTGCTGCTGCTTCACCATTTATCATACTGTAACTTAAATCTAAGTGTGTAAGATTTTTACATGTTACTTTCCACAAGCTACTGTCTTCACATCCATCAATACTGCATCTCACCATTGCAAGATAATTAAGATTGCTACTGTGGCATACTACGTTCCGTACATCCGCCATTGTTTGTTCAGTAAAATGCATACAGTTAATAGAAATAGTTTTTAATTCAGGCTTAGAAATATCAGATAACCACATTGGTGAAGACTTCAATTTACTATTTACCATCTTAACATTGGTCAGATCAAGACAATTCAAATGTACACAAATGCTTACTATTTCACTGATTTCAACATACAGTTTACAATCACACAGAATCAAAGTATTGAGTATTACACTGTGAGCAACAAACTGCTTCAGAATTTTCCATTCTCTATAATCAAATGTACAACCAGCAATACCAAGATGATGTATTCCTCTAAACCTTCCCAGATCACAACTTTGATGCATGATCATCATATCTTTAATAACCAACAGTTTAAATGCCTTAATAAACTGTTTTATTCTACTGTTGTCTTCAATCACATCTTTCACATCGATATTTTTAATTTGTTTGATGGTGAAATCAATACAAGGTAGTGAAGAACATTCTTTCACGGCATTAAGAACAACCTTAAGTTGGTAGTTATCTAAAGTGCAGTTGAGCAAACTCAGTTCTGCAACAGCTTTACCATTAGTAGTCATTAAAGTTGCTATTTCATTTACCAGTAAATCAGTAACAGTAATAACA
Source organism: Spongia lamella (assembly GCA_963930835.1). NCBI lineage: Eukaryota > Metazoa > Porifera > Demospongiae > Dictyoceratida > Spongiidae > Spongia > Spongia lamella. The sequence continues at coordinate 7,007,358 of OZ005747.1, forward strand.
ACAAATCTGAGACGATTATTCCTTATTAACAAAGTGTAATTGGGTAAACTCAGTACTTTAATATTTTTGCTATCAACAATTAAAGTTGTTATATCATTTGCTAAATCACCATGGACATAGTTACAGCTGAGATCAAGATATTCTAAAACGGTTAAATCTTTTGCTACCTGAAGTATACTTTTTACATCTACTGTAAACAGTTGACAATCGCACAAGTTGATGTGCTTTAATTTTGCATTACAAGTCATCACAGTTGTAATATGATTTACCACCTCATAAGAACATCTAAAATGGCTAAAATTTATGTATGTTAAATTCCTAAGGCCTTTAGCAATCATATGCATACTATTGACAAGTGCACCTTCAGTAATTTCACATGCAGACATTGTAAAATGACTTAATCCAGGATTATTTGTAATAATATCTGGTAATAGACTTACACTTCTCACGCTATTATCATCTTCAGCGCTAAAGATACAATCATTTATGGTGAAATGAATAACTCCTTTAATTAACTTCAGGCTTCTTTTCAATTCTACTAATGAATTTTGATTTATGACAAGTTTTGAGAGTTTAAAATTATTATCTGTCACTACAGCTGTTATGATGTCATCAGTCAGCTTACAATTGGTTTTAGTAAAGTTATACTGCAAGTTTTCAGTTGTTTCATGTTTTACTTCATTGATTAAATGAATATCCCAGATGCTTAGATGCTGCAGTAAAATGATATCCAATTTGTATAAGGATTTAGATATAATCATTTTTTGTTTTGTGAACATTTGACATGAGGTCAAACTTAAGCTTTGGATTGTGGTAGCATTGCTTGCTATAAGAAAAGCAACATAATGAGCTAGGTAATCAGTAAAGATGCAATCCTGAATCTTAAGGATCTTTAAATATCTTATTGTTACTCTATTAGCACTCAGCACCTTCAACCTATTTTGATTCAATATTAATTTGAACATGATCAATTCTCCAAGGTTATCGTCAACAGTCATTACTGCTACCACATCATGCTCAGATTTATTACTGTAACAGTGTAATGAAGTATTTGGTGAATATTTGGTATTAGTAATGGTTAATGTGTCAAAATTCAAACACTGCAAGTACAGTGTAGTAGCAACGCAAATTAATTTTATTTTACTTTTCATTGACATTTCACAGTCAAGTAAGCACAGCTCGCAAAGTGTTGGACAATTAGCAATAAGAGAAATAATTGTGCTAGTATCCTCATCTGTACAAATACAATCGTTTATGGTGAGTTGTTGTAATCCTTTTATTATCGGTAGATGAGGCTGTATTGGACGAAACATACTGTTACCCAGTATTAGATTAGATACCCTTAATTCCTCCAAGTTATTATTATTAGACAACAGGGCTGCTACTTGATCTTCAACTAAACTTTTACCATCAATGTCACTAAAGTTAAAATCAAGAAACTTCAAGGAAGGTGCTACCTTTAATGCACTGCGTATAGTGTGAATACCAGAGGAGCTTAGCTTACAATTATAAAAATTCAAATATTCCAGTTCAACATTAGTAGTAATCAAAGCTGTTAGATAATCAACTGCTACATCATCAATATAATTATTACTTAAGTCAAGATAAGTCAAATACAAAAATGCTGGACTTCCAATGGTCATAGAAGTAGTATCCTTTAATCTACAATTATGTAAATCAAGAACTTTCAAAGCAGTACATCTGCTCAGTAAACAAAATATTTCTGTTAATGCTAAATGATTATCATGATTGTTACTAAAATTTAAATACATCAAATGTGAATTATTTTGCAGAGCTCTCAAACACTTCATAGCACTAGTGATGTTCCATTCACATTCAGACATTTCTAGATGTTCCAGTTCTGGAGAATTAGCTATCAAAGCAGCTATTGTATTTCCTACTTCATCATCAACAATAATATTATTGACATTAAGATAGTGCAAAGAATTGCAACGACTTTCACTTTCATGGTTGCTGAAATCTATTTTCTTAATTCCCTCTTCAACAAAACAAACATGTTTATTTCCTTTACTTACAATTATGGTATTCTTAAAAGTATTAATCATGTTCTTAGGAATTGCATTTGGGCCAAAATCAATGAATTTTAAATTCGATGCATAATAATTACCAATGAAATATGGCTGTACCTCATCAATCTCCTTTTGCTCCAATACACAATATGGCAAATACAAACATTCAATGACATTTAAACTAGAAAACAATACTGGCATTACATCGTTACTATAGGTGACAATATCAATTATATTGAGGCTCATATCAAGATAGGTGACATTTATTCCACGTAAAGATTTAGTTATAACTTTTATTCCTTCTGATTGCAATTTACAATCACACAAATCCAAATGCTTTAATCCAATATTGGTAAAAATTATTGCTGATAAAATAGCAGAACTTTTATCAGTGAGTGGATTATGGCTCAAATCAAGATATTGCAATTTTGTGAGAGCAGGTAAGGACAAAAGTGATAATCTGGTTATATCTAAATGTACATTAGATAGATTTAAATGTGTCAGTGTTGTACAAATTCTCTTTAATTGTCTTGCAGTGCGGCTAATTATAACATCCATCTTGCTAAGTACTAAGTGAGATAATCTTGTCATATTAAATGACTGAATACATTTTGTAAGTCCTTCTTCAGTCACTCTACATGCTACCAACTGGAAATGCTTCAGCTGTGTATTATTTTCTATTACTGCTGTTATTCCTTCATCAGTAATGACAGCATTGATAAGGCTAAAATATTTCAGTGTAGTAGTCTTTGCTAAAGCAACAATAATAATATTGCTAATATCTATATCTAATAAGGAAGAGTTTTCCAGGTGTAAATGTTGTAAACCTGGATTGTTGCTGATAAGAGTTACTGCTGCATCAACTTGGTTATTTTCACAATCACTAAAGCAAATACTGATTTCTTGCAATTTAATAACAATGCTAAAAATACTTTTACTTAGCATTGTTAAAGGAGCTGGATTTTTTTTAAAATACAATCTACTAAGTTGAAAAGAAATCACTGCAGGATTTTCATCAATTGTGTTTTGTAACTCCAATGCTAATTCATCATTAATGCTATAGGAGGTTAAATCAACATGATGCAAGGAATTAATATTTTGCATTGCCTTAACAATTATCATTATTTCCTCATCCTGCATTAGTGTGTTAGCCAGGTTTATAAATTGTAAATAGTAACTTGTAGATATTAACTGTGCCATAGTTTCTGCATTATCATTCAAATTGTTACCACTCAAATCAATATGCTGTAAAATAGGAGCCTGTGATATTAAAGTATTCAGGATTGATGAACAAGTGCTCTTTCGTAAGTTACAGTTTGAAAGATCGAAGTATGTAATACAATTGCTAAATAGAACTTTTGTTACTTTAGTAATCATATCACTAAAGATATTATTGGATGCTAGGGTTAGGTATTTCAAAGTGTGAGTGTTTATTAAGACATCAAATAGCAAAGCAATTCCTGTTTCATGAAAATCATTGTAAGTAAATACCAATTCTTCCATCATACAGTTAACAGATATAGCATCAGCAATGACTTGGGCAGCTCGATCAGTGATAGTGCAATTGCACATTTTTATACATCTTAAGGTTTTTATTCTTTGTGCAGCTTTAAAAATCTTTAATATTCCATATTCTGTAATTTCAGTATCTGAAATGTTAAGATGTGTTAACTGAGTATTACTATCAATAATATCGGCTATTTCACTTACTACATGATTTGTGATTGTATTGGAGCTGACATCAAAATGTTTTAGTGAAGCATGATTTTTCAGTGATGACAAAATGGTTTTCATTTCCTTTTCGGTTAAATTACAATTGCTTAAATCAAAAATTTCTATAAATGGATTATTAGAAATGACCCTTGTTATCCCTATAGCTTCTTCATAATCAATTGAATTTGAATTAAGGTATAGATATTTCAAATAACGTTTATTTTGCAGTGCAATGATAATTTTTAAGAATACAGATTTATGGATTTCACACTTAAACAGATTTTCTAGAAAATCATTGTTGGTAATGATGACTGCAATATTATCAGCAGAGTTACTATTAATAACATTATAGCTCAGATCAAGATGAGTTAATGATTTCAAAGTGACTAAAGAATGTGAGATCTTTTCAAAATCCTTTGCTTTATCACAGCATCCAGAAATGTTCAAATACTCTAAATTGATATTTTGATGGATCATTAAAGTAAAGTTATCAACTGCTTCATCAGTAAATAAATTGTTGCTTAAATCCAAATGTACTAAACTTGTGATCTTTGCTACTGCTTGAAAAATGTGTTGACAACCAGTGCTCTGCAATTTACAATTTGAGAAATTCAATTTTCTAAGGTTTTTGTTATTTACAATAACACTAGCAATAAGCAAAGAGTTTTGATAAGATATTGCATTGTAACTTAAATCAATAAACTGCAAGCATGTCTTTTTAATCATAACTTCAACAATCTTTTGTATTCCTGCATATTGCAGTTGACAGTTTTGTAACCCTAGATTTCTTATCCTTTGACATTTTTCAATTACCATAGCAACATGAATTACCACGTCATCAGTAACAACATTGTTACTTAAATCCAGTGATTGCAAATCCTTACAAGTTTCTAATGCTTCTGTTATACTTACAATTGCTGCTTCTTGTAAATTACAACTGGATAACTCTATACTCTGTAGTTCTCTATTACAATTAATTACAGAAGCTAAAATGTCCACTACTTCCTCTGCAAGGTTGTTATCACTGACAGCAATAGTTTTAAAGGATACACTTTGTGTTAACGTATTTAAAATGGTTTTCATGTGTTTAGTTTTCATTCTACAAGCAGATAGGTTTAAGTGACTCAGGTATGGGGATCCAAATATTACCAGTGATAACACATTAACTAGTGTGTTACTTGCTGTAATACCATCTATATAACAATTTAATAATCGTAGGCTATTCAAAGACATGTATTTGGGTGAGAAATCCATAAAGTGATTATAAAGCACAAACCCATTCAAAGAAATCTGATTTACGATATCTTTAGTAAGAAAAAGGTGAAACATAGAATGGATTTCTCTAATTGAAAAGTTCCCTGAAAAGAAAATTGTTCCTGAATTATCAAACGTTCTGTTTTTCTTAGTGATGCCATTAGAAATATTGTACAAATGTAATGGTAAACAGCTCTCACCTATGCACACTGCTAAAGGAAAATTACATGCTAAGTTGTTTATAGCACTATTGATTTCTTCTGCATTAATAGTTCTAACAGATAATTTAAAGTTCGTAGAAAAGAAAGTCATTTTGCTTATCCAACTATGCAACACAGTTTTAAATATTGATGCTCTGCTTGTATTTAAGAGCACTTCAAAAAATGAATTATTGTTTTCAATATATAAACATACATCTTCGTATGCTTCAATTGTGCAGTAACACATAATAAATAATTCAGATGCAAGAGATGTGTTTAAACCTTTCTTGTATAGAATTAAATTTACTTGATTTTCGTCTTGTATTTCAATAAATCTGGATTGAGTCAAGTTAGGATGCTCTAGAAGAGCCGCAAAAATAGTTTGGTCTATTCCTGTATCTTTAATTTCATTTGAGGCAAAAATAAGCTTCTTTACATTGAAATTTAAGACCAGATTAGCAATTTGTAATGCAGATACCTCTGTGAAAGTATTAGATGACAGATTTATGGTATTTATACATACAGTACTCTTTGTAAGGCTGGCATAGGATTTGTAGAATCTTTCAAAATTTTCATCATCTAGGAAGCAGTTTGATAAATCAAGTAGACTCCATTGCCTATGCACACAACGTGCTAAAAATGAACTGAGAGTATACAACTCTACAGCTGATAATGTTTGTCCACTGAGATCAATTGTTCCATCTTGTAGCAAATTACCAATATAATGACACATATCATCATTACCAGCTTCTGTAAAACATTGGAATAAATGAAGCCGTTTAATTTTACTTTCTTTCATATTCTTTGATATACCAATATAAGCATTTCCTGACCACCATATGGAAAGCTTCGTTGATAATCTTAACCAGTTACCAGACAAAAAATGTCTGAAAGCAAATGGCTCATCTTTAGTCAATGCAACGTACATTATCCAAGTGTTAAAGTACCTGCTATTCCAAAATGTTTCTTTTAGTAGCTTAATTTGTTGACTTTGAGACATTAATGATATGTGATAGGCAGCTAACAGTTCCTGTACAGAAAAATGTAGAAAATTAAAGGAAAGCTCATTTCCATTTTGTCTCAAATTAAAATATTGCACTGCTTTTAGTAAATCTAAACCATTCCAATGTTCTGAATCCTTTAGAAGACTAGGACAGAAGCCTCTTATTTCATTAGCACTAAATACTATGTTATCTTCTTGTAAAGCCTTAAATGCTAATTTAGAAATTTCCAATAAAATCTGTTTATATGGTTGTGGAACTTCAGAAAAATTTGATATCACGAGTGGTTCTTCCTGAAACTTTTTAATGAAGCGACGTATTATGATGCGAACAAACTTATAATTTATTGCAGTTTGAGTTGTAGGGAGTTCGAATTTATCATAATCCGATTCTTTAAACAAAAACACCAAAATAGCCATGCTTAATGGAACATGACAATAAGCATCTACCGAATAATTACTTTCCAAATACCCCAATAAATCTTGTATGGTATTAGGATTATCTTTTAGTGCATGAATAATATAAGATTTTCTATGCTCTTTAGTAAACCCTAGGATTTCAACACGTAGGTCAATTCTGTTATGAAGACAGCCTGATGCACTTGGACGTGATGTGATTACCATGTTACATGACTGCAGTTCAAATGTTTTTCGATTTATTACATTAGACAGAAACGATCTTTTTCTAAGCCCTTCCGGATATTCATCGTATCCATCAAATACAAGAGTGACACCTTTTCCTGATGTGCTAGCAATATATTGCTCAATACTTTTTGATATTTGAGAGTAGCTTATGTAGTTTATTAAAGAGTCAAAAGTATTTATCATTCTAATGTTTGGATCACGGAAGTATACTAAAAATACCAACCTTTGATTCTTTAGTAAGTTTCCATTAGCCCATTGGAAAACAATTTCTTTTGATAAAACCGTTTTGCCGATACCTGGTGCTCCTTCTATTAGCAAGGTATATGGATGACCAGTGCATTCAACTAAAGCAAACATATCTGCAATATTTGTGGTAACTTTACCACTTTTAGTAAAATCTCCTTTTAAATGCATATTTGCAAATTCAATGACATCTCTTCTTGTTTTAAACCTTTTCTGATGAATGAGCGCAACACTAGTGAAATGCTCTGGCTCACTAAACCAATCCTCCTCTTCAGATGATTTATACCTTGAAACAATATGCCGGTCTTTCAATTTACTTTCTAGCTCATCAACAGCTTCAGATGCTATTAATTCTTTTCTGTTACACGATGGTGTCTTACTAAAGGTATTTAATATTTCTGTCACACCTGGAGAATCAACAACTTGTATTATCTTGTCCCATGAGGCAGTGACATCTGTATCAAGCCATTCCGTCAGCATTTCAGCACAACACATTTCAATATCTGTTCGAAAGTTTTCTTCTATGGAGAAAAGTATTCCTTTTGCTATACCCAATTGTAATCCTATTTCTTTCCAGCTTGCAGCATAATATGGTGTAACTAAATTTTGTAACTCTTTAAGAAGTGGCTTTTTTGAATGCACTGAAACAATATAAAATTCTTATATAATTAGCTAGCTACTTATAGTTGCTTCGCATTCACCTGGCGGTCAAGCTGATTGAAATGAAGCTATATAAGATCAAAGCATTTTGACATAATTTATGCTTTTTATGTAATGATTCTGTTATGTGTAATGTGCGCTCGCCAAGTATTGGTGCTTTGTAAAGATGGCATATTTACAAAGACCTAGCTATACGATATTTGTTTGAAGACAAATAGCCAAAATAAGTGCGTATGTAATCATGAACTTACGGGATTCATTTTGAACAAGAAGCTTGAAAATTTGGATGCGTTGTGAATTGCACCAGTTAAGTAGCCAAAGCTACTGGTAAGTGATATTCACTGTTTAGCAATTTTAGCTATTCGTTGTATGTGTTTGTAGCATTTCTATAGGTACGTATCTCGGAACAAACAGTCACTAGAATTTGCATAGAGTATATAGAGAAAAGGGTGGTTTTCAACATCAAAAAGAGGTTTGCTTGCCTGCGTATTCACAAAGATGCAGATTACTTTGACCGAGATGCCACAAGACAAAAGATTCACTCGCTATACAAGAGAACTTAACTTTGAAGAAGATAATGGTTTGTGACATAGCACAATGATGGTGTCTATTGCTGTAGAGTCAAGTTCGAGAAGCTGGCATCTTTCTGGGTGGTAGGCCTTCACTGAGAAGGCTTTTAATAAACATGGGGTTCAAATATGTACAAGACAATCAACAACAAAAAGTTACATAGTATTTCTTTCTACACATGATCATGGATTGTATGATAGAGCATACATACATACTATGAACAGCCTCGGATTGTCCATCAGCGTCATGCCTGAAGCACTTTTTTCATCGTCTCCAGAATTTGATGGGGCTTACGATGATATAAAAAAAATTTTCTAGCGCATTTCTACTGGAAGTTATTAAAGAAATAGTGACCACCAGGTGAACACAAACCAGTATTAATTTTATAATAACAATGTAGTGCTTGTACAATTAATTTCATAAATTTGCATACGTACATAGTATAAACACGAGTTTATAATATTCTTTAGGGAGAGTATCTAACGCTATTATAAGTGCGTCAAAATGAGCCCGTAAAGTGCTATGGCTTCACTTAATGCAATTAGCGCATTGCGCTGAGGAAACGATAATTTCCGAAAGTATTCATGTAGAAATGGGGAAGAGGAAGTCGGAAGCCTCGGCGGAAGATTCGAAGAAGAAAACCCGCCAAAAACCTAACAAAGCTGAACGGGAAGCCATTTCGCATTCTTTACAAGTTATTAATCGAACAGTGCCGGTTAGTTGACGAAGCCACTAGTGAACTTAAATCGCGCTTCAGTGAACGAAGCCTTAACAAGTTAGTGGAATCACTGTGCAGCAACGATACATTGATGGAGGAACTCGTGGAGTACTATCGAGGTGTTTTCGTCAGGTAGTATTGTGAAAATGGGATAAAGAAAGTTATTAATCAAACAGTGCTGGTTAGTTGACGAAGCCACTAGCGAACTTAAATCGCGCTTCAGTGAACGAAGCCTTAACAAGTTAGTGGAATCACTGTGCAGCAACGATACATTGATGGAGGAACTCGTGGAGTACTATCGAGGTGTTTTCGTCAGGTTGTATTGTGAAAATGGGATAAAGAAAGACTCGTTTTTGTTCTTCCAATTTCATTGGTACCAAAACTGCAGCGCTTTGTTGCTTGAAGAGAAGTACGAATTAACTGAGCTTAGCCTTAACTGGGCTTAACTACAACGTTTATCGTCAATAATATTATTACAGGCAAAACACTAGCCGCATAGAAATCGCGTGATCTTCGCATTACGTAGAGTATGTGTAGAACTACTACAGTATCCTATAGTGAAGCCATAGCACTTCACGGGCTCATTTTGACGCACTTATAATAGCGTTAGATACTCTCCCTAAAGAATATTATAAACTCTTGGTATAAATTATATAAAAAATATTGTTTAAAAATTAATCTACGTATTAGCTAGAGGACAGTTGTTTACAGCTATTATATTAATATGACATGAAGAATCCCATTAGCTCTGCACCTAAAAATACCATTTAACATGTGTACGTATTTAATTACTTGTCATTATTGTGATTTATCACTAGTGACCTTGGAACTTACACCTTCTACATGCTTTTGACATGATTACAAAATAAACTACATACGTACGTATAGCTAGCTACACTACGTATGTATTGTGTATTAGAATAGCTTTTATTGTCAAATCAATTTTACATAAAAGTAATGTTATACTACGTACAAGCTACACGGTCATGTGTCAGCGGCCAAGAAAATTGCATGGGTACACAAATGTGTTATTTATGCTATCAGTCAAATTGTTGATTTCAGACTATGCAACTCATAGGGGATCACACCTCAAAATGACAAGTATAATTTTTGAGTAAGAAACCTCTATATGACTGGTAGCTATGTACTAGATACTGCTTGATCGTAAGAATAGACACCTAAGGAAAAGTGCATTATTATTACATAATCACAATTGTAGAGAGTCTAACATCACCATCACAATTGTTCTCATGATCCCATAATTATGTTACCTGAACCCCTACCTCATAGCTACCAACCTAGCAAGCACTGTAAGCAGCACTTATGTAGGTCACTTAAGGAATTTACATACGTATTTGCAAAAATAGCTTTGTGTCTGCAATCAAGCCAGTCCTTCAAATTTTAAAAACAAAAGTAGTGAAGGTATTTGTAGGTTACACTATTAACAAAGTAGGTATGATATTAATGAGTTGCTGGATGTATGCACTTACCTTGACTCCAGAATTAAGGTCTTGTTTATTGAAGTCAACAATGCATTAGTTAAAGATATAGGTTAGTTACAGAAGGTGTAGAATAAAGGAACAAGCATAAATTATGAGCCTGCTACCACCAGTCCATGAGTTACAGGAACTTCTAGGTAGCTAGATGTCAGATTCTAGCTCCAGCACCTGTACAAAATGTAAACTATCTATCTGGTTAAAGGAAACCACTGAAATGCAGACTGGGCAGGCACCATCTCAAACTCAAGAACAAAGGGTTTAAAAGGGATTGAAGAATATACCAGACCGCCATTACACTAGACACAGAGCAAATCTTCTTGAATGGTGGAAAGTCCACTAAGTAGCTAGTTATTTACAACATTAAAGCCTGCAAAAAGATATCTTAGCATCTGTGCAACCTATGAATAGATATTTAGCTGTTCAGGCAACATACGTAGTTTCAAGAAAACTTATTTCATTATAGACAAATAAAGTGAATTTGTTTGTGTTTTTAGCACAGAACCTCATTAGAAGCTTACATAACTAACTTATAAGATTAGTAGCTAGCTAAGTATTTTAAGAAATTTCTGCACTATCTGTGCTCTTTCATTAAAAGTGATGTCCACAGCAGAAATGTTGACAGATTTGACGTTAAATTAGCAATCTCCCTTTCAGTAGTCTCCAGTAGTAGCAAGAGTGTATAATAATTATTAAAGGTCATTTGAAATGAAAAATTAACATGATCTTAAATGAAAGATGAGTGCTAAAGACGTGAATTACGTAGCATAATTATTTTTCTCCCATGTCACTTGGTGTACGTAGTTACTGCCTTGAATTGTAATGCATTGCGGTTTATTCCGGAAATAACATCATAAAACGTCATACCGAGAATACCGGCAGCTACGCTCATTTCTACATAAATACGTATACGCCTATACGTTTCTTGCTACTAATTTTATGCTTTATATCGAGACTCATCGACTTTTATTCCTTTATAATGAAGTTTGCATCATGCCAAGATGTTGTGTTGCTGCTGGATGCAATACTGCGAGCGGAAAGGGCTATAGCTTGCATGAATTTCCTCGTGACGATGGCGTCCATTTGAAGTGGGCATGGGCTAACACTGCTATAATCGCGTCTACATGAGCCTGTAAAGTCATATGGCTTCCTACCAATTAATTATCCGAATATATTAGTAATTTATTGTTTAAGCATATTGCATACGTAATTAGCATGGTTGCGAAACGAAACCTCCATGTCATGGAAGTGCCTTCATTCTCTCATTAGCGCAAAACCAATAATAACATTCATATTTCTGTTAAACGGCCGATGTTGTTATGTGAGGGATAAACGGAGAAGTTTTGCAAATGTCAAGAAGACGTCTAACTATTTAATCATCAAAAACATCATAGATTTTATAGATTACGTATGTAGCTGCATATGGTACATAGTAATTAATACAGTCCCAAAGGAACGTAGTAAAGTCTGCTGGCTTATGGAAGTTCTTGAAAATCTGCCTGGAGGTAGGGTTGAACGGTATCAGAAAATACAAAACGATACGGTATTGTTATAAAATACCTCAGTATACCTAAATATCCGGTATTCCATTTACAGTTACTCAATGTATGAATAATTATTTAAACTTATGGCTAGATATATCCCACAAGTCATAACTTGTATCAAGTAACTGGTTATAAGTACATATATACAAGTAGGCTGGACTACGTAGACCAAAAAGGGTATACGTACAGTATGTTATCCTCAGTGTTTACATAAAGTATGGCTTCATGGTCACCCCTAAGCCACAGAAAAATGTAAATAACTGCTATGACGATATCCGGTATTCACAATAATGGAAACCGGTATTGATTTCATTTCTCGATATACGGTATTACTGGTATACCGCCAAACTCTACCTGGAGGCTTAATATGTAGCTATGTACATACGTACAACATAAATAATTAGAGTTTGGTGGTATAGAAAATTAATAACTGGTTTCGGTATCACAATAATTATGAAGATTTGACTTGATGACTTGACATTATATTGAAGAAACCAAAGGTTGAGTGTTGAGGTTACATTGGTCAGTCTGTAGTCCATCTTGATGCTTCTTAGTTTACATAGTGGCTAGTTTGAATACTGTAATTTATAATTTTGTGACTAATACATACACATACGTAGCTAACTAGCTAGTTTTTACTTGCTGCATGTACATTGTTAACTGTTAAGTTAGTAATAGAGGGGTTTGTACGCATGTATATTATATTTAATGGGAGTAACCTACGGTAGGCTGCAAAAAAAAGTTAACGTTTCGTGATTGTAGTTACGATTTGTAATCACGATAGTACGTCGTAATTACGTTCTACAGGACATCAGTAATTACGGAGGTACCGTAATTACGTAAGTACCGTAATTACGTCACTGTTAGCGGCCAAGAGTATGGCTACTATCTACCATTGTACTTAGCTACGTAATTACGTATAATGTGTGCTATTATATGTTTCAGGATTGTTTAGAAGAAGACCAGTCGCAGCTGAGAGTGACGGAGTTCTACCGGCGACGAACTGTTAGCTCAGGCAACGGCAGAAATAATCAGTTACTATAGTTAGCTATATAGCCATCTAGTTAGCCAACATTATTATTATGAATTTTATGTGGTGAGGCGAGTGGTAAAGTCACTGAATTAGCATGCATGCATCCGGCGAGCGCCATGCATGCCGAACACTAATGGTAGCTACTCATCAGATGATATAATGCAAATTATGGAAGGTAAAGTAACATATAATTAATATACCTCAGGCTTAGACAGCTGGCTTGCGATGGTGCTAAGACTACGGAAACATCAATGTACACGTTTGCTGCGCATTAATTTAATAGAACCATTAAGTTGATTAAATTTTTGTGTTGACCGGTGTTGACTGCATAATGGTATTGTCGCAGTACGCTAAGCAGAGAATTTTAGTGTATTACTTTGATGGAACCAAGTCGTCTACACGTCTCAAGAAGCTTCTTGAGGGGGAAGGTATACACATTAGCAGAGTATCGGTGTGGAAATTTATTCGCCATTTCCGTGAGACGAATTGCCTTGCTCGCAAAGAAGGTTCGGGTCGTCCTACGAAAATAACAGCGGAGGTTAAGCGATTCGTAGAAGCCCAGATGCAGCACGATGACGAAACTACAGCTTACCAGCTCCATAAGATATTAACGGAGAATGGCTTTTATCTATTGCAACCGTTTTGAGATGTCGACTCGAACTGCATGGGTTGGACTTTTAGAGGTATATGGTGTGTCTAAACATAGGTTTATAAATGTATGGTTTAAGCTTTGAGTTGTTAACTAAATAGTGTTGTGTATGTTTATAGTCGCTGTACTGAAACTGCACTGACTACACACGCGTATCCTACGTCCCTTCCATCGCCTTCTTCCAGTTCGACAGAAGGGTGCATGCTTACACCCTCTTACTCCCCCAGTATACTAGGAAATATATTTCTGTGGAAAGAAAAATAGTTAGCGATTAACACGGAACACAACTACATACCTTTGTCTTTGATTGTCTGGCTTACAGCCCTCAACGCCATAGTACGCTACTACGCTGTCACGGCTCCTGTAACGTGAAAAAATCACACGTAGCAACTCCCGTAATAACGAATTCAACACATTGCATAATTACGCAAGTAATTACCTGGTACGGGACGTAATACGCACGTAATTACAATCACGAAACGTTAACTTTTTTCTGCAGCCTACCGTACGTATTACATAAAACAATGAAGCAAAGTACTATGCAAAGTTATGTAGCTACGTATGTATGTGCATACGTACAAAGTAGCTATGCATAACTACGTACTTATGTATGCAGCTAAACTACACCATGCTACGGTACAGCTCGATTTAAACCTAACACCCGTATGTACCTACATGTACATTCCATAGATATTTTCGAGTCACTTTGTGACATGCCATGCAAGAATGCACGATAAACACAACCTCTCCCATGCCTTGTTGCGAGCAAATCTGTTGCCTTGCCATCACATACGAGTCTTGTCACGAGCATAAATAAGAGCTTCAACACAAACCTATCCATGTGTTTCTCTCGTGTAAATGATTTTAATTACGTATATGGCAATGGGAATAAGATAAGCCATAAAACAGCAGCATAGCAATAAAATGCACTGTGAATACAATAGCCTACAAATATTCATGCATTAAAATATTAGCCTTGAAAACAACAAAATAGTAACAATGATACTGATTTACTTTCTTTCCAATCAATTGAAGGCATTTTATGGGCTCCGTAAAGACTGGAACAAACCGAGAAACGAGTTGTTCATTGTGCATGTGTTGATCGCATCCCAAAATAAAGAATCGGATTATAGGCACGTGCAGTTAGCACTCAAATAATGAGAGTGTGGCACTAGTACCCACTAATGAACATGAATACCACAACCTTGAAGTAACGATATGTGTTAAAGATGTGGAGGATTCATTTTCGACTTCGAGTCATTGAGGCACGCAGTTTACAAGCAAGGCACAAAAGGAACCTCGTGTGTGCAAGCTACAAGAGTGGAATATTTCACGTGGCACGCATGCTTGCAAGTAAAGTGAATTCAACTCGAGTGCACTAGATGTGCATATATGTAGCTCATCACGATCACGATCACGAGTTAGTCGTGCGCTCGTGTAGAATACGAGAGTTCTCTTACAAATTTATCGAGCGACAGTGTTAGGACACACGTGCAAATGTAAAGTTTAAATTGAGATGTACCATATATCACCACTTTACAGTTTTTGCACCCTACCATACTGTTTCCTATGTAGGATTCACAAAGGTGTGAACCTTGTTAAGGAGCTGATATGGTAGACACCTTAATGTTCTGTACACATGTAGGTAGTTGTAAATTAATACTTGTTACCATGCTGAGTAATTATTACATATGTACGTACGTAGGTACTTAGCAATCAATATTACAGTATGTATTTTTGTTGATACATAGCTAGGTACCAAAGAGTATTTTAACCTTTTGATTTTGCAGAAGGTTTTAAACATCTACAGTACATTCTATAAATGCATATTTGTACAAAATTATTATAAAGCATAATGTGTTAATGTAACAACATGGCAATTCTAAACTACATAGAGAAATGCTATAGCACGCAATGTCATAAACATATAAAATATAGTGTTGCATTTAGTACAGCTTATAATCATGATTATGGTTATGATTACAATCATTTTACAGCCTGTACAGTATACTGATTACATACAATAGACTTGGTCAACTACATATATCAAGACAGCAGCCACTTTCTGGACAATTAGCTAATGACATTAAAAACAGTTCATTTCAATTTGTTGTCCTTGTAGTAACTGTACCAATCTCACCAGACCAACCCCCCTATTCCCCTTGTAATTATTTATTCCCTGTATTTATTTATTTATTTATTTCTGTAACGTAGTTAGTTAGTTAGCTAAGTAGTTAATTTATTTAGCTAAGTACGGTACAGTTCAAAGGCAACTTGAGACCTGCACACAGGTTGCCAGTTGAAAAAACATGGGTAACACACAGGATTCACAACAAATGGGCACAGGAGCCTGTAAAGGCAACCTGAAACACCTGTTGAGTCACTGCAACCAAGAATCTATACTGTCTGTTTCGATAAAAAGGAATTACTACTCACCATTATACAGCTTGGTATTTATGTCTCGATTTATCACACTAGCCGGCTACTATAGTGAATTCAACTCAATAACTGAAGGCTTCGACTATTATCATTGCGAGGAAAGCCTTTGGCTTATCCAACGCTCAGTCTTACTTTGATGAGGTGACTGCATGTATGTAATTAGCACTTGGCTAACATATAAACGCCGCGGGCGCTACCAAAGAGATGTACGGTACAGCTCAATTTAAACTTGACATTTGCATGCAAGTGCTAGTAGAGTCACTCGAGAGATTTGGTGTGAAACTCGTGAGTTGCGCGTGAGCACACAATTGGAGTAGTGAAATTCGATCCTCCAGACGAGTGATACGCTCATGACGTGCTACTTTACTCGCGAGCTACGTACGCATGTATCACGTTACGTGCTCTATAGCACGCGAGCTAACACACGTGTAGTTTATCCTCTCGTGCCTCGCCACTACTGTATCCTGCTCATACGTTGTTTTAGCACACATTACACGAAGTATAAGCGTCCAAACTGTTCAACTACAGCTGGTCATCATGGACTATGTACAGAGTTGGGGGTAACGCGTTGCTAATATAACACGTTACGTAATAATATTACTTTTTAAAGTAACGCAGTAATATAACGCGCTACATATGTATTAGTAATATAACTCGCGTTACTTCACAGTGAGAAGTAACGCATTACTAATATAACGCGTTACGTAACGAAGTAACATCGCATTAGCTACTACTTAACACCGAGTAACGCGTTACGTAGTAATATTACTTTCTGAAATAACGAAGTGATATAACGCGCTAAATATTCACCATGCAGTAATGTGAGCCGAAAGTAACGTGTTACCAAGTTCATTGTGGCAATACTGTGCATCACTAACATCAGCTCACACGTCCAATATTCCAAATGATATGCATTGTTAAGATCACGTGGGTTATATAGTGCCACGTTTTGTCACGTTTCGTACATATTTTGTTGACGGTTCAGTTTTGTTTCATGTATGTTTCATACTTGTTTCATTTTTGCAATTTACCTGATGTATGTATGCATGATTGTGTAAAAGTAATATCTAATTTAATATAATTATTACTAGTTACTTTTATCTCTAAGTAATATGTAACTGTATTACATAAACTTTCTTCAAACTAAAGAGTAATATGTAACGAGTTACTTTTTAAAAGTAACGACCCAACACTGACTACATAGCTACCTATTTAATAGACACAGTACCACGTATGGGGTCCCAGCAATGGTGCTTATTATAAGTGGTAGCACGTGCTCTGAATAGTTTCTATTATTTTTGGACGGTAGTAACACGTGCAACATTTGTTAGCTAGCAGTTGCAGCGTTTTTAGAGTCAACTATATTGCAACGTACAGCTGATTGAATAAGAGGTAAGACAGTAATTATTGTGAAGGGTGATGATTCGCCGGCTATCTAGACTCCATTCTTAGCCTCACCATACTTAGCCTCGCCATGTTGGAATTGTCCTTTACTAGAAGCGTAAGGCATGTACGGTACAGCTTGATTATAACTTGAAACACGCGTGTCACCTACACGCATGTATTTTGTAACTCTACTTGAGTATTTTTAAAAAACTCGCGTGTTTGTACACAACTGCACGAGAATTTCGCGTGCAGTACACCCACGTTATCTTCGTGATCGCCACGAGTAACCTGTAAGCTGCACCACACGAGTGTACTGGGACAAGAGACATGTGCGCGTTCAGTATGCGTACGCCAGTGATTTAAAGATGGGAAGGCTAAAAAGCAAACATAAAACATTGTTACCGTTATTCCAATCGATCTTGTCAGTCATCGTGTCTGTCAAATAAATGCGCCTGCTGACAAGCATGTGTTAGTCACAAAAAATCTTGCATAAACTTATTAGAATCACATGCGCACGTGATATGCATTTTGTTCTTAACAAAGATAATGGAAGGGCACGTAGCACCTTATCTTAAAGAAGTTGGGACTTGCAGGTAACCTTCCCGGCCAGTTACAAGGTACGTACGTACGTTGCTGCTCGTTTACATGCGTTTGTACTATACTCGAGCAGACTCCACGTGTCGAGTGCACAAGTTTATTTAGACTCGCGAGGAGTTTTTTAACACTCTGCGAGCAGTTGAGACGTCATCAATTTCTCGTGCACTCGCAAACATGCCACGATATTTTTGCTGTTCGTGTAGTGCATGTGTAACGCGAGTTTTTTTAAAGTTATAATCGAGCTGTACCGTATATTAAGTGTGTGTGCGTTGCGAATAACTTACAAGTAAGGTTTGTGTTGAGCGATGTCTCGAGGCTCTTGTTTATGCTTGTGATGTGGTTTGCATTTACCAAATTTGCTCGTGGATAAGTTAGATTATTCTCGTGCGCTCACGTGTGATTTTGTTCGTGTGTCAAATGACACGCGAGCAACTCGCGAGTTACACGCAAAAATCAATGGAAATCACGTGAGTATGGTACACGCAAGTGTCAAGTTAAAATTGAGCTGTACTGTAATTATCTCCCATTGTCAGTTTGTAATAAAGTGGAGTGACCTGTGCAGTTTATGTAAGAAAAAAATGTTTTCTTGTGTCGATTTTCAAGCAAGGCATGACTATACATTCAACCTGTACAGGTATAAATTTGCCAATGCGCCGGCGTCAAGTACAGCATTGAAGGTACGGCTGTCTACGTATATAATATGCTAAACAAAAACACCTTGGGTGTAAAGAAAGTGCGAGGCCAATCAGAAGTAGCATTGCAAACAGGTATACGTATGTATGACCAAAAACTTTGATATCAGTTGAGGCCAAGAAGTTACTTATCAAAAATCTTTTTCACTACTTGAATGACATACAATAGTTTATAGCATATTTTCACAACTATGATTGGCTTTGTCACTTGGCCACCTTTATTAATAATGATGGTGTGAAAAAGGTGGCCAAGTGACAAAGCCAATTATAGTTGTGAAAATATGCTATAAACTATTGTATGTCATTCAAGTAGTGAAAAAGATTTTTGATAAGTAACATCTTGGCCTCAATTGATATCAAAGTTTATGGTCACACATATGTATACCTATTTGCAATGCTGCTTCTGATTGGCCTCGCACTTTTTTTACACCAAGGGTGTTTTTGTTTAGCATATCACTACTTTTCTGGAAGTATAAACACATGTTATTACTAGCAAGCAGCAGAGAAGTACTGCATGGGCATAACTTGTACTTGCCTGGCATAACTTGTACTTGCCTGGCATACAATATTGCAAATTAAATTTTGAAGCATAATTTTGAAAAAGTCAAGCCAGAGATTTTTTTAAACTTTCACTACAGAGTGATACATCAATATAGATTGTATATCTGAAAGTTTACGCAAATCATTCGAAGGGGGTCCAAGTTATGACAACTATCAACCTGCAGTGTAATAGCCTTTCTCAAAAACATTCAAGTGTTTACTTCAGACTGATAATAGTATGACAAGTAGAGCATACATAGGAGAAGTTGCTGATACAAATTTGGCTGAAATCCATGAAGAAATGAGTGAGTTATTAGACAAACAAGTGAATGTATAAAAAGAGAGTTTGAAAAAAACTTCTGGGGTTCACGAAAGCTCCTGCAAGGCCCTGAAAAAAGTGTGCGATGAAAATAAAAGAAATAAAGAAGAAAAAACGACTGTCGCGTAAAAATTTTTGTGGTTACAGGAAGGCATTTATAAGGTTGTATCAGAAGAATGGCTGAATCAATGTCTATGAACTTCGGGATATTGATTCTTCAAACAATGAAGGTACTAATTGTCTAGTAAACGGGCGAATTGGGTGGGAAAGGATGGTTCATCGTGCGTAGTCGTACAACGGGCGCCATAAAACTCGCAATGGCTAGTACTTAGGAATGGTGGCACTTATTTCCTCCATTCTCGGTTTGTTGATTCTATATAGTAAGAACGTTGTGGGTCAGTAATAACTAAGCGATAGCTTTTAGCTAGAGCGTTTGTGAATTTGAGGGTGATGGTATGTGTAAATAACTCACTCAGTGGTTGTGTTGCTGCGTTTCTTCTTGGCCTCGCGACTCATTATCGTGAGTCTTGATATATAAGTGAGTGGAGAGTATATAAACTAGCATGAAGACCTGAGGATGGTGAGAGGAAGTTGTGTGATTACCTGTCACAGTTATCCTTTGACGTGTGTGTATACCCGTACATACACACGCGGCGGTTATTCTTTACCGTGTGTGTAGGCAGCATACGCACACGCGTGTGCAGGCTACACGCATAAAAAACATGTGTGAGTTACCTATGTGAGTCAAGTTGCCTTTGAGCTGTACCATAGTTAGTACGTATAGTCTAATTTACCAGCTTCTGGCAGATCTTGCCTTTAGCTGTCAGATAGTGGGTGAATTTATTCTTAATAGTGATAGGAGAAAGATTCATGGTAAGGCATACCATAATCTTGATATTCTACAAAAATATAAGTTACGTATGCATGTGTTGCATACTAAACAAAATAACTGAGCTAGTGAAACTAATACGATTAGCACTATAATAACTCCTTCACTTTCATCGTGTTACTTTCTCATCAGCTAGCCACTCTTTGCGATATTCTGCCAGCATCGCAACTGGACTTAGATGTGACCCAGATTACAAAATTTTAAATCTACAAGTAGACTTATGCCAATAATGTCAGCATAATTGTCATGCAAATTTTTAAGCATACTTAGTGCAAGCGTAATCTGCAGAGCAACAATAAAATAAACCGATGCTCCCTAATAGAACAGTCATTAGAACTGCTGTATTAGAGAGTATTATACGGATATTTTGAAGTTGACCAGGCGATCAAAATGACCTGAAGAAAAAGTGACCCATTTTACCCGGATATGTGGATTGACCTGACCCGGTTCCAACGCTGATTCATTTTGTATCTTTCTCTTCTCTTTTGCAGCATTTCTGTCATTTCCTGTTTGCGTTTATTTTATTCATGAATTCATGCAACAATTCTCTAGCCAAAACAAAAGGGTCACCAGCACGATTGTTTCCATTTCTATCCAAATTAATCATGCAACCAGATCGACATGTTAGATGATCATTTCTGTGTTTGTTTTTGATACGTATGTGAATCATGGAACCATTCTCTAGCAAAATAACAGGAGTTTGGTACGTGAGATGATATTTCATTTCTGGGTTCATGAATCATGGAGCCATTGTCCACTTGCTATACAGGGCAGCACATGCAATGATCGTTTCTGCTTCTGATAGTGTTGGTTTTTGCATTGTACGTACGTATTTGATACTTACAATTCTTAATACACAACAAGACTACACAATTATGTACAATACTGGTCAGCTTATATACGTACCAACAATATCCTACAATAATGTATGTACGTATGTA
Source organism: Spongia lamella (assembly GCA_963930835.1). NCBI lineage: Eukaryota > Metazoa > Porifera > Demospongiae > Dictyoceratida > Spongiidae > Spongia > Spongia lamella. The sequence continues at coordinate 7,028,916 of OZ005747.1, forward strand.
TGTACATGTTTACAACAGTGCATAAGTACAAAAACAAAAATGTATCTACGTACGTATCTACATAGCTACTTTTACACCATCATAAACAATGGGCTAATAATTGAGTGTTAATTACTAAATTATGTATCCATGACAATTTTATAAACTTACTATATATACATAGTGTCCCCTACCCTGTTTTAATACAATCATAAGGAATGCTGGAGAACTTTCAACATGAAGTAAAGCCCTAGCATAACATTGCATGTACTCGCACGATACATACATACGTGCATACCCACATTATGTGAGTACCTGCAAATTAAGTGAATAACTAAGTACGTATGTGGATGTTTTCAAACTCAATATGTCTGGAGTCCTCATAACGAATTTAATAGTCCAGTTTCATGCAAGCTAAAATATTTATGGAATGTTAATGAACCTCAAGTAACGACGGTTGCACAACATCCGGTTGCCACTTGGAGGCCGTAAAATGTACAGAAACCTATGGGACCCCGAGCTTTGGACGCCCATACTACGGCGTGGTGGCTTCTACTGGCCTGTTTACTACCATTACAATGCCATCAAATGGTAAGAGAGAAACTACATATGGTACAGCTCATGACTAAGTTTACACTCGCATGTACCATTCATGCGTGTGTTTATCAATTTTATTCGAGGGATTAGTCCGAGCTCGCGTGTCACCGCACGCGAGTCATACGTCGTGCGCTGCTGCTACACACGAGTCATGCTTCATACAATGCACTCAAGTCATGTATCGAGTGCTACACGCGAGTCGGACATGGCGTGCTGCACGCGAGTCAGATCTCGTGCGCTACACGCGAGTCATTGTATGTAGCTACGTATACGTACTACATACGTATCACTCCAAACTGAATACCAAACACGTGAATGAGTCCAAATGACATGAGACTGAGACAGGACATGCAGCTAAATTCTTGCACGTGTTCTTAGACAAAGCGCACGTGTTCTAACACAAAGCGCACATGATAAGGCGCTTAAGTGAAGGAGCTGGCGCTATTTGTGAAATCATTACAAGAAGACACGTTCCAAGATGCACTCCAATATGTTAAGCCTAAACAGGGCGTGATTTGATAAAGGAAGCACGGACAAACTTGTGTAAGTCTATACTGCACGACAAAGCGCATGACTGGATTTACTCGCGAGTGTTTACCACTCGTCAGTGATTACTCGCAAGCACTAAAGAGCACGACACGATTTACTCGCGAGCATTACTGACGTGCATGAAGTATTTATACGTGCGTTGTACCACTCGTGCGTTCAAGAACAACCCGCGAGTTATCTTCGAGATGTGTCGAGGCACGCCGGAGGACACGCGTGTTTTTGTAAACTTAGTCGAGAGCTGTACCGTATATAGTTTGTTTTTGCTACGGTACAGCTCAACTATAACTTCACTCACGCGTGACAGTCCACGCGTGGCTACACGCAGATATTTGCGTGTAAAATTCAAAAATTTCCCGTGGAAATCTTGATTTCACGACACATGGAGTACCACGAGACATGGAGTAGCATGAGACGTGGAGTACGTACCACGAGACGTGAAGAGCCACGAGACATGAAGTACCACGAGACATCTCATGCACACGGCGACCGGTCCAGCCTGGACTTATGGCTAAGCACAAACAAGTCCACGACTGTTGCATATAACGACGTGTAATAATAACAAACGTTATGCAAAAAAATATCGTCCATGAGTTCAGCATGAGCCGATTTCTTATTAATCTCAAGTGGTCGTGCACAACTGTTAGAAAATCAATGAGTAGCAAGCAGGGCATTAAATGGAAACTTGCGAACGGTATTATTGTGGTGCCTTCATCGCCAAAATCCACTAGGGCATGCGAAGCGCTTGGTTTTGGTCCTGTGAAAAAAATATTCATTGAACCATTAAAAGCCTGTGATACCCTCTAGTAACTGACCTAAAGGGCTTTGTACAGCGCGTCTCACGGAGCGGCCACTTGCCATTTCTTCTCCCGTTCACCTCGTGCATGTGTGCCAAACAACAAAATGGTTTAAGTTCGTCACGTGACACATTAATTTAATTCATAAAACGACTTAGAACTTTCGTGCGCCACTAAAAATTCATCAAGATTTTATATGTGCGCTACTGAAGAGTCGATACGTGACATTGTGCTGGTAAACCAACAGAATATTGGTGTAATGTAATGCGATAGACTCGGTAAGTACGTTTTTACGTGCATGTGAGTGCATGCGTGTTTTGTTCCACGCCTGAGCTTCCACGAGATGTACACTTCCACGCGAGAGCTTCCACGAGATGTACACTTCCACGCGTGAGCTTCCACGAGACGTGTACATTACATGACACGACTAACCGTGGTCCACGCAAACACGCAACGGGGATGCATTGTAGTATTGCCGTGGTACCACGCGTGATCACGCGTGTAAAAATGAAGTTACAGTTGAGCGGTACCGTATTTATGGCTTACATGTACGTACGTACACACATAATATCGCCTGGTTCTCGCTGATACTACAATGCATCGTCACCTTTCGCACATCATCAGCTCCAGCATGACTTGCACTTTACGAATTCGTTCTTAAAATTAAAAAAAATTGGTATGGTTTAAGCACCCAAGACGCCCAAAGCTCAGAGTCCCATATGTAGGTTTCTGTACATTTTACGGCCTCCAAATGGCAACCGGATGTTGTGCAACCTCAATTAGCAACCACTTTACAACCACAACATACCTTGGTTCTTGCTTGAAACTGGACTATTAAGGACTAGTTGATAGTAGTGGCCATATTGATCTTAAGAAGATATTCAACTGATAAACACCTGTCAACGTGCTACGTACGATGCATGTGATGTAATGGTGTAATAACAGTACTATTGATGTGCAATATCAAATATTTTATATATTACTTATCACGATTATTGCACATCAAATTTATCACGATACAATAATTATCACGATAATTATAATATCTCTTTACCTGTGTGAATGATAGTGGAATAAAATACTAAATTAGAGCACAAGGTATAGTGGTTATTTAATACTCCCCACTATAAAATGACAGTAAATACCCTACCAAAGCTCATGAGTATAACAAATTGACCATTATTTTCATATAAAATGATCATATGCACACATGTGGCGATATATCGATATACGATATCGATAATATTGCACATCACTAAACAGTACTATGTAATACGGTACACCAAGATGCAATAAGCCATATAAGGGCACCTCAGATAGAACTTTGTAAAGCAAAGTGCTCAATGAATGGCACATACGTAGCTGCCAAATCTTTGGATATTATCAGTAGCACATGCAGTGCCATCTCCTTTTACCCACTGATGTGATAATGGCAAAGCAGGTGTATTTAGCAACATGAGTGCATGTTAAGACACAGAGCTCCAATACACAGAGCTACAATACTTGCAATAAACACATGGGATCTCATGAGCAATTCTCATGTCACAGTTGAGCTGTACTGTAATATACAGTAGTGTATGGGTACAAACACGATTATATATACGAAATGGTCCATGAGACTTCTAGAGATATACTGTATACGCAGTGCGCATCCATATATTACGATGTTTGAGCAAGTATTTTGTAACACAGGTAAAGTTATTTAATTAATTAATTAACCCATTAGCTGCTTACAATGCCATATGCTGTCCTGGTGGCATAACTCACCTGGATATACCTCTATAAACAAGCTACAACTTTTATTGGGTGTTTCAGTAGCCAGTATGCCTATTCCAGAAAAATCACATCTCTCTGTGTTGGTTTATAATGATAACCGAGTACCTTGTAGACCATTGTACGAATCAGCCTGAAAAACCTTGTCAACGCAGAAAAGTTATACGCACATAGCTACGTATAGTGATGAATACATAGATTAGCTATCTATTATAAAATCGTGATATATATAGAAGAAACGAGCTTGAAAGTTGATTGTATGGTTGATTTCTTTCACCATCGTGAGCGTTTACACATGTGTATTGCTATCCTTTGTTTGAAAGGGGAACAAAAACAGGTTTGTGAACCATCGCTGTTCATACTATTGAAAGAGTAGCAGTAAAACAAAATTTTACTACTACGTACATATGTAGCTATGTAATACATATATGGTACAGCTCAATTTAAACTTGACACTCGCGTGTACCAAACTTGCATGCGCTTTACAGAATTTTTCGAGTAACTTATTGAAATCCGCGAGTGGTTCGCGTGTTCATTGTATCTACACGAGAACGCACGAGAATAATATGCCTGCTCTTGAGCTTATTTGCAAGCAAATCTAATACGTAACTCTCATCACATACAAGTCTCGTCACGAGCATAAACTAGAGCCTCATCATGAGTACAGGTGTATAAAGAATAACCTCGACAACAATCTTTCTGCTTCTATATATACAGAGCAATTAATAACAAACCTTATTTTATTCACCTTTTAAGTATTGGTGGCACACATTTGCATTAGGCCACTCCAACTTGTAATTATGTTTCTGGTCCTATACATTTTAATTTTAGATGCGGGCGGGCGGGAATTCAGCAACAAAGCAACAAATAAATTGTTATAAAATTCCAATGCCAGGAGGTCCAATGGGCATAATTTTTCCAAGGAAGGACGAAGCGATTGCTGTTACGGCACAACACGGCACAGTTCACTGATGTCATGACGCTAAAAATAATTTTAAAAGTTGACAACTTACAACTGAAGGAGTGTGAAGCTGAACAAGAACATGGCACTATTAGAAATATACAAAGCAACCATGAAAACTTGCATGTGAGAAATAACTTACACATGCGCATTGCTATATTTCTAAAATTTGGAACTATTCAAAAAGTGATGCAGGCGGTGGACCAGAAACATAATTACAAGTTGGAGTGGCCTTAACACACGTGGCATTGTCCACGCCATTGCATGAGCACCATGGCACAAGAACCAGCTAACAATCACCATAAAGTGCTCTTTAACTTACTAAAACTTTCCTAAATAATAATAGCGACTATTTAGTGTAGAATTACACATCAACTCATCTTTTCAGAAAAACTATAACACGCAATACCATATACGGCAAAACTTTCGAGTGGGAAAACTTTCACGATTTTCGCGGTTTTTTGCTCTACCGCGAATGTTTTACGACAAATAGGTTAGCTAGCAATAGACATTCTTATAAAAGAAGCTGCTACCACGGAAGTTTTCCCGTGAACGTTTATTTTGTATTCCAACCGCGAAAGTTTTCCCACTTGAAAGTTTTGCCGTATACGGTAGACCGTGACGGAATCGTATACCCCAGTAAATGAACATCTAGTAGGCGTGGCAGTTATAGAATAAGCACATTGAGCAATGAAAGGTGTGCCACTTATAATAAATGCCGATGATATGTTTAGCTTCATGTTTTACCCATTCGAAGTACGTACTTCACACACTGGCTGGTAATGGAACCGTCAAGGCAATAGAGGAGCCATATGGACAAGCTATACGTGTACTGTATTACACGTAACGCGATTGCTCGCAAGTAAAGTAAACTACACTCGAGCGCACTTCATGTGCGTACAACTCATCACGAGGATCAAATGTATGCCATGAACCATGCGCTTGCAGCAAACTCGCCAGTTCCGTTACAAATTTCTCAAGCAACTGTACTAGGACACGCATGCAAGTGTCAAGTTTAAATTGAGCGGTACCATATGTGCTGCTGGCTAGGTTGAGTTGATAATATATATGTAGCTTCCGGGGAACAATAAGACATTCGAGATACAAAAATTCATTTCGCACAAAATAATTGAGGGTGTGATAATTGCATTATCATCCGTTTTGCCGGAATATCTTCTTTCATAATTTTCTCGCCTTTCTACAAACTAAACGAATAAAAAGGAAGTTAGTGAGGGATGAAAAGAAACACTAAGGTGCAGTGGATGAATCTCTTCAGCGGAATAGCAGTTTCGTAAACTGGACGCGATTTCCTTTGTTGTGTGAAAAATATGGAGCCATACTCCTAGTGCTAGTGAGTCTTACGGCAGGCAGACAGTCTGGCTGACAGTCAGTCAGACAAAATTTCAAAATTTTCAAATCTCTCTACAGATCATATCGTTAGGTTTTTCAAGGAGTTTAACGAAGGTACAGTTTTGTTATAGTGTTACAAACAGATTTTAGTAGGTTTTTTTTTGTGAAAAGTATATTGTGAGGCGTGTTATGGAGGCGTACGAAAGTTGGACGCCATGTTTTTTCGTGTCGATCCCTACTATTAAGTACTACCGTACTTAATGATATATGTATTATGAAAGCAATATACATAATATGACGCTAGACAAAACTTATACATACGTACGTACATAGTATGTACAACATACGTATGTAACAAATTCTTACTCAAAATGCTTACACACGTACATTCAGGGGATCCTTTAATATCATCTAAACTTTTTAGATTTTTTATATCGTCCACACTGTTTGGATCAGTGCTAGCCATACCTCCTAAAATAAAAAATGAATAAACAGTGTAATAAAATCAGAGCACTATGAACGCATTTATGTTTTTATTAATCAAAATACAATAGTAACTAGTGCGTACATACGGTACATAGCTATGCAATGAAGAGTTTGTCCACTGAAAGACTATATGCATGCATGCAGCTCCTTCCCTTCTGGAGTTAATTAAAATTAGCAGAAGCCAGGTATTGTCAAATTCAGTCACATTTGTAATTTATTGGTAATTTTGTTATAATTCATATACACATTATTTGGTTAGAGATTCATGAGAAAGGTTAGATTACTAAATTAATTTTTCTGTTTCAGTATTTGAAGGTCCTCTCCACCCCCTGGACAGTTTTGTCCAGGAGAAGACAGTAAGTTTGTCACACATCAGCCCAGTGCACTATGCTGTTATCTGAGCATTTGTCAAAGGTGACATGCTCATCGGTGGAAGAATATCAGACGAATTAACAGGCTCACTATTACGTATGGCTAGGTATTATTATTATTATTATCTAATTTTACCAGTTAGGCACTGAAAGGGATACACAGAAGGTGTTAACCTGTAAAGAGTGCTTACCTAAAGCCATGGGAACCTATTAGAATCAAATGGGGTAGGTATTACGTATACTGTCTGTACACATCTTACATATCATGCATTACTTTAATACAAACCACATTAGTACACCTGTGACAATGGCATAATTATGTTAGTCAAATAAAAAGCCTTTACTAAAAATCTACTATGTACATATGCACATTTACCATTATACACCCATCACACTGTCACAAGTAATTTTAGTATTACCACTAGGGCTGCACCGATTCCAACTTATACCGATACTTCAAGTACCAAGTACTCAAGTGGGAAGTATCTGCAAGTACAAGTACCGATACTACATGTACATACCTAACAGTGTGCAACTAAACTCAGTCACTTGTAGTTGTAAGTATAATATTTTAAATTTATAAATGTATGTAAGCATACAAAATATTCAAGAAACTGTATCACGTACCATTATAGTAATATATGTACTACTGCAGCTGTACAAAAGTGAATGAAATCAATTATACTAATCATCATACAGTAAGTCTGCTAAGTCAGTAACAATTTAACAATCAGGATAATAGTTTAATCATTGTATCACTGTACCACAATAATTACTTTACTATCAATCAACAAATGTTAAGTTCTTGCATGTTTAAAAACAACAACATTTCTGCTCTGTTGGGATCAAGGCAATGACGTTGGTCACTGATTATGTGTCTGGCTGTACTGAACAAACATTCAGAAGCAACAGATGCGGCAGGAATGCTTAAATATTTCATTGCTAATTTCGCCAGTATTCCAAGACTGAAGACTGGTAGTTATCAAATTAAATTTGCAATATTTGCTGACTGCAGAACAAATGATATTTTTCTAAAATCTGGGAGAATACAGTGAGCTGTCAAGCTTAACATGGAGTCTTGAGCAACAGAAGACCATATATCAGTAGTACAGCTGAAATGATCAACCTCTTCAAAGAATATCATGATGCCTTCCTTTACTTTGTGGTATAAATCAGGGATGGCCACTTCAGCAAAATAACGCCTACTAGGTAACTTATACCTGGGTTCTATACCTCTAAAAGTCGTTTGAACCCATCATCATCAACAATGGAGAAAGGTTGATTGTCCAGAGCAATTATTTCAGCGACATATCTAGTAATCTTCTGTACCATTGGGATGATTAAATCCAAACGGCGTGACTTTTTGAACAAAATCATCCTGAACTCCAACAGATTTGTCCTTGCATACCTTTGGCTTGTGTCGCTTCTTCTTCCGCTTGTAAGGTGCTGTATTCGGCTTCATGGTTTAAAAGTAGGTGCTTCAGCAAATTGGTTGTCCCGTATATCTTCAGACTTTTGCCTCCTCGTGACAAATGAGATTTACAGTGATTACAAATCATTTTGCTTTCATCAGCTACGCTCGCAGTGAAATGGTTCCACACCACACTATGCATACTGGAAGGTCTCGAGATGCCATTTTACACACGCACGTGATACATCACAGAATCGATGCTCATGCAGTAACCGATTCCGATACTTTAAACATATGACAGTATCGGCACGATACCGATACCAATACTAGAATCGGTGCAGCCTTAATTATCACAAGTGTGATATGTGAAATAAAGCATGAGCCGATCTACTAATAATAAAGTACAAGGCAAAGACGAATGCTTTTTAGTATCAAGGCTGCTCCCTGAAGGATTTATTGTGGGCACACATACGTATCATAAACAAGACAATATTCTAACTGTTTTAACTCATTAAATACTTACGTAAAAGCTTTGATATAAGGTTCATTGAGCTCAATGTCATTACACAGCACCAGTTTTGGTGAAATTTACAGCCACATATGTACGGTGCCGCTCTAAGGTAACGTCGCATTACTGTTATTATTACTATTACGTCGCATTACGCAAATTTTTGTCAAGTAAACAGCATTACTCGATCGAGTTTCGTGTACTGAAGCACTCGCAGCATGTGAAGTGACGAGTACTCGAAGTAAACTCGAGTGCATGATTTACGTAAGTACTGCATGTACGTGACAGGCCTTATAGTGACAAAGCGCAAGTAGACGACGAGTACTCAAGTGGGAAGAGTAACTTTCCGAGTCAACTTTAGTTTCCTTTACATGTACTATGTAACGTGCGGTAAAAGCCTAACACGCATAAAATATTAATCTATCAAGCTCTATTGCCGCATAGATAATAATTTGCTCGAAAAATATTAAGATACACCTATGTGCATTGTTCTTTTATTGTGTTGCCTTCTTTGCCAGTCACAAATAATAAAATGATGAAACTAATCCTATTTTAATCACTAACAAATTGAAGAACAAGCAAAATTGATGCACTGAGACCAGTACAGCGACTACATTGTAAAACATGTCACTGCTTATGTGAATGCCCAAGTATTATTTTAAAGCATAGCGTACAGTTCTAATAATAAATCTCAAGCAAACATCTCTAGTGATTCGAGCTTTGTGTGAACGCGAGTATCTTCAAGTTAGTAAACCCTCGAGTGTTTTATCCCTCGACAGTCGCTCGAGAGTGATCGAGTTCAGCGTATCGAGCATTCGAGTGACGAGTGTGTAAGTTGCAGGCGAGTGCAACGTTACCTTAGAGCGGTACCGTATGTACGTAGATCTTACTCTCTCCTCCTCATACCTGTGCTTACATTAACAAGATTGTTCGCATGCTACAAAATAAAATGAAATGGATAAGTGGCATCATGTTGTTTATACCCTTGGTATAGTTGGTTTGCATTCACTGTGCGGTTGAGCCAGCTATATGTCTAACTAGATTAACATATTTTGAATAGGCCTGTCCACCATAAGATGCAATTTAAATTAATTGCGGTGACATCAAGTCCAGAGTACCATTGGAGCTGTGTACTCCAAGTTAAAAATCCATGAATACTACCATAAGTTTTGTATAATTATGTCATCTTTTGTACAGGAAACTTATAGTGAGTAATAATAACATAGTAGGTATGTCTGGAGATCGCTGTATCGTTGTCGGAAAAGGGCTAAACTGAGCTGGCTTGAGCTGGTGCATGCTTTACTTCAGATTTGAGCAAGAAGTGGCTATGGAGTGAAGAAGTCAGGTTACTATAAGCAAGCGCTAGGTCCTTTACTCTTATCTAACTGGCATTTTAGGAAAGATAACCCAACCAACGGTCCTGATAAAACATTAGGCGCTAGATTTACATCTCCTAAAAGCAAGGGATTTCAACGGCACAAAGTCCTCACCTTGTATTCACAGCAGCCATCGCTAGTTCCTTCCTCTAGCCTGCCTGCACTGCTATCAAAGCCGGCACTATTACGATTCGATACTTATTTCAACTACCAATGGCCTAAATTAGATTGCCTTCCTCGCAGATTCTACAGACAGCAAGTTGACATGATTGTTCCCGATTGTTATTCATTATGGAGTCCAGACTCCATCTCCAGTCAAATTTCCAAATTTCTTCGTTAGTAATGAAACAGTAGAATCTTGCTCACATACGGCTACTTTACAATGCTATAATTATCTACTCCTAAGTCTGATTATCACACAACCACCACCAATTAACAACTTATGCTCATGACTATTTTGTGGCATTCAGGTTATTAGAATATACTGTACTATATAAAAAGTAGTGGTTTATACTTAATTGCTTGTAGTACGGCTTCTGTACATACTTTTCTTTATGATGGACAGGCCTATTTACTGCAAATAATGGAAGCTGTGGTGTTAGAAGTCTATGAGAAAGAAGCCCTATTTAGGCCACAAATCCAATTAGCTATATTGCATAAGATTAAGAATATACTTATCTTGTAAGATAACAGTCAGCAGTTTCAGGTATCCAGCATGAGTATACTGGAATAAACTGACGTAGAGTATAAGGCACACATTTTGTGAAAAAACCAAGGTTATATTTTCATAGCTTCACAGCAATTCTCCACATGCACGACTATTTTTGTAGTAGTGCTAGCTAACAGAGTTGAGTGCACCTTAATTTGACAAGATAAAAGACAAGCATAGAAAATAGCCTTATTGGTTTCAGGCTATTTTAATGGCATACTTTGCCATCTGGACTTATTGTACTGCATGGTGTTTAGTGCTTTCATTAGTATGCTTTTGAGGGTACTACATACCTTTGAAGTCGGTCCATTTATATAAGGATGAGACAGTTTGTCTGTAAACAGCTAAGAATATGTACGTAGCAACTAACGCTATGGGCAAATCTAGAGGGGGGGAGGGAGGCAACAGGGTGCCTGGGGGTACAACCCCCTTAAAGTTATAGGGTAATTTATGTTACACAGCATAAAGTTTCTGTAAAGGATACTTCTGTACCTTTATAGTAGAGGGGCAAAAGGTGAAGTTGGGGGGCACTGCCCCCTTGCCCCTCCCCAAATCCACCTATGACTAACGCCATTGGAAAATACAATAATAAAGTTTGTATTAAAGTTTTAATACTTATTGATACACTGATCGGTAATTGACCGCTTACACTACATTTTCTTTTATGACTACTGCTCGACTGCTTTACTCATATCATCATATACACTATTCCACTAGGAACCTGTAAGGAGGCTATAAACCTGTGGACAGGGAGTCAGAACCAGCGTAACTGGTCAATTATTGGACGGTATGAATTATCAGACAAGGTTTCATGTACTGAAACATGCGTAACATAAGCGGATAGTATTACAAGAAGCATAGTATACAGATTTAACTAACAGCAAAAGAATGGAAATTAATAATTTTTATCCACATCAAACCAGTAAACAAAGCATACTAAGGCTGCTACTGTACTTTCACCAGTTTGGCTAATTTTCCAAAATACAGCCAAGTATAAATACCTGGCTTACTTGGCATAACATCCCTTACATTCTGCAAAAATATCTAAAGGATCCATCTAACCTATAAGAAACTATGCTACAAAGTTCATGGCTGTCTGATAACTCATCCTAGAAAAAGTTACGGCATCCGATAAATGGTATGCATGTCCGATAATTGATAGCCAACACCCCGTGCGCTTTTGCATGCCACGGAAAATCTAATTACATCACAAAGATGGACAGTAGTTTCCAAAGAGACCAAAGAATGGGCTATCGATTGGTGAAAATTGGAAGTCAGTATGACGGATACTCGTAAAGTTACAGCAGTAGGTCGAAATGTGCTCAGAAATGTGTCTGATAAATGCTATTAACTATTAACTTTTTTGACAATTGAATGAACAAAAATCCCAGGCCAGTACCGTGACTTGAACCCCAGGCGTCACCCAATCTAGGTGAGAGCCAAGGGAGCCACACAGCTGGGATCCGGAATGTTGTCTGCATTCAATGTATACTTGACAGTACTGACTTCTTGCAGATAAAGGGGTTTGGTTTATCATAATTATGTATATACAATTTACCGGGTCGCAACGAAACCTGAATCTCATACACTTTTCTCCGAATCTCATTCTCCAAGGAAGCTCCGTTTTTATCCGGTTATTCATCACATGATTAAACATTATCTTGGAAATTGGCTATCACGTGCACGCTGATTGGTTATCACGTGAATCTTGCCGAATCTCTTGCTGAATCTTCAGTGAATCCCTGAATCTCTTGCTGAATCTTGAGCGAATCCATGAATCTTTTGCTGAATCTTGAGCGAATCCCTGAATCCCGTAATTTTTAGTAAATTCTGCTGAATCTGGAGCAAATCCCTGAATCTTGCGTGAATCCGTAAAGATTCCGAATCTCGTACGCGATTTCATCTCGTTACGGACCCCTCGCAATTTACTGATAAGAAGCACAAGTATTCAATGAAACAATTTATTAATGAACGTACACAACATATTGTTACCTTTACCTATGTTTAACTTTAAGCACCACGCTACAGCCCAGTATTTCCCAGGATGTTGCCCTGCCGAAAATCGGGAGGAGTATCCTCAATGGTGACAGTTATTTCTCTAATAAAGTTCAAACATGCAGAAATAAACACAATGCTAGACACAATGTAATCTGTTACCTTCTTTAACCACTAATTGCTCACGTGCCCTTAGGTAAGCACGTGAGCGATTATAATTATTAGTGATTCAAGAAGATTGTATCATGTTTATTTCTGTCTGAATTTTGTGATTAGAGAAATATAATTGTCACTATTTGCTAACCATTTCGAGGCTACTCAGAGTACCCCCAGATTTTCTCCGACAGAGCTCGCGGCAGAGCAAATTCCGGCTGTAGCGTGGTGCTTAACGGGGTGCTTAACAGTTACACACAGGTAAAGGTAACTTGTATGTTTACGTTCATTTAAAGTAATAATATCATTAAGATTTGTGCTGCTCATCAGTATTAATTAGTAAAGTTTTCATTAAGAATGCGTACGGGCATGTCATACCGGTATCTAGTTATCACGGCTAGTCTGGCGTAGCTGACCTTAACTACGAAGGTCTGGTCTGCTTAGTATCGCGCTGGCATAGTCAACCTGAGCAAGAACTGCATGAGCTGACTATGTCAGACTAATAATTGCCTTGCAGAATAGCTACTGCCCACACCAGGGGCAGGGGAAGCAGTTGCAGATTGGGTAGGTAGTTCTGAATGAAATGCTATCCAATTATCTAATATTGTGTGAGGCACAAGCATGCTAAAGGCAGGGGGTCTGGGGGCATGCCCCCCAGGAAATTTTTGAAAATGACTTGCTGAGATTGAATCTGAGCCACTTCAGGTGTCTAAGGTGGATACCTGAAGGTGAACAAGTTTTGATACTTTTCTTCGTTGTGGTTTATATGTAGCTACTGTTCTAGTTGATAAATATTATGACAAATAGAATATTATGACAAATAGCAATGATAGAAGTTCCTATTAGGTAATTTGTGATAGCGCTCTCAGTTAGTTTATAGCTAATATATTCATTGCTGAGACATTTCCCATAGTTAAGCAGCACTTTAAACCTCAGCTAGTAAAAGTTGGATAGGCAATTACCTACCCTGCCTACTCAGTTCCGTTGCTAGGGATGGGCAGTAATGATTTTCTTGTATAGATTATTGTACATTTAATTTATCATGATAATCACGATTATTGTGTACACATTAATAATAATGTTTATTCTTAGAACTACCAGTTTAGCATAGTACATATGTAAACATTTTAACCCATGAACTGTCCATTCTATTGATTGTCACGATAATTACACAATAATGGCAGTTTTCTGATTATTGTTTACATCCAAAAATGCACGATATCAATTATTGTAAAGCAAAATTATCGCAATTTTGACGGTTGTGTGGTTAATTGCCCATCCCTATCTGTCTCCCCTTCACACATAATAGCATAAATCCAAAATAAAGTATATTTTAAAAGGAGCCTGTGAAACAATTAGAATACTTTACTAGTGCGTGTGCATGAAAGAGTTAGAATATAGTAGCATCCAGTGTTTTCACATGGTTACAGGAAGGAATGAAGCATTACTTTGTATTACAGGTCATGTAACTACGTATTTATATTCACAAGGTAAGCAAGAACATACAGTCATTTGTGCAAAAAGTGCACCAGCCAAAACTGGACCAGCTAGACTGTTAGAGCTGCCTCTGTGATACATTCTCACAGAAGTTTATTGAAATGTTGTCAATAATAATTGACCACTTACATTATTTGGTAGGCGTTAACACAGATTTTCCGTACATAAGAAGGTGTACAGATTTCAGTAATCAATTATTGGACACGCATGCCAATTATTCATACATACCTTCTAAGGGGTTACGCCCATAACACCCCCACTCCATACGTATATGTACTACTTTGGTTAGAAAACTCCTTGTATTTACTTAAACACGTTACTGTAGCATGTTTTATCTTATAAAGTACTGAAATGACACTTAAATTTTAGTGTGTTTTATACAAATACATCATTCTTTAGTAAGGGAGTTCAAATGACTCCTTTGATCCCACTGGATTCGCCTGGAAAGGTCAGGGTATTATGAGGGTAGTTCTGAATCATATGTGATCCATGAATTTCATTATAATACAAACAGACTTTTGAAATTTGAAATAATATTTTATATATGGATGCGAGAATCATTTGAGTTCAACCTGTAACTTTTTATAGCACATAAACAAATGTACTGGATTCAAACAAACCTTCAAAGGTTCCATATATATACGTATGTACTTCAGTACATAATGGTCATCTGTGCAGTCCTTGTCTCTTGTGTGAGCAGTCAAAAGGTGAATATATAATTGCCAGCCACACATGTTATAAGAAGAAGGTATTTTAAAGGTCCATATGTTTTCACTAACAATGAATATCTATGACAAAAGTAAGTGAACCTGTGTTATAAAAAAATATTCGTTGAAGCTTCGAAGGTTTTGTAGACAAATGTTTTATATCCAAATTAAGGCAACTGATACTGGTTAGCTAAATATAGCTATATATACATAAGAAAATAAATTATCAATTATAAAAATATAGTGATAAATTTATATACATCATGTAGCACAAAAACCACAAAAACCATGACAATGAAAATACAATATATAAGCTCATGGTTAATTAACAGCTATTAGAGAAGCCATTTACTTATTATTTTCCAGTGAAGCCATACATCAAAGAAATTTGTAGGGAATAAATAAAAATATATATCACTCTGACACCTGGTCTGACTAGTATAACCTGCATATTCCTTGTCTGAGGTGGTATAACTAGTCAGTTTTGCTGAACTTGGCATGATATGCACACCATTTCTCAAGAACTTTGATCTTACAACCCTTTTTTACAGTGAAGCCATACATCAAAGAAATTTGTAGGGAATAAATAAAAATATATATCACTTTGACACCTGGTCTGACTGGTATAACCTGCATATTCCTTGTCTGAGGTGGTATAACTAGTCAGTTTTTGCTGAACTTGGCATGATATACACACCATTTCTCAAGAACTTTGATCTTACAATCCGTTGTCATGGCAAGCAGTCATTATGACAGCTATGCTTTGAGTTTCTCATTTATACATTCCATGCTCAAGTGAGTCAATATTCAATCTTGGGTATGTGTCAGAGAATATATTACCGTATAGGCAGTAATTTTCGAGGGATGAAATTTTCACGAGTAAAATGGCCTTCGTGAAAATATAACCATAAACACTTCATGCATCATCAATTATACTATTGCCTGTGTAACGTGCATCCTCCAGTCTTCAGGTGTCTCGTGAACAAATAAACACGAAAATCCTATTTTTCAGCTTTTAGCAAATTTTTCATGCCTCGAAAATTACCACCTATACGGTATACACTTGCTCTATTATTATATTATTGCACAAATGTATTTATAACCTAACAAATGTAGTCTAGTTGTGATTGTGAGTGAAGCTTTTAGTTGATTTATTACTTATGTGAGTTGGTGTGTCATGTAATATAGTACTTATAACATGGGCACTTGGGATTCACCTGCCCCACACCCTTGGGCCTGTGGCCCTCGGGCTTGGGCATATATGTCAGGCAAATCCCTCTTGTCCATGTTATCAAGACTCACGATAGTGAGTCGTGAGGCCAAGAAGGAGTGCAACAACACAACTACTGAGTGAGTTATTTACATGTAGCACTGTCCTCAAACTCGCAAACGCTCTAGCTAAGCTGCCATGAAAGCTATTGCTTAGTTATTACAAACCTACAACGTTCCTACTATATAGAATTAATAAACCGAGAATGGAGGAAATCGGCACCACCATTCCTAACTACCAGCCATTGCGAGTTTATGGCGCTCGTTGTGTGACTACGTACGACAAACCATCCTTTCCCGCCCAGTTCACCTGTTTAATAGAGAATTAGTACTTACCTTCATAGTTTGAAGAATCAATAACCCGAACGAAGTTCATCGAAATTAGTTCAGCCATTCTTCTGATACGTACAACCTTACAAAGTCCTTCCTGTCACCACAAAAATTTTTATGCAGTAGTCGTTATTTTTTCTTTCTTTCTTTCTTCATTTTCATCGCACACTTTTTTCATGGGCTTGCGGGAGCTCTCGTGAACCCTGGAAGATTTTTTCAAACTCTCATTTTGTACATTCACTTGTTTGTCTAATAACTCACTCAGTTCTTCATGGATTTCAGCCAAATTTGTATCAGCACTTCTCAGATGTATGCCCCACCTGTCATACTATTTTCAGCGTGAAGTAAACACTTGAATATATTTGAGAATGGCTATTACACTGCAGGTTGATAGTTGCCATAACTTGGACCCCCTTCATATGATTTGTATAAACTTTCAGATGCACAATCTGTATTGATGTATCACTCTGTAGTGAAAGTTTAAAAAAATTCCGGGCCTGAGTTTTTCAAAATTAAGCTTCAAACTTTAAATTAATATAATGCGTGCTAAGCAAGTACATGTTATGCCCATGCAGTACTTCTCTGTTGCTTGCTATAGTAATAACATCTGTTTATATGTACTTCCAAAAAAGTAATGATATACTAAACAAAAACACCCTGGGTGTAAAAAAGTGCGAGGCCAATCAGAAGCAGCATTGTAAATAGGTGTGTGTGACCAAAAATTGTGATATCAGTTGAAGCCAAGAAGTCACTTATCAAAAATCTTTTAACTACTTGAATGACATACAATAGTTTATAGCATTATTATTTTCATAACTATGATTGGCTTTGTCACTTGGCCACCTTTTTTGTACCATCATTATTGTATAAAGGTAGCCAAGTGACAAAGCCAATCATAGTTGTGAAAATATGCTATAAACTATTGAATATCATTCAAGTAGTTAAAGGATTTTTGATAAGTGACTTCTTGGTCTCAACTGATATCAAAGTTTTTGGTCGCACATACCTATTTACAATGCTGCTTCTGGTTGGCCTCACACTTTTTAAACCAGGCGCGTGCCTGGTTTCTTGAAATCATTTTCGTGAAAACATCGTTGTGTGTGTGTGTGTGCGTGTGTGTGTGTGCGTGCGTGTGTGTGTTGCCCTCCAGGCTATTAAAAACCATTCACATGAAATGAAGCCTGAATAACCAATCAAATAAGTCCTACTGCTTTTCTATGACACTTGCAATTGATATTATTGATGGGTGGGGCCTTAGTGAAGAAGCGCGTCGTGAGTTACTGCTGAATAAGAACAAGGTAATGCAGTGTTAGCCATTGATTCCATAGTAAAAGCCTTTTGAACAGCTGTACATTACTAACAAGATGGAGCCTTTCAGTTTTGAAAGTGGGCGTACCGTGCAGGTTGTGGAGCTTATAATACAAGACTAGCCTATAGTGTTACAGTAAGAATTTCGGCTTAAAACAACTTTGTACTACTTTTAAAAAGATTTAGCACTAAAGTACTAGAGTATAAAGCCGGTTTAAGCAAAAGAATTAGATTTGTATGCGTTGCTATGTGCCCCTTAGTGATGAGTCTTTGCTCACATGACTTGCTCATGATGTCATTAATTACTATTACAATATACTGAATAGCAGTTGATTGACAATGGTTTAATTTAGACATTGCCTGGTTTTTAGATGGTAGAACATCAACTTGTTTACACCCAAGGTGTTTTTGTTTAGCATAACTTATACTAACACCATGTGGTTAGGACGATATCTAGATATCACCCAAGAAAAAGCCATGAAAATGAAGGCTATACATAAAGCAGCCAGCTGTTTATTGTATAAAGAAAGCTTTGATACGTGCGTAGGTAACATTGTGTTCATTGTAGGCAGAAGCATAGACCTTTGTAAGCAAGTTACGGTTAAACTTTAAGAAAACTTGCGTGCGCAATTACACACGCACTACACGAACAGCAAAAAATTCGTGGCGTGTTTGCGAGTGCACGAGCAACTGATGATGTCTCAACTGCTCGTGGAGAGTAAAAAACTCATTGTGAGTCTAAATACAGTAAGTTCGTACACTTGACACGTGGCATCTACTCAAGTATACATTGTAGGAACACATGTAAATATGCAGCAACGTATGTACGTAAAATTAAACTGGCCGGGAAGGTTACCTGCAAGTCCAACTTCTTTAAGTTAAGGTGCTACACACCCTTCCATTATCTCTTGTTAAGAACAAATACCGTATAGTGTAAATTATTGGTGGCGGAAAATTTTGACGAATCGCTTTTCAAGATATATTTGACAGGTAAAAAATTGACGAATGCACTTAAGATCATCTTTCACTTGCTCTTTTGCTAGCTCCTTCTCTGATTTAGTGGGCTTAAAATTTTTTAATAATGCCATTTTCTGAGTCACGTGAGAACTTTGATGAGTGAAATTTTTCAAATCACTTACAATTCATCAAATTCATCAAAATTTTCTGTCACCAATAATTTATGCTATACGGTATGTAAATTACGTGCGCTTGTGATTCTAATAAGTTTATGCGATGTTTTTATTGACTAACACATGTCTGTCAGCAGGAATATTTATTTGACAGATACGATGACTGATAGGATCGATTGGAATAAAGGTAACAACGTTTCTGTGCTTGCTTTTTAGCCTTAAATCGTGCGTATGCATACTGAACGCACATGTGTCCTTTATCCTAGTACGCTCATGTGGTGCAGCTTACAGGTTACTCGTGGCAATCACAAAGATAACGTACGTGTACTGGCCACAAAATTCTCTTGCAGTTGTGTACAAACACGCGAGTTTTTAAAAAATACTTGAGTAGAGTTACAAAAAACATGCATGTTACCCACTCACGTGTTTAAAGTTTAAATCGAGCTGTACCGTATAACCCAGGTACGTATGTTCATATGATAATAACAAAGATACCATACTCATACTGGGGATAATATATACTTACGCATGGATTGGAAACAACCCCGTAAATTATACATAACAGAGAAACACTCCTTGTTAATGCGTTTATAGATGAAGAAAGAACCAGCAGTCCCGTTAGAGAACAACCAAGCTTCTTTAAAATTTAATATTATTTCTTCTGTGAACGAGAGGTGTTCTGTGATTAGTTAGACCTGACATGGCAACCTGACACGTAATCACAGGCAATTTATATTTTAACATTGACTCATCCCTCTGAATATAACTATTGCTTAAGCAATAAAACAAGCACTGTACTTACACATGTGTTAATCCCAATGCTGTACGCGGTTATACATCCATGAACAACTTACACAAACATTTGAACTGAATATGCAATATTTTTCACTATAAAGTAGCATTAGGCCATCATAGGTAGGATTTTAGTAGGCAAAGCAACACAACAGATTGGTATTTAATTTACTATATAAAGCTGAAAAGCCGTCCGTCCGTCTGTCTGACAATCGCGGCGATACCTTCGCAGTGTCCACATGGATCTTGCTCGAAATGAAAGCTGTGTCCTCTGGCATCAACAAGTTTATTTATAAAAGTTTCTAAGAGCTATGCTTTTTCAGAAGGGACACTCACGTCGACCAAAACAGCCATAAATCACTGAAAATTATTGTGTTGATGGTAATACACTCGGCTGTGACACCTGAGTCCGGTGGTTGGGGATTGAGTCACTCCACATTTTTTTACATCTTTGTGGCGACCGGTTGTTCAGCCCAGCCTCCGCTTCAGCTGGAAATAGTTGGCAATTTATTTACTTTAAAGTATCCAAAGTCCAGCAGTAGCAGGAGGCACTATACCAGGGGTAAAAACTTTGACTCGATAAGTGGGTGTGTCCATTGAAATCGAATTGATGCTGGCTCAACTTCATCCTTGCCATGAAGGAAGACAGTAAGAACACTAATGTAACAGGCAGCTATAGACAAGTCCTTTTGCTGTAGTGCTATAGCGCAATCAGTATACAGTCAATTGGCTAATCAATAGATTAAGCCTACTACAAGGTGTTATATAAACAATGAAACCTTATACTGTAAGTTGTCAATTAAAGACAAAGTAGGTGTAGGCATAGGAGCCTGAGTAAGAAAAGAGAGACTAAGTAGGCATAAGAGACTATAGTATTATATAGGTACGTAGGTATATAGGATACTATAGGTAGACTAGGTAGGCATAGAAACTAGTACAAGGTTACGCTACACAAACATATTTCTATTACACGCCTATCGCAAAACACGAAATTACTCGTGACTATGAAACGCACAGTAACAACACTGTTGTTCAAAGCAATGACAAAAATCCACGGTTTCAAAAGCAGCCTAAATAAATTTCAAAATTGCTACAACCATGAAAGAACTCCACTTTTCTGTGACAGTCCTGCATTCTATCTTCCGTAAATTATTGTGACATTGTATTACAAGGATTGTTTCACGCATAAATATATATGTATGTAAGCTGTTTTTATTTTTACATCGTGCGCTTGACACTTTTTGACAATAATATGTAGTATACAATCTAGCTGATTAATATTAGTAAAGTACTTGTTGCTTGATCTTGCATGACGATGCTAAGGATATTAGTAGTTGCCAATGTTTCTTGTAGCCAAGGTTGCTTGATCAGGCTGCCAACTTGCTGTGGCTTCAGTGTTTGCAATACCTTTCCGTGATCAAAGACAGAGAGTGAAATCTACATATGTATGTGGCTGTAAACCTTATCAAAAGTGCCGTTGCTGTGTAAGTAATGAAGTACCATCATATACACTATCCCACTAGGGACCCGTAAGAAGGCTATAAGCCTGTGGATAGGGAGTCGGAACTATTAACTTAACCCAAACTTTGGCAACTGAATGAAAAAATCCCAGACCAGTGGTGATTTGAACCCCAGGCATCATACAATCTACGTAGGTGAGAGCCAAAGGAGCTACACAGCTGGGATCCGGAATGTTTTCTGTATTCAATGTATACATAACAGCACTGACTTCTTGCAAATAAAGGGGTTTATCATATACACCGAGCCAGCAATCGTGCTTATATCAAAGCTTTTAAGTATTCAATCAATTCTATGAGACAATTAGAGCATTGCCTTGGTCATGATACAAAGCTTTCAAGGAGCAGCATTGGTGCTAATAAAGCACTCGTCTTTGCCTTATGCTTTATTACTAGCATATCGGCTCATGCTTTTTCACATACGTACATACGTATCATACTTGTGGTAATACTTTAAATAATAGTACTTATAGCAATGTGGCTATAATGGTAAATGTACATACATAGTAGATTTTTAGTGAGTATTAAATTATTTTATAATTTGTGAAATTGTCACAGGTGTATACCAGTATAGTTTTTAATATGTATGTAAATTAATGCATGATACATATGTACGTATGTGTACAATGTGACCGAACGTTTAAAAACCTACCATCTACACACAAGTGAAATAATTAGAATATCTAACTTTATGGCCCTGTAACTCTAACCCACAAGCCAAACCAAAAGTATTTCTTCAGATATTTTGGTAATTCAGTGTATTGCTAACAGATTTATCAGGTTGTCTAGCCCAACATGTATTTTGTATTTCAAACTAGGCAAATTACTTAGAATTATTTTATGTGTCTCTTGCATGTAGATGGTAGGTTTCCAAAATCCAGTCACAAATGACATTATTTACGAAGTATAATGGTGAGCTACGTATGTATACGTACTATCATAGATACGTAGTATACTATCTATGGTACTACGGTACAGCTTGATTTAAACTTTAAAAAAAATTGTGTGCACCATTGCACGCGCACTACACGAACAGCAAAAAATTCATTGTGTGCTTGCAAGTGCACGAGAACTTGATGATGTCTCAGCTGCCCGTGGAGAGTAAAATTACTCGTCGCGAGTCTAAATAAGCTCGTAACCTAAGTGCACTCGACACGTGGCGTCTACTCGAGTATAGCACAGACTCATGTAAATACGCAGCAACGTACGTACGTACCTTGTAGCTGGCTGGGAAGGTTACCTGCAAGTCTAACTTCTTTAAGATAAGGTAATACATGCCCTTCCATTGTCTGGTTACGAACAAAAACATATATCACGTGCACACATTATTCTAATAATTTTATGCGACTAACGTCTTTGTCAGCAGGCGCATTTATTTGACAGACAGGAAGACTGACAAGATCGATTGGAATAAAGGTAACACTGTTTTGTGTTTGTTTTAGCCTTCTCGTCTTTAAATCGCTTGTGTGCACATAATGAACGACACGTGTCTTTTGTCCTAGTACACTCGTTTGATGCAGCCTACACGTTACTCGTGGCGATCACGATGATAACATGCGTGCAGCGCACGCAAATCTCTCATGCAGCTGTGTACAAACACGCGAGATTTTTAAAAATACTCGAGTAGAGTTACAAAATACACGCGTGCTACCCACTCGCGTACTTAAAGTTTAAATCGAGCTGTACCGTATCTACTAGAGGTGTTTAATATACAAAATTTTATCATGATATACGTAGCAGCCATTTTTATCATGATACGATATAATATTATATCACGATATGCACCTGTGGTCTGAAATTATCATAAAGCATTACTATGAAGATATTCGTTAAGCCAAATTTGTTATTTAGCGACAACATAATAAAATGTAAAGACAATCAACTATAAAGTGAAACAGTGAAATTAGTGTATCACGATATAAAAGGCTCATATCATTCATGATATAAAATTTTCTATCACGATACATGATACACTATCATACCGTATAGCTCCAAATTTTCGTGGTTGAAAATTTTCGTGATCTTAGCTGATTTTCTTGATTCTTTGTTATTTTGTGATTTTGAAGTGTGAAGCCCTGTACTTAAGGGTGGTGTAAGGAAATTTTCGTGGCAAAATTTTTGTGATTTCTGTGTAATTCACGAGAATCACAAAAATATTCGACCACAAAAATTTGGAGCTATACGGTATATTGCACATCACTACTATCTACTAGTCACAAAATTTGTGTTGGCTTAGGAATGCATGCATGTCGGACTAGCCTGTGTCTATATAACAAATATCACAACAAAGAGCTTGCAGCTTCTTTTAGTGTTTTAATAATTTTAGATATCCAGTAATAATTGTGCATTATTGTGGCATAAGGATTTCATCATTGTACATATCTAATTAATTTATTAAAATTGTAAATGCATGGTTAACTTCATCTGATTTAGTTAAAGTACATTGTTTATTCTTTTTTATTTTAGGAGGTACGTATGGCTTGCACTAATCCAAACAGTGTGGACGATATAAAAAATCTAAAAAGTTTAGATGATATTAAAGGATCCCCTGAATGTACGTATGTAAGCATTTTGAGTAAGAATTTGTTACATATTATTGTGCGTAATTACGTACATATGCGTAAATTTTATCTATACTAGTGTGATCATATAATTATTATGTACGTACGTATATTGCTTTCATTATATTACCGTATTTACATACTTAGTTAAACGCCGCGGCATTTAATTATTTGTACGTACCTTAGTGAAAGATCGATGCGGCAACTATTCAAATTCAACCACTACTCGATACTCAGAGATGAACATAATTTGCAATTGGAAATCCATTGTGTCACTAATCAAATGTGGCTACTACTCAAGAGTATAGCGATTAATCAAGTAAATACGGTATACGGTTATATTACTAGAAATAATTACCAAAAGAATACCTAGGACTTGTAATCTGCTTACAAAGTAAGGAAACAAGGATAGTTTTAATATCTAGTTTTGGCACTTATATGTAATTCGGTACAGTACAATTCAGCTAAAAGGTAACTAGTGCATTGATTCTACTCGTGAGAAACTTACATTCATCTCACAGGTACCTCGTGAGTGACTTATGAGGCACACTTTGGTTCTTGTTGTGTAAGTGTCATGGCAAGTAGATCATCCTATTTAGATATGATGTCATCCTTCCTTTGTAAAACCCCAAGTGTACAATCCTCTTTTGTGGAACGTGATATGGTACCGCTCAAATAAAAACTCATGTGTGATATTTTACACGCACTACACAAAGCTTACTCGATTCTTCACAAGCCAGCGAGTCCACAATAAAGTGAAGACATCAGAGCACTCGTGAAGATCAAGCTCTACACGCACCTTGTTTAACTCTATACACAATAAGAATGATTATATTACCTTTATACGAGTGTGGACTATCGTGTGTGAGTACCACCACTACAGGGATATCACTTGTAGTAGCTGTATGTAAGTGCCCATAAAAATCCCGTTACTTAAGCGCATACGTATTTACAATACAACTGTTACGGCTTTGCTTTCTTTACCTTATCAGAGGTGCCCTTTGAATTGTTTATCGCATCAACATACCATCTATGTACTACGTACCGTTATAGTATTGACAACATTACGTGCATTTGTAATATTTTGGGTCTGGAACACATTGACAAAGTTAAACATCCTCTTAACATTGTTATGGCCACTACTATCAACTGGAATGAATTAGAGTAAGAATGGTTATTAAACCAGGTGCACACCTGGTTTCTTGAAATTGTGTTCATCTGCAAAGTCGGTATGCGTGTTTGTTTGTGTGTGTGTGTGTGTGTGTGTGTGTGTGCGTGTGCGTGTGCGTGCGTGCATGCGTGCGTGTGTGTGTACATGCATGTGTGTGTACATGCATGTGTGTGTTCCCGCATCACTAAAGTACTGGAGTATAAAGCCAAATTAAATTTGTATGCATTGCTATGTATTCCTTAGTGATGAACGGCTTGCTGTGGGTAGGGCCAGTGGCCTTAATGGATTGTTGCCTGACATTCTGAATTGTTGTGGTGGGCCATTGTTAGATTATATCCTTACGTTGTTTCAGACTGTTTGGAAGGAGAGGTGCGTGCCCGCAGAGTGGAGAGATGCTCTGCTAGTCCCTGTACCCAAGAAAGGAGATTTGTCTTTTTGTGATAATTGGAGAGGCATTAGCCTCTTGGATGTGATGGGTAAACTATTTGTCAGAGTGCTTAACAATAGATTGCAGTTGGTGGTTGAAGAGACAGTCTCAGATTCTCAGTGTTGGTTCAGAGCTGGTAGAGGTTGTGTTGACATGATATTCTGTGTTTGTCAGTTAGTGGAGAAGGCCATTGAACATAATACTAAGCTGTTTCTGCTATTTGTTGACTTGCGCAAGGGCTATGATTCTGTGCCCAGAGCAGCCCTTTGGCGTGCTTTGCAGAAGTATGGTGTACCCGATATCATGATTGAGCTTATACGGTCTCTTCATGATGGTATGTCTGCTACAGTGACAGTTGGAGGTGGGAGGTCAGAGCCATTCTCAGTTTGGAATGGTTTGCGTCAAGGGTGTACTATCGCTCCTACTCTGTTTATCCTGTACTTTGGGTTAGTGATTGATAGATGGCTTAATCGGTATCAAGCAGCAGGTGTGGAAGTGCAGTTTAAGCTGGGTGGGAGGCTGGTTGGAGAGAGAACAAAGATACCAAACTCTTTTGTGCTGTCTGAGTGCTTGTTTGCAGATAATACTGCTCTGGTGTGCTCCTGTAGAGAGGATGTGGTGTTGGCTGCCAGAATATTTGATGAAATAGCTACTGAGAATGGTCTTACTCTGAGTGTCCCTAAGACAAAGCTGTTGGTTGCTGGGATTGTACTCACTAATGATGATTTGGCTCCATTAGAACTGGATGGAGGTGTAGTGGGAGTAGTTGAACAATTTAAGTATTTGGGATCTCTAGTTGAGGCATGTGATAGAATAGTTGGTGAGGTTAGCTGCAGGATTGCTCAAGCATCTAGGGCTTTTGGCAGTCTCTGTGATTCTATGTTCACTGCATCAGATTTGACAATGGAGACCAAGGAGATGGTGTACCGATCTGTAGTGTTGGGAGTGTTGCTGTATGGTGCTGAAACCTGGGCCCCCCACCCAGGAGCTGGTTGGTAAGCTGGACTGATTTCACCGATGCTGTGTTCGTTGCATTTTGGGTATAAGTAGAACTGTTCAGTGGAAGGAACACCTCACTACTGCTGAGCTGGCTGGTCGATTTGGCATGGTTGAGAGTATTGGTGATTTGCTTACTCAGTATAGGTTGAGATGGTTGGGACATGTTGCTCGAATTCCTGACACAAGACACCCAAAGAAGCTGTTGTTTGGTTGGTTATCTCAGAAGCGTCCTGCTCATGGGGTTAAACTTCGTTGGTGGGACAAGGTCCATCAGGATTTGAAGAAGTGTGGGATCAGCGAGTCATCATGGTACGTATATGGAAGTACAGCTAGGATCGTACCAGATGGAGAACAATTTGTTTTGATGGTTGTAATCAGCACGTGATGACGCCACCTCCAGACGAGCCATTTGTTTGTACCACCTGCCATCGATCTTTTCGAAGGAGACAAGACATGTCAAGGCATAAATGTACCACCACCCGTCCTCGACGATAACAAAGAAACATGTGACCACATCCTCTGGACAGTATCACCTCAGGATGGCTGGCTTCAAGTTCAAGTTCAGTACGTGCATGTGTGTGTCCCCGCATCACTAAAGTACTGGAGTCTAAAGCCGGTTTAAACTTGTATAAAACCAAATTAAATTTGTATGCATTGCTATGTGTTCCTTAGTGATGAGTCTTTGCTCACGTGACCTACCTGTGATGTCATTAACTGCTATTACAATACATTGACTAGCAGTTGATTAACATTGGTTTAACTTACACAATGCCTGGTTTTTAGATGGTAATGCATCAACTTGTTTTCTATGTTGATATCGTACATGCATACTGAACACGTGTCACGAGTTGACCATCTGGCTAGTGCTAATACTCCGTTTGATTCTTAGGCTCCTTGGCTTTGGATAAACACCTTGTACAGGTTTGCCTTCTGTGTATGCCCTTTAGCCACCTAACTGGTAAAGTTGATAAATACATACAAAAAAACTCGAATACGCAAGTTTCTGATACTTGAGCCATACCTTGAACGGCATGCAAGATTCACACAACAAACCTTTATGCGTGTGCATGATTATTCGCAAGTCTACAGAAAATACTCAAAAAACTATGGAAAATACATGCAACTTTACCACATGCGAGTTTAAAAGTTTAAATCGAGCGGTATACCGTACTTTGGTTTAAAACATGCTTGAGGTGGGTGACACATAGCTATCAAGTCTTTGGAAGTTAACAGTAGCTCATGCGCTGCCATCTCTTTTTAGCCACTGATGTGATAATGGCAAAATAGATGTAGCTATTTAGCAACATGAGTAACAAAACACACAGCTACAATACTTGCAAGAAATACGTGCTTATCTCATTAGCAATTCTCATGTAATAACTGCATGAGCTGTATTGTAATATACGTCCGTACAGTAGTGAGCAAAAAGTTAACGTTTTTGTAATCATAATTATAAAGTACGTAGTACTATAGGAAAACCAAAACAATGTAAGCAACTGTTATTACAAATTGTAATTTTTAGCTACAGTAAGCTGCAAAAAAGATAATATTGTGTAGTGTAATGTAATTGTAGTACAATTACGTTTTTCTGTAATACGATTAGTAGTTTTCTGTAATACGATTAGTAGTTTTCTGTAATACAATTTGTAATTTTGCGTAGTACAATTTGTTTTGTATTGTAGCTAGCTACAATTCGTAGTTGTATACGTAGTACTAAGTTTTCATACTGTAATTGCATGCACGTACCATAGATAGTATAACTCCATACTAAGGCTATTCTTACAAACCAACTGAATACTGAAACATGCTAGTAGACTATATTATCGCCTTGTACATTAAAGACACAAATGTATAATAATAAAATGCTTACCTATGGACTTCACACAATAATTCATTAAGTATATCTAAAGCCTCTAGCAAATCATGGATCTTTGATTAAAAAATAACAATAGAACAATGCTGTTCCAATTAGTGCACATTTCTTTTAGTAAATTTTAGGCGCCTATGTATACTGGATTATTTAGTTGCAGAAATGGAATGTTTAGGCAGCATAGTTGTAGTTTGCTAAATTTATAGTAGTTTAAGCCTTTTACATATAATGCAGGTTAGTTTCTAGCTTGTTTTCTGTCGTGACGGCTGTTGTAAGTTGTCACTGTGTTCTTCAGTGACGCGTGACAATGAGTTGAACTTGAACTCTATGACAATATTTAAGTGCATTGTAATATACAGTGATTTGCAAGTGTTTATATCGACAAAAGGAATCTTGAACGGCCACCGACTGCATACTTGTCTGGCTTTAGGATGAACTGTAGAGAATCACCTGTAGAACAGCAGAATTTCGTGCAGAATAATAAATCATGATTATTTTATTTGCAAGTCAGACCTTTTAGTGTAGCTCAGATTGCGTAACGCACACGCAGAACATTCTCGAGTGGGATGTTGTCACGTTGCATCTGAGCGGCACCGTATAATGGCTTCGTGCATCAGTCATCGTAACT
Organism: Spongia lamella; assembly: GCA_963930835.1. Classification (NCBI taxonomy): domain Eukaryota; kingdom Metazoa; phylum Porifera; class Demospongiae; order Dictyoceratida; family Spongiidae; genus Spongia; species Spongia lamella. The sequence goes on from OZ005747.1 coordinate 7,058,134, forward strand.
GTAGATAGCTACATAGCTGGCATTATCGTGTTAGTATATTTAACATAGTGTAGCTACGTACTATGCCGGTAGCACAGTACAAATCATAATTTGCTCTACGCTAGATGTACCGTAGTGTTGCGTACTAGCACCTGTAGTTTTACGTAATACGCATTGTAATTTTCTGTAGTAGGAGTTGTAATTTTGCTTTCTACATATTGTAGTAATACTACAAAGCTCTGTAGTAGCTTCGTAATTACAATTACAAAACGTTACCTTTTTTTGCAACGTACGTACCTGTATTGTACAGTGTTACACGTAGTACTAATGGCTTTCGTACTAAGCACACCCGTAGTGCCCTACCCTGTTTTAGTATATAAGGAATACTGCAGAGCTTTCAATTTGCAGTACAACCCTAGCGTAACATCACTTGTGCTTGTATAGTACTTGTGTACAAAATCGCATTTTGTGAACATCTTGCAAATTTAGTATGTTTTCAAACTCAGGTCCTCATAACCAATTAAATTTACCCACTGAAGTTATAAAATTGTCATAGATACGGTATAGTCCAACTACAACTTCACATTATCACGAGTGTCCACGAGTGTTACACGGAAAGAGCTGCTGTGGCTGCGTGTCCCACAGCCACGTCCAACATTGTCACGCATGTCCATATGTGGAAATTAACAGCTACACAGCTATAAGAGTTTCCGTGGCTGCGTGTCCTACTCAGCAACACTTCATGTGGAGGGTATTCAGTAGACTAGTCACTATATGTACATACGTATTTAAATTACGTATATACACTGTACCTGTTTATTTTATATTGCTACACCTCTTCATGGTTCCTCAGTTCCGGCAACATCGTAACGGCCACCATAGATTACTATAATCTATGCGGCCACAATTACGTCGTGGAGGAGACTTCGAAATGCAGCACTTCCTTTTGTTAGTATATTCAGTATTACTACTACATAGATTAACTAAGCAAGTAAAGAGGCCTTCAAATCATCAGTTTTCTTGAACCACGAGACGAAATTTGAAAGAAAATTGGCACGTGAGCCAAGCAGGTTAATCTAGTTTGTCACCTCGTGCTTTTTTGTGACGATCAGGTGAAGGCTAACGAAGTTGGCCACGAAGACGAAGGTGAAGGGAATGGCATCAACGAGAGTGAAGGGAATGGCTTCAATGCAAACTGCAGCTAAGTGCTCAATGGGTGAGTTATACGTATGTATGTATGTAGTATGCAGAAGATATCCGTTAATTTTCAAATTTACAAGTTTCGTAAATCCATTGCACGATATCCATATGTATAAAACTGTTTTAGTGTGTTATTTACATGCCGGGAAGACTGCAATACGTACATGGACCACGCGTGAAACAGACCCGTGTAGAAATCACGCGTGTTTTGTGAGTCGTGTGAACATGTAGATTCACGCATGATTATTTGTTCTTCCACGTTGAAACATGCGGGGTATCACGCGTGAGATTCCACGCGTTTGTGAAGTTGTAGTTGGACTGTACCGTATGAACGTACGTAGATTCGTAATTTAATAATTAACATCAGGTATTAGCCCATTTATTGTCTATGATAGTGTAAATGTAGCTAAATGCATAGATAAACAAATTTGTTTTGTACTTGTGTACTGTTGTAAACATGTGCATACGTACGTATGTCTATTGTAGGATTTTGTTAGTACGTATTTAAGCTAACCAGTATGCAAAGTATCAATTACATGCATACTGCGTGCAGTAGCATAATTTATCAATTATCAGATATCGGCATGTGCAAACAATAATTGTCGATGGAGCAAAAATGGTGCATATTCAAGTAAACATGTTTGTTTGCATGAAATCTTCCAAAAAAGAAAAAAACTTGCCAATAGTAAAAAGTTATTGCAATGAGGTAAGTTTGTTAATCAATATGCTAAACAAAAAGACCTTGGGTGTAAAAAATGTGCAAGGCCAATCAGAAGCAGCATTGCAGACAGGTGCGACCAAAAACTTTGATATCAGTTGAGGTCAAGAAGTTACTTATCAAAAATCTTTTTAACTATTTGAATGACATACAATAGTTTATAGAATATTTTCACAACTATGATTGGCTTTGTCACTTGGCCACCTTTATTTAATAATGATGGTGTGAAAAAGGTAGCCAAGTGACAAAGCCAATCATAGTTGTGAAATATTCTGTAAACTATTGTATGGCATTCAAGTACGGTACACTTCATAGAAAAGTTTACGTTTCGTGATCACAGTACGACTACGATTACAAGTTACTACGAAAAATACTACTGCGTGATTACGATTACAAGTTACTACGAAACGTACTACGGCGTAATTACAATACGATACGTACTTAGCTTATTGTATCAGGAATGTTAGGACTCAGCCGAAGGAATCCCCAAGGGAATCCCCAAGGGAATCCCCAAGGGAATCCCCAAGGGAATCCCCAAGGGAATCTACCAAAATTCATCCCATTATTAACCGCAAGAATGTTGCTAAACATCTACGCAAGCCAAACAAAACACTTTAAATGGTAACAAAACAGCGTTTATACACTATTAATAATCATTTTATATCTTTTCTGTATGCAGCGATTATTCACAAACCTGCTTCCTTCCAGTTTCAAAATGCGTATACACGCGCACGATTAACAAATGATGCCAATCAACAATACAACCAAGTTTCAAGCCTGTTTTCTTTGTATTGCATTTCTACAACACTAAACAAACCTATGTATCGCTATAACTTTTCTCCAGAGACAACTATTTTTACCTGACACAAACAATACTCCGTGAACGGAACCCGGGTATGTTAGTAAATGGCCCAATAGTGGCGTGACCTTTCTATAATAAGCGCACTGACTACTGAAACGCACAAGAAACTTGTTAGCTAGTCCATCGGGTAAGTTATACCATCGATATGGCGTCAACAGAGGTTTAAGAATTAATAAGTACGCGTAATTACTAGTAAGTACGCGTACTTAATTACGAAAGTAAGGTACAGTACGTAGTAAAGTACGTTCCGTACTACGGTACAATTACTCGTACTACGGATCGTACTACGGTACGAAACATAAACTTTTCTATGAAGTGTACCGTAGTTAAAAAGATTTTTGATAAGTAACTTCTTGGCCTCAACTGATATCAAAGTTTTTGGTCGAACCTGTTTGCAATGCTGCTTCTGGTTGGCCTCGCACTTTTTTTATACCCAGGGTGTTTTTGTTTATAGTTGGTTCGCGTTCACTGTGCGGTCCGTAATTCTTTAATAACTTCCGGTAGGAACGAGCTAGAATAATTTTTTTTAGATAATCGTGAAGCCCGTCAAATGCCAGAGACGATTATAAAAGAAGCGCTTCAGCTGGAGCCAGCGCTTGGAAGTTATGGAGCTTTTAAATTTTGCCATACATTTCCTATGTAGAAGCCGTTTAAGTACAATCCTTTGAAGTTACCGAGTTAACACCTGTTCGTGACGTATAAAGCCAAGTAGACGCGCCAATATTTCATCAGCAATAATAAGCGCCATACATTTTCGTCGCTAATAGTGAATTGTTTGCTCGAAGATACCACTGAAGGTACTGTAAATCTAGTGTAATTACAGCGCTATACATATAACACGACTTACCAATTCATTTTGATTTTATCGTTCACACTAAAACTTATATTACCTTGCCATTCTTGGTTTATCGATACATATTTTCATTAAACATACTTATAGTCACTCCAGAAGCGCTTTTCTTTCTTTAAAACAGTATAACACAAGTCTTGGTGAAGACGCCATTTTTGCGAACGTGAGCCTTTGTGCATGCATATTATGCATAATTAAAACCGTGACGTAGGAAACATATGTCCAAAACGCTTTGATCTTAAATGGCTTCATTTCAGCCAGCTCAACCGCACAGTGAACGCGAACCAACTATAGTATATCACTACTTTTTTGGAAGTACGTATAAACAGATGTTATTACTATAGCAAGCAACAGAGAAGTACTGCATGGGCATAACATGTACTTGCTTAGCAAAATATTGTAAATTAAACTTTGAAGCCTAATTTTGAAAAACTCAGGCCCACAATTTTTTTTAACTTTCACTACAGCATCAATATATATTGTGTATCTGAAAGTTTATGCAAATCATTTGAAGGGGGTCCAAGTTATGGCAACTATCAACCTGCAGTGTAATAGCCCTTCTCAAATCCATTCAAGTGTTTACTTCAGACTGAAAATAGTATAACAGGTAGTGCATACATGAGAGAAGTGCTGATACAAATTTGGCTGGAATCCATGAAGAAATGAATGAGTTATTAGACAAACAAGTGAATGTACAAAAAGAAGGTTTGAAAAAACTTCCGGGGTTCATGCAAACTCCTGCAAGCCCACGAAAAAAGTGTGCGATGAAAATGAAAGAAAGAAAAAACGACTGCCGCGTAAAAAATTTGTGGTGACAGGAAGGACTTTATAAGGCTGTATCAGAAGAATGGCTGAACCGATGTCGACCAATTTCGGGTTATTGACTCTTCAAACAATGAAGATACTAATTGTTTAGTAAATTGGCAAATCGGGGAAGAAAGGATGGTTTGTCATTTGTAGTCGCAAAATGGGCACCATAAAACTCGCAATGGCTGGTACTTAGCAATGGTGGCACCGATTTCCTCCATTCTCAGTTTACTGATTCTATACTGTAAGAACGTTGTGGGTCGGTAATAACTTAGCGATAGCTTTAATGGCAGCGTAGCTAGAGCGATTGCGAGTTTGAGGGCAGTGCTACGTGTAAATAACTCACTCAATGGTCACTTGGCTGTACTTCTTCTTGGCCTTATGACTCACTATCGTGAGTTTTGATAAAAACATGTTATAAAAAATGGGTTGTCTTGCTGGTTTCTGTCACCATTGTGTGACGACCACAAGTGCGCTTATGCACGTGTATCACTATCCTTTGTTTGAAAGTGAAACAAAACAGGTTTGTGAACAATTGCTTTATGCAGGAAAGACAAAACTACGTAATACAAAGAATAACATTTAAGTCGATTTTTATTAATTGATATACTGCAGGCTATATCGGCTTGGTAATTGATGTATTATGGCCTGTGCAGAAACGATAACTGATACGAGATACGTTACATAAAATAGTTGAGGTTACGATTATTACATCATCAATTTGTTATGTGGGAATTATATGTCATTGCATTATTATACACATTCTACTTGTTGATTGAGGCTATTGTGTATTCTATAAGGTACTTTTAATGGCCGAAAAAATTGGGTTGCTTTTTCTGCCGGTTAATTGGTAACTTATGCTACGAATATTACAATGTGTAAAACCAACATATGCAGAAACTGAAAAGGTTGTCACATGTGCCGCCTTGTATTACAAGTGGAAAATGGTTGGTGATTCATGAACCAAAAATCATGAGCAGAAAATGGAAAACTATAATCTCATGTGCCAAACTCCTGTTGTTTTGCTGGAGAATAGTTCCATGTTTTTAAATCAAAACAAGCACAAATAGAAATGGCAAGGATCATCTAACATGCCAATCTGGTTCCATGCTTGATTTGGACAGAAACAGAAATGATTGTGCTGGTAACTCCTCTGTTTTAGCTAGAAGATTATTCCATGGGTTCATGAATCAAATAGACATGAACAGGAAACATCAGAAATGCTGCAAAGGTGAAGAGAATGATGCAAATGAATACCCATACACAACAGACAAGTCTGTTACAGATCTGTCACAGACTTATACAGAACAGATCTGTAATATGTCTGTTACAGATCTGTATTTGAAACTGTCACAGAGCTGTTACACATATGTCACATATCTGCTACATGTCTGTTACAGATGAGTCAGTAGTATGTTTTTTGCTATATCTGACAGATACTGTACATAGCATATACATAGCATTGATAGCACTATACATAGTTGTGACATACTTAATAATTAACATTAAAATGAAATACATGCCATTTACAAATACATATACAGAAACTTATAATTGTTTCCACTGAACAGTACATTGTCTTTCTTGCAGCATCTTTCCTGAGTTAATGTTCATTGAACTTTTTGTTTTCTTCTGATGTTGCAGTATCTTCATATCACCTTTAGCCACTTCCTCCAAAGCCATCTTTCACCCTACAAGGTGCATTTTATAAATCCAGGATAGCAAAAATGAAAAGATACTCCACTCACTTAATGACAGCAGGCACATATGTACTTTCGCTACTGTACAATCAACTGCTAGTCTTTCCACATACCACGTTGAGTTTCTGTGATATCTTGGGTGCTGTTCTCTTGTTATTAGCACACACTAGATATGATGATATAATAACACAATTTATATGTGAGAATATTTATTACCTCAGTTAGGTAGCTGTTTTGGTTAGTGCTACATTACGCCAGTGACTAGATGAAGAATCATCATAATGCTGCACATCATACGTATTTAATATTGGTGGCTCCATATCACAGAGTGACAGTGTTCATAGTATATGGCGCCATTTAAAACTATAAACGGTGACGTTGCCTGTATTGTAGAAAATAATGTGCATGTATTTACTCACAAGAATTCTCCACGGTCCATGGCCATGTATAGAGTGAGATATATTGCCATCAAAGATTCCATTCGTTTGTAACAATGATACGCAATACGAATCTTGCGATGCCATTAAAGACTTTTGCAATCGATTTCTCTCTGATTCTCGAATGTTATCACTGGGGATGTTAAAATCTTCTCACCGTTTTCTTCGCGCTCTTTTAAAAAATTATGCTGTGTTGTTCGCACGTGACTAATACAAAAATAATTATTGATACTGACGGTGTGCGGTGTTTGTCCTCTTGAGTATTGTATAGCACAGTTTATCTGCTATTACATTGAAAGGTTAGTGGTCGCTTACACTCTATGCGTATACAGAGGATATCATATTATAGTGCCCGTTTAAATAATTGATAGTTGTCAGTTACTAATATTTTATACGTACACTGATGCGCTTAGTTATGTAACAGCTATAATCTATGATTCAGTATATCACTGCCTAAGTCTATGATCTTTCCATTCACTAGTAAAAATGGTTCATCTTAAGTTGATGATCATGAAACCATAAAAGCGCTAGTTCTTATAGTTCCTCTACAAGTTTTAAGCCGCTGTATAACCTCTCTAGTTATCCTTAATACATTACTTACGTTTCCATACCCTATGACAATGTTAAAATTAGGCTACCTGTAACTGTTGCCTCCAGCAATAGAAAAAACCCTAGCTATCACTTGTATATATGGTATGTGTGGTGGGTTGTCCTTACACCACAGACTAATTAGTAGGTGGTACTTTTGGTTTAGTCAAAAAATTGTGTAGCAGCTAATATTGACAACTAAATGCTAATCATGATCATTGTAACAACAGTTCATATGTAAAGCTACAGTATGTAGCATGTAAGCTCTGTGACACATCTGTACAGAATCCAATTTACAAATCTACCAAAATTATTTACAGAATTATGACAGATGTGCAACAGATCTGTGACAACTCTGTTGATCTGCCCTAAGTCTGTCAAAGTTCTGTAACAGACATGCAACAGATATAACAAGTCTGTAACAGATGTGTAACAGACTTGTCTGTTGTGTATGGGTAGGGCTGCAGAAACATTGCAAAGGGTGGATAGCTGATGAGAGAGTAACGAGATGAGGAAAATGAAGGAATGCAAGTGTTATCATAGTGCTAATCGTATTAGTTTCACTCAGTTATCTTAAGAATATTCATTACCTAAATTTGTTAGTATACATGCATGCATGACTACATACAAGCTTTAGTAATGCAACACTAAAAATTGTTTTACATGCTTTTGACATTGTGTAAATATGCTTGCCTCATGGTACTTTAGTATCACTCTATGTAGTTTAGCATCTCTCTCTCTCTACGATGCTATTGCATTATTGTTCCATTAACAAATTATCATTGTTGATATGTACGGTACAGCTCACGACTAAGTTTACACTCACGTGTACCATTCACGCGTGTGTTTATCAATTTTATTCGAGGGATCAGTCGGAGCTCGTGTGTCACCGCACGCGAGCCATACCTCGTGCGCTGCACTCCAGTCATACTTCAAGTGCTACACGCAAGTCGGACATGGTGTGCTGCACGCGAGTCAGACTTTGCATGCTGCACGCGAGTCAGACTTTGTGTGCTGCACGCAAGTCAGACCTCGTGTGCTGCACGTGAGTCAGACTTTGTGTAGCCTGTTGCTTTTGCAGAAAGTGTTAAACATCCACAGTACATTCTATAAATGCACAGTTCATATTATGAAATATATTGTGTAACTGTGAAACATATTGTATGTGCAATTACATGTAGTATTGATTGCTAAGTATGTGCATATGTATGTAGTAATTACTCAGCATGATAGCAAGTACATATACTTACAACTATGTACATAGCTACGTATGTATATATAATTAACTTTGTATTTGTGTCTGTCATATAAACTCCTTTACAAAGTTCACACTTTTGTGAACCCAAGGAAACAGTATGGTAGGGTGCAAAAACTGTAAAGTAGTGATGTAGCATGGTGTAGTTTAACTGCATAATATGTACAGTGTTTTTATTGCATACGTAGATACGTATGTAAGTACATACGTAGTTATGTATAGCTACGGTACAGTTCAATTTAAACTTGACAAAATACGTGTGTCCCAACTACACGACTCGGCACGTTTTTATAATTGCATGCGTATCTGTATGCATGTGCACGAAAGATCGGTGATGTAGAATAGCACACGTGTATGCACTTGACGTGCTCTCCATTGCCATGCGCATTATGCTTTGCATGAGCATGCTTGTATACTGATACATACATAGAACTTGCGTGTTCTATTGACGTGCATAATAATAAAGGAATCATGGATCGTATATAAACAAGCATTTAAACAATGGCTATAGCTATTAAGCAGTACAAATACATGTAAAAAAAGTTAACAAAACTCCACTTGATTTTGTGCTGCCTTCTTGATGCAGTTGTAGTCTCTTCCTTGGCTTAAGGACAGCTGATTTGTCCCTTTGTACTACTATATACGACTTATACTACTAGTACAAATGCCATAATAAACAATAGAAGCACGTGTATTTTGCGGTTTTGTGATCACGCGCAAGTTAGAAAACATTCATGCGGATACAAAAAACTGCTGCAGGTGCATAGTAATTTGCAACTGAAATTCTTACTGTGAAGCTAACGTCTAGTCTTCTTCAATGCCGTGTATTCTGAAAGTTTGCTGCCTAGTTACGCCAGTAAGCCCAGGCCTGAATGCTAGGTGCACGCCGAGGTACACGCCCACTTATGAGTGACCGACTTTTTATTGTTTAGTGGATGAAACAGCTCCTCCAAGTTCAAACGCGTCATTTTCACCAGATGGACTTATTGTTAAAGGTAGACTGCAATGGCAAATCACATGTGCTTTTTATTAGTTAGATGTGTTTATTTAATCATGCAATGCACAAAACCACATTTTTACAATCAAATTATGATGTAATATTGAAAGGTAAAGTATAGACCCAAGTCATTTTCCCATTGCAGACTACCTTTAATATACGGAAAACAAAATGAATGATGAATCTGTTGCCAGAATCAATCCAGCTCAATGTACACGCAAGTCACTCGTGAAGTATATGTATGTGCGCATGTGTAGTGCATACAAATTATGCGCTCGTGACATGCATACTCGTGTAGTGCGTCTCTGGTGTGCATGCACATTTGTGCACACGCTAAATCTGCGTGTAACATGACATGCACACGCCGAATTTTGAACTTTTACATGCGGTAAATGTACCGCTACATGCGTGTGCCTGCACTCATTTGTAAAGTTTAAATTGAGCTGTACCATACTTTGTACGTATATGTGCAAACATATAGCTACATAGTTTTGCATAGTGTGCTTTATTTGATTTGTGTACAATGCTTCTTAGTTTAAATAGTAGCTAATTTTAAATTATGTACTTTATAATTTTTGTGACTAACACAAATACGTAATACGTAGCTAACTAGCTATATCTTTTTTAGTTTTTACCTGCTGTATGTACATTTTTAACTGTTATTAGTAATAGAGGGGTTTGTACATATGGTACCAATTTAATGCAACATCAAACTCACGAGTGCGAGCGGTAACACTTGCGAGTGCGAGTGGCAACGCTCGCGTGTGCGAGTACAAACACTTGCGAGTAATAGTAACAGCAATGTACCAATAGCAAGTACAAGGCAAAAAACTATGCCGATATATGGCACGCCCTCTTTATAAACAGTAGTACTTCATGTTACTACTTCAATACAAGCTTCATGTGCTCGATATTCGGTAGGTGCCACGCCTACTTATATACTACAGTACTCCGTATTACTACTTCAATACAAGCTTCATGCACTTGATATATTTGGTAGATGCCACACCCACTATATAGACTGTAGTACTTCGTCTTGCTACTTCAATACCAGCTTTGTGCACTCGATATTCAGTAGGTGCCATGCCCACCTTTAAGACGAAAGCACTTCATTTTGCAATAAAGCATTTTGCTTTACTACTGGAGCAAATTGAAGCTATTATACGGCTTATAAACCGATTCTTGGTCACAACTTCACTTGCGAGTAGTTTTACTCGCACTCGCGAGTGTGGCATTCGCACTCATGTGTGATTACACTCACACACGCGCATGATTGCGACGTTGCATTAAATTGGTACTGTACGTATAATATTATATGTGATGGGAGTAACCTCAAGATGGACTACAGGCTTATCAATGTAGTCTCAACACCGAACCTTTGATTTCTTCAATATAATGTCAAGTCATCAAGTCAACTCTTAAGAATCAATGCTTATAACACCCAAGTACTGATTAGCTACTTACGTATACGTATGTAGTGAAATCACAAGCAGAAAAAAATTAAATATGTTATGTAAATGTATGTATGTACATATTTATATACTTACGTATACTAGCTACGTATATAGCTACGTACGTACTACTGGAAACTACTGAAAGGGAAATTTTGACGGATTAATCTTTCAATTATTTCCCCTGTCAGACTGCACTACATGGATATCACCTTTAAAAGAGCACAGATAATGCAGTAAATATTAAAACACTAATCTTGTAAATACATTAATAAAAAGCATATGCACTTCATTTGGCTGTAACCAAATGTGTTTATTTTGCCTGAACAGTTCAGAGGTTGAGCTATTTGCATAGATGCTAAGATTATGATATCTCTTTGCAAGCTCGGATGTTGTAGGATGGACTACTTGGTAAACCTTCCCAGAGGATTTGCTCTGCATCTAGTAATGGCAGTCTGGTACATTCTTCAATATCTTTTTCACCCTTTGTTCTGAAGTTTATCTGGCTAGTCTGCATTTCAGAAGCTTCCTTTAACCAGATAGATAGTTTACATTTCTTATAGGCGCTGGAGCTAGAATCTGACGTGTGTCTAGAAGTGTCTGTGACTCGTGGGCTGGTGGTAGCAGGCTCATATGTTTGTTCCTTTATGATTTCTACTGTAACACCTTTTGTAGCCAACCTACGTACGTATCTGTAACTAATGCATTGTTGACTTCAATAAACGAGACCTTAAATCTGGATCAATGTAAGTGTACACATCCAGCAATGTCACACTTACTGTACTCTGAAAAAAGAGTTACAATATTTTACCTTAATACTTTCAGTAAGTTTAGTATCACCTACAAATACCTTTAATCTCCTGCTACTTTCACTTTTAGAATTTGAAGGATTTGTGATTGCAGCACAGTAACTATTTTCTCACCAGAAAGCATATCTGTAAAGTCTTTAAGTGATCTTTTTGGCTGCTGACACAATGTGTCTTGATATGATATAACTTCTAATACTTTTATGTACGTATGTAAATTGATTTTACAATAAAAGCTATTCTAAAAGATTGTGTATCTACTTTAATACATACGTACATAGCTAGCTAGCTAATACATAATACATACATAGTTACTGCATACGGAGCTAGCTATACGTATGTAGTTTATTTTGTAACCATGTAACCATGTGAAAAGCATGCAGAAGGTGTTTTCTGCAAATTCCAGTATCATTAGTGATAATGACAGTATTGGCTAGTAGCTACGTAGTTAATACATATGAAAGTACACATACGTAAGTCAAATGGTAAGTTAGGTGCAGAGCTAATGGAATTCTGCATGTCATATTAGGAAATAATGTAAACAGAGCTATCCTTTAGCTATAGCTAATATACTATATTAATTTTATAGATGATTTATAATTTACCATAGATTTATGAAATTACTTGTGCAAGCTTATTATAAATTAACATTGCTAGGTAGCTAGCTATAGCTATCTACGTAAGTATTTGTTTTTTCTCACAGTGCATTCAAAAAAGCCACTTCTTAAAGAGTTACAAAATTTAGTTACCCCATATTATGCTGCAAGCTGGAAAGAAATAGGATTACAACTGGGTATACCAAAAGGAATACTTCAGTCCATAGAAGAAAACTTTCGAACAGATATTGAGACATGCTGTAACGAAACGCTGACGGAATGGCTTGATACAGATGTCACTGCCTCATGGGGCAAGATAATAAAAATTGCTTATTCTCCAGCTGTGACAGAAATAATAAATGCCTTCAATAAGTCACCATTACATAACAAAAAAGAATTAACAGATTCTGGAGCTGTTAAGGAGCTGGAAAGTAAATTGAAAGATCAGCATATTGTTAGAAGGTATAGATCATCTCAGGAGGATTGGTTTAGTGAGCCAGAGCATTTCACTAGTGTTGCGCTCATTCATCAGAAAAGGCATAAAACAAAAAGAGAAGTCATTAAATTTGCAAATATGCATCTAAAGGGTACTTTAACTGAAGGTGGTAAAATTACTACAGATATTGCAGAAATTTTTGCTTCAGTTGAATGCACTGATCATCCATACACTATGTTAATAGAAGGAGCGCCAGGAATTGGTAAAACAATTTTGTCAAAAGAAATCGTTTTTCAATGGGCTAAAGGAAGCTTGTTAAAGAATCAAAAATTGGTTTGTTTAATATACTTACGTGACCCAAAGGTTAAAACATTAAACAGTTTTGAATCTTTTGTAAATTACATTAGTTACTACCAAGTAACAAAAAATGTTGCACAATATATTTGTAGTAAATCAGGAAAAGATATTTGCCTCGTATTTGATGGATACGATGAGTATCCGGAAAAGCTCAGAAATAGTTCATATTTGTCTGATATAATAAATCGCGAAGTCCTTGAACTACAGTTGTGCAACATAATTGTTACCTCACGTCCGAGTGCATCAGCCTGTCTTCATAATAGCGTTGATCTCCGTATTGAAATCTTGGGGTTTACTAAGGCGCATAGAAAATCTTACATTGTTCATGCACTAAAAGATAATCCTAATGCCATACAAGATTTATTAGGGTATTTGGAGAGCAGTTATTCGGTAGATGCTTATTGTCACATTCCACTGAGCATGGCCATTTTAGTATTTTTGTATAAAGAATCTGATTACGATAAGAATAATTTGCCTACAACTCAAACTGAAATAAATTATAAGTTTATTTGCATTACAATACGTCGCTTTATAAAAAAGACACAGAAAAAATTACTATCTATATCAAAATTTTCTGAAGTGCCAACAACACACCAAAAGATTTTATTAGAAATTTCTAAATTAGCATTCACTGCTTTAAAAGATGATAAAATAGTGTTTTCTGCTAACGAAATTAGTCACTTCTGTCCTAGTCTGTTGGAGGACCCAAAGCATTGGAATGGTTTAGATTTACTGAAAGCAGTGCAATATTTTAGTCTGGAAGAAAACAAAGATGAACTCTCCTTCAATTTTTTACATTTTTCTGTTCAGGAATTGTTAGCTGCCTATCACATATCATTAAACTCTGAAACTCAGCAAATTAAGCTACTAAAAGAAACATTTTGGAATAGTAGGTACTTTAACACTTGGATCATGTACGTTGCATTGACTAAAGATCGACCTTTTGTATTCAAACATTTTTTGTCTGGTAACAGGTTAAGAATATCGACAAAATTTTCCATATGGTGGTCAGGAAATGCTTACATTGCTATATCCAAGAATATGAAGGAAGATAAGATTAAATGTCTTCATTTATTTCAGTGTTTTACAGAAGCTGGTAACGATGATATGTGTCATTATATTGGTAATTTATTGCAAGGTGGAACTATTGATCTAACTGGACAAGCATTATCAGCTGTAGAGTTGTATACTCTAAGTTCATTTTTAGCACGCTGTATTCATAGACAGTGGAATTTACTTGACTTATCAAACTGTTACCTCGATGATGAAAATTTTGAAAGATTCTACAAATCCTATGCCAGTCTTACAAAGAGTATGGTATATATTAATACCATAAATCTGTCATCTAATGCTTTTACAGCAGCATCTGCTTCACAAATTGCCAATCTGGTCTTAAATTTCAATGTAAAAAAGGTTATTTTTGCCTCAAATGAGATTAAAGATTTAGGAATAGACCAAACTATTTTTGCGGCTCTACTAGAGCATCCTAACTTGACTCAATCCAGATTTATTGAAATACAAGACGAAAATCAAATGAATTTGATTCTTTACAAGAAAGGTTTAAACACATCTATTGCATCTGAACTATTTTTATTGTGTTACTGCACAACCGAAACATACAAAGATGTATGTTTATATATTGAAAACAACAGTTCATTTTTTGAAGTGCTCCTAAATGCAAACACAGCATCAATATTAAAAGCAATGTTGCATAATTGGATAAGTAAAATGAATTTCTTTTCTACCAACTTTAAATTATCTGTTAAAGCTATTAATGCAGAAGAAATCAATAGTACTATAAACGGCTTAGCATATAATTTTCCTTTAGTAGTATGCATTGGTGAAAACTGTCTACCATTACATTTGTACAATGGCATAGATGATAAAAATGAAATGTTTGATAGTTTGGGAACAATTTTCTTTTCAGGGAAATTATCAGTTAGAGAGATCCATTCTATGTTTTACCTTTTTCTTGCTAAAGATGTCGTAAATCAGATTTATTTAAATGGAGTTGTGCTGTATGATCACCTTATGGATGTCTCACCCAAATGCATGTCTTTAAATAGTCTACAATTATTAAATTGTTGTGCACATTTTACAGCAGCTAACACAGTAGCTAATGTGTTATCACAGGTAATTAATAAAGCCTCATCCCTGAGGAACCTAAACCTATCTGCCTATAAAATGAAAACTGAACACATGAAAACCATTTTGGAGGCTTTAACACAAATTATATCCATTAAAACTTTTGCTGTCAGTGATAACAACCTTGCAAAGGAAGTAGTAGACATTTTAGCTTCTGTAATTAATTGTAATAGAGAACTACAGAGTATAGAATTATCCAATTGTAATTTACAAGAAGCAGCAATTGTAAGCATAACAGAAGCATTAGCAACTTGTGAGGATTTGCAATCACTGAATTTAAGTAACAATATTATTACTGATGATGTAGCAGTTCATATTGCTATGGTAATCGACAAATGTCAAGTGTTAAGAAATCTAAGGTTACAAAACTGTCAACTGCAGTATGCAGGAATGCAAAAGATTGTTGAAGTTATGATTAAAAATATATTCCTGTGTTTTATTGATTTAAGTTACAATACAATATCTGATCAAAACACTTTGCTTATTGCTAGTGTTATTGTAAATAACAAAAACCTTAGAAAATTGAATTTCTCAAATTGTAAATTGCTGAGCAGTGGTTGTCAACATCTTTTTCAAGCAATAGCAAAGATCACAAGTTTAGTACATTTGGATTTAAGCAACAATGTGTTTACTGATGAGGCAGTTGATAACTTTGCTTTAATGATCCATCAAAATATCAATTTAGAGTATTTGAACATTTCTGGATGCTGTGATAAAGCAAAAGATTTTGAAAAAGTCACTGGTTTTTTAGCCATCCTGAAATCACTGAATCATCTTGATATGAGTTGTAATGTTATTAATAGTACATCTGCTGATAATATTGCAATTATTGTTACCAACAATGATTTTCTACAAAATCTTAATTTATTTAAGTGCGAAATTCGTAAATCTGCATTCTTAAAAATCATAATTGCATTGCGAAATAATCAGCATTTGAAATATCTATATCTTAAATCAAATTCAATTGGTTATGAAGAAGCTACAGGAATTGCAACAGTCTTTTCTAATAATTCGTTTTTAGAAAATGTTGATTTAAGCAATTGTAGTTTAACCGAAAAGAAAATGAAAACCATTTTGTCATCAGTGAGAAATCATACTTCACTAAAACATTTTGATATCAGCTCCAATACAATCACAAATCATGTAGTAAATGAAATAGCCGATGTTATTGATAGTAATACTCAGTTAACGCATCTTAACATTTCAGATACTGAAATTACAGAATATGGAATATTGAAGATTTTTAAGGCCGCACAAAGAATAAACACCTTAAGATGTATAAAAATGTGCAACTGCACTATCAGTGATCAAGCTGCACGAGCTATTGCTAATGCTATATCTGTTAATTGTATGATTGAAGATTTGGTATTTATTAAAAATGACTTTCATGAAACAGGAATTACAGTGTTATTTGATGTCTTAAAAAAGGCACATATGTTGAAATGCCTTACTTTAACATCAAACGATGTCATTAGTAACATTTTTACTGAAATGGGAATAACCGAAGTTATATCTAACAATTGTATTACTCACTTGAATCTTTCAATTTGTAATTTACAACAGAGTAGCTGCTCATTAATCCTGAAATTCTTAATAATATGGGCTCCGAATTTTCAGCATATTGATTTGAGTGATAACAATTTGAGTGGTACTGCAAAAACTATAGCACAGTTAATATCTGTTAGTTACTATTTACAATATATAAACTTAGCTGACACATTAATGCAAGATGAAGAAATAATGATAGTAGTTAAAGCAATGCAGGATATTAATTCATTACGCTATGTTGACTTAACCTCCTATAGTGTTAATGATGAATTGGGAATGGAAGTACAAAACATAATTGATAAGAATCCTGCAATGATTACTTTCCAGATTAGTAAGTTGTGTTTTGAAAAATTTACAGGTATTGTAACAACACTTGGTAAAAGTATTTTTAGTGTTGTTGTTAATTTACAACAAATCACTGTTTGTTTTAGCGGTTATGAAAATGATATAGTTGATACAACAACAACTCTTATCAACAACAGTCCATATTTACAATATTTACACCTAGAAAATTGCTCCTTGTTACAAATCAATATTAGCAGTGTTATTGTTGCTTTAGCAAAGACTACTACACTGAAATATTTTTGTCTTAACAACTTTGTCATTACTGATAAAATAGATGATGGAATAAGAACACTATTAGAAAATAATCATCAGCTGAAGCATTTCGAGTTAGTGGCATGCAAAATGACTGAAAAAGGACTCACAAAAAGCATTCAGTCTTTTAATTTTACAACATTGTCCCATCTAATTCTTAACAAGTTGAATAATCTAATTGGTACTACTACAAGGCAATTGAAAAGACCAATTTGTAATTCATTAACACATTTAAATCTATCTAATGTGCAGTTAGATGTAACTAAATTGTCATGTTTATCATTACCTTCTCTCACCAAATTACAATATCTTGATTTGAGCCATAATCCACTCACTGATGAAAGTGCTGATATTTTGTCATCAGTAATTTGTAACAATAATGGATTAAAGCATTTGGATTTGTGTGATTGTAAGTTGCAATCAGAAGGAATAAGAGTTATAGCTAACTCTTTACAAGCAGTAACTGTTGTCTATCTTGATATGAGCATCAATAGAATTAATTTCGACACATTTAATAATAGTGCAATGCCAGCCTTACTGTCTAACTTAAAGTTTATTGAATATCTGTATTTGCCATATGTGACCAGATTTGCCAAAAGGGGTCTTATACACGCACAGTTTCAAGTCTCACTTTTCACCGCCATTCGACAGACACAACACTAAACTAACAGTTGATATGGCTGTCATGGCCAAAAGTACAGCAGTCTGCTTTCACTGAGGCTTCTTTCTCCAGCCTGTATGACGTACGAGAGTGCTCGGATGTTCTATAAATGGCCCCATCTTGCCTGGACAAGCAGACAGACGGCAGGGAATCACCACACGACTAGCTGGCGAGATTGGCCGTGATTTTAGCTACATTTTGTGTCAATTCAGGCTGAAAACAGCCTGAATTGACACCATATGGCCATAAGGATCCTTCTGGTCGGAAGGCCCCGCCACTTCGTGGCTCCCACCTCCCCCCACCCTTGCCACCCCACCGGATTTGCTTGTGGTATTGACTACCTTGTGAAATAAACTATCTAAAATGGCGGGAAACTCAGCTAACTATTCATTGAAGAGTTGATCCAATAAACTACCATGAGTGACTGTGCATTCGTGGAGAATTGCACACAAGCAGCTTCATGCATTCTCGAGATATATTTAATTGAATATTTCAAAAATGTATTTCTAGATATTTATAATTGCGCGTATAAGACCCCTTTTTGCAAATCCAGTCACATATTGTGAATTCAAGCAACAAGAAATTGATAATATATCTCATTTTATTAGCAATACAGTGAATTTTAAATTTATTGATGTGAGCCCCAATGCAATTTCAAAAAATATGATTAGCAAGTTTAAGGATGTCATATTTGTAAGTAAAGGATTAAAATACATTACAATTAGTAGTACGGAAGGGATTAAACAAGTAAGTTTAACCAATAATGAGACTGAAGATCTTTACCATTCATTGCACTATCTTAATGTCAATAATATTATTGTTGATGATGAAGTAGAAAATACAGTGTCTACTTTGATAGCTAATTCACCAATGCTGGAGCATCTAGAAATGGCTAATAGTGAATGGAATATCACTAATATTATGAAGTGTGTTAGAGCTGTGAAAAATAATTATTTGATGCATTTAAATTTCAGTAATGGTTTAAATTTTACACTGACTGAAATATTTTACTCACTGAGTAGATGTACTGCTTTAAGAGTTCTTGATTTACATAACTGCTGCACATTAAAGACTGTTTCTGTAGTCACTGAAAGCCCAAAATTTTTACATTTACATCATCTTGACCTAAGTAATAATTATATTGATGATAAAGCAGTTGATTATCTAACAGCTTTGATTGCTGCTAATGTTGGTCTGGAATATTTAAATTTTTGCAACTGTGAGTTAAGCTCCTCCGGTATTCAAAATATAAGTAATGCATTAAAAGTGACATCATCCTTGAAGTTCCTAGATCTTAGTTTTAACAATGTTGATGATAAAAGTTTAGATTGTGATCTAATGGTTGCTCTGTTAGCCACTAACAAGGACTTGGAACATTTAAGGTTTTCTAATCTAGTATTGGACAACGACAATTTTCATCAAATAAAATTTTGTTTATCTGTGATAGAAGGATTAGAAAAACTTGTCATAAACAATTGTATTTTTACAGACGAGGATATAAACGATTGTATTTTTACGGATACCAGCACAATTATTTCTCTTATTGCTAATAATCCAACACTTCATGAGCTTTGTCTACTTGACTGTGAAATGTCAGTGAAAAGTAAAATAGAATTTTCATGCATTGCTGCTGCACTGGACAAGCAACTTGGCACAATAACTGTTACTAGTCCAATAAATAAGAAAAACCAATATTTGCTAAATACAAATACTTCAGTTCTATATAATGTATCATTGACTGATGATGATGTGGAAGCAGTATTAACTGTTGACAATAACATTAGAGAATTGATTATGTTCAAATTAATATTGAATCAAAATAACTTGAAGGTGCTGAGTGATAATAATGTAGTGGTAAGAAGTTTAAAACTCCTTCAAATTCAGGATTGTACCTTTACTGATCATTATGCTTATTATGTGGCTGCTCTCATAGCAAACAACTTAGAAACAATCCAATGTTTTAGTTTGACGGTTTGTCAAATTTCCACAAAACAAAATATGATAATAACTAAAGCCTTATACAAATTGGATATTGCTTTGCTTCAGCATCTGAACATCAGGGATATTATTTACAATGATGATGTAAAACATGAAACAACTGCAAGCTTAAGGAATTATGAGCTGGTTGATATCATAACAGCTGTAATGACAGATCATATTAATTTCATAATCTCAAAACTTGTAATAAAGCAAAACACATTAGTACAATTCACTCAGAAAAGAATTCTAAAGTTAATTAAAGGAGTTATTTATCTTACCATGAAGCATTGTAAATTTTATAATGATGACAATAGCGTGGCAAATTTTATTACTAATAATGATCGTATTCAGGAACTTATTTTATCTACTTGCAAATTTCCACAAGAGTATTCAGAAGCATTTAAAAGTTTATCATTTTTACGATCTTTAAACTTGGTATGTTTTGACAACATTCTCTATCCTAAAAATTTTGAAGATGGAGTATTAGCTATTATTACTAATAACCCTGGATTAAATCATTTTACAATGTCTAGATTTGATCTTAATAAAAGTTCATTTGTGAAGATTATGCATAGCATTGCCGAATGCTTAAACAATTTATTGCACATAAATTTTAGCCATCTTAACTGTTCTTATGAAGTGGTACAACATATTACAACTGTGATCACTTGTAATGCGAATTTGGTACATATCAACTTGTGTAATTGTCAATTACTTACAACAGATGTAAATAATATAATTCAGGCAGCAAAAAGTTTAACCACTTTGGAATATTTTAATCTAAGCCATAACCAAATGACTGGTGACTTGGTAAATGATATAAAAACTTTGACTGCTAATAATAAAAACATTAAAGTACTGAGTTTTCCCAATTACACTTTAGTGATAAATTACAATAATTGTATCGAAGTTTTTCTTAATACTGTTACTGAATTATTGGTAAATGATATAGCAACCTTAATTGCAAATAAAAATGTTACAGAGTTGAATTTGCTCAACTGTACCTTAAATAATGAGCAATTCAAGGTTGTTATTAATGCTGTGAAAAAGTCTTCAGTACCTTGTGTACATCTCACTATCAATGCAATAGACGATGTAACCATTACTGATGTGAAGGATGTGATAGAAAATAAAAGTAAAATAAAAGAATTTAAGAAAGTGTTTAAACTGTTGGTGATTCAAGATATGATGCATCATAGTTGTGATCTTGTAGAGTTAAGAGAAATAGATCATCTTACCATTGTTGGTTGTAGACTTGATTTTAAAGAATGGAATATTCTGAAACAACTAGTTGTTCACAATGCAATGCTCAACACTTTGATTCTATCTGATTGTCAACTATACAATGAAATTAGCGAAATAGTAAGTATTTGTACACATTTGAGTTATCTTGGTCTGACCAATATTATTGTAAGTTCACAAATCCAGCTATCTGGTAATAAACCAATTGCTTTTAAGCCTCGATTAAATAATTTAAAAACTATTTCCATTAATAGTGTGAATTTTACTAAACAAATGACTGTGGATGTATTAAACATACTACATAATAGTGAAAATCTTGATCGTTTTGCAATGGTGAAATGCAACATGGATGGATGTGGAGACAGTGATTTGTGGACAGCATTTTTTGCATCCAAAGAACTTTTACATTTAGACTTAAGTTACAGTAAGATAAATGGTGAAGTAGTAGATGGTATATTGGTTCACAGTAAATATTTAACTCATGTAAAAATGATTTCATGTGATTTTGATCAAAAGGCAATTTTTCAGATTTGTGATAGATTCCGTGAAGTCTACAATATTTTGTACTTAAACTTAAACTATAATAAAATTTTTTGTTTCTATGCAACTGAAATAGCTGATGTAATCAGACATAAGAAAAATCTGATGCACATTGAAATGGCAGCATGTAATTTCGACATTAATGGGATTGTAAAAATATGCAATTCTCTTTGTTCATGCGCAAGACTTCAGAATATCAATTTGAGCCATAATAAAATTGCTGGTCATGCTATAGACGCTGTAGTCTCTATTTTACATGAAGATTTAAAATACATCAATTTACGAAAATGTGGATTAACATCTGATAGCAGTAAAAGCATTATTATGGCACTGGCAAGTAAACATTCATTGCGGTTTGTTGATTTGAGCTCAAATGAAATGGCAGAAAATTCAGCTCTTTACATAGCAGCAGTGATTGTTAATAATCGTAATATTGAAGTATTATGTTTACCTGATTGTATACACACTTCTGCTAATATCAATGAAAGGAATTTTTTATCACACTACATGGTGAAATGTATTTCTGATCCTATAAAACATGCCAGATCACTTAAATGCGTTGAGTTTGGCTTATGTCAAGTGAACAATGATTTAGCGAGTGAAGTGGCAGCTTTATCAGCCGGCAATAGCAGTCTTGTACAACTAAGGTTTTCTGAACTGATAGTGAGCAACAGTTATTTAAAGCAACTTGGCAATAGTATACTGATTATGGAAGGATTGAATAATATCAGTATCACCAGTGTTCAGTTTACATATGATGATTCCTGCAATGTAGCAAGTCTTATCAATAATAACAAATCACTCCAATCACTTGATATTTCTGACTGTGTGATATCAGAGAAAGGAAAGAACATTATATTTGAAGCGATGATCAATTTGACATCCTTGAAGTCACTTAATCTCAAGAACATTGTGATATCTGATGAGGTTACTGTAGAAGACAAATTTTTGGCCATGATATCAAGCAATACTCACTTGGAATATCTTGAAGTAACTGGATGTGACATAAATAGAGCAAAACTTAGCGAAGTGATTAGTAGTTTTAATAATTTAAAAGTTGTCTCTGAATGATTATCAAGCTAGGTTTGTTTAAAAAATGTAAAACATTATACGTAACATATAGCTACGTACTTAGTAAAAATAGTCCTTGTATTTTCTTATTATTAAATTGTTGGTAATGATAATGCATGTATGCATAAAGCTAGCTAACTATTAATTTTGTTGTACATAATATTTTATTGCTTGTATACGGTCTCCTGTAATCGTGAATATTTAAAGAATATTTAGCTACATAGCTACAGTACATAATAAAAATTAATGTGAGGTAGCATAATACACATTGTCTCCCAGTACGTAGCTAGGTCCATATAGCACCGTATACATAATATGGATTATATGTGTACATGGTCTGTGTCTGCTGTATAGCCACTAATTTTTGAAGTTTTGAAAACAGTATTTTGAATGTCAGGCACTTTCAGTCAAATTGCTGTATAGTCCAAAATATTACCTCCGGAATGTAACTAGTTATGCTATGTAGGCAAAATAAAAATTTTCACACATGAAAATTTAAAAGCTACGAAGCTTAAAGCTTACTGTGCTTTAATTTGCTGGTGCACATGCAATGTATCTGGGCAATTACATTTACATACCTATGTATAACTAGCTAGCTAGCTAAGCTAGTTACCAATGTATGAGTTTTTGTAGTGGCAAATGGTCTACCTATTAACACGGGATAAATTTTAATTTTGATGTCCATGAATCACCGTTGGCTACATACGTATGTACATACCATTTGCTTATCTAAATTAGTCCACTACAAATAGTTTATAGTGGTAAATCCTAAAATGGTTCACAAATAATGAGAGTAGCAGTTCACATGAAATGACAGACATTTTCTTGGGATTTATGAAATATGTAAGTCAAATTAGTAATTAGTTGCATGTTGAAACATGTTATATCTTCTCCAAGCTAGAATATACTGTAGCTAGCTACGTATGTAGCTCAGTAGGAATTACATTAGAACTGGTTAGTAAACTAGTTGTGTAAGTTATTTGCTTGCTTTTCTCAGTGTAGTAACGATATCAATTGCCACTGACACTCAATGATTGTGGTAGGGTTTGGTAGGTGCACAAGGCTCGACTAATCCTCCAATACTTTGAAATGTTAAGGCGGGGAGTAGCCCATGTTTATGATCAATAGCTAATTAGCTAATGCTTGGGTGTGAAGAATCTGCCAAGTTCTTTTCCAACAAGGCCACAGATTTAGTTCAACTTGCTTGACACCTTTCTACTACCCAAGCAGATAGCTAGTTAATGTAGCTATAGTTTGTGTACTTACATAGGCGGCGGAATGAGGGTCACTGGGGGAACTTGCTCCCACAAAATCATGAGTTACTCAGAGGAATTTAGTTTTTCACAGAAATATGTCTTGCTAGGTTATTGTGCCTCCACAACTTTGAGTAAGTTTAGCTGCCCCTCAGTACTTGGACTGAAAGGTGCCATCTATAAAAACACATATGTAGCTATATGCTAAACAAAAACACCCTGGGTGTAAAAAAAGTGCGAGGCCAATCAGAAGCAGCATTGTAAATAGGTTGCTATATGTGCAACCAAAAATTTGATATCAGCTGAGGTCAAGAAGTTACTTATCAAAAATCTTTTTAAGTTACAATAGTTTAAAGCATATTTTCAGAAGTATGATTGGCTTTGTCATTTGGCCACCTTTATAATAATGATGGTGCGAAAAAGGTGGCCAAGTGACAAAGCCAATCATACTTGTGAAAATATGCTATAAACTATTGTATGTATGTCATTCAAGCAGTTAAAAAGATCTTTAATAAGTAACTTGTTGGCCTCAGCCGATATCAAAGTTTTTGGTCACACATACGTACGTATAGCTACCTATTTACAATGCTGCTTCTGATTGGCCTTCCACTTTTTTACACCCAGGGTGTTTTTGTTTACCATATCACTACTTTTTTGGAAATATAAACATATGATATTACTAGTTATTGATAGAGTACTGCATGGGCATCCCTTGTACTTACTTAGCACACAATATTGTAAATTAAACTCTGAAGCTTAGTTTTGAAAGATTCAGGCCTGCAATTTTTTTAAACTTTGACTACAGAGTGATACATCAATGTAGATTGTGTACCTGAAAGCTTATGCAAATCAAGTTATGGCAACTATCAACCTGCAATGTAATAGCCCTTCTCAAGTGTTTACTTCAGACTGAAAATAGTATGACAGGTAGAGCATACATGGGAGAAGTGCTGATACAAATTTGGCTGATATCCATGAAGAAATGAGTGAGTTATTAGACAAATAAGTGAGTGTACAAACTTTGAGTTATTGATTCTTCAAACAATGAAGATACTAACTCTCTAGTAAACAGGTGAATCGGGCGGGAAGGGATGGTTCAATGTGTGTAGTCACACAAAGAGCGCCATAAAACTCGCAATGGCTGGTACTTAGAAATGGTGGTGCCAATTTCCTCAATTCTCGGTTTATTAATTCTATATAATAAGAAAGTTGTAGCTCTGTATTCTTTCCCAGTGAAGCCATACATCAAAGGATTTTACTGTAACATATATCAGATATAATAGTACAGTAAGGTGTGAGGTGTTTTTTAACACCATAATACATCAGTAATTATAATTTCTTTTATGTAAGTCAAAGCTTTCTTGAAGTCTTTGGTGGGAAAGAAGCCAGTTATATCACAGTAGTCGTGGGATATCTTTGTTATTAACACTCGTCCTTGGACTCTGTGTAATAATGAAGATATCCTACTCCTACTGTCACAGTGATATAACTATAACTTAACTAAGCGATAGCTTTCATGGCGGCTTAGTTCGCAAATTTGAGGGTGGTGCTACATGTAAATAACTCACTCAGTGGTTGTGTTGCTGTGCTTCTTGGCCTTGCGACTCACTATCGTGAGTCTTGATGTCTTTTACATGTTGATTGATTATTTATCAAATGAAATTATGTATAATCATAAAAACACTAGTTGTGTTCATGTAAAGTACATGCTCTTCAGGGATATGCCCAGATCTAAGAGAGTGGTGGTTACATAAAGACTTTTAAATCTCCAAAACATAGTGATATTAATATGTACGTATGCTCAAACTGTGTCCTTGTAGACACTTTGTGTAAAGTGGCTGGCAAGACGAAGTATTTTTGATGTTTTAGTACTGGCCAGTGAGTTTGTAGTGGT
This sequence comes from Spongia lamella, assembly GCA_963930835.1. NCBI lineage: Eukaryota > Metazoa > Porifera > Demospongiae > Dictyoceratida > Spongiidae > Spongia > Spongia lamella. The sequence continues at coordinate 7,084,104 of OZ005747.1, forward strand.
GGTCATTTTATCCGAGTGTTGGTTATTATTTTTATCTGAGTGGTGGTCGGCAGCGACCACTGTAGGCAAATCCGTAGCTCTTGTACATAAGTTCATACCTTAAAGCTTGTAGTCATGTCACATCAGTGTTGTTTATTACAACTACGCATATATACATACTAGTTATAATTTGGTCACAAAATTTTATGCCTTCTATATATATTATGTAGTACCTATATATTGGCATATATTTAAGTTAGTGTTTAAAGTTGCAAAGGTGGGAAATTACCAAATAGCCCTAAAATAATGCACACCTTATCAGTGGAGTTGGTTCTGCAGCTGTATTCATATATGTCAGTAAAGTGCATTGCACTTTACTGACATACGTAGCTATGCATGCAGCTGTATTTAGTGCATGGTTGCTCAAGCAATTGCAAGCATTAGTGATCAGTGCACCAGTAGCTATTGAGGCACTATGCTTTTTATGCCAGAGAGATGACAATAGTCATGTCTCAATGTCCAACAAATACCAAAAGATCGTCTGGATATCAACACAACCATGAACTAGATTGTGCATGTAATTTGTGTTTCAATGAATATGTAAACCTTGAGAGACTGGATGAAGGATCTGAATAATCTGATATTGCTGAAACACTGTTATCACATTCAACAGTCTATCACAAATCATTTAATATTTAGATTTACAAGCAATACGTAGCTAAACTTTAAAGAGTACAAAAGAAACGAGCTTCTGAAATAGCTAATTAGCTATGTCTATCCTCAAGAAAACTAGATTGATACGTACTTTAAATCCATCTCAGGAGCAACCCATATGTTCTTTCTGTAATGAGTCAATTGCAAATTGTCAGTTGCACAAAGCTAGCACTAAAGAAATAGACATCGATATCCATGTGCGAGAATGCACAACTGATGATTTACTGCTGCATATATACGTAGTTATAATGCATGCATGTCTGACATTGCTAAATTAGCCAGCATATATTAAATGCTCAATATCACCTAAAATGTTTCGTGTCCCTTTACAATTACATGCCGTCAACATTGATTGTAAATCCAATCGGCCGTAGCCAGTCTATATCAGTTCAAGCAGGGGGTGCTCTTGCTGAATTAGCTCTATACATCAGTATTGAAAAATCAGCACAAAATGAGAACATGCATGGCATCAGTGTTCAAATTATCTGATTTACTAGTAAAATTATATGCTGAATGTCTGAATCAACTTGGTCATAGTGTTGGAAGCAGAATAGATTCAACTACGTAGCTAGATTAAAGCTTTTAGCTGTCCTACGTACAGTACTCCTACGAGCCTAATATGCCATTATTAATATGCCATTATTATTAATATTAATATGCCATTATTAATATGCAATTATTAATATGCCATTATTATCACCGATACACAGAATAAGTAGGAATAATAGGTGATGATGTTGGAATAAAAATGGGTCAAAATTTTGGGAAATTCGGGAAGGAATTATAGGTAAAATTTTGAGCATGTTAGGCTCAGCTTGTGTTGCTGCACTTCTTGGCCTCACGACTCACTATCGTGAGTCTTGATGTACGTATGTATGTATGTATGTATGTATGTATGTATGTATGTATATGTATCAGTAATTTCTTTGAAAGTCAAAACCTTTTTATAGTCTTTGGTGGAATAGAAGCCAGTTATTAAATACCTTTGTTCGTCCTTAGCTTTGTCTCGGACTTGTGTAATTGCAAAGATGTCCTACTCCTACTATGATATTATAATAATAGTGTAGTTACTGTAGCTACAATTATAGTCAACAGTAGCTATAGTGTAGTGTAATATATATAGTGTATAATACGTACATACGTAGTATGTGTATAATAATAGTGTAGCTAGTGTAGTGTAGTGTGTGTGTGTGTGTGTGTGCATGCGTGTGTATAATAGCAATAGTGTTCTTACATTTGCTGAAAGATGTCAGTATAAATTATTATGTATATAATGTATAGCTATATAGTACGTAGTTAGCTAGTTAGAAAAGTGGCATGCATAGTTATAAGTTAGTGTCACACATGTATAAATTGTAATAATTATTTTGTTCTACATACGTAGCTAGCTACATAATTATAGATATGGATAAGTAGCTATGCATTGGATGATTTTATATGCTGTGTGTATATCCTATAATTATATATAGCCACTAAACAATGCAAAATAGCAAGAAGATAATTACATAGTAAGAATGTTTGTAAGTGTCCTAGCCATGAGAGTGACAACTTGTAGCCAGATGCCCAAATATGGAGTCCACAGTTCAGTTTTCAGTTTTCTAAAGGATTGATGTGAAAAGAAATGGGTAGACTACGTAAGTGGCATAGTGCAGCAGCTGGGTGCAGCACAGATACATATATCTGCAACATCTGCTCTCAATAATTAGGGCACTATAGTAATGTCCAATATGTTTTTGAGGAACTTAACCAGTAATTTGGTAATTAATAAGACTGCACATTTCTTGTAGTGGTGTTGAACTCTGTGTGATTGGTTAGCTAACTGTGTATCAGTATATATACAACTACCTATGTATGGGAAAGTGCTATGTATGTATTACATGTGTGACTAATTACATGCATAGCTACATTGTTGGCATATAGCTAACTCATGCAGGAGTCAATTGCAACAGATTGACATTATCTTTGCTTTTTTGGATGTAAAATGAACATAGTTACATTAGCTAGCTACCTTCAGATATGGTATAACCAAATGGAGTTGTTTCTGAAGTTGTTTTCTGTTGCTTGCACTGATATAACCAAATGGAGTTGTCAAAGAACTGCTTCTGAATCATTAATCATATAGCTACCATAATAATGATATTATGATCATTGTTCTGCACGTATGCATACCCATTCATACTCGTACATACATAGCTACGTATCTTAAAGGAATTTCAAAGGTATCTATGCTATAGTTAATACCTACGTAGCTACCGTATAGCTATATAGTGAGGGAAATAAATCTTAGCTTAGAATAGTTACCTAAAATTTCATCTCTGGTCTATTTCAAGGCTCGTTTCAAGGCTGTTTCGTACTGATCCCCACCGAGGAACTGACAATAATAAAATTAACAATTTTTTAAAATAGAAAATTGATGTAGTCTAGCGTATGCGCAAAATTAAACGTTGTACTAGCCTTAACCATGCAATCACGCGCAAAGTTTAACGGTACTACAAGAAGCGTGCACAGTCTTAGTAATAACTAATCAGAAAACAAACGCCAAAGCCAGCCGCTTATTTGCCGCCTGCTAGCTAATTGACCTAGCTATGACGTGGTTATAACCATGCATCTGATTTAATTGGTAAACATGCAATAGAAGAAACAATAGTTGATTGTTTTGTATTAAACTGGCACTGCGTTTTTGTAAAGATAAACGTACAACTAGCTAGCTACATGCAGATAACTACACTGTTAAAAATGAGGAGTTGTTTTCAGACTTTTTGGTCTGAAAACAACACCTTTTGGAGTTACTACAACTCCTTTTGGAGTTACCACAACTACCCATTTTTAACAGTGTACGTAGCTATATATATAGTTAGTGAAATTTTCATAAGTATAGCAGCAGTGGCCTATGGTTATGATGACGGACTTCCAATCAGGAGGTCGCAGGTTCGATGCTCACCATCGATGCATGTTGCTCTCTTGGGCAAGGAACCTTACTCCCATTGCTATACAACAGTTCTGCTGTGCAGAATACATGTTGATGTATGTATTACCAGAGCACTGCTGAAAAGCAGTATTTCTATACTGAGTAGTCTTCCCTTCTAATTAATTTAAAAAAAGGTAACTAGCTATAGCTATATAGATAAGACTAATAATTATTTTTGTAGTGCATGTGTATAGTGAGCACCAATCTAGATCTAATCTACGTAGCTAGTATAGCTATATGTGTATATATGTATATATAGCTATAACCATACATATATGTAGCTATATAGCAAAAGTATATATGAGCTAGCTATTATGGCAGTTAAAATAAAGCATATTACATACATTCATGAAGATTTAGAACATGCAAGCTATATAGTAGTATTTTAAGATGAAACTGAAGTGTGTAAAAATTATCTTGTAGCTTATTATTATGCATGTAACTACAGTTATACTAGCTTGCTACGTAGCTATATGTGTGTGTCATGGTAAACCACGGTATTTTAATTATAGAAGCTGTGGTTGTCTGTTTAGACAATATCAAGTTTATTTTAGAGAAACTTAAACAAACATGTTTATGTGGTTAAATTAATTAGCTAGTACTTTTGGCTGTGACTCTGATTGGTAGAATCTGACTGTATAGGTAGCTATGTATTTAGTGGTGTATTTTATCTACCCAAGCTATACTTCTAGCTTGACATGATCTATCAACCTGTGTAGTAGCTAACTAATATTAAAATTTCAATTAACCGGTTTTATCGACTGTATAGTTATACGTAGCTACGTAGTTATATACGTATACGCGGGAAATAACCGCTGGATGTTTGAAAAGTTTAGCTTTGGGACGATAGTAATATCAATAGTTATCTGCACACACCTAGTCCACAGTGACTGCGCTTGCAGCGCGCAGATACGCGATACCTATAGCTACCTGATTAAATAGATAAGAACTACTATAGGCCAAGCATGATCCAGTGCACCAGCTTAGACGGTATTGTTACGTAGCTTATAGGGCTTGGATTCCGATGGCGATTCAATCCCTGCTCGTGGCAGTTACAGCTTGCGTGATCTCGACTCTGCATGCATGCATGCATGCATGTAGCTATATAGCTACGCCGTATCTAGCTATATTAGCTATATGAAGATGGTGAGCCGAAGGACCATTATTTATAGTCATGTAAGTTGTAACCGTCAGTGTTCTAAATCACGTGCTCATCAGTCACGCTTTATAATAACCACGCCCCTTACATAAGCTGAATTCTCTGTACTTCCTATATAGGTGATGACGCACCGGCGAAGGATGAGATTGAAATGCTGTAAATCAGTGCTGTGCTTAGTCCTTGTGGTAGCCTCAACGTTTGTTGGAGGCTTAGAGACAAGGAAGAAGCGTCGTAAGTAAACATGCACCTTAATTAAATTGCATCAACTCATTAGGATTCGTGTAGTCTGTGGCTATATGAATGTTTGGCTACCTAATATTCATGATTATAAGGTAATCGTGTCCGATTTACGAAATTGTTGTTCGGATAAATGCGCCATGGCGTTTCTTTTCATCCTTGACTATTTCCCTTTGGTAATGGTTAGTGAACCAACAGTCGGTTTACGTATTTTATAATTATTGAACCGACAGTCACGTGTTTGCCGTTTTAAATACGTGTGCATAGCTTTGGATAAATCTATGGTTTGATGGATTATACCAAGTCGAGAACCTCTTAGCGATTACTTCAGTGTTTTTGGTTAATTCTCAATGATGTGAGTGCCTTGTCGTATCCGGCCTATATATACTGAGGGTCGCGCACGTGTGGATTGACAGAATGGAGGCTCTGATCAAGTAGTGTATAACACTAATGTTAAACGTTGTGTGATTAATATTGTAACTAACTATCGGACGATTGATGAACTAACTAGCCATTCATGTACAATTGATTAGACTATACTGTATTTTTTCATTCATAATTGCTATCATGTATTGATTGATTGATTGATTGATTATTATTATTATTTTAAACTCCAGTATCACTTGGAGAACAACAAATTTTAATGATTATAAAATTCCATGGTATGTACTATATGTAAGTAAGGCCAACTATTTGGTGAGAGAAGAAGTATATAATGTATATGCAAACTAAGCAGAACCACACATCCAAACCCAACTAAGGAGTAAATTGGGATTTAGCTATAATGGAGTATTCATTTTTGTCAAGTACGTCAGCTGCATGGAATGGTAGCACCGATGACAGCATATACTCAAAACACAATGATAGCTTCCCACTTCACCTTATACCAACTGTAGTTACTGCCATAATTTATGCCTTTGATGATTGCGGTGCAATCTTGCCTGTAAATCCTATAAACTATGTTCACTGTTCAAATAAGGCACAATAACTACTGTCATGAGGTCATTAATTGTTGTAGCTGTAGATGGAAATTATAGCTAAAGGCTATTCAGTAAAACTTTTGAAGAATTGAGGACTTCACTCAGATCTGCATGCAGGTGTCAAATAGCTATTTGAAGTAGCTAAACTAAAACACCATGCACAGCCGGAAAACACTGAGCCGGTCCAGTGAATAGAGATAGCCCTCCTAAATACTTATGTTTGCTGTGGCCCACTGTGGCCTCAGTTAGTTTGGCACAGCCAGACCCTTGGATTGGGCGCACTTCGGCGCACTACCAAGGGTCTGGAAACTCTAGCATACATTACTTGTGCATCTACCACTAGCCAATCAAATTGTGTCGTTATTAAAAATTATGTTTCCGTGAAGTTTTGTCGCACATGGCTCATTAGAATGGGATTCAATCAGCTAGTTTTGTGTGCGGCTGAGAAAGCTGCCGAGTTTTTAGGATATGCAAGGATTGAAGGAACACCAGAATTAAATAATCCTGGAAATAATGAAGAAAAGAGATATTTTTTGCGCGACTTTATTGGCTATCACAGATTCCAACAACTTATACACACTATCCACAGACGAATTATTCTACCTGAGCTACTTTGTACACGTTCAGTGTCTACCACAAGCCGAACAAAGAATACCGTCGCTATTTTAACCCGACGCCGGTTAGGCGTGCAATTATTATGCACCTATTAATGTAAAGCCCCACATCCCCCCTCCCGAGCATAGGTGGGGATTTGTACAAATTGTTGTTCAAAGGATGCACCCCTGAGGCAATTATTTTTTACAATGCCCCTCTCTAGATGCACCCAATGCCCTGGGGCAAAGTGGAGATTTGTATGTATATTATGCTATTTAAGTTCCATTACAAAATCCCCACTAGTGGGGAGTGGGGCTTGACATTGATAGGTGCATTATTAATTACATTCCAATCACACAAGTAATACCGTAAACGACGAAAGTTTGGAGGGACTAAAGTTTGACGAATTTGGCGAATTATGATATTTCCCCAAACTTTATTCGCCAACATAAATATTATAGACTACCAGTATACGGCCTGATTCACGTTCCGATACATTTACGTATATTAAATTATACGTGGCAAGAGAAAACCATGTAGACGTCTATCCTGAAGTATTTCAAGTTGGTCAAGCCCGCTGCTGATCACTTGCCGGATCCAGAAGGGACTCTTAGTAGTAAATTGCCTGAATACAATAAACAGCGACCGCCATTTTCCAACACGTGCCGCCTCGTGCGGCTTTTAAGCGCAAAAATTACTATCGATCGCGCATGGAGAACTGAATTCGCCAAACTTTCTTCTGCCAAATTGATTTCTTTGCTGATTCGCCAAACTTTAGTCCCTCCAAACTTTTGTCCTTTACGGTATATGCTAGAGCTATCAGACCCTGGATAGCGCGCCCAATCCAAGGGTCTGGCTACTCCAGACTAGGCCTAAGTGGTTACAGCCTTAAAATGTCTTCCTCCGTGTAATTCAAAACGTACATAACTTTTTACTTGCCGATGCAGCATTGCTATGAGGATATTATTCGTTCCCGTCAGTTTTATCCTCGGTATAATCCACCAATCCATAGATTTATCAAAATTAATAAAACGGCACACGTGATTAAAACGACAAACACGTGACTGTGGGTTGAATAATTATAAAATACGTAAACCGACTGTCGGTTCACTAACCACTACCTTTTTCTTTTTCATTATTTACTCCTTTAAAAGGCAAAAAATCGCGAAAGAAGGTGTCGATAAACTTCCACCTTCTGTTTATCGTCGCACAAAAACACGTGACACAATTAGTTACACGTATTTAACTTGACGTCGATAGTTATACCGATGATTAGTTTTGAACGCCTGCTGTACAAGGACAAAGACCAGCTAGCGAAGTTGTCACGGTCACGACGGATGTCCTACCCACCACACTTCCTCCTGTTACCCAACCTCCACCTGCTAATGGTATGTTTACTCCTATAAGTAACTACGTATCTTTGTTGCGACAAATTTAATGGTATGTATTGTATGTATTTTCTTTATCAAGCTGACGTTCACATTGCACATACGTAGCTACGTATGTATATACGTAATTCGTACATACATGCACGTACCTGTACGCATGTGAAAGTTGCTTGCCAATGTACGTATATTATACGTACATATAATCTCTTTTCTACCTCAATAGAAACATTTACGGCGGTGAGAGAATACTTTTTGGGATTTCCCCTAAACTATCAAAGAAACGGCGGCTCTGTACCGTCACTTCTGCTGTTGACCACCGAGACCACACCAGTGACATGCGTTATTGACGTGCCCAACATTGGACAGACCTACAACGTAACAATTGTTGCTGGCAATGAAACTTTCGTCGAGTTGCCTCATGATTTGCAGACGTTTCAAAGCTCCACGATCGACAATAAGGGTATACATGTTCTAGTGGACAGCAACAAAGTGGTTGTAATAGGCCAAAATTTTAGGCCCGAACGTGGAGGAGATCCTTCTGGCACTTTTCTCGCTTTACCCACCGTGGATCTCAATTTAACAGAGTACACGTATTTTGAGCTAGATATGGTCCTTGGAGCTGTAAGGTGGCCTTCACAGTTTCTGGTCGTCGGTACACAATCAAACACAACAATGAACATAACAGTCACACAGCCTGTCAGGACGGTTATTGATGGTGTCGTTGAGGATCTCGTAGCCGGAATGGAATATTCGTATAACATAAACCGACTTCAGACCTTCTATGTAACACATCCAGATGATCTAACAGGGAGCAAAATCGTTACAGATAAACCAATTTCATTGTTTAGTGGTCATGTTTGCGCTATATTACCGTCAACGCGTAGAGACTGTGATCATATGATCGAACAGAGTCCACCCACCGCAATGTGGGGAAGGACATTTTATGTTGCTCCAATTCCTAGAATAGGAGACATTTACTACCTTAGAGTGATGGCAGCCAATGACGCAACCGAAGTTGACATTTACTGCAATAACACGGAGCAATCATTTACCATCCATGAAGGAGAATTTATTCACAAGGAGTTGGGATTATCAGATCACTGTGCAATCCACTCCGACAAGGAAGTGCTCGTGGCCGAGTATGCTAGTTCCCCTGGGTATCCCAGTGATCCAGCAATGGTACTAGTCCCAGCCACAATTCAATACTCAAATAGAATATTATCATCTACAGCCTCCTATCAAACGGATTTACGTTACATACATTCTCTGATCGTAATAGTGTTGGCAGAGTATTTCAATCCTACTTTGATCCATATGAACTCAGGAGGCAACAGCGAATCACTGGACACATATCAGTGGGTGCCGATCCAAGCCAACGATGTTGTCGAAGCCTACTATACTCACATCACTAATATTTCAACAGGCGGTTTTGAAGTGTTTCATGTCAACCAAACGGCCCTGTTGAATACCGTACTGTTTGGCTTCTCCAGGTCTGTGCACGGTGGTTATGGACATGCAGGAAGACTTGAAGTTAGACCTGGTAAGCTTCTATGTACGTTTGAACGTACATACATATGCATGCACAGTGTAAGTACGTATGTACTTGTGACTAGGGCTAAAACGAATATTCTAAGTGTAAACGAACAAATAATATTTTTAAGGAACGAATATTCGAATATTCTATAGACAATTTCAATTAGCTTAATAACTCTTGTAATCACAAGGGTATAGGAAAGTCTTCATAATTGGTCAGATAAATCTTAAAAGAAATATTAAAAACCTTTTAGAATATAACAATTAATCGAGTGCGTGGGCGGCCGATAATATTGCACCTGCTAATATGCCACTGCAGTACGATATAATAAGCCTAACAGGTCTAAAAATCACAAGGAATCCATCCATTACTTGCTTTCTGCAAAAATGCAACTTCACTTTTCAACCCTAGGATTTCGATATTTCGAATTTCGATTTATTTATGAACGAATTCCGAATCGAATTAGAATTCGAATATTCGGTATATTCGTTTTAGCCCTACTTGTGACCAAGCCTGCGATAACTGATTTTAATCTGTATAGCTAGTACATAAATTAATTTACTTATAAGCTTATTCCATATTGTGTGAGAGAAGTGAATTATACCTGTAGCTAGGCTTTTACTGATTATCCAGGTAAAGGTAGTTACGTACATAGGTAGCACCATAGAAGCTGCCCTAGCCTATTTGTTAATCTGCTGCTACTTAGCTTATTTGTTAATGTGCTGCTACTTAATACAGTAGCCAACTAGCTAAGTACATCTACTAACATCTCCTGAACAAATTGTTTTTGTAATTTATAGGATACTATTTTACTGGATACTTGTACAGGAGATGCTATAATTTGGCATATTACTGCCCAATAGGTATAACCGCTATACTTCAGTTTGGCATATATATATACCTGTTTACAGGCATATAGGGAACCTGTGATTACCTAACCATGGGCCTGCCATATATAATCACACATATCCTAGAAATGTATTTTAATGTCAACTTCACCAGTTAGGCACTAGAGGGTGTAACAGAAGTCAAAGTCTGTATTGGTAAATAGCTGATAACCGTGACATTGAAGAGAAGGCGTATCCTGTGCAGGATGAGGTCACTAGCTTGGATAATACTGTACCCCTGGAAGGATCAATCTAAACATGCCCTATCTTCCAAACGCTGTGATGCTCTGGCTATACAATTTAAACTAGTACACTCACCATGCTTGGATGGTAGCATCGATGATTCCATTTGCTCGTGGACTATAATTAGCATTGCACCATTGACCTAAAATATAAGCAAATACTCAGGCACAAGGCTGAAATCACGTACGAGGTAGCTACGTAGGTATATTAGAAACAAAGGAAACTGCATTACATTTTTGACAGTCATCATCACCGTGGGGTCTCTCTCTCGAGGGTAGGGCCGGTAGGCACTAGCATCCTGTGGCCAGACGTCACTTGCAGTATAAACGCCCGTAAAAATATTTACGGGTGCTTATACTGCTATGGATAACTAAGTACCCTAAAGCTGGGAACTTTGGCGAACGAATCCTCACTACAACAGTTTTGACGAAATAAACGAATTGCTTGACATTGCTCCCTTGCTTGATATTACTAAGGCGCCTATTTTGGGTATATTGATTGGTTAAATTTTGGCGAATTAACTCTGATTCGTCAAATTCGTCATCAAAGTTTCCAGTTTTAACTTAGGTGCGTAGGTCTGCCATGCCAAATTCCTGTCACGACGCCGCCACAAGTGTTCCCCCGGCCAGAATATTTTAGGACTCGCCGATTATGCCAGCATAATTTAAAGCATAATGGCTTTATAGCTATAGGTAGCTAAAAGCATCAAGCATAATGCCAGCATAATAGGCTAGGTATTTATAGAACTACAGAAAAAATTAATACCAAAAGATCGATATACTCTAATAGAACAGTCACCATTTTCTACATGTGCATCGCTATAATCTAATAAAACAGTCTAGATTTTATAGCAAAATACTTTATTCCTACTAAGCAGAGTAAGCACACAAACATAATTGGTGAAATTTATGAGCACTGCAGCATACTATCATCCCTGCAAATTTTAGAACACACCTTGCTTAGCTATTTTAATGTGCTAATAAGTACATATAACTTTTTACTATAGAACTAACCTCCACAAAATCAACAGTAACTATTACTGCATCATCAGTACCAGCCTCTACAGTATTGGATATAATGGCATCAACAGTTGAACTAATTCCTTCATTATCAACCTCTTCTGCAGTGTTAGATGCTACACCGACAGTTGAAATAACTACCACTTCTACATTACGAACTACTGATTATACAGTTAATCCATCAATACAACCAACTTATGCTTTGTCAAATGTTATTGCATCAACAGTTAGAATCTCTAATATTCCTCCATTACTAACCGTTTCAATTAATTCTCTTACATCACACCCAACCATGTCACCTTCACCCTCGCCTTTACCAATAGAAATTGCAGCACTACAACAAAGTATTAATTATTATGTTGAAGATGGTGATCCTGCTCCATTATTAGTTTCTTTAAATAATGCTGATTTTGTTCAAAAGTGAGTTAGCTAGCTATTTTTTTAAGCTAAAGATGTACTTATTTGCGCATGTTGGTGCGTCTGTGCTATAGTACTACCATAGAGCTGTTCTACTTTGGTGGGGTGGAATTCCTAACAGATAATGGACCTGAAATTTCATCAATCAACAAAGTTATTTCTGATAACTATTTGGTATAGAATAAATCCTTTAGTAGCTATGTGTTAGCAAAACATTGATAAAATCTTTTACATTTATGTAGATGTACAATGGTAATGCTAGTGCAGTTGATTATCTGGGTATTTTGAATAATGTGACATATACACACACTGGAGAAAATTTTACTATCAACCAAAGGTACATAGCTACATAATTTGTTGTAGCATATTATATGTAATTATGACTGCCTGTAAAAATCCTTCATGTTTAGCTACATATTTTACATACATATGTAGCTTTACAACTTCACGCAAATACTGCAGTAGTAAAATTATTTTAAATTAACAATCTTCGAATGCTTTAGATCAAAAATGATGTAGTTGGATAATTTGTCTAACTAGTGACCGGCCAGTGAAAATGGACTAAGTGGGCACACAAAATTTATATTGACCATTTTTTCAAATCATATCTAAAACATTATAATTCTAAAAATGGAAGCTTTGTAACTTACAGGAAACAACAGAAGTCGAGATAATATAATTATATTGTTTTATGAACAAGTCTAGGCTGTACCATTTTTACTGGCTCTAAGTTGGTCATAAAATTAATATCTAAAGCATTACAAGAATTTGAAATATGGAGGGTTTGCTGAGCCAATCACAACTATCTACATACGTATGTTTCATTATTTCTATACATACAGGATTATTGTTATCACAGTATACAGTAATGGACTGAAGGACTCTATTAATATATCAGTGAGTGAACAGAGAATTAATGACTATATCTGCAAACTGAATCACTCAATCATGTAGTGGCATAAAATTACGTACACATTTAGCTACGTACGTAAGTACGTATGTCACAATTTAGATCAGCAATATAACCAGTAGAGGCTGAATTCACTTAAAAAGCATCAGGGCAACTAAATTCTTATAAGTAGTTCAAGGATTTGTGGGGACAATTGCAAGTTCCCCAGAAGCCCCTTCCTCCACTACCAATGTGTATGACTAAGTCCATTTATGTTGACTACTCATTGTACAGGCCTACAGTATCTAACTACATATATTATTACAAAGGCTAGCTACATATATACATAATGTATCATGGCCACATTATGAATTTCTGCAATTTCATTTATGTATTACGTACATAGCTATATGCCAGTATGCCATGTAGGTAAAGATGTGTACGTATGTACCTATACATACCATATCCATGAAGTAGGCAAGAAGGCATGACATTTTTGAAACCAATAATAGATATCTAATAATTGTAATCTGATATCAACTGCTGCAATGTTGTTGGATATCATTTAAACTGTTCTGCTTGCATATCCATTATTCCTTGTTGTCATCCGCATGAATACATAATTGTTACATTGTAGATCAACCTTCTACCACTACCACTGATATGTTATGATCAAATAGGGGTGATCCCAAATGTCGTGATTTTATACAGAGCTGAAGGTCAATTTGTCATTGATGAACTAAATCTAACTGTGAGAATGTCTGCTTTTAATGAGGTGAGAGTTACATTATTATTGTATTGTCAGTGAAGTTAGTTATGATGCATACGTATGTATGTTTCAAACTGATACATATTAGTACAATTGTACTATGATATGGTACAGTAAATTACCTCATGTACTAAAGTTAATTGCATTAACTATTATTTATATCTGTGTAGCTGTGTACGTACATAGAATATGAAAATTACGTATTAATATAATTATTATAACACAGCTGCGAGGGGTTTGACTGATATAATTATACGCATGACTCCCAAGGGCGCATAGCGCCCAAGGGAGAGTGCATATATATCAGTCAAATCCCAAGCAAAATTGTGTTATGACATTTATGTTACACTTCGCTTAGCAAAAAGTCAAAGGCGTCTCTGGTACAATGGCGACCATTGTGAGTTGCTCCATTAGACGCTCTCTGGCACAGTATCATCCAAGATTCCATCAATATTTAGGTTCTTCAAATATATTAAACTGCCGTCTTGAAGATAATCGCCTAAAAAACTTATTAAACTTCAGGTCTAAAAACGAAACCCACAAGCAAATGTGCATGTCACATAATGGGTTTATTATACACTTCATAATCCCATTAAAGGCAAATAATCCAAATATGGTATGTTGTGGTATATAACTGATATACCACGGCAAACATGTGGCAACTGTGGTATATCAGTTATATACCATAGCTCGAGGCTTTGATGTCGCCCACGCAAAGTGTTACATACTCACTAAATTCTCTGTATGTATGTATGTATGTATGTATGTATGTTACATATACACACATTAGATTACAAGTACCTCTATACGTACGTACAACATATGTATGCATACATATATTATTATGTACAATACATGCATATGTACATACATACATACATACATACATACGTACATACAGTACTTACACACATGTGTTGATATGAATAATTATTATCATACGTATTTATAATATTATATGTACGTACATGATATATATCCATACAGGACTTGCAAGAGTTACATATTTCACTAGTGAATGATAACAGCTTTCCTGAGGTTTGTATTTAGTAAATGTAACATGATGTTATTACGTAGCAATGATTAGATTAACATTGATGAGATAACTGCATACCTCTTACTTGCTTAGAAAAAGGGCTAGCAGCAATGATAATATTATAATTTATTTGCAAGCATACATAGTTGAGGCTCAACTATGTACCTTATTTGAATATTTAATTTTATAATAGCATTAAACATTGCTAGAAGAATACTTTCAAATTGGTGTACTGATAACCAGTGTGCCAAAGATTTATTTTGTACTATAAAATTAAATTATTTTAATTTCCAAGCAATATCAAAATCATAACTGACAAAAAGCCTTTTGAAATATTTAGTAAATAGTTTTATATTCTATATGTACATATACACTAGTACAATTTTATCTAGATTGCTATATGTATGCAGCAACTACAGAATACGTAGCTACAAAGCTATAATATTATATACATGTGTGTTAATTCATTATAATTATAGTGGAGATGGACATCATATTACTGTGTATAATTTGGATGCAAATACCACTGTGTTGGCTTTGAGGTCACTGACTTACACTTACAACAGTATGAACTTTCCTGAACCTGTCTCCAACACTTCTAGGTAAGCTAAGTATTAGCTAATAATTCTAAATTCCATAATTTTATCAAACAAGTACATGTATGTAGCTACAATAGTATACATTCAGTTATTCAGTTATTAGATAGTGGTTTAATTTTATTCACAATTAAAGGATGCCTTGTCATAAAACTTTTCAGGCTTAAATATTATGATATATGCTCAAATAGAGCAGTCTGCTCTACATGTATCTATTAGCAATAATAATACATACATTCATATCATACGTATACATATGTAGATACGTATGTACATATGTTACTGTGTACATATGTATGTATCTATGTATATGTTATATGTTATACTGTGTACATACATTTTGTAGTAGCACGATTTCAATAACTTTGGTACAAGGTAATATCAGCTCTACCATTAATTTCACTGTCCAATATCGTGGTGATAACTTAGCAGCTCCAGTACTCTCCTACAACATCACAGGTACGTATATAGTCAATATGTGCATATGTTCAGATCCACTGTAAGATGTATGTATTCCGATTATCATGATACGTAGATGTTAGTATTATATTCAGAGAAGGTGACGATGGTGTGATCATTATTAATGGGAATGTCTCCATCACTGATACTGACCATCCGACGTATGTCACTAGCACTGTGTACAATACACATATAAACTGTACATTACGTACATACACAAAAGTAGCTACACAATGCAACTACGTATTAGTAAATTTTTAGCTACGTACATATATTTAATAAAATAATTATGTATGTGTTATCTAATTACAAAAGTATATACCATGTATATACATATACGTATATGCTAAGGGAAATATGGAGGCATTTTAATTTAGCAGATGGGCAAATACGTATGAAGGCTTAAAAGATTCATGTACGTACGTACATATGAAACTATAAATTTAGCGACGTATTTTATCAAAAATTCACAAATTAACTATAATAATTCCATGCCAAATTTCGCAGTAGATACGTACGTATATGTGATCATGTCTGAGAAAACATACATACACCTAGCTACGTATATATTCGTATTATAATATCTGTCTTATTCTGTAAGTACGTATGTACCTGTACAAAGTTCATTAAGCTGTAAGTATGAAATTCCTCACTGAATGCTGCACATTTCAAAGTTTACAGACGATGACAATTTTTACTTGTAGACAATTTTTACTTGTAGACAAGACTGGTTTTCTCAGGCCCAGTCACATTACATACGTAATTATGTAAATTCTTGTCACGATAGGATAGTAAAATAAATTGTATTGCCATATACAGGTATATGCTGCAGTCAGCTAGAGCTGAGATTGTTAACTACACTAGCCAAGACCAACTGTTGATGTTGACTAAACCTCCTTCACTTCACTGCAACTATAATGATGGAGTACTTAGTATCACTGGGGCAGCTAGCATAGAAGACTACATTACAGCTATCAGTAACATAGTGTATAACAGTACTGCTGATGAACCGCTTAATGATATTAAGGAAATAAGAATTACTGTTACTGATTCAGAATTGTTTTGTACAACCATGACTATCAGCAGCCCTTGGTCTATTGCAACTTCTTCTACCAGCAATCCTATTGAAATCTTGTAAGTTCTTACTGTGTAGCTACGTACGTAAGTACATATGTAGTTGCAAATAGTTTATACAGAAATATTTATACATATGTACATAGCTACGTAACTACACAGCTATATATATATAGCTAGCCACATAACATATGTACGTACACACATATAGTGTTGCAATATGCTATCATTTATTTATTTGTCATGTTTTGTAAATATTTTTATTGAAGTGTTAATGTGGAGAATACAGATGATCCCCCAAGGCCTGTTCTTAACAATCTGTACCTCACTGAAGTAGCCGGACTGGTGAAGATAAATCTCAGCACTGTTGACACTGCTGATCCTCAGGACTATTATACTAAGTTAGTAATGTGTATACATTTATGCAAGGGTGGAGGAAACCACTAAAAGTTGGTGCACCACTTACGTATGTACTTAAACTCAAGTGATTTTCTATTGCAAAAATTGAATTCTTATAATTATATAGTTATAATTATAATTATATAGTTATAATTATATAATTATATATATATAATTATAATTATATAATTCTTACTGTTATAGTATCGATCATGAAATTAATATTCACATCAATCTGTTTCAATTGCAGTGCTTCACTCGTGTTGGTGCCAGCGTACAGTGAAATTGAATCAATCAGTTTTTCTAGACCAGACCCATCAGGAATTAGTGTTACATCATATAGACACAGCATTGTGAGTTTAAAATTTAAATCTTGTGTATCTAGCTACATACGTACCTATGTAAATACTGTACGTATAGTGCTTTTCTTATGTGTATCTATGTAATGTAGCTACGTACATACTTACATATAATTATACGTATACTGCTTTTCTCTATGATCGCACTAGATTGTTGTTGGTCTGGGAAGTAAATTAGACTACAACAATATACTCTGTAATATTTCCTACCATTGGAATTCAACAAATGGCAATCTTGATTCAGGAAACCTAATACTGACAGTAACTGACTTAGCAGGCACAACAATATCAGTGACAGCTAATGTAAGTAGTTCAAATTTCCTTTTTTATATACATAGCTATTAATGATGCTTAAACAGTGAACATACGTAGCTATAGCTACATATGTATGTACGTACATTACCATCTTTTCTACTACGTATGTGTTTCATAAAATTATTGAATTCATGATCATCTTTATTGTTATATGTACATAGATCTCTGTTGATGATGTGATAGACCATAAACCCATATTAGGGTTTGCTGGTAATAATATGGATCGTAATAGTGTAGTTTACCCAACAACACTTGCTTCTAATAAATTCATTGAGTACAACATAAACAAACCTATCTATTTTTTGAACGATACTTACTTAAGAGACGATCGTCAACTGAAGAATATTTCAGTTGAAGTGACCACTGCCATGCCAACCAGTGCCATGCCAACCAGTGCCATGCCAACCAGTGATCAGCTATTGTGGAATGAAACTTTGCAGAAGATGTTACTGATAAACTGCACTAACAGAATAGTGGATTGACAATGGTGTACATTTTCTCAGAAAATGTTTCTAATGTGCTAGACTGGGAAATGTTTCTTATGTCGTTTAGTTTCCTCCAGAGTGAACCACGTGTTGCAAATCAAAATGTTGGTAACAGGACTATTAACATCATAGCACAAGATTGTAATAATACTATTACTGTTACTGTAATCATCAGTGTATTACCATTGCCACCAGTTATCTTGATCACTGTTCAAGATACAACATTCACAGAAGGACAAAACTTCATCTGGCTACAAAATGAATTCCCCATAGCCATCATTCAGGATGAGGATGCAATGTTTGTATCACTAACAGTAACTCTTCGGTAAGTTGTCAACATCTAATGTAATCATAAAATTTAATGCGACCCGGCATGAGAAACAACTTACAGATTTTGAAAATCTTATGCAATAAAAAGGAGATACTTATACTACAAGGTGTATTTTGTGTACATATGTAAGCCCGGTTTTCTCATGCCAGGTCATATATATTGTACGTTTGTGTCACTGAGATTAATTCTTCAGTTGTAGCATTTGAAATCAGCAATGGTGTAATATATTTTACTGTAGGATTAGTGGAGAAAGAAACTATTCATTAGGAGATACAGAAATGCTCTACTCAATAATGCCTCCTGTAAGATCTACATACGTACTTGTTTTATCAAATATTTTAATTTCAATTCTTACAATTTATAGGCTAGGTTAGGTGTAAATATTACCAACAAAACTTCTACAGCTCACGTGGTTGAATTTACTAATTCAAATGGAATATCAAACGAGGTTAACAGTTATTAATTTGTTTTACATTTGCAATAATGTACGTATTACGTATATGCACTTAATAATAGTTTGCAACAATGGCTATTCGATCTATTATTTACCTTAACTATGAACCTGAGCCACTAGCCTTTGACAACACTGGAGCACCAATATTTAGAGAGGTATTTTAATATTAGATATTGTGTAACTTCAACAAAGAACATAATTATCACATTTTTAGATTGTAATTTCAGCTGTGGACATGTTGTGAAGACCATATGAGACAAGTTTCAAAATTGAAATTCTCCCAGTCAATGATAATCGTCCTGTTATCAAACTGTTCACCTCTGATGACTGCAGCTCAAGCTCTATGGTAGTTCCATCAAGGAAGAGAAGGAATCTTCTACATCAGATAAAAGGGAATAAACATGATGGTACAATGCAACAAGAGCATCACAAGGTTAAACAATTTATATACATATTATTGTGAATTAAAGCACGTGTCATCTGAATTAACATTTATAGCTGTCTTGACTTATCCGTGGTATAATTTATGTTGTTAACTAAAACTACAGTAGATGTTTGACTACCAACCTCATTTATGTATGAGGACATAAAAGTTGTTCTGGTTGTTCTATTAGAGTGTTTTAATTAAAAGTGCTTTTGGTACTATATGTACTTACGTATGTGTCTTATTAGTCAGAGAGTTTTGAACCATCAAGTTTATTAGCTATATCAAAACTTTTTGATGAGTAAAAGTGCATTAACAAAGAATCAGTTTACCATTTTGCACATGACTACATATAGCTACTCTGCAAGCATATTAATTACGTATGTAGCTATAGCTAAGCTACATATGTATATCTACAAGTTTCCACTATATTTTATAATCACTTCAGTTATCCAAATAATTTTAGTTATCTGGACAGTTTTAAACTGAAAAGAACATAGGAGTTGGATAAATGAGAGTCTAGTGTAATTACGTATTACAATCACATTTTACATTGTAGCTGCATGTACATAATTTTATGTACATTTAATAGTTGTAACATAGGCACGAGTGGTCTGCCTGAGGGCCGAGGGTGAACATATCAGGCAGCCACCATTATGTAACACTTTGTTACGTGGGCTAAATTTCAGGGGCTTTAATGACCTGAGTATTTATATAGCAAGGCCTAATCTTTTTGATTGTGGGATTCAGTTTTCACTTTTATTTAAGTTTGCAAACCTTGACTATGGAATTAAATCTCAAAAACAGTACAGAAGTCAAAAACCTGTTATGATTAAGCAATAGAGGTAGAGGTAGAGGTTAAGCAATAGAGATTTTTGACTTCTGTACTGTTTTTGAGCATATTTAATTCCATAGTCAAGGTTTGCAAACTTATGTGAAAACTGAATCCCACAATCAAAAAGATTAGGCCTTACTATATAAATACTCAGGTCATTAAAGCCCCCTGAATTTAAAAACTTTGCCAGGGCATTATCATCAATAATACCCTCGTTGCCTTGGTGAGAGGGCATTATAAGATTTGTTGCCCTGTGGCTGCCTTTGATCTGCCCACTCAAAGTGTTACATAATTTTATATACATGAGTATGGAAAGGTTCACTCATGCATACATCACAAAGATCTATGGAGATTTACGTAACTGTGCAATCCATGATATCATGCATTTTATTATTTTATTAATTTTATGCATTTTATTAATAGGATAATATCTTGTATTGTACCAGACCTGTATGTAGTAGCTACGTACATGAGTATGTATTAATATAAAGGTTCACCTCATAATATAATCATTGTTTTTTCTTTAAAACAGGTGCCACACATCACAAAGATCTATGAAGATTTAACTGATCAAAACTGTGCAGCCCGTGTTATCATACATTTTTCTGCTCCAGTATCCCATCTTTATGTAGACATGTGGCCAAGACTCTCACTGGTGTTATCATTCTCTCCACAGTACCTCGATGACCAGAAGCCTATTGGCATCTGGGATACCCAAGATGTTCTAATTATTACTTTTTCCAAGCACAACTGCTCAAAGTGGAATTATATTGATTCGCAGGTCACCTTTAATCAGTTAAATGGTACGTATGTACCAGGATACACAAATTTTACTTTACATATACATAACAATAATTACATCATAGTATATGTATGTAAAATAATATAACTACAATAACGAATCCTAGCTAGCTACATACATGTTTATATACACTTACCCCATTAAATCTAACTTTCAAAGGTGTTATTTATATATGTACGTATATGTATACATGCATATTTTCAAGCAGCATAATACTTTACTGATGCTATACATTTACAGTACTCCATGTTGAAATGTTATGTAGCTATAGCTATATCCTTATGCTATTGTGCTGTAGAGCCTTGTCAATCCTCACCGCTGGAATGCATTACTGGCATCTGCTATGCCAACTACACTGGTTGTAGAATCACCGGAACTTATATATTCAATTTTACAAATGACAATGGACACATAACAACTACTGACTGTTTGTATTCACCCACCTCTTCATCATTATCATTTGTCAGTGGACTCACTATAATTCTTTTAGCTATGATGATCCTTGTATTGGGTGCTATGTCCATTACATATTTCATGTTCAAGTATGTGTGTGTCAACAAAAAGTAAACTGTGGATAAATACAACTAATAATGCATACATCACTTGCATACATATATGTACGTATGCAGCTACTCACTTGATTAAACCAATCATTATTGGAAAAAGCATGTTTACTAAATTATCAGTCATATACACACTTATGTATATGCATATATGTACATAGGTTACGTAAAACTCAAGACAATGCAGTGGCACAAGGTGTTCCTGCTCAATCATCTAAGTTAACAAAGCATAAGATGAAGCAAAGATTGAATAAGCCATTTACCATTGCTCAGCTTGCTGCAACAACAGCTGCTAAGCAACATGTATCCACCGCAGCTCAACACAGGTCACATGACCATTACAAAGATGATGATGACTACGCACTCCCATTTCTACACAAAACTGATGATGTTATTCATAATAGACATTCTGCAGTGAAAGGAATTTTATCTGAAAAAGGTAAGCAGCAAAATACGTACGTAATTATGTGATAGAATTTTTGGAAGAAGTTGAAATCATGAACACTCTGCTGCTTGTTCATAGAATCATCCCAAAACATCTTAAACTGTAAATGTACATATGTACTACACATGCGTGTAAAACAGGTCAAATCATATGCATGTTAATTTCAATGCGTTTAGCTATAAAGGTACCTTCACTATATCCCGATTTCAGGCATATTTGTGACTGAGACTTTAAATATGTAGGTTGAAATTACACATTTACAAAGGAAAATATGGAATGCTGTTCAAGTGATAAAAATGGGAAACTTTGTATGCACGTAATTGTTACTTCTTGCACCAAGTAGTAAGTAGCTATGGTAAGTTTCCTGTTGTTTCCTATATTGATTGTTATTGCTGATGGTTTTGACTTCCTTAGGTTATTAAGTTTTGCATGAAATTCTAAGACAGAATGCTTATACAAGAGATATTATATAAACAACAGTGGTTATACGTAGTTAATACCAAAGTTTGAGGCAAAGCTAAATTAGCAAGTAATGCGTAACTGCGCAGGTTATTAATTTTATGAGTGTGCTGGATATACATACGTAACTGGCTTTATTTCCTGCTGTTAGATTATTGATAGCTAACATTCTAAAAATCTGCACAATAATGAAGATACCAAAGTACGTACATAATAATAATAATAATTATTATATACATACATAGGCTATACACCAGCTATGTATTACTACTATTTAAAATAAAATAGGTCGACAACCATATTTTCCAAACATTTATTGTTTCAAGTCTATCAAGTTTCTCACTGGGGCACAACTACCACTACATAACACTGAAGTATAGCATACGTAGTTATACGTATGTACGGTATACTCCTGTGCTAGTTTTTGATCTGCTTGCTCACTGATGTACGTGTATTTATGCATGCATTTGATGGCATTTCTATATGTAATTCTACAGGAACGGATCCAGAGGGGGGTCAAAATATGTATATACGTGGATGGATCTTTGAAGCAGGGGTCTGAGCCAGATGCTTTTGGGTGTTTATTCTTAAAATGCCAAATCAAGATTTTGAGCATACCCAAGTAAATGCAAAGAGCTTTCAAACCAAAGCAGTGTATATAGTAGGGGGTGTGGTGGGTACAACAGTATAGGTTGTTTTATCTGATAAAGTATTGAAATCACAGCTAAGTCAAGAAATAGTATATTTTAGTGTTTTTATGCCAACACATCATTCTTTTGGCTTCCCTGATATAGTTCAGGAGGGGGGTCCATTGACTCCTTTGACCTACGTCCTTGATTCTAGAATAATTTCTTGGAATTATTCTTGTAATTTGAAAAATTTCTTGAATTTTTTGAAATTCTTGTAATATTATGTAATACTGTTCATGTGGCAGTGATGCGTAAATATGTACAAATGTGTGATTTGGAATCATTTTCCAAAATCCAGTAGCTACGTATTTACACTGTTAAATTATTTCATAGCTGCATATACAACTGGGCCTGAGAAAACCAGTCTTATCTGCAAAATAAACCTATTCATGATCATCTTACTGTATCTACGTATCTCTTCATCTTTATGTGCTATACAAAAAATATAATTTATGTAAATTTTATGTATAACACAAACGAATGACATTTTTGTGTCTCAAGATGAAAAAATCTCCAGAAATAGGTCATTGCTTTATTAGAATAAAGTAAACTAATGAAACCATAGAAATGCAAATGATATTCATCTTATTATAGTTGCAACAATGGTCTTGATACAAAGCAACATTCCGTGGCGATAAAATATACAGGAAACACTCTAGTAGAACATACAAACACAATTTTTAAAATAACATGTGAGTTAATTTTTAAACTGTGAAATGAGGTCACTTTTTACATGTAGATAAGACTGGTTTTCTCAGGCCTGGTCACATATATGTATATTGTGCATTCTTTGTTTGCATGTATGTACACATGAAACTATAAATACATTTAATTCTTCAATGCAGATGCTATAACTAAAACTACTGGGTCACTGGATGAATACCAAGTATTCAGAAGAATTGGAAGACAGAGTATGAGTAGTACAAATGACAACTCACATCACATGAACAATTGACACTCCGTGTGCACATCATTTTTTATTTAGTAAAATGTGTATTTAGCTACTAGGAACTGTAATTGAAAGGATCAGTAATGCAATACATAGCTATGCTTAGAAGATTTTGTATTTATAACACCCACATTTATTATTAAATTTATAAAAGAAGTTGCTATCTATGATTATAAGGATCCACAATATATTATAAACTACATACAGTTCAAACAGGAAAGGTTTTATGGTTTACTAGTAAGCCTAAGCCTATTAGCTACGCTTTAAAATTTACTTTCCAGAATTTCTCAAAAATTTCAAAAATTAAAATATTGATCAAAGTTCATCTGTTTAGCTAGCTAGCTACGTATGTGGTGATAACTGCATAATAACTATGTTTTCTGGGGGTTACAGCCACAAACAAAAGATAAGCTTAAGGAGCCGAGTGAACATCACAAAGTATGTATTATTGCAATTAAATTTTTTGGGGTATTAATAGTATCCCATAATTTTTAGTTTGGGTGGCGGACCACACTCACAGCAACAGCTCGCTGTTGCAAATAACTTAAGCTACGTATGTTCATGATAATGAAAATGATATAGTGTAGACGTTGCTACTATGTATATACAGTAAAATAATATTGATGGTGTGTCACAATCAGATAGGTTGTAATTAACTAATGCAGTTGTATAGCTACGTACATGCATAGCTACAGTAGCTATATACAGTTATATATACATAGCTATATTTAATAGAGCTACGTATCTGCACGTATGGGTTTTATCTGCAAGGCCCTGATTTGTGCAAATTTTGCGTGGAATCGCAACTGAGCTAGATGGAATAATAGGGTAAATTTAAATCATCTAAAGTACAAAACACTCATTCACTAGGCCTGGGCCTATTATGCTTTTTAAATTGCCTATTATGCTTTGGAGCAATGCTCCAATATTCTTCCTATTATGCTCAAATTATGCTCCATAAATTAACATTATGCTCCAAAAAGTAACATGATTTCAACACACCCTATCCTTTTAGCTTACTTTAATCACCCTCTTACTTATTTATGAGTATTAGTAGCCTTTCTGGTACCTCTACAGCATTAAATCTCTTGTACAGGGAGCCATTCACAAAATAATTTTAATTATTTTTAGTGGCGCTTGATCTAATAACTGTAAAAGGGATTGCAATAGTTGCTGAATTCAGCCTAGCAGTTGTATGATAGTACAGTATGTGTGTAATGGTAAGCGTGTAGCCCTTATAAATGATTTGAGTATGTTTTTATTATAAAACTGGCGCCACGTGCTAGAAATTTTGCCTATTATGCCAGCACTATGCTTGATGCTTTCAGCTACCTATTATGCCCAAAATTATGCCGACATAATCGGCCCAGGCCTAACACTCACTTTTAAACTCTTTAGTATTTTCTGATAATCAAAGTTAAAAACACTGCTGCAAAATCTTTAAAACGTGAGCTTAAACTTGTTATTGTATAATCTTAAACTCACATTATGTTGCAATTGTTTATTTGAATTTGCATAGATTTGAGGAATGATAGCTAGCTATCTAGACCATGAATTTTGATTCTAGAATTTATAATGTATAGGTATATAAAATTAAAACATAATAGGCACAGCCCTAATGATTATTCAACTGGGCAAGTGTCCAGATATATAACCAGAAAGCTTGAGCTAATGAGTACAGCTAGCTAACTGGCCAACCAAGGAGCCAGAAGTTGTTCCAAAATACAGTATAATTATTGTAAGCAGCGTGGTATACGTATAAGTAGCTATGGTTAGCTATTTTCTTGCATGCAGTACTAGTTATGCAACCGAATAATTATTTGCCCGGATGCGTAACCTGAGTGCATAAGCTATCATTTTATACAGCTAGCTATAAGTTAGCTAATTATAACTGGCCATACATGGACAAGTTATTCCAAGACATAGCTAAATAATTGTATACCTAGGCCTGCATGCAAGCAAGTTGTCTGGATGTGTAACTTCAGCTGATCGTGAGAAACATACATTTACAAAATTAAATACATGCAGCTAGATAACTAGGAGGCAGCAGTGGCCTATGGTCATGATGACGGACTTCCAAACAGGAGGTCACAGGTTCGATGCTCACCACTGCTGTTATTCCCTTGGGCAAGGAACCTTACTCCCATTGCTCCCGTCTGCTGTGCAGACGGTTATACAACAGTTCTGCTGTGCAGAGTACTTGTTGATTGTATGTATTACCAGGGCACTACTAAAAAGCAGTATTTCTATACTGAGCAGTCTTCCCTTCTAATTTAAAAAAGTTAACTGGTGATCATGATGGAGAGGTCATGCATTCTAAACTATAAAAGAAACATGGTAACTACGTATGTAGCTAATATGCTTGCATAGTTACGTACATAACCATGTTGTCTATGCAAATTGTCCCAATGCGTAACAGCTGGCTAATATATAGGGCCTTCCATTTCCATGGCAACTAAAATAAGCACCCATAACTTCCCCATTATTATGCTATATTTTTGCCATATTGTTAACAATCTATTGAGATGACGTTATTATTATTATTATTATCATTATTATTGGGTAGGGTCTAATTTACGGACCGACTCATGACTTACGGACCGGACCGAACGGACCAAGGATTTTACGGACCAGGGTGTTTTAGGTTCTAAACACCAATGGTCAGCTTTTCAGTCGAATTTCATTGTATCTAGGCTGATGAAAAGGCACCCAGACTGGTTTTCAGCGGGTAACTCAAGTCAATGAATTTAGGGGCGTTTACATGTTTAAGCCATTCGTATATACCTGAGGCACTACACAGCTTGTTATCAAGTGTTACCACATGCTGTAAATATATCAGTGAAGTATGGATCAGGTATATACAAATGAGAAAGAGATGATGAATATAATAATGAGAAGAAATGAAGATCTTTTAGTTGAAGAGGCAGTTAAAATTTTGAAGAGTAACAGTACTCCTACCATAGCAGTTCCCCCTACTCTTCCTAAAGCTGGAGAAGTGTATGTATTTAAAGCTGACAAGGGAGCAAGTTCTGGTAAGCTAATAGTATTGCTATCAGGCATTGACCTTAACGCCTGCCACTCAGTGGCTAATTTGTCAAAACATAACATATAAAATTAATTTTGTGTTGTCCTTTGCAAATATCAACTATATAATTTTTTTGTTGTTTAGAGGATTGGAGATGTGACCAATATCGTTGGTACCAAAATGGCTCTAAGAAACTTCCAAGCTCTAAACCAGTTGTGCTTAAAACATATTTTGTGGCCATGACACCTCAAGGCAAAAATCTTGGATTTAAACGTCACATGTACCGACTGCTGGACTGTGAAGAAGATCTTGTTTTGTTGCATTATATTGGTGACCATAATATTGGGTCACAGCATCCACATGGGAATAGTAAGAGTAATAATCTCCAAGTTCTACATACTGGGGCAGATCACTGGGTGACGATTGAAATTTTTTCTGAAAAAGAGGTTTGAGTTTACGACAGTGTTTTTTTGAAGCAAACTTATCACACTCTCAAGCAGATTGCCTCAATTGTCAAGTCTAGGAGCCATAAAATCCAAATACTCTTAGAAAAAGTACAGTGCCAAAAGAATGCTGTTGATTGTGGTATTTATGCAGTAGCATTTTTAACGGACTTGTGTCATAGACTTGACCCTGCATCATGCCAGTATGCTAGTTCAAAAGAGCTTCGTCAACATCTTATAGAGTGTTTTGAGGAAGGAAGAATGTCTCCATTTCCATCTACCTCCAGAAGTAAAGGCAGACCCATGATAAAAGATTTACACATCTATTGTCATTGTAGACTGCCCTATGTACTGGAGCACAAGATGAAGAGGGAAGTGCAAGCAGATGAAGACAAACATATGATCCAGTGTGACCTTTGTAACATTTGGTATCACATTACTTGTGTCAGCCTTACCACCGATGAATTCAGGGAATTTTCGAAGCCAGAATACATGTGGACATGTGAATTTAAAGGATGCTCCAAATACATAGATGACATTTTAAATTCAGATTCAGATTAACGATAGATTAGCTACAGTATAGCCTCTATATATGGCTATACTTTTGTTCAATTACAAATAACTATGCCACAACACTAGCTAAGTCTTATAACCAAGCTAACTTTAACCTGACTAGGTTGCTGAAAGCCCTTCCACAGAATGATTGTGGGCAACTGTTCAAATTCTTTATTTAGAATACACCCCCCTTATTTATCCGTAGAGACACCGGTAGCTATATGCCTGAAAAGGTCGTCTGTACTATCAATGGCCAGACAATATATAGACAAATACAACGCGTGTGTATAGACACTGTTTTCTGATCTCAATGTCCATTCGTCTGGAATATAGGCGCCCCTAAGTCGTGTGATGTGATCACCAAAAACCAGTCTGGGTGCCTTTTCATCAGCCTAGATACAATGAAATTCGACTGAAAAGCTGGCCTTTGGTGTTTATAACCTAAAATACCCTGGTCCGTAAAATCCTTGGTCCGTTCGGTCCGGTCCGTAAGTCATGAGTCGGTCCGTAAATTAGACCCTACCTTATTATTGTTATTAGTAATTGGTCAAAAGAAAGTCAAAATATCTCTGGCTATTGTATATAATTATGTATAAATCAAAACGACAATTAGATAAATTTATCAAGTTCAGCATATACCTTAGGGACAATCTATAGCTAGCTAGCTATTGAGATGTATTGCAGTCTACTCAATTCTTCAATAGTTATTATATCCTTTAATTGTATAAAGTGTTTACCATGGTATCAGCGTTGTGCATTTATAAACTTAGGAGCGAAATAAGCATTTTGACATGTACACTTCCTACAATAGCTAATTAACGCGCTTAAACTGACCTATTCAACAATAGCCGACTTAATGGCATATCCATGAAAATGAAAAGGCACTATTGGCCATGTATTTATGAATTAGCTAAGTCATTCAAATAAATGTATTGTAGCTACGTTGATACAAGTAGCTAAGCAGTATGGCAAGTTTTCCAGTTAATTAACTGATATTTACAAGTATAACTGCATGTGGCTATATAATTATAGAAATCATTCGACTGCATGTCAGCTCTACAGGCCTTAATACGAGTGTAATCATCAAAGCTAGCTAAGCAATACTACATTTGAGTTAAACGTGACATAGCTACCATTCCAGTTAGGTAATCGGTCATCAAGTATCCGGTTTTTACAATCCGGATACCCAGTTACTGGCCAGTTGCTCAACTGGCATCCGGTTATACAACCAGGCAAGTAATACATCCGTGAAAATATACACACATACGTATATGTTCATTGAAACAAAAGTGGCACTTACATGTTTGGGAATTTCCTTAATGCGTAGGTACACCCATTAGCCACCTATATGGGTTCCATTAAATAATAAAATACCCATGCAACCTAGGATCAGTCATCACGAAACATTATAACTCTGCGACGCTTACCATTTGACAGATCTGGATGACAACACTGACGCCTTGTAGCGAATCATTACCTAGAGGAGCTGCACTCTTGAATAAGAAACTCAGGGCGCTTAAAGTCAAATTTTGGTGATTTCCTTGCGTGAGGTTCGATACTTCGATCACTGAGTAAGTAGCTGTGTGGCAATGTTACTCATTGCATTACAATTATTCTGTATTGTGTAGCTACGTGTACGTATCAAGGTACGCTAGCTAACTGAATTGGATCCACCTATAACTAGGTACGTAGATATATATCAATATCCTACATATCTTAGACAGGGGCAGATTCAGGGTAGTCTGGCACAGCCAGACCCCATCGACCCACCAAATTAAAATATTGAGCGCGTAAAAGGACTAGCCGGCAACGCCAGACTAGATCCAGGGGAATCTTTGGGATGCCAAGACCCCGGCGGGCCCCCTCCAGCCGGAAAGATATTAAAGAAGACTGAAGCCAAAAGAATGATAAAAATGTATTATTTGTATAATTCCGAGGTCATTTCAGCATGCATTCATATAATAAAACAACTAAACCTACCAGTAGCTATATCTTCTAGAAGGTTGCACTCACCACACCGCTACCATATTTGGTTAAATACTTCCTTGTATTTACTTTTGCTAAACAAAACACCCTGGGTGTAAAAAAAGTGCGAGGCCAATCAGAAGCAGCATTGCAAATAGGTATGTACGACCAAAAACTTTGATATCAGTTGAGGCCAAGAAATTACTTATCAAAAATCTTTTTAACTACATGAATGACATACAATAGTTTATAGCATATTGTCACAACTATGATTGGTTTTGTCACTTGGCCACCTTTATTAATAATGATGGTGTGAAAAAGGTGGCCAAGTGACAAAGCCAATCATAGTTGTGACAATATGCTATAAACTATTGTATGTCATTCATGTAGTTAAAAAGATTTTTGATAAGTAATTTCTTGGCCTCAACTGATATCAAAGTTTTTGGTCGTACATACCTATTTGCAATGCTGCTTCTGATTGGCCTCGCACTTTTTTTGCACCCAGGGTGTTTTTGTTTAGCATATCACTATTTTTTTGGAAGTATAAACAGATGTTATTACTAGCAAGCAGCAGAGAAGTACTGCATGGGCATAACTTGTACTTGCCTAGCACACAATATTGCAAATTAAACTTTGAAGCTTAATTTTGAAAAACTCAAGCCCGAGATTTTTTTTTAACTTCCACTACAGAGTGATACATCAATATAGATTGTATATCTGAAAGTTTATACAAATCATTCGAAGGGGGTCCAAGTTATGACAACTATCAACCTGTAGTGTAATAGCCCTCCTCAAATATATTCAAGTGTTTACTTCAGACTAATAATTGTATGACAAGTAGAGCATACATAGGAGAAGTGCTGATACAAATTTGGCTGAAATCCATGAAGAAATGAGTGAGTTATTAGATAAACAAGTGAATGTATAAAAAGAGAGTTTGAAAATAACTTCCGGGGTTCACGAAAGCTCCCGTAAGCCCCCGAAAAAGTGTGCGATGAAAATAAAAGAAACAAGAAAAAAAACGACTGCCGCGTAAAAATTTTTGTGGTCACAGGAAGGCATTTATAGGGCTGTATCAGAAGAATGGCTGAATCGATGTCGATGAACTTCGGGATATTGATTCTTCAAACAATGAAGGTACTAAATGTCTAGTAAACGGGAAAATTGGGCGGGAAAGGATGGTTCATCGTGCGTAGTCGCACAACGGGCGCCATAAAACTCGAAATGGCTGGTACTTAGGAATGGTGGCGCCTATTTCCTCCATTCTCGGTTTGTTGATTCTATATAGTAAGAACGTTGTGGGTCGGTAATAACTAAGCGATAGCTTTAATAGCGGCTTAGCTAGAGCGTTTGCGAGTTTGAGGGCGGTGCTACGTGTAAATAACTCACTCAGTGGTCGCGTTGCTGTGCTTCTTCTTGGCCTCGCGACTCACTATCGTGAGTCTTGATATGAACAAATAGTTCAAAAATCACGGGTGATATATCGTTGCTATTGTTCAATCATCGGGTATTGCAAGATTGCCGGTTATTCAATCTCTCTTCCTTTTATCTATATAGTGTTATGTTCAAACTTTTTTTGTTCGATTGCACATAGAATGTACTTTGGATGCTAGCTGTATTATATAAATTAATTCATAGGCACTACATTATAATTATATATATCTTAGTCATGAAGTATGTAGCATAAATAAAAGGAAGACTTTGCTAATGAAAATCTAATGTGAAATTAGTGAAATATTTGAGTGAAATCCAAAAATTTTGGAATCCGTACACCTTTTTTAAGAGTTGGTGACCCTTGTGAAGTTGAAGTCATAGATAATAATCACGTAAATAAGTCAATCAACACTTTTTAGAAAGTGATGAGTTGGCATATGTATGTAGTTAATTTCCTCAATTCCTTGTACATGTGATGTTTCTTTAACTGTCACATGATGAATAATAAAAACTCAGTATGTTACAGGACCAAATTTGACAACTATTAGACTGCCTATATATATATATAAAGAATTTTGCATGGGAGGACCAAAGCCAAAAACAGTACTATATTGCAGATATAGAATCGGATAAGGCAGTTATAGAACCGGAAACGCGTGAACAGTGCTATATTGGGTAGTTATAGAATGGGAAGTAAAATGGAAGACCATATACCTCTTGTTTTCGCTGTATATACTGATGGACAAGGTAGTAAACAGTAGGAAACACTGGGATACATCGATAATAAAGCCGTTCTGCTGAAAGATTGGTATGGTTGGACATTTTATAATGGCACAAATTTGTAGAGGAAATTCTCTATAACAGTTAAAGCATTGCCCTGCTCGTGCTATACGAAAAATAAAGCACTTGGCACTTGGCCTTGATGCTAATATAGCACTCAGCTTCACCTCGTGCTATATTACCTTGATAATTAATGTACAATTGTACATAACACAGAGAGTTCCTATGTTGCATGCTTAGGCAGAAGCCTTCCTGTCATCAGGACAAAAGGCTCATCTCCTGATTTCCTTATGGATGGGTGTAATATTATACATCGTGCATACTGTAGTGCTGACTGCCTATAATATTGCATTTGGAACAGTTAATTATATTAAAACTTGTTAACTGAATATGCAACCAATTAATTGGTTGATTAACAAGTTTCAGTTTGCAGCGCTAAGGTCATTTGTCACTTAGCTACGTGCATATACGTACGTATGTACGTACACTACTATCTATGTATGTCAGGTCATGTCATTGTGCTAAATACGTAATTACTGGGATTTGTTGTAATTTACATATGTTGGAGCTGGACCTAAAAATATTATTCACAAGGTGAACTATACGTATATGATGTTTGTGCAATATTTTATGCATTGCATATCTGGTTGTAGTTGACTTGTTGTTATAACGATCGATATTGATACTATGTATTTTTCAGCTGACTTTAATTTTGTATTTATTAAATTATGTACAAACTATTTACCGCGGTAATTGTGTGATGGGTCCACCACAGTGTTAAATGTGACCTGGCATGAGAAAACCGGGCTCACGTGTACATAAAATTTGATCACATTTTTGGATTTCAAATTTAGTTAATAGCTACTTTTGTTAGTGAACATACGTACGTAGGAACCTTCAAATTTTACCATTTATGCAGCTTTCTTTAGGGTGTAGTTTACAGATCTTCAAAATGTTAATACAGTAAAGGAAATACATAGCTACATACCATAATAATAATAATATTATAGCAAACCATATTTTTACAATGTATACAAATTATCACCACTGAGAATCTAGCTAGAGAGCATTCAGATATAGCTACCCCCACAGTGTCAAATGTTACTTCCTTTTACAGTGCTATCATCTTATCTATATATCTCCATCTCTTCACCTTAGAGTCATGATGCTTAATATGAAGTAAAAAATTGCCAGAATTGGCTAGCCTAGATTTTGTATCAAATGAGTGACACAGTGTTATAGTGTGATGGGTCCATCACAGTGTTATATGTGACCCGGCATGAGAAAACTGGGCTCATGTGTACATAAAATTTTGCCACATTTTTGGATACGTAGGAATCTTCAAATTTTACAGGATGTACGCAGTTTACATATCTTGAAAATCTCAATACAGTAAAGGAAATACATAGCTACATACCATAATAATAATAATTATATTATAGCAAACCACATTTTACAATGTATACAAATTATCACCACTGAAAATCTAGTTAGAGAGCATTCAGATATAGTTACCCCCCACAGTGTCAAATGTTACTGATTAGTGTGGTATGTTCACTTCCTTTAAATTGTCAACTCAATTCAGAGTTGGCTAGCCTGTGACACAGCTAGCTATAATTAAATATTTGCATTGCAGCAACTAATATTTTACAATTGAGTTTAAAAAACACCAAACTCTGCATGGTCAGATATCTTAAAATTGGTCGATGCATGCCTGATTTCTTGCTTATGTCCGCAAAGTGTGTGCGTGTGTGTGTCCAGCCCCAAGGGCATTAATTACTGCGTATATACTTATGTTTAAAGGATTTTGCATAGGAAAATCAAACAAAAATGTGTACCAGAAATATATAGCACTGGGAACACCTAAGCAGCGCTATATGATATCATTATAGCATAGTAAGGTGTGAAAAATGTTTACACAATAAAGAAAGAAAGCTAACATATCTAACTGAGATAACCGCCTTGTTGCTGAAGAGCTTTACAGATCTTACTGGCAACATAGAAGTATGCATATAGATAAGCTTTATCATCAGTTGGTGAAGAGTTTTAGTGATAAAATCCCTTAAAACAGTTAAATATATACGGTAGGCTGCAAAAAAAAGTTAACGTTTCGTGATTGTAGTTACGATTTGTAATCACGATAGTACGTCGTAATTACGTTCTACAGGACATCAGTAATTACGTACGTACCGTAATTACGTCACTGTTAACGGCCAAGAGTATGGCTACTATCTACCATTGTACTTAGCTACGTAATTACGTATAATGTGCGCTATTATATGTTTCAGGATTGTTTAGAAGAAGACCGGCCGCAGCTGAGAGTGACGGAGTTCTACCGGCGACGAACTGTTAGCTCAGGCAACGGCAGAAATAATCAGTTACTATAGTTAGCTATATAGCCATCTAGTTAGCCAACACTATTATTATGAATTTTATGTGGTGAGGCGAGTGGTAAAGTCACTGAATTAGCATGCATGCATCCGGCGAGCGCCATGCATGCCGAACACTAATGGTAGCTACTCATCAGATGATATAATGCAAATTATGGAAGGTAAAGTACATATAAGTAATATACCTCAGGCTTAGACAGCTGGCTTGCGATGGTGCTAAGACTACGGAAACATCAATGTACACGTTTGCTGCGCATTAATTTAATAGAACCATTAAGTTGATTAAATTTTTGTGTTGACCGGTGGTGACTGCATAATGGTATTGTCGCAGTACGCTAAGCAGAGAATTTTAGTGTATTACTTTGATGGAACCAAGTCGTCTACACGTCTCAAGAAGCTTCTTGAGGGGGAAGGTATACACATTAGCAGAGTATCGGTGTGGAAATTTATTCGCCATTTCCGTGAGACGAATTGCCTTGCTCGCAAAGAAGGTTCGGGTCGTCCTACGAAAATAACAGCGGAGGTTAAACGATTCGTAGAAGCCCAGATGCAGCACGATGACGAAACTACAGCTTACCAACTCCATAAGATATTAACGGAGAATGGCTTTTATCTATTGCAACCGTTTTGAGATGTCGACTCGAACTGCATGGGTTGGACTTTTAGAGGTATATGGTGTGTCTAAACATAGGTTTATAAATGTATGGTTTAAGCTTGGAGTTGTTAACTAAATAGTGTTGTGTATGTTTATAGTCGCTGTACTGAAACTGCACTACACACGCGTATCCTACGTCCCTTCCATCGCCTTCTTCCAGTTCGACAGAAGGGTGCATGCTTACACCCTCTTACTCCCCCAGTATACTAGGAAATATATTTCTGTGGAAAGAAAAATAGTTAGCGATTAACACGGAACACAACTACATACCTTTGGCTTTGATTGTCTGGCTTACAGCCCTCGTTTCTGCCCTCAACGCCATAGTACGCTACTACGCTGTCACGGCTCCTGTAACGTGAAAAAATCACACGTAGCAACTCCCGTAATAACGAATTCAACACATTGCGTAATTACGCAAGTAATTACCTGGTACGGGACGTAATACGCACGTAATTACAATCACGAAACGTTAACTTTTTTCTGCAGCCTACCGTACTAGGGCTAGCTAAATAAGCAAATAAAAATTAAAATGATTTGAATATTTTCCTGATGCCAATCCATTTAA
Source organism: Spongia lamella (assembly GCA_963930835.1). Lineage (NCBI taxonomy): Eukaryota > Metazoa > Porifera > Demospongiae > Dictyoceratida > Spongiidae > Spongia > Spongia lamella. The sequence goes on from OZ005747.1 coordinate 7,120,367, forward strand.
TCCTTAATATACTTGGCTTCTTATGACACATAGATATGTAAATAGCCAGTTAGCTTAGTATGTAGCTATAAAAATATTTATAGCTTAATTTATACACATACTGTAGCTATCTCATCTTGCTGAGAACACATAATTATGTATTAGATAATCTGCAAACCACAGACCCTGGTAAACATGGCTTCTGTTTTTGCCAACAAATACCTATATATGTGGCATTTGTACAACTTCATTGATGAGGATTTCCTTATTGACACAAAAAATATTTTAAACCAGTAGCTATGCTCAAATCCATCATGTGCCTGGTTATTATTTTTAAGATTGCTTTTGTGCATTGTGTGTGTGTGTGTTGTGTGTGTGTGTGTGTTGTGTTGTGTGTGTGTGTGTGTGTGTGTGTGTGTGTGTGTGTGTGTGTGTGTGTGTGTGTGTGTGTGTGTGTGTGTGCATGCGTGCGTGCATGAGTGTGTGTGTGTGTGTGTGTGTTTTCTGCCCCATATGAATTTATACATTAACCAATAAATCCTTAATAAGCAAGTTAAACAAGTTGTATGTTTCTTTACATGACAATAATATTGATGGGTATGTATGGCCATAGTCATGAAGTACATTGTGGACACCTACATATCAGAGAATAGTTGGTAATGCTACGTATATTAATAAGCATTTTAGCAGTTGTATGTATAAGTATTATGTGACATGACAAATTGTTGCTTCAGTAACTTTGAGGTTACTTTTATAAAAGTGGGCATAAATAATCAATAACATCACTAAGAGCTTGAGATGGGAATGATGGGATGATACAGGGTACAATAGTGCTGGTCACCATTTTAGATACTTTCACCAGTATCACAAATGCCTCCATATAGGGGAGGAGGGTGGGTGGTGGTGGGTGGGTTACAGGTTTATAAAATTTTCTATGAAGCTGAAACACAGCTAAATAGCCTTACCTGAGGCTGTTTTGGGCTTCACATGCCCCAAAATGTTGCCAAATTGATGACTAAGACATGCAGTTATCCAGTCGTCTGCTGGTTTCCAGCTGGGTGGATACCTTTGAAGTCCCACCAGAACCATTTAAAGACCACCCAGGCACTCGTGGATGTCTGACAGGCCCCAGAAACAAGCAACAGGAAAAGCAGACCGAAGGAGTTTTTAGGCACCAGTGAATGCATGAACTGTTAGTTAATTGGCATAGCTACTGCTTAGTGGTAAAAGTGTGTCTGGTTATTGTGTGCATCAAAGCAGGCTTTTGTCAAATCCAGTCACATAATTATTATTACATGTGTATAGCTAGCATGATACATCGATGCATTACCTCTACTGAGAGATCACATGGACAGTGAGTCTTTACTAAGGAACTAACAGCAATGCACACACATTTAAATTGCAAAGTTAAATTGGATGTACGTAGCTACACTCTAAAATGAATTTATCAGTTTTCTTCGTAAAATCATTAAGCGTGGTATGAAAATTTCAAAATATTGAAATATTGATCAAAGTTCTTCTTTTTAGCTAGCTATGTGGTGATAACTGCATAATAACTATGTCTTCTGGGGGTTTCAGCCACAAACAAAAGATAAGCTTAAGGAGCCAAGAGAACATCACAAAGTATGTATTATTGCAATTAAATTTCTTTTTGGGGTATTTAATAGTATCCCATAATTTTTAGTTTGGGTGGCAGACCGCACTCACAGCAACAGCTTGCTGTTACAAATAACTTAAGCTATGTATGTTCGTGATGATGATGAAAATGATATAGTGTAGACGTTGCTACTACATATATACAGTAAACATTGATGGTGTGTCACGATCAGATGGTAGCTAGGTTAAGTTGTACTTAACTAATACAGTTGTATAGCTACATACATTGCTACAGTATCTATATACAGTTAATAGATGAATTCCTCTGCAAAAACCCTCCATGTTCGCATATTTTACACAGCTTCACAAAAATAGCTGTAAAATCCTAATAGTTGCATCAAATTTTAAATGCTTTATAACATGCAGCTGGATAATTTGTCAACAAATAAGCAAATTTCTACAACATTACAAGAAATGATTAAAGAGTTTTGACATTTTAAAGTTCTAAAAATGGGTCAAAATTTGCATGAGAACATGGAGGGTTTTCGCAGAGCTGGTCACATATAATACATACGTAGCTATATTTAATAGAGCTATATACGTATCTGCATTTATGTATGTAATTATTAGGGCTGTGCTTAATGTGCTGGAATAATTTTGGGAATACTGTATAGCAGGTTTTATCTGCAAGGCCCTGATTTGTGCAAATTTTGCGTGCATGGACTTGCAACTGAGCTATATAGCTGGAATAATAGGGCAAATTTAATCATCTAAAGTACAAAAACTCACTTTTAAACCCTTTAGTATTTTCTGATAATAATGCTGCTGCAAAATCTTTAAAACACGTGAGCTTAAACTTGTAATTGTATAATTTTAAACTCACAATCAAATATTTATTGTGTCCATGATAGCATACGTAGCTATATGCATGTACTGCAGAAGGCTACAGTATCTCTTGCAAATTTAAGGTAATAAATGTTATGTTGCAATTGTTTATTTAAATATAATGAATTTACATAGGTTTTAGGAAAATGGAGGAACGATAGCAATCTAGGCCATGAATTTAAAAAATTCAATTCTAGAAATAGGTAAAACTAAACATAATAGGCACAACCCTAATGATTATGCAACTGCATGGGCAAGTGTCCAGATACGTAGCTACATAACCAGAAAGCTTGAGCTAATGAGTACAGCTAGCTAACTGGCCGACCAAGGAGCCAGAAGTTGTTCCAAAATAATTGTAAGCAGCGTGGTATACATATAAATAGCTATGGCTAGCTATTTTATTGCATACAGTACTACGTAGCTATGCAACCGGATAATTTGTCCGGATGCGTAACCTGAGTGCATAAGCTATCATTTTATACAGCCAGCTATAAGCTAGCTAATTATAACTGGCCATACATGGACAAGTTATTCCAAGACATAGCTAAACAATTGTATACCTAGGCCCCCATGCACTGGATGTGTAACTTCAGCTGATCGTGAGAAACATGCATTTACAAAATTAAATACATGCAGCTAGATACAGTAACTAGGAGGCAGCAGTGGCCTATGATTATGATGATGGACTTCCAAACAGGAGGTCGCAGGTTCGATGCTCACCACTGCTGTTGTTCCCTTGGGCAAGGAACCTTACTCCCATTGCCCCCGTCTGCTGTGCAGATGGTTATACAACAGTTCTGCTGTGCAGACTACATGTTGATGTATGTATTACCAGGGCACTGCTGAAAAGCAGTATTTCTATACTGAGCAGTCTTCCCTTCTAATTTAAAAAAATAACTAACTGGTGATCATGATGGAGAGGCCTAGGTCATGCATTCTAAACTATAAAAGAAACATGGTAACTACATACGGATGTAGCTAATATGCTTACATAGTTACGTACATAACCATGTTGTCTATGCAAATTGTCCTGATGGATCGAGATGTATTGCAGTCTACTCAATTTTTCAATAGTTATTATAAATTGTATACTGTAAGTGTTTACCATGGTATCAGCGTTGTGCATTTATAAACTTAGGAGTGAAATAAGCATTTTGACATGTACACTTCCTACAATAGCTAATTAACGCGCTTAAACTGACCTATTCAACAATAGCCGACTTAATGGCATATCCATGAAAATGAAAAGGCACTATTGGCCATGCATTCATGTCATGAAAATTAGCTAAGTCATTCAAATAAATGTATTGTAGCTACGTTGATACAAGTAGCTAAGCAGTATGGCAAGTTTTCCAATTAACTAACTGATATTTACAAGTATAACTGCATGTGGCTATATAATTATAGAAATCATTCGACTGCATGTCAGCTCTACAGGCCTTAATACGAGTGTAATCATCAAAGCTAGCTAAACAATACTACATTTGAGTTAAACGTGACATAGCTACCATTCCAGTTAGGTAATCGGTCATCAAGTGTCCGGTTTTTACAATCCGGATACGTATACCCAGTTACTGGCCAGTTGCTCAACCGGCATCCGATTATGCAACCAGGCAAGTAATACATCCGTGAAAATATACACACATACGTATATCTTCATTGAAACAAAAGTGGCACTTACATGTTTGGGAATTTCCTTTCATAATGCGTAGGTACACCGCCACCTATATGGCTTTCATTACATAATAAAATATCCATGCAACCTAGGATCAGTCATCACGAAACATTATAACTCTGCGACGCTTACCATTTGACAGATCTGGATGACAACACTGACGCCTTGTAGCGAATCATTACCTAGAGGAGCTGCACTCTTGAATAAGAAACTCAGGGCGCTTAAAGTCAAATTTTGGTGATTTCCTTGTGTGAGGTTCGATGATACTTCGATCACTGAGTAAGTAGCTGTGTGGCATTGTTACTCATTGCATTACAATTATTCAGTTATTCAGCGTATTGTGTAGCTACGTGTACGTATCAAGGTACGCTAGCTAACTGGATTGGATCCACCTATAACTAGGTACGTAGATATATATCAATATCGTACACATCTTAGACAGGGGCGGATTCAGGGTAGTCTGGCACAGCCAGATCTAGACCCCATCGACCCACCAAATTAAAATATTGAGCGCGTAAAAGGACTAGCCGGCAACGCCAGACTAGATCCAGAGGAGTCTTTAGGATGCCAAGACCCCAGCGGGCCCCCTCCAGCCGGAAAGATATTAAAGAAGACTGAAGCCAAAAGAATGATAAAAATGTATAATTCCGAGGTCATTTCAGCATGCATTCATATAATAAAACAACTAAACCTACCAGTAGCTATATCTTCTAGAAGGTCAGTTGCACTCACCACACCGCTACCATATTTGGTTAAATACTTTCTTGTATTTACTTATATGAACTAATAGTTCAAAAATCACGGGTGATATATCGTTGCTATCGTTCAATCATCGGGTATTGCAAGATTGCCGGTTATTCAATCTCTCTTCCTTTTAGCTATACAGTGTTATGTTCAAACTCTTTTTGTTCGATTGCACATAGAATGTACTTTGGATACTAGCTGTATTATATAAATTAATTCATAGGCACTGCATTATAATATATATATATATATATATATATATATATATATATATATCTGTATCTTAGTCATGAAGTACCTATGTAGCTAGCATAAAGAAAAGGAAGACTTTGCTAATGAAAATCTAATGTGAAATTAGTGAAATATTTCAGTGAAATCCAAAAATTTTGGAATCCGTACACCTTTTTTAAGAGTTGGTGACCCTTGTGAAGTTGAAGTCATAGATAATAATCATGTAAATAAGTCAATCAACACTTTTTAGAAAGTGATGAGTTGGCATATGTATGTAGTTAATTTCCTCAATTCCTTGTACATGTGATGTTTCTTTAACTGTCACATGATGAATAATAAAAACTCAGTATGTTACAGGACCAAATTTGACAACTATTAGACTGCCTATATATATATTTATAAAGAATTTTGCATGGGAGGACCAAAGCCAAAAACAGTACTATATTGCAGATATAGAACCGGATAAGGCAGTTATAGAACCGGAAACGCGTGAACAGTGCTATATTGGGTAGTTATAGAATGGGAAGTAAAATGGAAGACCATATACCTCTTGTTTTCACTGTATATACTGATGGACAAGGTAGTAAACAGTAGGAAACACTGGGATACATCGATGATAAAGCCGTTCTGCTGAAAGATTGGTATGGTTGGACATTTTATAATGGAGCGCAAATTTGTAGAGGAAATTCTCTATAACAGTTAAAGCATTGCCCTGCTCGTGCTATATGAAAAATAAAGCACTTGGCACTTGGCCTTGATGCTAATATAGCACTCGGCTTCACCTCGTGCTATATTACCTTGATAATGTACGATTGTACATAACACAGAGAGTTCCTATGTTGCATGCTTAGGCAGAAGCCTTCCTGTCATCAGGACAAAAGGCTCATCTCCTGATTTCCTTATGGATGGGTGTAATATTATACATCGTGCATACTGCAGTGCTGACTGCCTATAATATTGCATTTGGAACAGTTAATTATATTAAAACTTGTTAACTGAATATGCAACCAATTAATTGGTTGATTAACAAGTTTCAGTTTGCAGCGCTAAGGTCATTTGTCACTTAGCTACGTGCATATACGTACGTATGTACGTACACTACAATCTATGTATGTCAGGTCATGTCATTGTGCTAAATACATAATTACTGGGATTTGTTGTAATTTACATATGTTGGAGCTGGACCTAAAAATATTATTCACAAGGTGAACTATACGTATATGATGTTTGTGCAATATTTTATGCATTGCATATCTGGTTGTAGTTGACTTGTTGTTATAATGATCGATATTGATACTATGTATTTTTCAGCTGACTTTAATTTTGTATTTATTAAATTATGTACAAACTAATTACCGCGGTAATTGTGTGATGGGTCCACCACAGTGTTAAATGTGACCTGGCATGAGAAAACCGGGCTCACGTGTACATAAAATTTGATCACATTTTTGGATTTCAAATTTAGTTAATAGCTACTTTTGTTAGTGAACATACGTACGTAGGAACCTTCAAATTTTACCATTTATGCAGCTTTCTTTAGGGTGTAGTTTACAGATCTTCAAAATGTTAATACAGTAAAGGAAATACATAGCTACATACCATAATAATAATAATATTATAGCAAACCATATTTTTACAATGTATACAAATTATCACCACTGAGAATCTAGCTAGAGAGCATTCAGATATAGCTACCCCCACAGTGTCAAATGTTACTTCCTTTTACAGTGCTATCATCTTATCTATATATCTCCATCTCTTCACCTTAGAGTCATGATGCTTAATATGAAGTAAAAAATTGCCAGAATTGGCTAGCCTAGATTTTGTATCAAATGAGTGACACAGTGTTATAGTGAGATGGGTCCATCACAGTGTTATATGTGACCCGGCATGAGAAAACTGGGCTCATGTGTACATAAAATTTTGCCACATTTTTGGATACATAGGAATCTTCAAATTTTACAGGGTGTCGCAGTTTACATATCTTGAAAATCTCAATACAGTAAAGGAAATACATAGCTACATACCATAATAATAATAATTATATTATAGCAAACCACATTTTACAATGTATACAAATTATCACCACTGAGAATCTAGTTAGAGAGCATTCAGATATAGTTACCCCCCACAGTGTCAAATGTTACTGATTAGTGTTGTATGTTCACTTCCTTTAAATTGTCAACTCAATTCAGAGTTGGCTAGCCTGTGACACAGCTAGCTATAATTAAATTTTTGCATTGCAGCAACTAATATTTTACAATTGAGTTTAAAAAACACCAAACTCTGCATGGTCAGATATCTTCAAATTGGTCGATGCATGCCTGATTTCTTGCTTATGTCCGCAAAGTGTGTGCGTGTGTGTGTCCACCCCCAAGGGCATTAATTACTGCGTATATACTTATGTTTAAAGGATTTTGCATAGGAAAATCAAACAAAAATGTGTACCAGAAATATATAGCACTGGGAATACCTAAGCAGCGCTATATGATATCATTATAGCATAGTAAGGTGTGAAAAATGTTTACACAATAAAGAAAGAAAGCTAACATATCTAACTGAGATAACCGCCTTGTTGCTGAAGAGCTTTACAGACCTTACTGGCAACATAGAAGTATGCATATAGATAAGCTTTATCATCAGTTGGTGAAGAGTTTTAGTGATAAAATCCCTTAAAACAGTTAAATATATACTAGGGCTAGCTAAATAAGCAAATAAAAATAAAAATGATTTGAATATTTTCCTGATGCCAATCCATTTAATCCTTAATATACTTGGCTTCTTATGACACATAGATATGTAAATAGTATGTAGCTATAAAAATATTTATAGCTTAATTTATACACATACTGTAGCTATCTCATCTTGCTGAGAACACATAATTATGTATTAGATAATCTGCAAACCACAGACCCTGGTAAACATGGCTTCTGTTTTTGCCAACAAATACCTATATATGTGGCATTTGTACAACTTCATTGATGAGGATTTCCTTATTGACACAAAAAATATTTTAAACCAGTAGCTATGCTCAAATCCATCATGTGCCTGGTTATATTGCTTTTGTGCATTGTGTGTGTGTGTGTGTGTTGTGTTGTGTGTGTGTGTGTTGAGTTGTGTGTGTGTGTGTGTGTGTGTGTGTGTGTGTGTGTGTGTGTGTGTGTGTGTGTGTGTGTGTGTGTGTGTGTGTGTGTGTGTGTGTGTGTGTGTGTGTGTGTGTGTGTGTGTGTGTGTGTGTGTGTGTGTTTTCTGCCCCATATGAATTTATACATTAACCAATAAATCCTTAATAAGCAAGTTAAACAAGTTGTATGTTTCTTTACATGACAATAATATTGATGGGTATGTATGGCCATAGTCATGAAGTACATTGTGGACACCTACATATCAGAGAATAGTTGGTAATGCTACGTATATTAATAAGCATTTTAGCAGTTGTATGTATAAGTATTATGTGACATGACAAATTGTTGTTTCAGTAACTTTGAGGTTACTTTTATAAAAGTGGGCATAAATAATCAATAACATCACTAAGAGTTTGAGATGGGAATGATGGGATGATACAGGGTACAATAGTGCTGGTCACCATTTTAGATACTTTCACCAGTATCACAAATGCCTCCATATAGGGGAGGAGGGTGGGTGGTGGTGGGTGGGTTACAGGTTTATAAAATTTTCTATGAAGCTGAAACACAGCTAAATAGCCTTACCTGAGGCTGTTTTGGGCTTCAATTGCTCCAAAATGTTGCCAAATTGATGACTAAGACATGCAGTTATCCAGTCGTCTGCTGGTTTCCAGCTGGGTGGATACCTTTGAAGTCCCACCAGAATCATTTAAAGACCACCCAGGCACTCATGGATGTCTGACAGGCCCCAGAAACAAGCCACAGGAAAAGCAGACCGAAGGAGTTTTTAGACACCAGTGAATGCATGAACTGTTAGTTAATTGGCATAGCTATTGCTTAGTGGTAAAAGTGTGTCTGGTTATTGTGTGCATCAAAGCAGGCTTTTGTCAAATCCAGTCACATAATTATTATTACATGTGTAGCTAGCATGATACATCGATGCATTACTTCTACTGAGAGGTCACATGAACAGTGAGTCTTTACTAAGGAACTAACAGCAATGCACACACATTTAAATTGCAAAGTTAAATTGGATGTACGTAGCTACACTCTAAAATGAATTTATCAGTTTTCTACGTAAAATCATTTGACAGTCTTAAAATTGCAACCACTGTATATAGCTATATACCTATAGCAAAAATCATGGCTATCTAAAATGTAGCTATTTATGTGATGGTGTATAATGATATGCACCTTGGTAGGTACAGCTATAGAGCTTATTGTAAGGCATGTTAATTATTGATTGCGTACAATTTGTATGGCATTTTTCTGCTGATCTTACTATTACATGAGCATTATTTATGAGCCAATGGCAGCAAAAAAGGGCTAGAAAGTTGAAGCTCCCCAGCTTTGAACAGGCAAGCAACATAACTGGGTCTGCAAAATCGACCATGTACAAACTGTAATCCACTTTATTGCACAGGCTTATGGCTACACTCCAGAACTATCCATGCAGAGCATCTCTACTGCCCAATGGGAACAGGTCTGTTTTCTGGAAGGAATTTTGCGGGACCCTTATCGGGCCTATATAAAGTCACAAGTGTGAGAATGGCATCCTTATAAAGGGAATCAATAGGGTAGCTGGGACTTGAAACTGCTCCCATTGTTAGGTGGCAATTCCTACTATACTGTAAACAGTTCCTTACAGTTTTTGAGGCACTTCCTTCTCCTCCATTTCACATTTCCATCCCACTCACCTGCCCCTACTACACTGGCCTAAAATCTACTCATCTGAAAAGTATCTCAAAAGCCCTGAAATTCATCCATCAGCCATCTACAAGTTTAGCTATGTATATGAATATTAACAGATTAGTTACAAAGCAAAACTCTCTGTAGCAAATTTTAAATTTGGATTTTATCTGTCAGCCTGCCTTAAGACTTATTAGGGCTAGGTGTACGGCTCTAGAAATTTCATACAACGAAGGTAATGGCTGCTGATTTACAAAACTGTCGTTCCAATTAAGGTTTGTCTACTATGCGGAATATAAAAGGACAAGGAAGGGTTATGAAGGATAAAACGAATCACCATGCATGGTGATTTGTTTTATCCTTCATAACCCTTCCTTGTCCTATAAAAGGACAAGGAAGGGTTATGAAGGATAAAACGAATCACCATGCATGGTGATTTGTTTTATTTGATTTGTTTTATCCTTCATAACCCTTCCTTGTCCTATAAAAGGACAAGGAAGGGTTATGAAGGATAAAACGAATCACCATGCATGGTGATTTGTTTTATCCTTCATAACCCTTCCTTGTCCTTTTATATTCCTTTAATGAAAGCAATCTGCTTATTACTTCACACAAAACCCTGGCTTGCACACATGATATAATTAGTAATGGGCTACAATTTATATGTATAATAATATTATATAGACACGATGTATTTGTGTGTGCTTTGTACTTCAAGATAACATGTGATAAATAGATATAGATTTCACCTTGGACAAATAGATTTCGCACACTATAGCACAGCCACTTTGCCATGTAGCTAGGTGCTTTGTTATAACAACTGCCTGTAAACAAGCATAATTAATAGGTGCCTGTAGCATTTTTGGTGCTTGATAAGGACCTAAAACATCATTATTAATATGCTTATGCAAGCATGCTCTGGATCGACCTCAGTGCTCCAAAAAATAAGAAAACAAGGAATAAGATTTTGGCATTAAAGAACACTACATGAAATAGTTTATTAAAGTTTGATCCCCACTTTTGGCTCATTCCAGTAGGTTTGCCAAAAGTATGGATTAAACTTTTATCACATGCCAGGATCTTCATGCCAAAATCTTATCTCTTGTTAAGCGTAACTTACCACATTGCTTTACATTTATTAATGATCACCAATTTAATTAATAGTTGCCTAGCTATAAATGCTGAAGCTACATAACTATGCAGGCATACTATACTTATCACATTGCTTACAGTTATTTATGTTTCAGGATGACTTCTCCATGGCCAGTTAGCTACATAGCTATGGCTGCATAAATAATAATTATTATACTCATGCAGTTTAAGCGCTCAAGTTACACATCTGGACAGCTTGCTACGTATCTAGCTACGTATATGCAGTTAAATGAACTACGTACGTACTGTATATGTCAAAACATTCAAGGGGGGAAACTTTTGCGGTTCATCAACAATGTGCATTATGTAGGGAAAACTTTCGCGGTTTCCAGCCTTAAAGCCCACGCGCGCCTCTGCAATATGGATTTTAGAGTGTGCGCAAATTAGAATAAAGTTTGACACGCGCGCTGGGCGCATGGCTGAAGCTGAATTTGAAACTGACAGTTCTGTCCATGGTTATCATGTGTATCAAGACAATTGGACACCTGTGATTGGAGAACGACTTCACTGCGAACGGTAATTATTTTCTAATTGTGAAGCAGGAAAAGTTTCAATGGTAAAACATTCGCGTTTTGCTAAAATCCGCGAAAACCGCGAAAGTTTTCTCCCTCGAATGTTTTGATGTATACGGTACTTAGCTGCTTAGACACCACGTGAAACTTACCAGATCACCATCAAGTAAAACATGAGTTCACTTTGATTTTACTTTCATTGTACGTAAATCACAATGTAAAACATCAGTAAACTATGAAATGGGACTTTTCATTTATCCTTGCGTTTTCATTGTACGTAAATCACAATGTAAAACATCAGTAAACTATGAAATGGGACTTTTCATTTATCCTTGTGTTTTCCTCCTATTTTATAATTATTGTAAAATCAGTAAAACTGTTGTAAATCATGTGTAATAATTATCCATTGTACAGTGCCACATGTGCTATTGAAGTAAATTTACATATATTTTATGGTGGTCTTTTATTGGGAATAATAGTGGAAAGGATAATTAGTAAATTTAAAAGCATAAGCCTAGTACAGCCTTGTTTTCTCTTACATACGTACTTCTTTTCGTTTTTCCAACACCACTGCTAGTACATGCGTGACATACATTTACGTAGTTCATGTTTTCACTCGCTTTCGCATGACCTGTTTTCATTCGTAAATTACGCATTATCAATTCTTCTTTTTCATCGATGGTGTTCTAAACCTACTTGTATCTTTACCATTACTGATCTCAAAGTCCAGTCGTCTTAAGTCTTCTCACATGGTGGCATGCCTCAATTAAGATGCAGTTCTCCACCCAGATCTTATGAACTGTAGTGTTACCAATAGAAAATGTGTAAACATACGTATTATTTACCAGTTGTATATTTAGTTTTTCTTTAGTAAAACAAGACATGCTTTACAAATTGTTTTTACTAAATTGTACATTGTTTGTAAAACAATCTTCTTCATGTGGTGTAGATTATTTTTGACTAGTCCATGGTCAACCATACAGTTAGCTACGTAGCTGTAAATGATTCTTACCTTATACACTTGCGCACGTATCTGGATAACTTGCCTAATTGCATAACCACACAACATAGTATATGTAGCTAGGGCATGTAGCTACACGTATAGCCATAATAGAGCCACTTATATTAGTAGTTATGATTTTCAATTATTAACTGGGCAACTTTCCTGGTTACACGTATGACTTGGTAGCTACGTATGAGGTTGCTATACTGCACGTTGGCTGCTTGGTTGGTGCATGAAAATTGCTAGAAGGCTTTCTGGTTGCTTCATATGTAGCAAAAATTTAATTAGCTAGCATGTATGTAAGTATACATATATAACACACTACACACAACACGTGTTTGGCACAACACGATTCTAATGATTTCATACAACAACTCAATCAATTACAATATGTATACATATTTCATTAATTAACAGATACAATAAATCGGTGTTAGTAATTAACAAGAACTTAATATTGTTACATTCGCCCAACCTAGATGGAACTTGTCCTCAAGCTAGTAATGAAAATAGTCTGGAGCTCTTCGGTTACGCTGGGGAAAACGTCGTTCCTCCTCAGGCTCAACAACTTCATGTTCAATTATTGATGGACTCCACACAACCCCGGGTGCTCCTGTTGAAGCTTCACTGTGTGTGTGGGATGGCTGAATTCGTTTACGAAGTCTGTTGATGTGCACAGTTCTGTCCCTCCTGCCATCTGTTATCACATAAGTAGTTGGACCTTGAATTGCTTTAATTCTCCATCCCCCCTCCCACTTAGGGTCAAGTTTTCCAGCTGTTGACGAATCCAACCATACAGTGTCATCCACTTGGAAACTTCTGTGTTGCACATGTTGGTTGTACGATCTTTGCTGGTGATGTGCAGCGTCAATCATGTGGGTTCTACAAAATCATAAAGTTTTGACAACTTGCAACATAGCTGCTCAGGGTATGAAGATGTATCATGTGCATAAGATGATGCAAAAGGTGGGGTGTGGGAACTGCATCCAAACATAAGTTCGAAGGGAGGTGTGCCAGTAGAAGCATGAATGGAGGTGCGATATGCAAACATTACTAGTAGAAGAAATTTCTCCCAACCTGACTCGTGGCATACATATGCATGCAACATTTGTAAGAGTGAGCGGTTAAATCTCTCCACCATTCCATCCCCTTGAGGGTGGTAGGCTGTGGTTCGTGATTTTGTAACACCAAATGCATCCAATGTCTGTTGTAATAAAGTACTTTCGAAGTTGCGACCCTGATCGGAGTGCAATATCTCAGGTAAGCCATAGTTGGAGAAAACTTTCACAAGCTCTTTAGTAATAGTAGTGGCAGTTTGATTTGGCAATGGAATTGCCTCTGCCCATTTGGTGAAATAATCTTGCAACACCAAAATGTACTTATTGTTATGACATGATGTGGGAACTTGTAAGATGTCTACTGCCACCATCTCCCATGGCCTTCCAATTGGAGTACTGATGAGTGAAACTTTCTGTGGCGTTGGAGGTTTAGAAGATTGACATATCACACGTTCTCTGCAGTACTGGTGGATATTGTGCATCATCCCCACCCAATAACCAAGTTGTCTTACTTTTGTAGCTGTTTTGTCTGTTCCAACGTGTCCTGCATTGGGTACATCATGACACTGGTGTAGTACTTCCTGCTGATATGATTTTGGAATGATGGATACTAGGAGCTTGTCGGAGTTAGGGCCTGGTGTATATTATTTACAGATGATGCCATCTTTCATGAGCAACTGTGACCAAAGTTGTTTGTATCGTCTCAATGGTTGATGGTGCCACTTACGTCCCTGTGGGGATGTGCCAGATTGTAGTTCATCACAAAGTTGGGAAATAATAGGATCATTAGTTTGGTGTTGTTGGAGGTCAGGCAATAGCTGTGGTAAGCACAGGGTGGCTGCACACTGCTCATTGGTATAGTTCTGCTTCCGCGAAAGGGCATCAGCATTACTATTCGCAGTACCTTTACGATATGAAATGGTAAAGTCGTATTCCTGTGTAGCTAGAGCCCAGCGTGCAAGTAATCCTTCCATCTTTTGACCTGCTAACCACTGTAGTGGGGCATGATCTGTAAGCAGCGTAAACTGTCTGCCTAGTAGGTAATGGCAAAACTGTTTTAATACATATACAATGGCTAAGCATTCTCGCTGAATTACACTGTAATTTCTCTCAGCTTGGGTCAACGTACTGCTTGCATATGCGACAACTTGTAGTTTATCCAGACACAATAGAAGTGTAATACATCCTATAACAGGCATCTCCTTTCCATCAGCTGAAATTAACTCAAGCCTTTTTGGAGGTCTTTTAATCTCTTTAGAATATGCAGTTGCGACACTCTCGTGTGTTAAAGAAATAGATGATCCTGAATCAACTAACATATCCACTTCATTCTGGTCTAATAGCCCCGAGTAAAAGCTGCACTTGATCTTACAGT